>CM075977.1:99207068-99280611 GCA_038087875.1 Malacoraja senta
GTCATCATTTTCATAGTTAAAGACAATTAACCCTTAACGCTCCTGAAGCACACTATTTTCCTCTCAGACCACTCAATGTCATTGCTCATCTACTGTGGAGACACAAGGATCTGCAGATGCTGGAATCTTAAGTAAAATGCAAAGTGCTGGAGGAACTCAGTGGTTCATGGTAGGATCACTGGAAGGGTCCCGACCCAAACACAACCAATCCATGCCCTCCAGATACGCTGCCTGATCCACTGCATTTCTCCAGCCCTTTTTGTTTACCGTATTTATTGTGTCTGATCTTTCTGAACCCAAATTCTGGCAAAATCAAAAATCTTTGGCACAAAGAATTAAAAATGCAGATTATCTGGTAATCATACTTTACCACACTTTAGCCAAGAATTAAACTGGAGATCCATAATGATTATATTATCCATCTTACCCCTTCAGTTTAGTTTCAGTTTAGTTTATTGTCACGTGTACCGAGGTACAGTGAAAATCTTTTTGTTGCGTGCTATCCAGAAAGACAATACATGATTACAATTGAGCCATTTACAGTGTACAGATACATGATAAGGGAATAACGTTTAGTGCAAGGTAAAACCAGCAAAGTCCAATCAAGGATAGTCCGAGGGTTCATTCCTGCTACCATTTTCCAGCCACCCAGTGGAACCTCTAAAGGGAGTTAATTAATAACATTCCATGTTTTTCACCAATTCCATTTTGTGGTGATGCTCGATTCTGATCATTGGGCACCAAATGCCTGATCAATCCGAGATGTAATTGTCTCCAGACCCCTTAAAAATCAGGACAGGTAGCTCGCTTGCGCTCAGCCCTGGCCTCCCGTGGTGACTGTGTCAGAGTTTGGAGACAATGTGAATCCGTGGGATAGATGTCTAAAACAGGTGCTGGAAAATCATCAGAGATGGCATTATCCATGTCCATGAATCTAGCCACATTGTCCCATGTTTACTTTAGTTTAGTTTATTGTCACGTGTACCGAGGTACAGTGTAAAGCTTTTTGTTGCCTGCTGTCCAGTCAGCGGAAAAACAATACATGATTAAAATCGAGCCATTTACAGTGTATAGATACATGATAAGGGAATAACGTTTAGTGCAAGGTAAAGCCAGTAACGTCCAATCCAAGATAGTCCGAGGGTCACCAGTGAGGTAGATTGTGGTTCAGGACTGCTCTCTAGTTGTGGTAGGGTGGTTCATATCTCCTGCAAGGTGTTTGAGAAATGTAAACACTCTGCTTGCGTTTAATTCTCCCCCCTCCCACCTTCGCATCTCACTGCTGGGCCCCATCTGTCTTTGTGAGACCATCGTCCTTCTGCTGGAGAACCTCAACGTATAGTTAAACAGAGTCCTCTCCACACCTTCAACTTTACATGGGAGAGTGTGATAATCTGACCTGGTTTTGTGTTTTTACCTTTCACAGGGACCAAAAGGTGAAAACGGTGAACAAGGACCAAAGGTAAGCCTCTGTTTATATGTCAATGTTACAGTCCAACTGTTGGGAGAGGAGGAAGACTTACATTGATGGGGCACCGTTCATGATCTCACAAACCACTCTGCACTACCGAGACTCTTCCTCAACGAGTAATGTTTACCATTAGACAGTGATCAGAGGGTGTTGAAGAGCATTGGCAAATGAGTTGTGTTATGGATGCCTTTTGGAGAACATTGAGGTTAGAACTTGATAGGTTGTGCTCATTTCAGACATAAACCTTGTCCAAAGTTATCAGTTCACCATAGGACATCTCATGACCAAGCTGTCCTTTCTACCTCTGGTGGTGCTTCCCTTTTTCATTGTAATGAAGGCCCATTCTTATGACATTTTGAAGCCCTATTATTAAGAGCTTAATCCCTGTAGCAAAACCCATACAGGAACGTCACTAATGTATCGTCAAAGATTGGATCCATCCACTTAGAAAACTTTAATAGGGCTGGCACAACCGAACCAAGTGCATAGAGGCATATTCTATGTCATCTCACCTTTCGCATCCACTTTTACAGAGGCCAATTAACTGACAAACCCACGTATCTTAGGTATATGAGAAGAAATCACAGCACTCAAAGAAAACCCATGTGGCTACGGGGAGACCGTGCAAACAGCACACGGACAGCACCCGGGGTCAGGATCGAACCTGGGCCTCTGGCGCTGTGAGGCAGCACCTCTACCAGCTGCACCACTGTGCAGTTGATAGACCTGCTGTATATTTACAATGGATATTGTGAATTCTTTTTGACAAGATATTCTGGGGAGCAAGGGGAAAGACGCAAGGCGTTGGAATGGGATAGCAAAAAACCTTCTGTTTCAGAGCTCATTGAACCAAGGCTGATCATTATGTGTGGATGCCCAACGAATTAACAGGAAATCATTTGCTTTCCTAACCACTTGTTGCACCAACCTGCTAATGGTTTGCACTAAAGAGGACCTAGACTCTCACTTCAAGTAACCCTTGCTTTCCCTCTCTCTCCATCCCTCCCCCATCCTAGTTCTCCGACCAGTCTGACTGTCCCCCTGAGTAAATTTTATCTCTGTATGCTTTGTTGTCACCCTCGCCTAGCTAACAATCATCTATTCTACATTTCCCTTGAACCTCATCCCCTTTGATGCCTCATTTTCACACCTTACCCTTCCTTATCTCTGTGTGTCTCTCTCTCCCCGATTCTCAGTCTGAAGAAGGGTCTCGACCCAAAACATCGCCCATTCCTTCTCTCCGGAGATGCTACCTTCCCAGCTGAGTTACTCCAGCGTTTTGTGTCTATCTTCGGTGAAAACCAGCATCTGCAGTTCCTTCCTACCCCTTTGTACTCCTGTCGGCTGCAATCTTACTCCATTGACGGCCAAGTGAGTGGATATTTTTAAGGCAGAGATAGATAGATTCTTGATTAGTACGGGTGTCAGAAGTTATGGGGAGAAGGCAGGAGAATGGGGTTAGGAGGGAGAGATAGATCAGCCTTGATTGAATGGCGGAGTTGACGATGGGCCAAATGGCCTAATTCTGCTCCCTATCACCTTTGACCTTATGATTTAGATGGTGATCTGTTTCTAGATCCCCCCTACTGAAGTGTTTGGCCTCAATGTGTCCCACGTTAGACTCCATTTCCCAAGTTTTCTGCCACTCACCCAACCTTCCTATATCCTGTGGCAGGGTCCAAACATCCTCATGGCCACATGCCCTCCTCTGCCACCTTGAATGCCTTACACTCTGCCCCTTCCTCCAGGTTATTAATATCAATCTGACCAAGCAGTGGGTGCAGAAAGCTGCCCGTCACCCGACTGAACACTGCTGGTCCTGGCAATGTCAGATGACCTTGTGAGCCACTCATCCCAATAGGGCAGTACGGCAGCAGACAGGGGAGGAGTTTCCAGGCAGAGACTATGAGGGGACAGCTGGCCACTTTTGTCATTGGCAATGCCAGGCTATTGGTGTGTGTTACATACACAACACATGTCCCCGTGCCTGACTTAGTTCTGGCTTGGAACACTAGTTCCACAAGTTCCCTTCACAACCTGACTAGATTTTACCCTTACATTACATAATGTATTTGATGGTACTGAGCTATTCCAAGCTATTGTAATATTTGAGGCCTGGCCATTTGAACTATTGGAACCTAATATTCCAAGGACATATAGCGTCTCAGGCAACATATTTACCAACTCATCATTGTAGCTTATTCCTGATCATTTCATGCCACAGCTAAAAATGGGACTAGATTTCCAAATGGCAATAAACTCACCTTGAAACCTTGAACCTTGAAGTTGGATGCCCAGTATTGTACTTGTCCCTTTTAATCATTATCTGGGGCTTCTGCTTCGATCTGTATATCAGGGGACCCCTTTGCCTGTGGGTGGGAGACTAGTAGCAGGACCCGGCACCTAATGTGCTACTGTGGACAGCGCACTGATTTCAATAGACAATAGACAATAGGTGCAGGAGGAAGCCATTTGGCCCTTCGAGCCAGCACCGCCATTCACTGTGATCATGGCAGTCTTGGTTAGAATGCATGCCCATCTCAAGACTGTCTGAAAACAGGTGGCGACCAAAATCTACCCATTTCTTCTGAGCCCTGGCAAAAGCACAAAGGTACATCCTGCAAGTTTTCATGCATGGGTGGTCGATCTATCAAAGAGCAATATGTCTTGGTTCTGCCACTACTCAGGCAGGTAAAAGAGCAACACCTTCCAAACCAGGTATACCGACCTCACTGTCAGCGGTTATCCCAGTGAGGGGCGTCTGTTGGTTTTCAAACCAAATGTAACACGGAAATGTCAACGTCTTCACTCTTCTCACATGGTGGTGGCCCGTCGATATCGACGATGGCGGCCAAAACTCCGTGTGAATGGGTTTAAGGTGGAGAAGCTGTTGCACTGTAACAACCCCACCCTCTCTGCCGCAGAAGTCAGAGTCCAGTGGTATGAAAAATCATCAGGGCTGGAGACTTCTTGGCTGCAGTGGGTGGCCATGTCGTCTTTAGTGCTCTGACCAGCCCTTCGCATTCCACAGCGCGTTGCTGCGTCACCTTTCCAGCCGTTGGTTCATAAAGATCTCTTCCGCATGGTCCGCCAAAGCAGACTTTCCATGGAGGATGAGCATGTCCCACAGGTTGAACTGGACTACATGGCACCAGTTGCAAGGCTACGCCTTGACCTGACAGTCAATTCTTCTCACATAGTTAATAAGAAAAGCACAAATCGGAATGGGGTGCCGAGGTTTCAAGAAATAAATTGCAAATGGTTATATAGTGCATTTCACAAACCTAGTCCTACTTTATCTGATTGCACAGGGTGAACGTGGTCATGATGGCGTTGGTAAACCAGGACTCCCTGGTCCTCCAGGACCCATCATATCTCTACAAGAGGTAAGCCCTGCAGCCTTTTGCCAAAGTCCCGGGAGCAAGTTTCCTGCCTATGAGTGACACAATTTCCCATTCATCTTGTCCAATGTGATTTCATATTCCAGTTGCTGATGAATGACACTGAAGAAGCTCTAAACCTGAATGGAATCAAGTTATCCCCCGCTCCTCCTGTGAGTATTGACTCCTAAACTAATGGTGTACAATGACTTTGTTAATCCTTCTCGGGTCAACTGTGGTTGCAAACATTGGAAATTAGCAAAAGGCCATGTCACATTTCCACGGCCAAAGTTAATTTTGTGGGGTAGACAGAGAATGACTCCCCTCCCCCCTCCCCCCCCCCCCCCCCCCTCAATCTTTGCACATCCCCAAAGCCTTTAATTTCATGTTTCATGTATTTTGTGTTTGATATCACTGTTGGCAAATTAATTTCCTTCCTGGGAAATTGTTGAATCTACAGTAAATATAAATGCACATTCAACAACAAAGTTCACGCTGAGACCGCAGCTCTTGCACTAAATGTTATTCCCTTATCATGTAACTGTTACACTGCAAATGGCTCGATTGTCATCATGTATGGTCTTTCCGCTGACTGGTTAGCACGCAACAAAAGCTTTTCACTGTACCTCGGTACACGCGACGATGAAACAAACTGGACATTAAACTAAACTGAACTCTTCGTAAAACTCTTCAGCTGGAAAATCAGCATCTATGATCAGAAATTGTGTTGATTTTCTCAGCTCTCCAAGCAAAATAGAGCTGATTTTTTTCCCCACGTCTTCCGATGGATGGAGTGGCTGGGCTTGTATACTCTGGAATTTAGAAGGATGAGAGGTGATCTTATTGAAACATATAAGATTATTAAGGGTTTGGACACGCTAAAGGGAGGAAATATGCCATTAAGAACGGAGATGAGGAAAAACTCTTTTTCACACAGTTGTGAGTCTGTGGAATTCTCTGCCTCAGAGGGCGGTGGAGGCTGGTTCTCTGGATGCTTTCAAGAGAGAGTTAGATAGAACTCTTATGGATTACGGAGTTAAAGGATATGGAGAGAAGGCAGGGACGAGGTACTGATTGTGGATGATCAGCCATGATCACATTGAATGGCGGTGCTGGCTCGAAGGGCCGAATGGCCTACTCCTGCACCTATTGTCTATTGTCTATTGTCTATTGTCCATGCGGATTCTCTCAAACCTCCACAGATATGCTAGATAGATTTCTCTCAGGATGAATGTCAGGCTGGTATGACAATTCTCTGCTCTTGACCGCCTGAACCTGCAGAGAGTGGTGAACACAATCCAGTCCATCCCCCGGTTGCCCAAACACTTTAATTCCCCTTCCCATTCTTACACTGACCTTTCTGTTCTGGACCTCCTCCACTGTCAGAGTGAGGCCAAACGCAAAATGGAGGAACACCACCTCATATTTCGCTTGGGCAGCTTACAACCCAGTGGTATGAATATTGACTTCTCTATCTTCAAGTAACGCTTGCATCCCCTTTCTCTCTGTCCCTCCCCCACCCAAGTTGTACCAGCTTCAAAGTAGACACAAAATGCCGGAGTAACTCAGCGGGACAGGCAGCATCTCTGGAGAGAAGGAATGGGTGACGTTTCGGGTCGAGACCCTTCTTCAGCCGTCTGCACCCTAGTGGCATAAACATTGAATTCACCAATTTCCGGTAGCCCTTGCTGTCTCCTCCCCTTCTCAGCTCTCCCTCAGACCTCGGGCGCCTCCTCTTCCTTTTTCCTTTTCCTTTCTTCTCCCCATCCCCCCCCCCCCCTACATCAGTCTGAAGAAGGGTTTCGAAACATTGCCTATTTCCTTCGCTCCATAGATGCTGCTGCACCCACTGAGTTTCTCCAGCACTTTTGTCTACTTTCAAAGTCATCTTGTTGCGTCTCATTGTAACTCGTTCCCACCTAGCCCACAGCTAGCAATGGTCCGTTGCCTTTATCAGCGTTACTTTTTTGCATATCTATCATTCATTTGTTCTATATCTCTCGACATCACCGTCTATGTCTCTCGTTTCCATCTTCATGGTGTTTTGCGTCAGCAAGTATCACAAAGTACACCTTCCACCCTGGCCATTCCCTTTTCTCTCTTATACCTTCTAGGAAAAGATGCAGGAGCTTGAAAGCCCAAATGTCCAGTCTCAAGTATACTTCCCCCCCACAGTATCAGACTCCTGAATGAATCAATTCTTGGGCACCCCCTCCATGAGGTGCTGTCATGTACTATTACTCTTTACCTCTTTTGGTTATCCGATTATCGCATGTTAATATTGTTTGCTCTACTTCAGATTGCATTGAAATGGGCACCATTCAGTTTTCATAATCATTATCATACTTTATTAGCCAAGTATGTTTTGCAACATACGAGGAATTTGACTTGTCTTATAGCCATACTAATTAAAAAGCAACAGAACACACAAAATACATTTTAACATAAGTTTTGCACTCATTGTTGCATTTATCATTACTACATGTGTACTGTTCATGAGCTTCATGTGAACAAGGATTTTCATTGCACCTTGCCATACATGAAAATAGATTAGTCTGAATCTGAATCTGAGGTCTGGGATTAATGGATTCTTCCTGATTGGTGGTCAGCACAATAACCTGCAGGAAGAATTGAGTTACGATGCACAACAGCCATGATCTCAGTGTGTAGCAGAATAAGCATGAGGGAGCGAATGGCCTTTTCAACTTCCTGGTCCAGTCGTGCCTTAGTACATCTCAGTCCTGATCTAGTTTGAAACAGAACAATTTGAGGGACTGTTTAAGAAGGAACTGCAGATGCTGAAAAATCGAAGGCAGACAAAAATGCTGGAGAAACTCAGCGGGTGAGGCAGCATCTATGGAGCGAAGGAAATAGGCAACGGTTATGGTCGAGACCCTTCTTCAGACTTTGAGGGACTGAATACTTTTCTCTTCTAACTGCAACTTCCCAATAGTGCTGCCAGGATTGTTTCTGTAACAGGACAGAGTTTAAAGTCTGCAGTTGAGGTTAATCTCCAGAATTCCCTGCAATTCCCAGCTAATGCGCCCCATGCCTCGTGTTTCCAACATTTGCATGGCGCAGCGGTAGAGATGCTGCCTCACAGCGCCAGAGACCCGGGTTCAATCCTGACTACAGGTGCTGTCTGAGCTTATACGTTCTCCCTGTGACCGCATGGGTGCTCTGGCCTCCTCCCACACACCAAAGATGTAGGTTTGTAGATTAACTGGCTGTGTCCCCAGTGTCCAGCTAATCATGGTCGGCGCAGACCCGGTGGGCCCAAGGGTCCGTTTCCACACTGTATCTCTAAACTAAACTAAACTAAACAGGTTCAAGTTTCCAGAACAAGAAGCTGAGAGTGGAAAGCCCCCGAGTGCTAGGTTTGCAGTGTGAGTTGCACTTCTCCCCGCTGACGAGCTGATTTATTAATCCCGCTTCAACTTCTCTCCCCGCTTTGTAAATCTGAGGGCAATTTTGAGCTCCTTCCACTCCCACACCACTCACAGGGAGGTGGACACAGAAATAAACCCAGCAGATGCAGTGGTGAAAATACATGGAGCAGTCATTTGGTTGGAACCTTTCAATTCATCACCATTTCCAGGAGCTGAACCTTGGTCATTTTATCAACGTTATTTTAACCTCTCACTTTCTGCCATGGCTCCTCGTGACTTTTGAATACATTAACAAAGCCGGGTCTGTGCGGGTGAATGAATCAAAGGATGACGTCGCTGAGTGATCTCTTTAGGGGGGTGGATGTGGAATATAGAAAGCTTGAGCTCCATCCCCGTCTCCAGCTGAGATTGTGTGACCACCGGGGGGGGAGTGACTCTGGAACAGATTTGTGACCTAACGCCGTTGCCCTTTCACCCCAATGGCATCTTTTAGCTTGGATGAAACAAACAGAACCCTACACTGCACGTCTGCCCTGACTGCAGAGGTGGGCTGATGTGTTTGGATGTGCAGCGGAGTAACGTTCAAAGCTGATTACGGCTTGAAAAACATGGAACAGCTGCACCGTGTGATTCCCGAGAGGTTGAACCAAAACAGGATTGTTCAACCGCGAGCCAAATGACCGATCTTCATATTCGCCCCATACTCCGTTTATGTGCTAGTGAATCTCTCACATATTATGTACCTTCGTAGAGGGCATAATGTTTAAACGACTTAGTCCCTTGGTTAAAGGTTAGCCAGTCGTGCCCCATAATTATTTCTCTAGTTTACGGTTACTATGACAACTCCATGGCAACTTTTCTCTCTGCTGCTACAGTGGTCAAAAGTAATTGAAAAGAAACTGCTCCTGGCTGTCAAGCCTTCAAGCCTGTCCCCTCATGCCTCACCCCTCCTTGCCTTGGGACATGCAGTCCAAGTTGCCCCGGTTACTGCTGTGTGCCCTCTACCCCTTTCCAAAGCTTTACTTGTTGTGAGTATCCCGACTGTAACCTGGATCTCCATTTTAATCCATGATGGAATCATGGATGCAGACATAGAAAAATAGAAAATAGGTGCAGGAGTAGGCCATTCGGCCCTTCGAGCCTGCACCACCATTCAATGGGATCATGGCTGATCATCCAAAATCAGTACCCCGTTCCTGCCTTCTCCCCATATCCCCTGACTCCACCAATTTTAAGAGCCCTATCTAGCTCTCTCTTGAAAGCATCCAGAGAACCTGCCTCCACCACCCTCTGAGGCAGAGAATTCCACAGACTCACCACTCGCTGTGAGAAAAAGTGTTTCCTCGTCTCCGTTCTAAATGGCTTACTCCTTATTCTTAAACTGTGGCCCCTGGTTCTGGACTCCCCCAACATCGGGAACATGGTGATGTTACTCTCTGAAGCCATGGGATGATTTCTCGTAGAAACTATTAAATGAGGATATAATATGTAAGTAATTTGAGAATCAGTTGTGGGGTTTTCATTTGGGAGCAACAGCTGTAGTTGGGGACATGCTTCCCAAAGCTCTTCGTTACCAGGGATTTCCTTATGTTATGTCTAGATATGTTGTTGACTAATTGATAGAAATGGATTTCTATAACTCCATGGTGATTGTGACAATGGAGTGGGTAGCAAATGACCGCCTTGGAATTGACTACCCCAGAGAGCTGTCGATGCGGAGACAGATATGACGGATATGAACAGGTACCAAGGGATGGACGGGAATAAGAGGAAACAGCTGCTCAGTTAAAGCACTGATCTCATTGAACAATGAAGCAGATGCAAAGGGATTCCATGCCCACAGCTGCTCCAGTTCCTAATGTTCTAATGGAATGTAATGGGCCTGTCCCACTTAGGCTATTTTTAGGTGACTGTCATGGTAGTAGCAGGTCGCCGAAAAATTGGTGACTGGACCCCTCTTCGACATAAAATTTGAAATAGAATCATTATTTTAACAACCAAAAAAACGGTCAGCACCGGCGACAACTTACGTCACCTGGCGACAACCTACGTTAACCTGGCGACAACCTACGTTAACCTGGTGACAACTACGACAGCACCTACGTCAGGAGAAGTCAAGCTACACTCATTGGTGTCAAACCCACTGTCATCGACTGTCTCCGAAAAATTTTCAACACGTTGAAAATCCAGCGGTGACCAGAAAGACGCTACGACTCTTTGGGCGACTGAGGAGAGAGACTACTCACGACCATACAGGCGACACCCCTGCGACCATGTGGTGACAGCCTAGTCACCGGCAGTCACCTAAAAAATCGCCTAAGTGGGACAGGCCCTTTAGTCTCAAACATCAAAGGGTTGGCCAGCTGGGCACGGCAGTGGAATGAATACCTCTGGCAATTTAAGTTGCTCCCTCGTATTCCCTTAGGCAATAGCAACCAAGCCTTGCACATTTCCAGCGCAAAATCCTCTGCCCAGTTCGTCTCTTTTGACAGTACCACAGGCTGACCCAGATGCTTGGGAAGTGTGGGTCAGGGCAGTGGAGCCTGGGCAGAATGTGGGGGTATGGATGGAAGTCAATAAAACTAAATGTTGGAACCAGTACAATAAAGAAAAGATCCTGAGGAGACAGCAGCTGAGGAAAGAGATATCGAGTTAGTGTGACAGGCAGCATCTCTGGATAGAAGGAATGGGTGACCTTTTGGGTCAAGACCTTTTTTTCAGACCGAAGAAGGGCCCCGCTGAGTTACTCCAGCAATTTGTGTCTATCTTCGGTGTAAACCAGCATCCGCAGTTCACTCCTACATATATAGAGTTAGTGTCACAGGTGAAAAGTGGTTTAGGAGCTGTCAGTTAGAAGTTGGATCAAGACACACGTATTACGTACAGAGGTTCAGAAACTTGCATTTTCCAGAGGGGGAAGTTGTCTTTTCAAGGGCTAGGGGATCGTGGAATCAGTGGCACATGGAAGATCGTGAGTGTTGAAAGCTCAGGATAGAGCATGCTGGTGAGTTGGCCAAAGAACAAAGGCACGTCTCACTCACCTGAAAGGGATAGAAACATAGAAACATAGAAATTAGGTGCAGGAGTAGGCTATTCGGCCCTTCGAGCCTGCACCGCCATTCAATATGATCATGGCTGATCATCCAACTCAGTATCCCGTACCTGCCTTCTCTCCATACCCTCTCATCCCTTTAGCCACAAGGGCCACATCTAACTCCCTCTTAAATATAGCCAATGAACTGGCCTCGACTACCCTCTGTGGCAGAGAGTTCCAGAGATTCACCACTCTCTGTGTGAAAAAAGTTCTTCTCATCTCGGTTTTAAAGGATTTCCCCCTTATCCTTAAGCTGTGACCCCTTGTCCTGGACTTCCCCAACATCGGGAGCAATCTTCCTGCATCTAGCCTGTCCAACCCCTTAAGAATTTTGTAAGTTTCTATAAGATCCCCTCTCAATCTCCCAAATTCTAGAGAGTATAAACCAAGTCTATCCAGTCTTTCTTCATAAGACAGTCCTGACACCCCAGGAATCAGTCTGGTGAACCTTCTCTGCACTCCCTCTATGGCAATAATGTCCTTCCTCAGATTTGGAGACCACAAACTGTACGCAATACTCCAGGTGTGGTCTCACCAAGATCCTGTACAACTGCAGTAGAACCTCCCTGCTCCTATACTCAAATCCTTTTGCTATGAAAGCTAACATACCATTCGCTTTCTTCACTGCCTGCTGCACCTGCATGCCTACTTTCAATGACTGGTGTACCATGACACCCAGGTCTCTCTGCATCTCCCCTTTTCCTAGTCGGCCACCATTTAGATAATAGTCTGCTTTCCTGTTTTTGCCACCAAAATGGATAACCTCACATTTATCCACATTATACTGCATCTGCCAAAAATTTGCCCACTCACCCAGCCTATCCAAGTCACCTTGCAGTTTCCTAGCATCCTCATCACAGCTAACACTGCCCCCCAGCTTAGTGTCATCCGCAAACTTGGAGATATTGCCTTCAATTCCCTCATCCAGATCATTAATATATATTGTAAATAGCTGGGGTCCCAGCACTGAGCCTTGCGGTACCCCACTAGTCACTGCCTGCCATTGTGAAAAGGACCCGTTTACTCCTACTCTTTGCTTCCTGTTTGCCAGCCAGTTCTCTATCCACAGCAATACTGAACCCCCAATGCCATGTGCTTTAAGTTTGTATACTAATCTCTTATGTGGGACCTTGTCGAAAGCCTTCTGGAAGTCCAGATACACCACATCCACTGGTTCTCCCCTATCCACGCTACTAGTTACATCCTCGAAAAATTCTATAAGATTCGTCAGACATGATTTACCTTTTGTAAATCCATGCTGACTTTGTCCAATGATTTCACCACTTTCCAAATGTGCTGCTATCCCATCTTTAATAACTGACTCTAGCAGTTTCCGCACTACCGATGTTAGACTAACTGGTCTGTAATTCCCCGTTTTCTCTCTCCCTCCCTTCTTAAAAAGTGGGGTTACGTTTGCTACCCTCCAATCCTCAGGAACTACTCCAGAATCTAAAGAGTTTAGAAAGATTATTACTAATGCATCCACTATTTCTGGAGCTACTTCCTTAAGTACTCTGGGATGCAGCCTATCTGGCCCTGGGGATTTATTGGACTTTAATCCATTCAATTTACCCAACACCACTTCCCGACTAACCTGGATTTCACTCAATTCCTCCAACTCCTTTGACCCGCGGTCCCCTGCTATTTCCGGCAGATTATTTATGTCTTCCTTAGTGAAGACGGAACCAAAGTAGTTATTCAATTGGTCCGCCATATCCTTGTTCCCCATGGTCAACTCACCTGTTTCTGACTGCAAGGGACCTACATTTGTTTTAACTAATCTCTTTCTTTTCACATATCTATAAAAACTTTTGCAGTCAGTTTTTATGTTCCCTGCCAGTTTTCTTTCATAATCTATTTTTCCTTTCCTAATTATGCCCTTTGTCCTCCTCTGCTAGTTTCTGAATTTCTCCCAGTCCTCTGGTAGGCTGCTTTTTCTGGCTAATTTGTACGCATCATCCTTCGCTTTGATAGGAATATATTGGTTCAGGCAGCATTAGTAGACAGGCAATAGATGAAGACCTTTTTGTGCTCTCTTACCTGAAGGTGTGACATATCCAAAGTGTCTGGTTGAATTTCTGGAGTATTAGGAAATGACCAAGAAATTGTCTTTATCTTCCTTCACTCTAGTACAAAGATGATTTTTGGCTGCTTGAGTTGGTGACTGGACTTCTGGGCATCTACTAAAGTTGAGATATTTGAATGTAGCCTTTAGCTCGATATCTCTATCTTCACATCAATAGCTTTAAATTAACTAATAGTTAAATATTCAGAGCTTGTCCATAAGTACCAGTGTCTATAAGAGTCTACGAATCATGCAGCAATGAACCAGGCCATCCTGCCTAACACATCCATGTCAAACACCCATCCATTCTTCAACAATCTTTTACGTCGAGATGTAACTGGATTTCCGGATGCCAATTTGATTCAGATATCGACCACTGTAGCTGACATCAGCTGATGGACCTAAATCTCAAACACTGCTTCAGGAAAGCAAAGAACATATAATTTATAAAGATCTCACTTATCAGGAAGTTATGAACATAACTTCAGATAGATCTTGCTTGCTCTCCATCCCCTCCCCTTCCCAGTTCTCCCACCAGTCCTTCTGTCTCCGCCTACATTCTATCTCTATCCCGCCCCCTCCCCCGGCCACAGAGGGCAGTGGAGGCCAAGTCACTGGATGGATTTAAGAGAGAGTTAGATAGAGCTCTTGGCGCTAGCGGAATCAAGAGATATGGGGAGAAGGCAGGCACGGGTTATTGATTGGGGACGATCAGCCATGATCACAATGAATGGTGATGCTGGCTCGAAGGGCCGAATGCCCTCCTCCTGCACCTATTTTCTATGTTTACCCTGACATCAGTCTGAAGAAGGGTCTCGACCCGAAACGTTTACCCATTCCTTCTCTCCAGAGATGCTGCCTCTCCCGCAGAGTTAGTCCAGCATTTTGTGTGTATCTTCGATTTTAACCAGCATCTGCAGCTCTTTCTTACACAACATGAATAGAAGTGTTATTTTTCATATACGTGGATGTGAACCCTGAGCAGGAGGGGGGGGGGGGGGATCTTGCCAGCTGTCTTCAAGGCCAATTTGCTCCAGTCTCAGGCAGTTGCTGAGGCCTCCTGAGCAGCTATCATGGCTCTTCTCTCACTGTCTCCTGCCAGTGTGAAGGGCGAACCTGTGGGCAAGGGGAATTGGGAGTGGATTAGGTCTGCAGCCAGGAGATGGGGAGGTGACTGGGAGGGTTGGGAGGAGGGATCGAATGGGGCAGACATTGAAGTTTGTGGGAGGAGGGGAGAAGACCCTGGTTGGAGAAAATGATGAAGAGACTGTTAGTAGAGTGTGGCCATTGGGTGGCGGGAGATTGTAACTGGAGCAGTCGATGGTAGTCGGGGAGATACTTGGCAGATAACGATTTATTGGCAGACCATCTATGACCAATGTGGGAAGGGTGGAAGACAATTGATGGGTTGGATGCTGTGGTCAGTCCAGGGAGAGCGATAGAATGATAAAGAAGACGACAGGATGGGGAGTAGATGGGAAGTGGAATCAGTTGATGGGATCTTCAGAGGCATGGGATTCAGATCAAAGAATTTATCGGGATAGTGGGAAGATCAAAATCGGAAGGAATGAGTGAGGAGGTGAGAATGGGGAGGGTGGGGAAGCTGATTGGGGGAGTGGAATAGATCGAGACGGGTCAGTCAGGGTGATGGATTGAGTGTGGAGGATCAGTCAGAGATACAGATATAATACGTGATGGAATGCTTGGGGCTATGGTCAGGAGGGAATTGGACAGTCAGGGAAGCGGAAATAGTTACGGGTGAAGATGGAGGGTCAGTTAAGGGAGTGAAGGTGAGGCATCATTCGTAGGGATAGAGTTGATAAAGGGGACAGTCGGGGAAATGGTTGGGGTTAGTTGAGGAGGTGAAGATGAGGGTCAGTTGGGAGGAAGAGATACTGGGGTTCAGTTGGGGGCTGGAGATGGTGTTGGCAGATGGTAATGGGGAGAGAGTTAGTGGGGATTGCTGATACTTGAGGGGGTGATTTGGGAGTTGGTGAAGCTGGGGGAGGTCAGTTCAGGGGTGGTGATGGCGGGGATCAGTTGGGAGGTGGAGTGCAATGGCCGCTGGGGATGTTGGCAAGAATATGAGTGTTCTGGGGGAGGGGGGGTCGATCATTCACAAGGGACCTGGCAGCAGAAAGGCGAAGACCTCGCACTCCATGGCATCAGCCCGGGTCGGGTCAAGCCCTTTAACACTTGCCAAAGCAGGCCTCTAGCACTCAGGACCTGCTTCACTCTGACCACGGGAAACTAATTGACATGTTACACAAACGGCAAAAGGGATATCATCTGTCTCCACTGGCGTACAGCAGCCTGCGTGTTGTTTCGTTAAAACACATTTATTACTTTTAAATTGTCACCAACACAATCTGGAAAATTATACTGAAGACAGCTGCAGGCTCGAAGGCAGAGATTTCACAAAACTGTTGCAAATCTCCTGCACAGACCCTCATGTGCTAAATATTTTGTAATGAGGTGAGCATAAACATGGGCAGCGACCGACTGTGCCAAAGGCCTGTTGTGCTACATGTGCACTGTAATCCCCTGTAACTATTTCAGGCAAAGGATATTACACAGAGCAAGTCCCCTGTATACAGCCTACTAACAGCCCTTGTGTCAGCAACAACAAAGGCAATCTCCTATTTCCATTGCTAGATTTGACACTCTTTTCGGCTTTAGTTTTTAGTTTTTTTTTAGTTTTAGAGATACAGCGCGGAAACAGGTCCCTTCGGCCCACCGGGTCCGCGCCGACCAGCGATCCCCGCACATCAACGCCATCCTACACCCACTAGGGACAAGTTTTACATTTACCAAGCCAATTAACCTACAAACCTGCACGTCTTTGGAGTGTGGGAGGAAACCGAAGGTCTCGAAG
Source organism: Malacoraja senta (assembly GCA_038087875.1). Taxonomy (NCBI): domain Eukaryota; kingdom Metazoa; phylum Chordata; class Chondrichthyes; order Rajiformes; family Rajidae; genus Malacoraja; species Malacoraja senta. The sequence continues at coordinate 99,223,343 of CM075977.1, forward strand.
TAAACCCACGCAGGTCACGGGTAGAACGTGCAAACTCCGCACAGACAGCACCCGTAGTCGGGATCGAACCCGGGTCTCCGGCGCTACATTCGCTGTAAGGCTGCAACTCTACCGCTGCGCCTCCGTGACCTGGTCCACATTACCTGATGAAACCTTGTCCACATTACCCGATGAAAGCTATGAAGTGTTGTCCCCATTCAAGAGTCATCGGCAAATGTGAGTTGCAAGTTGCCCAATAGTATAGCATAAGGGGATAGCACGGCTGTCAGCAAATGTTAAAAGCAGGAGGTATATGGAGGTCTTGCAAAGGGACCATGTATGGGTGTCAAAGTCTAAGCACAGGAAGCATTAGAGTGCATGAACATTGCAGTTTGCTGTTATTTGAATTGAAAAGCTTGATTTTGTTGTTTGTTCCTGATCTCTCACACGTATTTCGTAATATTTTCTTGTCCTTGCATCAGGGATCAAGCTGGATATCCTGTAAGATTACATTTAATTCTATCTGTCATCATTACTAAGGAAGCGACCGGTTAGCTTCACTGCTTCTTGTGATTTTTTTTTTATCAACATGGTAACAGATTATAGATTAAAATGCTTGATAATACTTTGCAATTTCACAACTGTGATGGAGAAAGAGGGTTTGCGTGTACTGGGTTATTTTCACAATCCGGGGACATTTTAAATTGCAGACCCCCCGGGGCACTTCAGTGAATGGGAACTGAGCAGCGAAAGCGTGCACAGTGAAACCTCCAAAACAGCAAAGTGACTGGATCGCCCGATTCAGCTGCCAGTTGGAGGATAAATATTGGCCTGGAATTTAATGGGAGCTTCCGATATCTTCTTTGAGGAAGTGATTTGCCTCCTGGTTCTCAAAACCTGTCCACCACTTGTACAAAACCAAAAGCATCCTCTACACTTGCCAGGGTGGGCACAGCTCCAGCGCTCAAACCCCATCCAGAACAGGCCAGCCTACTATGCTGTGCCCCATCGCCCCAACATTCACTCTGTTCACCGCTTTGGCTCCCAAAATACCCTCTGCAACATCTGGCGACTTGCAGCATCTCCCAAACCGTTGACCCCCCCTACCACCTTGACGAGCAAGGATGGCCAATGCAAGGGACCACCACCACCTGCAGATTCCCCTGCAACTCCCGGGCCCATTCAGACTCGGAAACATGAGTGCATCCCTTCAGTCTCCCTCGTCCAAATCCTTCAACTCCCTGCTCAGCAGCAATGTGGGAGTAATCTCGCCAGAAGGTCTCTAGCAGTGGTAAACATCTGGGAGATTATTTTGGTTGGACCATTGGGTGGGAGTCCTCCGCTGTGTTTTAAATGGTGCCATGCTAACTTTAATGTCCACTCAATGATGCAGGTGAAGTCTCACCTGAGATGCAAAGTCTCACCTGAATGGAGGTGCCTCTGACCCGGACTGCCTCCCCTCCTAGATTATCCTGTGGCACGGGAACACAAAGTTATCAAAGACACATACGCCTTTCATAATTTAAATCGACCCATTAGCTATTAAAAAATATATTGATTGAGTTGCAGTAGGGTTAGAAATATCTTTCACCCTCCGCCTGTGTAGTTTTGTAACATCATGACTTTCTCATTCTTATTCAGGGCCCCAGAGGACCCAAAGGAGACCTTGGTTTTCCTGGATTTCCTGGGATGAAGGTATATTTTAATCACTAACTATTTGTTGGAAAACCTAAGATAAAATATATCAAATATTTTAACATATTTCAAAGTCAATCTAAAGATTTGCATTCAAGTGATTTGATATTGTGTTCGCCAAGCTTTTAAATGCTTCAGAAATGTCTCACATTTAGTTCAGTTTGGAGATACAGTGCGGAAACAGGCCCTTTGGCCCACTGAGTCCACACCAACCAGCGATCCCCGCACATTAACACTTGGGACAATTGTTTTGCATATATACCAGGCCAATTAACCAACAAACTTGTATGTCTTTGGAGTGTGGGAGGAAACCGAAGATCTCGGAGAAAGCCCACGCGGTCATGGGGAGAACGTACAAACTACATACAGACAGCACCCGCAGTCGGGATCGAACCCAGGACTCTGATGCGAAAAGAGCTGTAAGGCAGCAACTCTACCGCTGCGCCACCCAATGCGTGAAATATTGATTCACAGGCATTGTTCTTTCACACATCTCTTTCTGCATCGGTGAACATCTTCAATCAACATTGATCTGGAGTGGGAAGGAATGGATGACGTTTCAGGTCGAGACCCTTCTTGTCTCGAACCGAAACATCACCCATTCCTTCTCTCCAGAGATGCTGCCTGTCCCGCTGAGTTACTCCAGCATTTTGTGTCTACCTTCGATTTAAACCAGCATCTGCAGTTCCTTCCTACACATTTGATCATGATTGCGGTCAGAGCTGCATTGTTTGCATCCAAGAGGCCTCTCCATTTAATGTCATGCAGGGGCCTAACTTGCACCTTTTCTCAGGCTTGAGCCAGGCTTAGAAAATGACCCAGGGCGAGGACGAGAATCAACGGCAGAACCCTGTATGTGGACAACACTGGGGAGGGGGCGGGGGGCGGGGGGCGGGGCCGGTGGTGGGGTGATAGGCAGATGGGTGGAGTATGTGACAAAGACTAGAGGGGAGAAGGAGATAAAGGGGGGTCATCTCAGGAAAGAAGAGGAGGAGTGAAATGTAAATCCAGAGGGAGGTATATAGGTGGAAGGGGACAGGGGGGTGGAAGAGAAGGGCTAAAAAATAAATATGGGACTCGGGGATAGGAGATACGAGTATGGTGTGAAAATGAGCGGAGTAACAGGGCTCATGGGAGATGGTGGGTGAAGGACAAGGGAAAGGGGGGGAATAAGGGGGTATTATTTCATTCTGGAAAATCCAATCTTCTTGAAATTGAAGAATTCAATGTTTGGACCAGTTTTAGTTCTTTAGAAGTAATTCAAGGTCTAGAAATGTGAAGGCACCGTGAAGGGAGATTCTCAATCCAGAGGCGGCATTGAAGGATGCCCAGTGACATGTTGTGTGCATCTATGGGATCTATGTTGGCACCATGCTGCGTTCCATATGGTCAGAGTTGTACAGGATATCTACCTGAGACATGACCCACTAGGCCCAAACACAAAGGTAGACGCAAATGCTGGAGTAACTCAGCGGGTCAGGAAGCATCTCTGGAGAGAAGGAATGGGTGACGCTTCGGGTCGAGACCCTTCTTCAGACTCAAAGTGTAGGCCCTAACATGAGCCCACTTGAGCCAGCTCTGCTTCATGCTGCAAAATTACTATCCAATCTCTAAAGCTTTGGCCATGCTCCAGGGCATAGAGATACGTGTGAGTTTGCATAAACCCTAATGACAGGATCTATTTAGTATCATTTCTTAGCATGCCCTGTGCAGATAGCGAGGAAGAGAGGGGGTGTGTTGCCCTGCATCCTAAGGTCTGAAAGAAGCATCTACTTACAGCTTAATTGTGATCTTCTAAAATGTCCTTGACTCTGGATAACCCTCAGCAGATTGAAATTTATCATCACTATTCAAGAAAGTGAGTGGCATGGCGGCCCAGCGGTAGAGCTGCTGCCTTACAGCACCAGAGTCCCGGGTTCGATCCTGACTATGGGTGCTGTCTGTACAGAGTTTATACGTTCACCCTGTGGCTTGCGTTCTCTCTGAGATCTTCAGTTTCCTCCCACACTCCAAAGACGTACAGGTGTATAGCTTAATTGGCTTGGTATAAATGTAAAATTGTCCCTAGCGTGTGCAGGGGAGTGTTAATGTGCGGGGATCGCTGGTCGGCACAGACTCGGTGGGCCGAAGGGCCTGTTTCCGTGCTGTATCTCTAAACTAAACTAAAGAACTAAAGTACAGCAGGAGAAAGTGTACAGTTTTGGTCTCCTAATTTGAGGAAGGACATCCTTGTGATTGAGGCAGTGCAGCGTAGGTTGACGAGATTGATCCCTGGGATTGGCGGGACTGTCATATGAGGAAAGATTGAAAAGACTAATCTTGTATTCACTGGAGTTTAGAAGGATGAGGGGGATCTTATATGTTAGAAAGGGAAAACTACAGGCCAGATTGCAGAGATTTCTGGCGCCTGAAATTGCAGCGAATTGTGGAAGCAGCCCAGACCAGGGGTGGGGAACCTGCGGCCTTCTAGGCCATTCAGTGCGGCCTTTTGAATGAATCCAAATTTTGTAGAACAAATCCTTTTATTTTTGTTCATATGTTTTTGTTCGTCTTTTATTATTTTTATTTTAATCTTAAAATGAACGTACTTAAAATACCAAAGAGTAAAAGAAGATTCAACAAAATAATCCTATATCTCATTGAAGTTTCTTATTAGATTACAGCTAACTTAATGCGGCCTTCCACCCCTGGCCCAGACCATCACACAAACCAACCTCCCTTCAATTGACTCCATTTACACCTCACATTGTGAATGATCTCTGAAGAGAAGGAATGGGTGACGTTTCGGGGCGAGACTCTAAGTGTGAAAACACACTCCTGCAGATTCAGGGACAGTTTCTTCCCAGTTGTTATCAGGCAACGGAACCATCCTATCACAACTAGAGAGCAGTCCAACCTACCTCATTGGTGACCCTCGGACTATCTTTGATTGCCTTTACCTTGCACTAAACGTTATTCCCTTATCATGTATCTATACACTGTAAATGGCTTGATTGTGATCGTATATTGTTTTTCCGCTAACTGGATAGCACGCAACAAAAGCTTTTCACTGCACCTCGGGATACATGACCATTAACTAAACTGAAGCGAACTGATGTTGTTCGGTTAAGGTGTTTTAAATTGTTGGAATATGTTGAGATTTCAGCCGAATCCTTCAGTAGAGGTTCCCAATCTGAGTATGGAGCCATCGTCTTTTCGAGTGAAGTGAGTGTGGCTGCAAGGAAATAATGCCTCGCCAACATTCCCCTGCATTATAATACAAAAAGCAAACACAACACAGCCACTGCTATCCACAATTATTAAATAACCATCTACATAATAAAGTAAATCTGAGCTATAGGGAGAGGTTGTCTAGGCTGGGACTCTATTCCTTAGCGCAGGAGGATGAGGGGTGATCTTATAGAGGTGTATCAAATCATGAGAGCAATAGATCGGGTAGATGCACAGAGTCTCTTGCCCAGAGTAGGTGAATCAAGGACCAGAGGACATAGGTTTAAGGTGAAGGGGAAATGATTTGATAGGAATCTGAGCGGAAACTTTTTCACACAACGGGTGGTGGGTGTATGGAACGAGCTGCCAGAGGAGGTAGTTGAGGCTGGGACTATCCCACCATTTTTAGAAACAGTTAGACAGGTACATGGATAGGACAGGTTTGGAGGGATATGGACCAAACGCGGGCAGGTGGGACTAGTGTAGCTGGGACATGTTGGCCAGTTTGGGTATGTTGGGCTGAAGGGCCTGTTTCCACACTGTATCACTCGATGACTCTATAAATTAAAAGTATGTGGGTGTTTTTTCTTAAGTACAATTCTCCCTGACCACTTAGTCCAACTCTTTCTCTGTAGGATACTCTTCTTTCTTTTTGCTACCTGTTCTTGTTGCTCCTTTTAAATATCCTTGCAGCCAACAATGTAGACGAGAAGGTATCATCCACTGGCCTTTACCGCTTTTATTGATAACGCAGACACCATATTTTGTTTTCACTGCAGGGTGAGAAGGGTGAGCCTGGAGCTATTATCGCCGCAGATGGATCATTGCTGGCCTTAACCTCAAAAAGGACACAAGGTGAGTGTAGGAAACGAGTGAAAGGAACTTTCAATTGCACTGTTGGTACAACTAAACCAGGATTGCTGGATGCATCAAGTTGTGGCTATTGATCGTCATAACTTATCTTTCTCACAGGGTCAGTCTGGCCTGCAGGGACCCTCTGGACCTCTGGTAGGCCATCTTTATACATAAGACCAGCTTTTCTTGCATGCATCATATGTTCCATTGTAACTTGTAATTGTAACGCCCCGAACTGGGACTTCAGTTTAATTATGAGAATGAAGAAGGCATGGAAGTGATTTACCCAAGTACTACTGAGGATGAGTATTTGTGTGCTTGATTGATCATTTTAGCCTTTTGATACTGAAGAAAATGTCTTGTTTTGATGTAGCAAATGTGTTTTTCAGTTTAGTTTAGAGGTACAGCGCGGAAACAGGCCCTTCGGCCCATCGAGTCCGCACTGACCAGCAACCCCCGCACATTAACACCATCCTACACACACGAGGGTCAATTTAGCAGGTGACGGGGAGAACGTATAAACTCCGTACAGACAAGCACCCATAGTCAGGATCGAACCCGGGTCTCTGGCGCTGTAAGGCAACCGTTATGCCACCATCCCGCCCATTGTCAAATTGTCAAACTCTGGAATCAATGGCCTGAGACAGTGATGGAACAATTGTAACAGTAACTTCAAAACAGAATTGGACAAAAACCTGAGCATGTCTTTGCAGGTCTGTGGGAACGGAGGGAGGAATGGGCTAAATCAGGGAGGGTGTGAAATAGCCAGCACAGGTGCAATGCATTGAACAACCTGCTCCTCTGCTGTAGATGTACCTTTAACTATGTTCCTGTGATTTTCATTATTCTTACTGTGAACAGCAAAAATCTGTTTTCCATTGCATTTTGAAATGTATTGGTTCTTGAGGGTGATGCATGATATTTTACAGCTGCTTTGGCTTGTAGCAAAGTGTATAACGACTGAAGTTAAATACTCAAATTAAAGGGAAAGCAGCTCCCTCCTCCAGATGTTTCATGAAAGAATATTGGGCAATTCAACAAATGCTGCATGCGACTTAAGGGCCTGTCCCACTTGGGCGTCATGTGCGCGTCATTTATGTGGCATCGTTTACGTGTCATGACGCGTGCATTATGAGCGCATGGTGTGTGGTGACGTAGGCAATGGCGCCCCAGGATTTTGGGATTCCCAAGTGGGACAGGCCCTGCTGGCTTCCAGTGGTAAAGCAGGCAGGAGGTGCCAGCAGTTAATTCAACCCCAGTATTTCCTGTGCCCAACAGTCGGACATACCCAACCTGCCTGCCAACCCACACACTGGCACACTCCAGCACCAGCTGTGGAACTGGGCACAGTTACAGCATGCAATGGTGGCCATTGCTTTTCTGTTAAGCAAATAAATTGGAAATTCAGAGCAACGTCGACATGTATCCAAATTTGGAAGCATGTAATAAGTTCTGTGAAAATCACCTGTTCATCGACGTTGTGCATTCAGCAGCCACATGTCATGTGCACAACTGGTGCCCATAAGATGAACCCAATCAGCCTGAGGCACCAATCACCCAATCTGCCTATGGCAGCCTAGGGCAGCACAGTGGAGCAGCGGTAGAGTTGCTGCCTTACAGCACCAGAGACCCGGGTTCCATCCCGACTACGGGTGCTTGTCTGTACGGAGTTTGTACCTTCTCCCCATGACCTGCGTGGGTTTTCTCCGCGATCTTCGGTTCCTCCCATGTTCCAAAGACGTACAGGTTTGTAGGTTAATTGACTTGGTGTAAATGTAAAATTGTCCCTGGTGTGTGTAGGTTAGTGTTAATGTGTGGAGATCGCTGGTCGGCACGGACCCGGTGGGCCGAAGGGCCTGTTTCCACGCTGTATCACTAAAACTAAACTAAAAGAACTAAAACCAGTTCAAGGTCAGAAACATCATCCTGGAAACCAGGCACTGTTTAATTCATCTCTTGATGTCACACAGCAGAACATATGCTTGGCGACAGGGGTTTCCTCCACCAATGCTACTTAACAAGTTCATCAGCTACTGCATGATTCATTATTGATGACTGGCTTCCAATACCTAGAAGAGTTTGTCAAAGTTGCTCAAGTACACAACGAATTACCTTATTACTGCTGAAGACTTTAGTTCCAACTTGGAGACATCTTTGCAGAACTCCTCCTTCCTGCCAATGATGCACGTTGGTGTTCCCTGGGGAGGTTGGGGAGAGCCCGCCCAGAGCAGGGTAACTACCCGAAGAGAGCCAAGGATGAGATAAGGTTCTCAACCACAGACAGCCGACACTGCTAAGAATAAGGGGGAGGCCATTTAGAACGGAGATGAGGAAAAACATTTTCACCCAGAGAGTTGTGAATCTATGGAATTCTCTGCCTCAGAAGGTAGTGGAGGCCCGGTTCTTTGGATGCTTTCAAGCGAGAGTTAGATAGAGCGCTTAAAGATCGCAGAGTCAAGGGATATGGGAAGGAGGCAGGAACAGGGTACCGATTGTGGATGATCAGCCATGATCACAGTGAATGGCGGTGCTGGCTCGAAGGGCCGAAAGGCCTACTCCCGCACCTCTTGTCTATTGTCTATTGCTCCAGGAGATTGAGAAGCATTTCTACCACACGAACCCTCGCTGAAACGCCAGGGCTTCCCAAGCTCTCCTTGGTTTAACCTGCAGGCCGCTGCAGTCACATCTGCCACCTCAGAGTGACAATGCCAGCTGTGAAGATGGCCACAGCCATGAGCTTCATGCAGCGGCATCGGTCCAGTCTGGACCTGCAGATATTTCAACATTTTGCAGTTGGCCACCCACGATGGCACCACCTATCCTCCAAAGCTCTCTGTGCAGAGAAGTGACTATGTTTCCCAATCCCTGGCTGGATAGCAGAGAAGGTGGGGGACTTCAGGAGGACCCTGAGCCCAGGTATTGCTGACAGTATGGCCTCACTGCGTGGCAACTCCAGGAGCTACTGTGGGGGGAAAGGCTTCCACTCAGCTAGCATAAGGTCATAAGTGATAGGACCAGAATTATGCCATTTGGCCCATCACATCTACTCTGCCATTCAATCATGGCTGATCTATCTCTCCCTCCTAACCCCAGTCTCCTGCCTTCTCCCCATAACCCCTGACACCCATACTAATCAAGAATCTATCTATACCTTAAAGAAAATCCATTGACTTGGCCTCCCCAGTCTTCTGTAGCAATGAATTCCACAGATTCACCCCCCTCTGACTAAATATATTCTTCTTCATCTCCTTCCTAAAGGAACGTGCTTTAATTCTGAGGCAATCACCTCTAGTCCTAGACTCTCCCACTAGTGGAAACATCCTCTCCACACCAGCACTCCCAAGACCCTTTGTACCTCCTATTTCTGGATTCTTACCCCATTTAGAAAATAGTCCCAGCTACCCTAGTCCCACCTGCTCGTGTTTGGTCCATATCCCTCCAAACCTGTCCTATCCATGTCCCTGTCTAACTGTTTCTTAAATGTTGGGATAGTCCCTGCCTCAACTACCTCCTCTGGCAGCTTGTTCCATACACCCACCTCCCTTTGTGTGAACAAGTTACCTCTAAGATTCCTATTACATTTTTTCCGCTTCACCTTAAACCTAATGCCCTTCGGTCCTCGATTCCCCTAGAGACTGTGCATCTACCCGATCTATTCCTCTCATGATTTTATACAACTCTATAAGATCACCTCTCATCCCCCTGTGCTCCCAAGGAGAAGAACCCCAGCCTACTCAACCTCTGCCTGTCCCTCCGGTTTCCTCCCGCACTCCAAAGATGTACAGGTTTGTGGGTTAATTGGCCTGGTTTAAATGAAAATTGTCCCTAGTGTGAGCAGGGTGGCGTTAATGTGCGGAGATCGCTGGTGGTTGCAGTCGGTGGGCTGAAGGGCCTGTTTCCGCGCTGTATCTCTAAACTAAACTAAACAACAAACTGGAAGGGGCAGCAGTCGGGGTGGTGCCAGAGTAGCAGGGCAGGGAAGACAGCTGCTGCCGTTCGGAGAGAACTGCAAGCGCTTTCTCCACTCTGGGGCGATGCAGCCTAAACCATCAGCTGTAGGCACATTGTTGAGTTGGCTTGATGCCCCGTAAGCCCCCTTTAACTCTTGCTATTGAGGGAATGCAGCGTAGGTTTACAAGGTAAATTTCCGGGATGGCGGGACTGTCATATGCTGAGAGAATGGAACGGCTGGGCTTGTACACTCTGGAGTTTAAAAGGATGAGAGGGGATCTTATTGTAACATATAAGATTATTAAGGGTTTGGACACGCTAGAGGCAGGAAACATGTTCCCGATGTTGGGGGAGTCCAGAACCATGGGCCACAGTTTAAGAATAAGGGGTAAGCCATTTAGAACGGAGACGAGGAAACATTTTTTCTCACAGAGAGTTGTGAGTCTGTGGAATTCTCTGCCTCAGAGGGCAGTGGAGGCCTGTTCTCTGGATACTTTCTAGAGAGAGCTAGATGGGGCTCTTAAAGATAGCGGAGTCAGGGGATTGGGGAGAAGGCAGGAACGGGGTACTGATTGGGGATGATCAGCCATGATCACATTGAATGGCGGTGCTGGCTCGAAGGGCCGAATGGCCTACTCCTGCACCTATTGTCTATTGTCTAACACGGATATATTGGCCATTATGTCAACAGTCTGAACTGGCCACACAGCGAGTTATCCTTGCCTGGGGTAACAGCCGGAGCTGCCCCTCAGCACCCTGATGCAGGATGTGACCACTACTTGTGTGGAGGGGAAACTGAGGCACCCGTCACCAGAGCTGCCTCAAGGCTAATGGGTGGAGACATCCATTATCTGGGCCCACCGGGACTGGTTCCACAGTGGGCTGATGGAGATGCATGTTGCTCCAGTGCTGGACAAGGTGGGCTCGCTGTACAGAGTCATACAGTGTAGAAACAGGCCCTTGTAAATTGTATGACACTGCAGCACAGGCTTAAATTGGGAATTAGAGTCAGCGTGGAAACAGGCCCTTCGGCCCATCTTGCCAATGCTGGCCAATATGTCCCAACAACATTAGTCCCACGTGCCTGCATTTGGCCCATATCCCTCCAAACCTGTCCTGTCCATGTAGCTGTCTAACTGTTTCTTAAACGTGTCAGCCTTGTGTCAGTTTTCACCCAGGCCCTGCCTTGCAGCTCAGCAGGGATAGACACAAAATGCTGGAGTAACTCAGCGGGACCGGCAGCATCTCCGGAGAGAAAATTCTGAAGTGTCTTGACCCGAAACGTCACCCATTTCTTTTCTCCAGAGATGCTGCCTGTCCCGCTGAGTTAAGGGCCTGTCGCACTGCCGGTGACTGTCATAGTCGTAGCAGGTCACCGAAAAACTGGCGACTGGACCCCCCCCCTACGACAATGTCTACAACAACCTACCACCTAGTCAACGTCAAGTTACAGCAAGCTACCGACAACCGGCAACCCATTAGGGCGTCCACCTACGACCACACCTACGACAACCCACGAACACACAGGCGACAACCTACGACAACCGAAGTCAACCTGCGTCCACCCGCGACAAGCTAAGACAAGCAACGACCCTGTCAGCGACAACTGAACACGATTCAGTCGCCGGTACCAGTCGCCGGTTGTCGTAGGTTGACGTAGGTAGTCGCCAATGGAATTTACCGAAGTCAACACCGGTGACAACCTACTGTCGGCAAAAAATGTTAAACATGAAAATCCAGCGGCGACCAGAAAGACGCTACGACTCTTTGGGCGACTTAGGAGACTACTCACGACCATACAGGCGTCACACCAGCGACCAAGTAGTCGCCTAAACAATAGCCTGTGGGACAGGCCCTTTACTCCAGCATTTTGTGTCTATCTTCAGTGTAAACCAGCATCTGTAGTTCCTTCCTATACGCTGCTCAGCATTGCAGTTACACTTTCAAGAACGGTGGCCAAGCACATCTGCCTTCTTCCCTAAACTGCCACTGATCATTATTGATGATCAAGAGTTTTGCCCGGACTTGGAGATACCTGCACAGTTCCTTCCTGCCATAGATGCACTTGTTGGCATTGCCTGGCTAGAATGAGGAGAGGACCCTACCACACAGGGCCAGGCAACCTACCTGCAGGGAGCTAAAGGTGAGGGAGATAAGGCTCGCAACAGCCGTACTTGCACTGGGAGTTTAATGGGTAATTCTCCCACATGAACCTCAGCAGGAAGCCTAGAAACATAGAAAATAGGTGCAGGAGTAGGCCATTCGGCCCTTCGAGCCAGCACCGCCATTCAATACGATCATGGCTGATCATCCAAAATCAGTACCCCGTTCCTGCTTTCTCCCCATATCCCTTGATTCCGTTAGCCCTAAGAGCTAAATCTAACTCACTCTTGAAAACATGTCAAAGCAAATGGGAGATCATGGGCTTGCTATGCTCTTCTTGGTAGAATCTACCAGCTACCTTAGTCAAATCTACCAGCTCAGAGCAAGAATGGCAGCTGTCCAGGAAGAAATGTAACTCTTCTGGATATCTCCCAGCAGAGGCCTACATGAGGGGAGGGGAAATGACTAAGATCCTCTCAGGGCTATTTCAGGGCGGCGTTAGATGATGTATCCTTTTAAAATAAAGCTGCACTTATATTTTGGAAGAAACAATGGAATGATTTTATATGCCCTAATTTGAAGCGCATGCAAAAATGATGCAATATTATTCAAAATATGTTGTAACTTGCATTTGTTTTTAGGGGCCAGTGGGACATCCAGGACCAAAGGGAGAATTTGGTTTACCTGGCAGGCATGTAAGTTTATAGACGGTGGAGAAATGAGAAATAGAATAAAATATTATTATTTCATAAATAAATGCATCAATAAATATGTGTTTTTTTTTGTAGGGCCGTCCAGGAATAAATAGTAGAAAGGGCCAGAAAGGTGAACTGCAGTAGCTCCTGTGGTACGTGAGTGCTGGTGAAATCTGAACTAAGATGTGCTTCTTATTTATATCGGTTTAATAAGTATTCTTCGACAAGTCTGCATGCAGCCTGGAGTTGTACACTGGGCATTTAATTTATATCGTGCGGGATCGACTACTGCTCTGACCAAGACCATTATTTCCATGTGAGTCCTCAGCTCAGTCAGTTCAGTTCAGTTTCTTGTCACGTGTACCGAGGTACAGTGAAGAGCTTTTATGGTCACCAGAAAGACAATACATGATTACAATCGAGCCATTTACAGTGTATAGATACATGATCAGGGAATAACGTTGAGTGAATAGAGATTTAAGAGTGTGGGGCGATTGTAATGTGTGATTGTAGATTTGCTTCTGTGGCTAGCACACAAACAGTCGCCTGGGTTGGACACCATCTTGGAAGCACAGCATGTGGGACAGTGATAACATTGCTAATGGCATCATCCAATCAATCAATCAATCAATCAGTTTTATTCGTCATTGCACATAAAGTGCAAGTGAAACGAATTTGCCAGCAGCGGTACAATGATAAAGAACACACAAAAACACAATAAAAATTTTAACATAAACATCCACCACAGCATTCATCACTGTGGTGGAAGGCACAAAATTTGGCCAGTCCGTCCGCCATTTTCCCCCGTGGTCGGGATCTCAACTCTCCGTAGCCGCTGCTGCGGGCATCCAGATGAGTAGACAAGGTAATGTCCAGGTAAGTCCTGAATCGGTGCCTCCCCACCGGAGACCGCGGCTTCAGGTTGGTGTAGGCCGCAGGCCGGTGGTCGAAGATCTAAAGTCCCCGCCGCGCTGCAGCCGGAAGTCGGAGCTCCTCTCCAGGGATCCCGGCGAGGGATCTCCCAGCGCCCCCACCATTCCTCAATTCAGTCCCTTTGTGCCTAAACAATAATCTTTGGCAACTTCTCAGCATCATTTGTCTTTATTTTTCAATGTAACCTTCACTTTTGGATTGCTGGAACAATCGTGGTTTAATTTACCTCAAGTCTTTTAAACAACAGTTTTTGCTGTCCTTTATCGAGGGCTTATTTCCCTTTCACACTAGTTTCTCAATTGACAAAAATATTAAAACCTAAGTAAAAGTTTAGACTGCAGACAAATATCTAAAAGTTTAGACTTTCGACAAATGTCAGTCCCTCAACATGTCAGAAATTGTGAATAAATAAGAATTTAGCCTCTGCTTATTGGAATTAGCCTTTTATGTTCCTAGACTTGCATGAATAATGGTTCTTGGAGAGGGAAAAACTAACAGTTTAAGGCTTGGGATATTAGATTGTCGATCAGTAATAAAATTCATGTCAGCCCTGTATTAGCATTCTGTATTGGTTTGCTGTAGGTCACCAGTAATAGTCACAGTCACAGCCCAGTGGTATGAATATTGATTTCTCTAACTTCGTAACCCCGGCATTCCCTTTCTCTCTATCCCTCCCCCACCCAAGTTGCACCAGCTTCTCGTTTTCACCCAACAAACAGCTAACAATGGCTTGTTTCCTTTATCATCGTTACTTTTTTGCATATCTTTCATTCATTTGTTCTTTATCTCCCCACATCACCGTCTATATCTCCCGTTTCCCTTACCACCGACTCTCAGTCTGAAGAAGGGTCTCGACCTAGAAACGTCACCCATTCCTTTTCTCCAGAGATGCTGCCTGTTACTGAATTACTCCAGCTTTCTGTGTGTCTATCTTTGGTTTAAACTAGCATCTGCCGTTCCTTCCTACACATAGTTTGTGTCAATTCCCCATGTTCAGCGTTAATGCAACAACACGCCCAGTAATCTGAACTCCGATGATTTGGAAGTTCCAATCATTCACCACTGCTCGCTCTTTACCCAGAGTGTGAATCAAAGATCCAGAATGTAAATGCACTGTGTATCCAGAATAGGGGGCCACAGACTGAGTGTATGTCAGCTGCCAGGACCCGGACTGTTGCCAGGTGTGTGGTGGGGTCAGGGTTGGCATCATTGGGTAAATTGGTAGCAAGAGCGAGTGTCTATAATTCTTTCCCCTGACTCACAGTCTGAAGAAGGGTCTCGACCCGAAACGTCACCCATTCTCTCCGGAGATGCTGCCTGTCCCGCTGAGTTACTCCGGCATTTTGTGTTTCTCTCTGGAATTCTAGTATGTTCCCAGTCTCTTTAAACTCATAAAGGGCCTGTCCCACTTAGGGGATTTTTTAGGCGACTACAGGCGACTAGGGCTGTCGCCGGGGTGTCGCCTGTATGGTCGTGAGTAGTCTCCTCAGTCGCCCAAAGAGCGTTTTCTGGTCGCCGCTGGATTTTGAAATGTTCCAAAATTTTCAGCAACAGTTGGCTTGATGCCAATGAGCGTAGCTTGACGTCTCCGGACGTAGGTGCTGTCGTAGGTTGTCGCCAGGATGATGTAGGTCGTCGCCAGGTGCTGACTTCGGTGAATTCCATTGGCGACTACCTACGTCAACCTACGTCAACCAGCCACAGGTACCGGCAACTGAATTGTCTTAAGTTGTCTTCAGTTGTCGCCGACCAGGGTCGTAGATTGTCGCGGGTGGGCGTAGGTTGACTTAGGTGTAGTTGTAGGTGGACGTCCTAATGGGTAGTCGGTTGTCGTAGCTTGACGTCGACTAGGTGGTAGGTTGTTGTAGACATTGTCTTAGGGGGTCCAGTCGCCGTTTTTTTCGGCGACCTGCTACGACTCTGACAATCGCCGGCAGTCACCGAAAAAATCGCCTAAGTGGGACAGGCCCATAAGGCCTCAGTTTCCAATTTAAACATTAAAACAAGTGAAATAGGAGTGTGTCAGGGTACGAATATGAGGAACAACCAATAGTCCAGAAAATCTGCTAGCCTGACAACACTAAAGTACCAAGGATGGCAGATGTTTGGAGTTTTTTACTGTATTGAAAGTTCACTTATATTGATACTGTTGTTGCTTTATTGATTGTATTTGTCACCTCATGTATCTCTATGCTCATAGATGAGAAAGTACACTGCACTTGTTAGTAAGCTCATAAAACAAAGGACAAGAGTAAAATCGATGAAAGACACAAAAGGCTGGATTAACTCAGTGGATCAGAAGAAGGGTCTCGACCCAAAACGTCACCTATTCCTTCTCTCCAGAGATGTTGCCTGTCCCGCTGAGTTACTCCAGCTTTTCGTGTCTACCTTCGGTTTAACCCAGCAGCTGCAGTTCCTTCCTACACAGTAAAATCAATGGTCTGTTTTCCTTGCCAGAGCGCCGTTGGTTCACCTGGACCTCCGGGACCACCGGGACCACCGGGACCTCCTGGTCAAATTCCCAACATAAGAGGAGTAAGTTATTTCCCTGTATTTTGGATTGCATGTCATTCTCTAAATTGCTCTTTTCCCTTTTGGTTCTCTACTATTTTTTAAATCACACATACAGTATGCGTTTATTTTGCACTTGTTTTAATTACGGATTCATTTTCCTCCCAACTTTGAATAGACAGTTTTACCTGTTCCTCCCAGGCCACACTGCAAAATGCCCGTAAGTGTAACGAAGAATACCATGATCATGCTCGGATGATAATAATAGCCCCAATTGACAAATGGAGACAACAGTTTGATAACCAGCCATGAATGTATGCTTGGCTCTCTGGTCAATAATAATTCTTGAGGCCTCTCTTCCTTTCTGCTGTGCTTGTCTTGAATGCTGCAACTTAATCCTTAAACACTTCAAAAGTAAGTATTCATTTCCTGTTAAACAAAAAAAAGTGGACCAATCGCTTGGGCCTGACCTCAAACAATGTGTGTTAACACAATTGTGAAGATTTGAACAGCCTTTGGAAATGTTCCTGTATGTGAGGCCAGTTGTGCTGCCTCATGCACAGCAAATCACTGGAGGAAGTGAAATGGCCAGGCTGCTATGTCTGCATATGTTACATCAATGTTAACATGATACAAATATCAATGTGTCACCTGGACTTCTTGTTTTTCTGACTGAGCAACAAAAAGGTGTTAACAGTTTGATTAAAGGGTTGATTCATAAGTCCTTGGGGGTCTGGTGAATGGGTCAGCAATGTTGTGAGACATCACAATCGACACATTGCCATTGCTTGCCAATGGTTCTGCCTGTTTCAGTCATTTCTGGATGCCGGTTTCACCAAAAGAAGCCACGCAGCGGAGGTATCTATCATGCTCTCTGACGGAGTTCTGGCCCCCACATCCTCAGCTCTTCCCAAACGTCCTGCAAAACCTTCTTTGCTGCACTGGTGCCAAACAAAGGCTTTTTTGGAATTGTCCAAACCCAATGAAGACATAAGCTCCAGACACATCGCAAAGCCTGCACAAGGTCCTCCCCTTGATCTTCCTGCATTGCATGACAGGACTTTAAGAACAATTTCCGGAGGCTAACACATTTGTCAATATCTTGTCAATGAACCGTATCAAAAGCATGGAATTAAATTCAAATGTTTGCAGCATGATGCATGGCGTTGCTATATGGTGGGTCATTCTATTGCATGATGAAGTGACTGAGAATGCATACTGTTACTGAATGGTTTCACCATTCACTGTGCTTACATATGGCACAGTTTCTGCTAGATGGTAAAGTGTTTGTACTGCAGAATCTGGATAAACACATGCCTCATCTAGCAACCTCCTAGTCCCCACCAACTACTCTCCAGTTCTCAAGTGAGAAATGCTCTACTCATTTACCTTGCCATTTGTTCTGATCCGGTGAATTTAAATTTTGTAATGAATTTGCATATTTGAATATTTCATATTTCTATCTGAATACAAATTTATGCCAACTATAACTTGTTAGAAATATGTCATTTCCGTTTTATTTTTATATAAACTATTTAAAACGTGTAACTAAACCTCAAGATACATGTTTTTTTAAATGTTAGTTAAAACAAAAGGTAATCCAGAATTTCCAAGTGCATTGGCCAGCTGGTGTGGATTGATACAGTTTGTATTCACTGATATTTGGTCTCTTGCTGTCCTCTTTTAGATAAATGGTCAGCTGGAACAGCAAGACTTTCTGGGTAAGTTAAATATCACCCTTCTGCTCTGATTTGCAATTCTTTTATTGAATTGATCTAGTTTAGGTTTTTTAGTTTAGAGATGCAGCATGGAAACAGGCCCTTTGGCCCACCTAGTCCACACCGACCAGCGATCCCCGCACATTAACACTACCCAACACACACTACGACAATTGACATTTATACCAAGCCAATTAACCTACAAACCTGTACGTCTTTGGAGTGTGGGAGGAAACCGAAGATCAAGGTGAAAACCCACGCAGGTCACGTGGAGAACGTACAATCTCCGCACAGACAAGCACTCGTAGTTAGGACTGAACCCGGGTCTCTGGCGGTGTCAGGCAGTAACTCTACCGCTACGCCACTGTGCCACCCTACTTATGTTTTATTCGGAAATGGCTTGGAATAAAGCTCCTAGTATTATTCTGACTGAATGCTTTTCTCTTAGAATGTACTGTTTGACCCATTGTGTTGCTTTAGTGATACTTGGAGGTTAAACGAATAGGGAGGATATCAGAATGCCTTGTATTTATGTGGTGTACTCGTGTTTTGAATGCAGGGCCTTACAATCTTGCCCATTTGTTCTCTTTGACACAGTTTTAAGCTTTGTAATAATTTGGATAAAATCCGTGATCATACTTTGCCCAATATTCTTAAATTAACAATGATACCGAGTTTTTCCCATTTACATTGAATTTGTTTTCGAAGGCTAAATAACATTGAAAAGAGTAGGAAGAGGGTAGTGAAAGTTTTCAGCAGCAACTTGAATAAAATAAGGCCAAAAAAAATGTCTGTTCATAAAGACATAAGTGATAGGAACAGAATTGGGCCATTGAACCCATCAAGTCTACTCCGCCATTCAATCATAGCTGATCTATCTCTCCCTCTAACCCCATTCTCCTGCTTCCTCCCCTAAACCCTTGACGACTGTACTAATCAAGAATCTATCTATCTCTGCCTCAAAACCTCTCCATTGATATCCTTGTTATACAAGGTGAGCTTACTGATGAAGTTTAACAATTTTAACATTGCATTAAAATATGATAGAGATTTCAGCTTAACACAGTTTCGACACTTGATTCTTAAATAACATATATTTAAGACCTGTTGTGTAAAGAACGTCATTTTTATAACCTCCCAAACAATTGAACGGGGGAGATGAGGTAATGAGAGCTGGAGCAAATTGTGTGTGTGTGAAACTTGTTGAAGCATCTTTCTCAATGACTCATCATTTGTTGGTTGTTGATAATAATAATAGTGTTCAACCTCAGGAATGTCGTGAAGCAGCAAAGGAGTCTTAGCCAAGTAACCTCAAGCACATGTCTAGATTGTCGCTGTAGATTGACCACACGCAGACGTCAGGAAACACTACGCAACCTACTGAGATAACTGATCTCCTAATTCACCGTAAGGAAACAAAATGGGCCTTTCCATAGATTTATAGAATCTGTGAGCCAGTCAATATGGCACTAAGTTACTTTGGCAACCTTTTTAGATAGAAGTCACACAAGTCAAGTCAAGTCACATTTATTTATATAGCCACATTTAAAAAACAACTCTCGTTGGCCAAAATGCTTTACATTTGTTATAAGAATAGTATAGACAAACAAACTACATACATATATACATATAGCCCTCGCTCAGAGGACGTCAAGAAAGGCTTGGGAGTATAAATACGTTTTTTTCTTTCTTTTAAAATTAATCATTCCCCATTCATAATTAGTACCAGGTTGCAGAGGGAAATGAGACATAAGGAACTGCAGATGCTGGAATCTCGAGTAAAATATATAGACTGAAGGGTCCCGGCCTGAACGGTAACCCATCCATGTCCTCCAGAGATGCTGTCTGCCTCCACCACTGCCCGGTGGAAATAGTTAATCAGTAGATAATGACACCTTCTGTTTTCTAATGCAAAGTAAATGGCGTAAATTTCAGAGATTACTGGAAATATATAATCAACAATGTTTTGTTTCTCCTAGGGCTGAAGGGGGAGAAAGGTTCTTTTGGATTACTTGGAACGAAAGGTGGTAAAGGTGAAAAGGGGGCGCAGGGAACCCCAGGAATACCAGGTATCGTGAAAGGTTTTAACCCCTTCCAAAATTAAAAATTGAAACATGCGAGGCGAGGTAGTTTTAACAACCGGTCATTCGTATGATTTGAGAGTGATTACCGTATTTCCCGGCAATGAAGACGCACCTGCGTAGAAGACGCACCCCCATTTTGAGTTGCTCAATATTGAAAAAAGGCTGGCGGGACACAGAATTTCTCACGCTCAAAAAAAATGAAAAATAAAAAATAAAAATAAAGAAAGTGACAATTCAATTCGCCCAAGGCTTCCAGATCTCCTCCATTCTGAATGACTGAATGGGTAGGGGGTGGAGGGTGACGGCAGGTGGAGAGATGGTGGGGAAAACTGGAGCACACCAGGACAAGTTGAATCAGTTGGAGCTTACTCCTGTGTCAGCGCGAGTAACCTCAATTGGTCCCTTGTTCGCGCTGACACAGGAGTAAGCTCCACCGCCCGCTGTCCCGTTATCCATCGCCCACTGACCCGCTCCGCTCTATGATCTTTGCTCTTGAGCTGGCCCCTCACTGTCCGGTCTACATTGAAAGACACGGACAGGGCAGTGAATGCCATGCAGTGTCACCCAGCGCAGCAAGTGAGGCCATGTCCTGCTCCCGGCGGCAGTCGGAATTTAAGGATTTGCGGGAAGCGGCTGACATGAGCGAGGACGGCGAGCGGCAGGAGAGAGGAGTTCCGACGGAGACCACTGCCAGAGGTGAGCGGGCCGACAGAAGGAGCTGAGGTGGCGGCCACTCGCAGCCACCCGAGCTACTTCTCTCCCTGGCCACAATGCGGTGGCTCCGCGCCCGGAGCGCCGCGGCAGCGGTGAGTGAGTGAGTTGCTGGCATGATCCCCGACCCCCTCCTTCTCAACGCTCCTGCCCGTGCTGACCCGGGCCAGACTCCCCACACGTTGTGAAAGGAACTCTTCCTCCCCCCCCCCCCCCCCCAGCGGCACTGTCCTTTTACAGCCGCTTCCCACTTTACAGCCGCTTCCCATCAGCTGCCAGCAATGAGGGATAGACTTGGCTATCCCTCAGTACAGCAACATTGTTCTGGATGTGGCTGTACTGAGGGATAGCCAAGCCTATCTTTCTTGGCTAACAACCTAACCTTCGGCCTCCAAGACGCAGGTACATTTCCGTGCCTTATTTTTGGGTAAAAAATAGCGTCTTCATTGCCGGGAAATATGGTATGTCATGTTATATCTGATATTCACCAATCTCAATTAATCAAAAATAATTCAGCTCACTTTTGCATTGGAAACAATAAATCCCCATCCTCCCCAAATGGCCAGCCCTCTGTGTTTGCCTATGACTTTGTGCAACATTAAATTGAGGCCCATCCCACAAATGGCATGGACTGCAGCAAAGGCTTGAATTGTGAATTACAGTCATAGAGTGATACAGCGTGGAAACAGGCCCTTTGGCCCAACTTGCCCACACTGGCCAACATGTCTCTGCTACACGGGTCCCACCTGCCTGCATTTGGCCCATATCCCTCCACACCTGTTCTAATCCATGTACCTATCGTACTATTTTTAAAACATTGGGATAGTCCCTGCCTCAACAACCTCCTCTGGCAGCTGGTTCCATACACCCACCACCCTTTGTGTGAAAACTTTAACCCCTCAGATTCCTATTAAACCTTTTCCCCTTCACCTTAAACCTATGTCCTCTGGTTCTCGATTCACCTACTCTGGGCAAGAGACTCTGTGCATCTACCGATCTATTCCTCTCATGATTTTATACACCTCTATAAGGTCCCCCTCATCCTCCTTTGCTCCAAGGAATAGAGTCCCAGCCTACTCATCCTCTCCCTATAGCTCAGACCCTGGCAACATCCCCGTAAATCTTCTCCGTCCCCCCTCCAGCTTGAGGCTTCGATTTAAAGGAATCTATGTTAGTACGTTTCACGGCATTGATACATATGAACATGAACATTCAGTCCTGTATCTAATGTGATTCAGCGGAACCATCCTCCCTCTTAGTCAGTAGGTTTTGTATTCAGCCTCCATTCGGAGACTTAAGTGCATGTCACAGACTGGCACTTCAGTTCAGCTCTGAGAGTTTGGGGATATCATTGTTTGCACGAACATTATGTTTAGTTTAGTTTAGTTCAATATTGTCACATGTACCAAGGTACAGTGAAAAGCTTTTGTTTCCTTGCTATCCAGCCAAAGACAAGTGTACATGATTCCATTCAAGCCGACCGCAGCGCACAGAGAAAGGGTAAAGGGGACAACATTTTGTCCGATTAAGGATAGTTCACAATTAGTCTCATAGCAAATATAGAACATCCCATGGGAGTATTTTGAAGACTATCAGACAGTTCTCCCAAATGACCAAGCCAACACTTAGCAATAAACCAGCCTCTAGGAAACAGATGTTGTGTTCATCGTATATTGATTTTTGTTTGGCCATACTATTCATTACCTGGCTTCCATGTTCCCAAGTAGCACATCAAAGGAATACCATTGGCTGTACCATGCTTCACGTTGCCTTGGGGGTATGAACGTGCAAGAGAAATATAAATCTTAATTTAAATTCCTCTGATTACACCAATACAGATTTTAATAAGTTAAAAATTATTGCATTAAATTATTTCTGAAACTTGAGATGAAAGTATCTTTTTTTTAAAGAAAGAAACAAAATGGCTGCATCCTCCTGTTAGCCACACGGGTAGTACTGACTTAGTCACTTAACTTCACTGTGAAGCATATGTCCAAATATCAGCCAGGGCATTTTAGACTTGCAAATACGGGGATCTTCTTCTTCTTTTCGTGTCCATCTTGTTACAAATGTTGGCCTCGCTGTCATCGTCCGTCCTGAAAAGGACGCGCGCTTCCGGCGACAATCAGTGGAAGCCATCACTTGTCGCAGTAGATGATGGTGGTAGCAGAATTAGCTCAGGATACTTCCAGTTTCCAGCCCCGCGACGTGGACGCTTCTGCTATGGGGCCAATACGGGGATAAATAACTGGGATTGCACTGTCAACAGGGACCCTGCCCCACAGCTATAGTGGGGAGAAGAAAAGATTTGCCATTTATATAGCATCTTTTCTCCCGACCTACCAAGGCACTTTATAACCAATTGGATACTTCTTGGACAATAGTCATCTTTCATCCTCATGAATTTGGAAATGTTTGTGTACAAGAGTCTGGAGTTTGACTTGACCCTTATAACTTTAGAGGGGAATACCAATTTAATAGATATAGGAAGCTACTGTAATTTTTTGATATTCTGGATAGTGACTGAGCAACTCAGAAAATATGTTTCACAAATGACTGTCAGGAACATTCTGAGCATGGAAACGCACTGCCCAGTATTCCTGCACCTCATATTTTTTATATTTCTCAGATTTTCCTTATTTTCGGGAAGTAAATCGTTCATCAAATCTGTACACTTTACATCTATCACACATCGATCTGTGATATATCTGTCACAGACCTCCAGATTCAGCGGCAGTTTCTTCCCAGCTGTTGTCAGGCAACTGAATCATCCTACCACAACCAGAGAGCAGCGCTGAACTACTATCTACCTTGTTGGTGACCCTCGGACTATCCTTGATCGGACTTTGCTGGCTTTACCCTGCACTAAACATTATTCCCTTATCATGTATCTGTACACTGTAAATTGATCGATTGTAATCATGTATTGTCTTTCCGCTGACTGGATAGCACGCAACCAAAGCTTTTCACTGTACCTCGGTACACGTGACAATAAACTAAACTGAACACCTAGTGGGGCTCAGTATAATCCCATCAATTCTACTCTCCCGCCTTATTTTCATGTAACCTATTTTCTATCATATAACTATCAACATGTGTCAATACATTAATAAACTAAAGTCATAGGGAGGGCTGCCCTTTATGCTGACTATAGAACTGACAGCTGTAGTTACAGGTATTAGTTCTGCAAGGTTGTAGTACAGTCCATGAAATGCAAGCTGCTCTCTGACAAATATGATAACAGCCCAAAGATAGACACAGAATGCTGGAGTAACTCAGTGGGACAGGCAGTATTTCTGGAGAGAAGGAATGGGTGACCTATTGGGTCAAGACCCTTCCTCAGGCACCCCAATATCTTTTCTACTGCTGTCCATCATAGTCAAGTTAAGGGCCTGATCCACTGACGCCACCTTTCAGCGATTGTCTTCGACCTTGAAGCTCGAGGGCACTCGCCTGAAAATCCTCGAGCTGGATCGAACGTCAGCGATGAAACCGCGAGCCGGATCGACTGACCACACACACACACACACACACACACACACACACACACACACACACACACACACACACACACACACACACACACACACACACACACACACACACACACACACACACACACACACACACACACACACACACACACACACACACAGAGGGAGAGCGGGGGCCAGGGAAAGTGGGGGAGCGCTGTCTGAAATTCACACCCGCGATGAACAGGAAGGTAAAAGACGGCTGGCACAGTGTACAGTAAGTCCTTTAGAGAGCGCGGGAAGGGGAGAGAAGGAGTGGAGACACTTTTAAGAAGCCAGACAACTTTTAATCAAGTTTAGCGGATATTTAACATTACCGGTCGGTTTTCCTTGGTTTTGAAAACTCCAATGAGCCAATTAAAATGCCCAGTCAGCAAAGGAGATTGCCTACGGCTTCGCCCGACTGCCTAGTGACCCCACTCCACTGCACTACGAGTTCAAAAGAACCATGCTGACCAATTTTTACTCTTGGGAAATTTTCAGCATGCTGAAAAATTTTCCTCAACCAAACTGAGGCCGCAAGTATGCGGGAACTTCCCTCGAGCACGAAGGAGAGTTACAATGACCTCCTAGGACCACGTGTCGACCATGCTGCGAGTTTGTGGCGAGCACAAACCCTTCTAAACTCACAGATTAGGTCGCCGCAGTGGGACCGCCCCTTAAGGATGCTTCAATGTAATGACAATAGTACAATTCAGGGGACAAACTTCAAGAATGGTGTAATTTTCTGTAATTAAGCATTAATTATATTGTTTGTGTAAGTTTATCAATGAATTTCACTTGAGTTTTCAATTTTTTTTAGGTCCCTATTCACCATATCTCAGCCATAAAGTAAGTACCAAAGCAAAATGCTGCCGACCCGAGAAATCTTAATGAAAATAGAAAATGTTGAAAATCTGCAGCAAGCCAGTCAGTCTTTGCTAGCACAGTTACAACAGCAGCAAGTGTCAGGGTTGGTAAACTTCCCACTCTCAGGTGCATTCATGTGAAATCAAGTTAACTGTTGATAGGTTTCATCACTTGTCTCATTCAGAGTGGTAAGTCTACCACAGAGGTAATGGATCAGTTTGCTGAAAGTCAAAGGGACGTGACCTTAATGAAGATAGACACAAAAAGCTGGAGTGACTCAGCAGGACAAGCAGCATCTCTGGAGAGAAGGAATGGGTGACGTTTCGGGTCGAGACACATATTGGGGTGCCTGAAGAAGGGTCTCCACCCGAAACGTCACCCATTCCTTCTCCACAGAGATGGTGCCTGTCCCACTGAGTTACTCCAGCATTCTGGGTCTATCTTCGGTTTAAACCAGCATCTGCAGTTCCTTCCTATACCTGACCTTAATGAAATTGTTCTCACATCAACGGGGCCCGATTCAGTGATAACTTCAGATGGAGTTTTCAATATGCTAATGCCAAAATAGAATAACATGAACAATATTATACTATGAGCTCTGCTATGGACACAGTTTAGTAAGTAAGAGAAGGCATTAGACTAGCTTGAGCTGGTGTTTATGTTGGATTACAAAGAGTCCTTGTACAGAGAGTGCCCAGTCCCATTCCCAGGGCGTCTGTCAATCAATCAATCAATCCATTTTATTTGTATAGCACATTTAAAAACAACTCACGTTGACCAAAGTGCTGTACATCAGTGCTGGTACTAATGTGCTACATACAATTATACACAGACCTAACAATACATGCATAAACTGTTTACAGCGCCCCCTCAGAGGGCCTCAAAAACATTAGGGAGTAGAAATAGGTTTTGAGCCTCGATTTAAAGGAGTTGATGGAGGCGGCAGTTCTGATGAGGAGAGGGATGCTGTTCCACAGTCTAGGTGCTGCAACCGCAAAAGCACGGTCACCCCTGAGCTTAAACCAAGACCGCGGGATAGTCAGTAGCCCCAAGTTGACCGACCTGAGGGACATGGAGGTAGAATGGTGGGTTAGAAGATTTTTGATATGGGGGGGGGGGTCAAGCCAGTTAGGGGCTTTGTATACGAATCAGAGGAGCTTGAAGTTGATTCTGTACCGTACAGGGAGCCAGTGGAGAGAGGCCAGAATCGGGGTGATGTGGTCCCTTTTACGGGTACCCGTCAGAAGTCTGGCTGCGGCTGTTGGGAAGAGGTCGCTGCAACTGTTGTGGTCACTGATGTCTCCGGCCGCTTTGAGGAAGACTGTTTCCTACTGCACTTAACATCAATTAAGATCGGTTTATCAAGGCCACCCAATCCAAAGTTATCCATTTATAAAACCTGGGTAACAAATCTGTTGTCATTATCTGAAGATAGACACAAAATGCTGGAGTAACTCAGCGGGACAGGCAGCATCTCTGGATTGAAGGAATGGGTGACATTTTGGGTCGAGACTCTTCTCCAGACTGAGATGAAGGGAGAGGGAGACTAGAGATATGGATGGGTAAGGTGTGGAAACGACACCTTTCAAGTAGATGAGCATGATATGTAGAATGGTTCTTTGTTAGCCGAGGGGAAGGAGACAACGATGCATTCAATCAGTGATATTTAATCAGAAGGACAGTAGAACTAGTCAAAGAACTAGGATGGGGGACAAACAGAGAGGGAAAGCAAGGGTTGCTTGAAGTTAGAGAAGTCAATATTCAATATATTCAAAATGTGAAATCGCGAAATGACATTATCTGTTTGGCGATCGGCATTTCTACTTCAATTTCTACAACAATCGTTGAAATCCTTGATTTCCTTGCCAGGAAGCAAGATCATCTCTGACCCCTCTCACCCTGGCCACAAACTCTTTCAATCACTTCCCTCTGGAAGGCGACTCCGGACTGTCAAAGCTGCCACAGCCAGACATAAAAACAGTTTTTATCCACGAGTAGTTGCTCTACTCAACAGCCAAAAATCTGTAGCCTCCCTTTGACCAAGATTGACTGGCAATTAGTTCTAAAAGGGTTGACGGTGGATATGCAATGGAAGGCATTTAAAGACTGCATGGATGAACTACAAAATTTGTTCATCCCAGTTTGGCAAAAGAATAAATCAGGGAAGGTAGTGCATCCGTGGATAACAAGGGAAATCAGGGATAGTATCAAAGCAAAAGATGATGCGTACAAATTAGCCAGAAAAAGCAGCATACCAGAGGACTGGGAGAAATTCAGAGACCGGCAGAGGAGGACAAAGGGCTTAATTAGGAAAGGGAAAATAGATTATGAAAGGAAACTGGCAGGGAACATAAAAACTGACTGCAAATGTTTTTATAGATATGTGAAGAGAAAAAGATTAGTTAAAACAAATGTAGGTCCCTTGCAGTCAGAAACAGGTGAATTGAACATGGGGAACAAGGATATGGCGGACCAATTGAATAACTACTTTGGTTCCGTCTTCACTAAGGAAGACATAAATAATCTGCCGGAAATAGCAGGGGGCCGCGGGTCAAAGGAGATGGAGGAACTGAGTGAAATCCAGGTTAGTCGGGAAGTGGTGTTGGGTAAATTGAATGGATTAAAGGCCGATAAATCACCAGGGCCAGATAGGCTGCATCCCAGAGTACTTAAGGAAGTAGCTCCAGAAATAGTGGATGCATTAGTCATAATTTTTCAAATTCTGGAGTAGTTCCTGAGGATTGGAGGGTAGCAAACGTAACCCCACTTTTTAAGAAGGGAGGGAGAGAGAAAACGGGGAATTACAGACCAGTTAGTCTAACATCGGTAGTGGGGAAACTGCTAGAGTCAGTTATTAAAGATGGGATAGCAGCACATTTGGAAAGTGGTGAAATCATTGGACAAAGTCAGCATGGATTTACGAAAGGTAAATCGTGTCTGACGAATCTTATAGAATTTTTCGAGGATGTAACTAGTAGAGTGGATAGGGGAGAACCAGTGGATGTGTTGTATCTGGACTTTCAGAAGGCTTTCGACAAGGTACCACATAAGAGATTAGGATACAAACTTAAATCACACGGTATTGGGGGTTCAGTATTGATGTGGATAGAGAACTGGCTGGCAAACAGGAAGCAAAGAGTAGGAGTAAACGGGTCCTTTTCACAATGGCAGGCAGTGACTAGTGGGGTACCGCAAGGCTCAGTGCTGGGACCCCAGCTATTTACAATTTATATTAATCATCTGGACGAGGGAATTGAAAGCAACATCTCCAAGTTTGCGGATGACACTAAGCTGGGGGGCAGTGTTAGCTGTGAGGAGGATGCTAGGAGACTGCAAGGTGACTTGGATAGGCTGGGTGAGTGGGCAAATGTTTGGCAGATGCAGTATAATGTGGATACATGTGAGGTTATCCACTTGGGTGGCAAAAACAGGAAGGCAGACCATTATCTAAATGGTGGCCGATTAGGAAATGGGGAGATGCAGCGAGACCTGGGTGTCATGGTACACCAGTCATTGAAAGTAGGCATGCAGGTGCAGCAGGCAGTGAAGAAAGTGAATGGTATGTTGGCCTTCATAGCAAGAGGATTTGAGTATAGGAGCAGGGAGGTTCTACTGCAGTTGTACAGGGTCTTGGTGAGACCACACCTGGAGTATTGCGTACAGTTTTGGTCTCCAAATCTGAGGAAGGACATTATAGCCATAGAGGGAGTGCAGAGAAGGTTCACCAGACTGATTCCTGGGATGTCAGGACTTTCATATGAAGAAAGACTGGATAGACTTGGCTTATACTCGCTAGAATTTAGGAGATTGAGAGGGGATCTTATAGAAACGTACAAAATTCTTATGGGGTTGGACAGGCTAGATGCAGGAAGATTGTTCCCGATGTTGGGGAAGTCCAGGACAAGGGGTCACAGCTTAAGGATAAGGGGGAAATCCTTTAAGACCGAGATGAGGAAAAACTTTTTCACACAGAGAGTGGTGAATCTCTGGAACTCTTTGCCACAGAGGGTAGTTGAGGCCAGTTCATTGGCTATATTTAAGAGGGAGTTAGATGTAGCCCTTGTGGCTAAAGGGATCAGGGGGTATGGAGAGAAGGCAGGTACGGGATACTGTTGGATGATCAGCCATGATCATATTGAATGGTGGTGCAGGCTCGAAGGGCCGAATGGCCTACTCCTGCACCTATTTTCTATGTATCTATGTATCTATGATCTGGTATTTTGTTGGTTCACATGCTTGATCAATGGTGTTTTATCATTAATGTTTTATCATTATTAATGTTTAGTGTTTTCTGAGTCATTCGTAACTGTCACTGTATGTCATGTTGTTACTTGTGGGCGGAGCACCAAGGGAAATTCCTTGTATGTGAATACTTGGCCAATAAACATACTTACACACTTACTTACTTAATTTATAGACCCAGTTTCTGAGTTAGAGATTGTGTTATTAGGTCCCATTCCAGAGACTTGAGCACAGAAGTCTGGACTAATGGAGTTCTGCACAGTCAGAGGTGCTGATGTTCAGATACAAAGATAAACTGAGGCCCATCTGCTCTCTCAAAAGGCTGTAAAAGATCTTGCAGCACCAGTTTTAAAAAGGCCAGAGTAATTGTCTCTGTTATTCAGTCGGTATCACTATGATCTTTGTGAATTGATTAAAAGATACAACATGGAAACAGGCTCTTCAGCCCACTGAGTCCACGGTGACTATTGATCACCCGTTTACATTAGTTCTATGTTATCCCACTTTCTCATCCACTCCCTACACAATAGGAGCAATTTACAGAGGGCCAATTAACTGACAAACCTGCATGTCCTAAGGATGTGGGAGGAAACCGGAGTACCTGAAAAAAAGCCCACGTGGTTACAGGGTAAACGTGCAAACTCCACACAGACAGCGCCAGAGGTCTTTGCTGCTGAGAGGCAGTGGCTCTACCAGCTGCGTCACGATGCTGGCCGGTGCCACCAGATTTTGTTGCGACTTAGTTTAGTTTAGTTTAGAGATACAGCGCGGAAACAGGCTCTTCGGCCCACTGAGTCCGCGCCGACCAGCGATCCCCGCATATTAACATTACCCTACACACACTAGGGACAATTTACATTTATACCAAGCCAATTAACCTACAAACCTGTGCGGCTTTGGAGTGTGGGAGAACATACAAACTCGGTACAGACAAGCACCCGTAATCAGGATCGAGCCCGGGTCCCTGGCGCTGTAAGGCAGCAACTCTACCACTGCGCCACCGTGCCACCCTAAGGCTATTGCCTCTCCTGCATGGCAACATTTTTTAGAAATACCTCATTGGCTGTCAAGTGCATTGGGATGTATTTATATCATGGCAGACACAATATAAGTGTATGTTAATTTTTCGTAAGTCATCCAGTCTTCCTGAGTCATAAAGTTTCTCTTTACTTTATTCTGAAGGGTGAAAAAGGAGACACTGGAGCATTGGGCGAGAAGGGGTGGAAAGGAGAATCAGGTGGCAGCTTGTTCTTGCCTGGTATACCTGGGCCACCAGGCCCCATTGGGCCTCACGGGAGACCTGGGCCTGTGGTAAGTAACTCAGCACAAAATCCTTAACATACTCCTTCCTCAGCAACGCATTCACGATGACAAAGACAAATGATCAGATCAAGAACCCTGCACTTACAACAACTGGGACTTGAGAATACTGTCTCAGTATACTGCTGCTAAACACTTGTGCTGTATCTGAGATGCTTATCTAATATGTATGTAAGTGCTTATGTATAGTGATACTTTTACAGTACTGTAGACAGAAATGAATTTCACTATACCTAGATACATGAGGCAAATAAAGGACCACACCATACCGATTGGTATTAGAAATATGCCAAGTGCCAGAAAATTGTGACGTACATCTTAATATAGCATCACAATCACAATCACAATCACAATAATACTTTATTCGCCAAGTATGTTTTGCAACATACGAGGAATTTCATTTGCCGTCAGTCATACAAATGAAAAGCAACGGATCACACAAAGTACATTTTAACATAAACATCCACCACAGTGACTCCTCCACATTCCTCACTGTGATGGAAGGCGAAAAAATAAGTTCAAATCCCTTCCCTTCTTTGTTCTCCCGCGGTCGGGGGCCTCAAGCCCTCCGTTGCCAGGGCGATCTTGACTCCCGTAGCCGGCGGCGTTTGGGCCCTCTGCGTCGGGCGATAAGCTGCTGAATCGGGGGGGATGTCAGCTCCCCCGCGCCGGGCGATCTGACCCCGGGTCGGGGCTGCCCGAACCTCTGCGTCGTTGGAGCTCCCGACTCGGCCTCTCTCGAGACTGCGAGCTGTCGATGGTAAAGTCCGCAGGCCACAGTTGGTGCGATCACAGGGATCGGCTCCGATGTTGAGTCCATGTCCCGCGGTGGGGCTCAAAGTCAGTCTGAGGAAGCCTCCGTTACAGTTACAGGCATCACATGCAGTTACTGAGTGGGAACAGGTCTTTCACGTTCTGGATCTGTTACCACCTGTTCTTCCCCAGCACCTTTTTGAGAGAATTAGTGTGCTTGCAATGAAAACACGACTGTGATCTGTTAAGAAGATGACTGCAGCCTCCTCTTGAACTCTTCTTTGATTGCACTGTTATTTTCCCCCTATTGCGACCAACTGGCAGATTGAATAATCTCACGCTTTTTTGTCCTCTTGTAATCCTTTGGAATCTTGAAAATCCCAGTCTTATGGCATTCTTCACATTTTCAGTGCCAAGGGCTAATTTCTCACGTTCCCTTCCGTAAGCTAACACTCTCTTTCCTGGTAACGTCACCGTGTGTTAGCATAGCTTTAGCTCCCACTTTGTTGCAGATCTCACAAGTTTAATATCACCCAAACAAACGAAAAATACTGCAGCCTTGATAAACATGAAAACAAAAAGCATGCCGTAAACACTTCTTTACAGCCTGATAGACAAGCATCCCAATTCTTCTGAAGAAGGGTTTCGGCCCGAAACGTTGCCTATTTCCTTCGCTCCATAGATGCTGCTGCACCCGCTGAGTTTCTCCAGCATTTTTGTGTACCTCCCAATTCTTCTTCTTTTTATTTCTTCTGGCTTTAATCCGTTCTCTCTCCGAAAATAAAAATGCAAGGTCTCTTCCATTACACATGGTTCACTTTCTTCTTCCTTGCAGGGACCCAAGGGTGAATCTGTTATTGGACCGATGGGCCCGCCGGGAATGCCTGGAATACCAGGTCCTCCAGGATATGGAGTTATGGGTGCACCGGGACGTCCTGGACCCCCTGGAACTCCAGGATTGCCGGGAATTTACGGATCAGGTGAGTCCGCTCAGATATTCAATATTGATGGTCAGATTTCAATTTCGGATGTTCTACACTGAACTGGGAATTCAAATTCGCTATCAAAGGACGCAAGGTGCCCGGATGCCTGGAGATCAAGATGATGCCAGAGATACCTCGGTTTTACATCACCAATGGGGCTTGTCGTTGCTGTGCTACAAAGTGGCCGAGTTGGAGTAGAAACCCAGTTCTCACCTTTCAGTGACGTGTTCTTCTTACGTTACAGGCATTGCACTTCCTGGACCCCCAGGACCAGCCGGCCCACCAGGACGAGGAGACAGTGGCAGCTTGGTAAGTGGAAGAAGACTTGAGTGCAGTGTAGAGGAGCGTGGGCAGGCTGAACCTTTCCATTGGAAATCCGTGGAGAACACAGCCATGAATCCCTGGAGCGTCATTCATGCCAGGAGTGACACTTCAGCCGAGAACGCTTCGCTGTAGAAGTCACAGGGTCGCATCTGACTTGCAGTTATGGTCTTTCCTTTCTTCAGATAGTTTGCGTAAGAGTTGAGAGGGTTTTCCCAGGAGAGGCTGAGTTGAGTTGAATGAGACAATATCCTTCTAAAAGTGAAAATGAATCTCATGAAAATATACAAAGTTCGCAGCAGGCTGGAAATTCTGTGAACAGGGAATCATAGTCCGTGAGCAACAAGGTGTGAGAAGCCATTTTTACCTGTGAACTTGTCTACTGGAAGATGTTGATAACAATAGCCTCACAGCAGATGATACACATGGGTGTTCGATTCCACCCTCAGTTTTCACCCTCACTCACTGTTATGAATTCTCTGCTCCAGAGTGGTCAGGTCATAAGTGATTGAAGCAGAATTAGGCCATTCGGCCCATCAAGTCTACTCCGCCATTCAATCGTAGCTGATCTATCTCTCCCTCCTAACCCCATTCTCCTGCCTTCTCCCCATAACCCTTGACACCTGTACTAATCATGAAGCTATCTATGTGTAGGAAAGAAATGCAGATGTTGGTTTATATCGGTAGACACAAAATGCTGGAGAAACTCATCGGGACAGGCAGCATCTCTGGAGAGAAGGAATGGGTGACGTTTCGGGTCGAGGCCCTTCTTCAGTCTGAAGACCCGAAACGTCACCCATTCCTTCTCTCCAAAGAATCTATCTATGTCTGCTTTAAAAATATCGATTGACTTGGCCTCCACAGCCTTCTGTGGCAGAGATTCACCGCCCTCTGACTAAAGAAATTCCTCCTCATCTCCTTCCTAAAGGATGATTGAACAATCCTCAAATAATGAAGCAATCCACTTTTAAAGGTAGCAAGACATGGACAATATCCAGACTGGGTTGGTAGGTGGCAAGTAACATTCATGCAAGACAAGTGCCAGAAAATGATGATATCCAACAAGAGAATATCCAGCTACAAGCCTACAATAGTAGCTGGATATTCAATGGTATTCCCATCACTGCATCCCCTACTATCAATATCCTGGGGTTACCATTGACTAAAAACTGAACTGAAGTAACTATATACATAATCTGAACCTAAACTATATCTAAACTAAAACTAAATCTAAACACAATACAAAACCGTCTCCTTCAACCACATGCCCAATGTGGTTTAAGCTCATGGGCTTATTTGTCATCTAGACTGATATCCTCAGCCCTGCTGCTTTGCCACCTCTGTCGTTTCTCCAGATCTCTTGTCCAAACCTCGAAGGTAACCCCTCTCCCACCTCTACACTCACATCTCTCTCATTTCTCTCCCATCTCCCCTCATGCCCAGCCTAAGCTCACCATGTCCATAGAGCCCACGTACCCCCAAAATGACACCGTTTCCAACTTCCCCTTACTCTCCAACTTCCTTATATGTCCCTTGTCTAACATTAGATTTATGCCAAGTTTATAAATGCTGTTGGAGATACAGGGAACTACAGATGCTGGTTTACAAAACAAAATAGTCTGCGGGTCGGGCAGCTTCTCTGAGGGACATGGAAATGCTGTTGGGAACTTGATTGGATCTCAGGTCGACACAAAATGCTGGAGTAACTCAGCGGGACAGGCAGCGTCTCTGGAGAGAAGGAATGGGGATTGGATCTAAAATTGACATCAGACCAGAGAAAGGGACATTGGAACAGAAGTAGGAATGTCTTGAAAAATGGGAATAACAAGATTTAGAAAGGGAATTCCAGAGTTTGAGGCCGAAAGCGGGAAAGTTTTGGACGGGCTTTGTTTATGTGGTTAGAACTTTTATCCTCATTACAAAGTGATTATGTTGCTTATTTTAACATGAATAGTTTTCATTTTATATATAATAACTGTTATATATATAATTCTGAATAGTATTGAATAGAATACATTTTTATCCTGTAAAGTTTATCTCATTCTGGTCCTAGTTGTTGAATACTTTAGTTTAAAATCTCATCTTGTTTATATCATGTATTGAAACAGGTGGCATTGTACAGGAACATGGACTTTATGCATAAAGCAACGTTTTCCGTGTCGGAAGGTACCCTGGGCTATGTGGCAGATAGGAGTGACCTTTACATTCGAGTTTACAATGGCTGGAGAAAGCTCCAAGTAAGTGCCTACAAATGAACACTAATTCTGAAATATATTCTTGGATCAAAATTGTAATATGTGTTTTTTTCCGCAATATTTTTGCCAGCTTGGTGATTTGATTCCTGCTCCAGCTGATGATCCATTCCAATCATTGAACACTTACTCAGTAAGTAAACTTTGAGCCCGCCGCTGAGATTAAACTGAAGAAGAACACTTCTCAATAAACTGATGACTTTATGCATGTGTTTCTTTTTGTCCATCAGGCTCCAAACACATTCCCAAAGATAAATGATCAGAAGCCTGCTGTAAGTGTGTGTCTTTTTTTTAATGTTGCAATGACTCAAGGTGTTCAAAGCTAATTTCTAGCAATCTGCTCCAAGTTTCATAACTGGTGAAGATCAAATTAAAAAATGATGGGATCTGGATCTTGTCACTGTGGACTGTAAGGAAATTACGTCCCATACAAATCAATCTGTCCATGATCTAGATCTGCGGGCCAAGTGCAATATTCAGGTTTAGGTTTAGGATTATTATGGTCATTTGTACAGAGGTACAGTGAAAAGCTTTTGCTTGCGGCAGTCCAATCAAATCATATAATACTATACATGAATACAGTCAAGCTAAACTCAAGTACAAAAGATGGAACAAAGCAAAAGTTACAACGTGCAGAATACAAGTTTGCTGTTGATATGACACCTTGGTACCAATGCAAGTTGTTCAGGGAATGTGAAAGGTTTCACGTGTATACGGTGGCCAAAGTTAGTAGGTTGGGTTGTGATAGAAGGAATATAATGTGGAAAAATGTGAAAAATAGCAAACTGAGTTTGTTTTTTTAACGGTAAGAGATTGGCGACTATTGGTGTTCAGAAGGCAGTAGGTATCCTAGTTTTTGGCATCACTGCAAGTTACTGTGGAGGACAGTGGTGTTTTTGTCTTTCTTTAAGGAGGGTTTGAGTGCAAGAGTAAAACGATGTACCAGGAAAGGATGCAGGGCTCCAGTGAAACTGTACCTGGAAAGTGTGCAGACCGGGCCTCGGCATTTCTGAAAGGACATACATGTGATGGAGGAGGTGCAAACAAAAGCAAACCTGGGGTATTCCTGGGGTGAATTGTCTGACGAGGAGAGATGAAACTGACTCGGCCTCTGTGCTCCTGAGTTTGAAATCATAAATTATACATAGCTTTGACAGGATAGGTGCAGGGGCAAAATCTGGCCAGAGTGTGTATCTAGATCAGAATTCACAGTCCCAAAATAAGAGTTCAGCATTGAGCATTCTCGAGGCAAATGTACTGGGGAGACTCAGTTGATCAGAGGTGGATATTAAAGATAAAATATGGACAAAGATCGATATTAAAAGAACCAAGGGATTTGGGGTCAGTCCAGAAAGTGGTGCTGTCAATTATTCAATGCCAGAGTAGGATTGAAAGTCCTACTCCTGCTTCAATGCCTTAATTTCATTTGGCACATCAATAATCATCAAACTGTGATTTGATATTTGCTGGGTGGGACTGACAAATTCCATTCCACAGGATGAAGCAGAAGTTTAACTAAGTGTGGCTCTCTACAAACAATTAGCTTATGCTTTATTTTTGTAGGTAGCATGAGCTAATTTATATCATTAAGATGAGTGGGGCTATGATCTCCTGAGTTGGGAAATCATAAATCAGGTGTTGACAGGATAAGTGCAGGGATGATGTTTGAACAGGCCATGATGCCTTGATATATTACTCATCAGCCAAGGGCATTCCTGCGGGGAACATGTCTGGCAAAATGAATCAGCTACTTAAACCAGTGTGTAAAGAGTAACCTGGCAGCTTGTATTTACTCATGTGGTTGATTGAAGTCAACGGATATGTTTAAGGCAAAGACAGATAGATTCTTGATTAGTACGGGTGTCAGGGGTTATGGGGAGAAGGCAGGGGAATGGGGTTAGGAGGGAGAGATAGATCAGCTATGATTGAATGGCAGAGTAGACTTGATGGGCCGAATGGCCTAATTCTGTTCCTATCACTTATGAGCATGAACTTTTATGATGATTCTATGTCATAGATGCGAATGGACAGAGAGGTAGGGTTAGTTCAATATCTTTGGCATTCACTTAGACACGGTTCATACCAATAACTTGGTTATTCTGCTGGTTGCCTGCTGTAGGCCAGAGAAACCACTGAGCCACCCCTGTGCTCTTGTGTCTGAGAGGAACCATTGGCTTGAGAAACACACTTCAAAGTGACCCAGGCAAACTGGATGGAGGATTGTTTGTTTCCTGCTTGGGTTGGGGGTTACTGTTACTGTATGTACTTTGACTTAAACCTTTCTCCCTTGTTTCTTTACAGTTGCACCTGGTGGCTTTGAACACGCCCCTGTCTGGTAACATGCGGGGGATCCACGGTGCCGATCTGCGGTGTTTCCAGCAAGCTCAGGCGATGGGCTCCACGGCAACTTACCGCGCCTTCCTCTCGTCTCAGCTGCAAGACCTGTACACTGTAGTGAGGAAAGCGGACAGATTAAATATGCCAGTTGTCAACCTAAAGGTAACAACATTTGCGTTGGTTGCTGCATGTGGCACAGTGGCGCAGCGGTAGAGTTGCTGCCTCACGGCGCCAGAGAACCGGGTTCGATGCTGTCTGTGCGGAGTTTGAACGTTCTCCCTGTGACCGCGTGGGTCTTCTCCGTAATCTCTGGTTACCGCCCACACTCCACAGACGTGCAGGTTTGTACGTAACTTGGCCTCTGTAAACGTGGCATAACATAATAATAATAATAATAGATTTTATTTTTAAGGGCGCCTAATACCGAGGTCTCTAGGACACCTTACAATTTAAGAAACATATAAACATATAAACATATAATCAGAGTAAAACAAGTTATAAAGACATCACCAATACATAAATTAAAAACAGAAATTTGATCCAAGAAAGACAACAACAAAATTCAGAAAACACAACATGAAGGGAGAGCAGCGGCAGCCAAACCGCGCCAGCGTACACTCTCCCTTCCGCCTGCCATGTTGGACACAGACTAACACAGACACTTAACACTACACACAAAATCATCCCCCCACAATGACCACCACTGTGGGGGAAGGCACAATGTCCAGTCCCCAATCCAGTTCTCCCCAGAGTCAGGCCCATCGAGGCCACCACAGTTGCCTCTACGGAGGCCCGATGTTCCTGGCCGTCGGGAGAGTCCTCGCAGCGGCTGGAACGGCTGGTTTCCCAGCGGAGTCGATGGCACCTGAAGCCGACAGGGCCGCGCCGAGTTGGAGCCACGAGGCTCCCGATGTTAAAGTCGGCGCCGCCGCCCACGGCTGGTCGCTCAGCAGACCCGTAGCCCGGAGGTGTTGATCTCGGCGGTCACCGCATACCGGAGCTCCACCGCATCGACCCAGCGTGGCGACCCAGGCAAGGCATCGCCCGCTCCGCTCCACGATAGCGCTCCAGCGCTGTGCCGCCACCGAAGCTGAAGGTGCTGGGCGGTCCCCGTCAGGAAAACGCCGCTCCATGCCCGCTGGTAAGCCACGAGGACGGGTCGACGAGGCAGCCTGGAGAAAAAGCTGCCTCACCGACCAGGTAGGGACCTAGAAATAGTTTCCCCCTTACCCACCCACATTAAAAGTCAAAATTCCCCAAACAGACAAAGAAATACAAAAGCTAAAAACTTTTTAAAAAGTGAATTTAACGGACGGCTGCTGGTTAGCAGCCGTTCCTCCAAGATGGCTCCTCCTCAACATAGAACTAGTGTACAGGTGATCGCTGGTCAGCGAGGACTTGGTGGGCCGCAGGGCCTGTTTCCACACTGTTATTTCTCAACTAAACGCAAGTAAAAAGAGTACGCTTGTGAGGGTTAAAAGAAAAAAATGCAATGAATTAACTTCCTGAAAATCCATGAATTTATTTCCCTGGGATGGCGGGACTGTCATATGAGGAAAGATGGAAAAGACTAGGTTTGTATTCACTGGAGTTTAGAAGGATGAGGGGGGACCTTATAGAAACATATACAATTATAAAAGGACTGGACAAGCTAGATGCAGGAAAAATGTTCCCAATGTTGGGCGAGTCCAGAACCAGGGGCCACAGTCTTAGAATAAAGGGGAGGCCATTTAAGACCGAGGGGAGAAAAAACTTTTTCACCAAGAGAGTTGTGAATTTGTAGAATTCCCTGCCACAGAGGGCAGTGGAGGCCAAATCACTGGATGGATTTAAGAGAGAGTTAGATAGAGCTCTAGGGGCTAGTGGAATCAATGGATATGGGGAGAAGGCAGGCATGGGTTATTGATTGGGGACGTGATCGCAATGAATGGCGGTGCTGGCTCGAAGGGCCGAATGGCCTCCTCCTGCACCGATTTTCTATGTTTCCATGTTTCTATTTGAGATTATAGAAAAATAAATAGATACCGTGATCCTAGGAACGTTAAGGGCCTGTCCCACTTATGCGACCTTTACAGGCGACTGCCGGTACCCGACGACCAGAGAGACACTACGACTCTTTGGAGACCTCTCACGACCATAGGAGACCTCTCAAGACCATACAGGCTGTATGGTCGTGAGAGGTCTCCTATGGTCGTGAGAGGTCACCCGTGACATGTCTCCAGGGGTCGCCTGTATGGTCGTGAGAGGTCTCCTTTGGTCGTGAGAGGTCTCCAAAGAGTCGTAGCGTCTTTCTGGTCGCCGCTGAATTTTCAACCTGTTGAAAATTTCGGCGACCTATCACGGGTGCCGGCAGTCGCCTGCAAAGGTTGCGTAAGTGGGACAGGCCCTTTATATTTCAAGTAGTCTTACTAGGCTGTTATTAGAGGAAACTGGAGAGGAATTTTACAACTATAATTTGTTTTTTGTTGATCCATTTTTTTCCTTTATTTTGTCTCTTTCCAAATCTTGTTGTGAATGTACTGTGGGGCACGTTGTGGACTGTTTGAAGTTGTGCAGAAAGAGAGGTGGTGTTGCAGATTGATGTGCATGGTAGGAAGCATTTAACCTTCCCAACACCAGAGGATGGATGGTCATAACAGAGCTGCCAAGTAGTATGGATTTTCCGTATTTTGCACGGAAATACGATAAGAATACTGATGTACGATTTTGTGTTGTTAAGTACGGATTTTAAATACGGAGCTCAGTTCAGTCTGAAGAAGGGTCTCGACCAGAAACGTCACCCATTCCTTCTCTCCAGAGTCGCTGCCTGTCCCGCTCCAGGTTTAAACAGAGCGCTGTCGGTTTAACGCGTGGGAATTTAAACAAAGAGCTGTTGGCTGCAGCGCTGTGGGTTCTAAATATAGCGCTACCGGCTGGAGCGCTATGGGCTTTAAACACAGCGCTATGGGCGTTTCACATAGCGCTATGGCCACATCGCTATGAGTCACAGACTTCAGGAAAATTCTCGTATAACAATGAGTCTTTGGAATTCTCTTTGAGCCTTTGATTATTTTTCAGGCAGTGGTAGAATTCTGGATAAGCCTAGTGGTGAAAGGTTACTAGTGGGATTGCAGTTACATTGCGATTGGCCTTGATTTTACAGAACGGTGGGTAGGCTCAAGGGGAAGAGAGGGAGGGGTGGAGAGAGCGAGAGAGGGAGGGGTGGAGGATGGAGAGGGGAGGGAGAGAAGGAGAAGGAGGGAGGGAGAGAGGGAGAAGGAGGGAGGGACAGAAGGAGAGGGAGAGAGGGAGGCTTCCAAAATGGCTTCTACATCATCATCTGGTGCTAAAAGCAGGAAGCAGCCGTTCAAACAGCAATATACAAAGAGATGGCAATGAATGCACTGTCAAGTAAGGTGTGTAGAAGACATGTCAATTGGTAGCAAAATTATGCATTCTTGTACTCTTGGCACCGCGTAAAAATACTGATTTCCTCAGCAAAATACTGATTTTCAGGAACTAGAAAGCTGAAATGCTCTGACAAAACTTGACAGCTCTGTCATAATAAGTTGAAGATTCATTATATTTATCTGATAAAAATGACCCTGAAGTTGAAACACAAGAGGTTCACTAATATCTTTTTTGGAAAGGTGTGTCTCTCAAAGAGATCCCCAAGTAGTTTTGCTCATGGATTACACATTGTTAGATGCCTGCAGAGCACAAAGAACAGGGTGGCATGGTGCCGCAGCGGTAGAGCAGCTGCCTTACAGCGCCAGAGAACCGGGTTCGATCCTCACTACAGGTGCTTGTCTGTACGGAGTTGTACGTTCTCCCCGTGACCTGCGTGGGTTTTCTCCGAGATCTTTGGTTTCCTCCCACACTCCAAAGACGTACAGGTTTCTAGGATAATTAGTTTGGTATGAATGTAAATTGTCCCTAGTGTGTGTCGGGTAGTGTTAATGTGCGGGGATCACTGGTCGGCGCAGACTCGGTGAGCCGAAGGGCCTGTTTCTGCGCTGTATCTCTAAACTAAACTAAACTAAACAAATTAAACAGAAAAAGAACAAAATAACAACACCCTTAGGGGTTGGAGGCCATAGTTAACACTGTCACCCATTCGGCCATTTTTGTTCGCATTTTCCCAAAACAGGTTGTACGACGATCGACCCAAAATGCTGGAATAACTCAGCGGGACAGGCAGCATCTCTGGAGGGAAGGAATGGGTGACGTTTTGAGTCACGACCCTTCTTCAGACTGAGAATCAGGGGAAAGGGAGTCGCAGAGATAAGGAAGTGTAAGGTGTGAAAACGAGACATCAAATGGGATGCAGATCAAGGAAAATGTAGAATAGATCATTGTTAGCTGGGAGAAGGTGACAGCGAAGCATACAAAGATAAAATGTAATCAGGGTCTGCCAGCTTTCATGGTCATTTTCTATGTCAACATGGAAGTTAGTGGATTTATTGAAAGTGGTATTGTAGTTTTGAGCGAGATTGGAACACAAAAGCTAATCCACTACATCCAAGGATATTAACGAACTGTTTTGGCTTTTACCTCTGGGTCCTTTATATTTCCAGATGTTTGTAAAACCTCAATTCAAGGTCCATCCTGTCACATTCAATTGCTGGGATATGGATGCAGGCCTCTTGAATACTGGTGAAGTGACAACACCAGCACATCCATTCTGAACAAGACATCACAAAAAGGAATGGCATTGGAAATAATTTGGAAAAATACTTGAGCGAAGCAAAACCTTCGGAAAAAAGAAATACTTGACAATGTCTTGAAGAAATAGCAAACGAAGGGGTTGAAGCTGAGAGGCGACTATAACAGCGGGACCTTCTACACACCAAACAGTGTTCACAAATAGTTGCTCAGCACAACATGCACAGGAATGTTAAACAAAAGATGTGGGGAGAAAATTGGACAATTAAATTACGGTGGATATCAAGATAATAGTTTGAATAAATTTGCAACAAACAGTTTCAAAGACCAACTAATGCTTTGAGATGGTAGTTAAATATCCTTGTATTCATTCATTTGCATTTTCCTCATCATATTACTGATAATTTTTGCAAGCATCCAACTAATTTCTTGATAATTTTCCAATGCAAATACAGTAAGTAATAGCTTTATGGCATTCTGCTCCATCTGGAGGGGTTTGGCTGGTTTGCTTCACCATCCTACTTATCCTGCTAGAGTTTGCAGAAGCAAGTGACTTTGCCGATGGGGGTTCATTTTAACTATTAGTGTAAACTGAGAGGTTTAGTTTAGTTTAGTTTAGAGATACAGCGCGGAAACAGGCCCTTCGGCCCACTGAGTCCGCAACGACCAGCGATCCTCGCACATTAACACTATCCTACACACACTAGAGACAATTTACGTTTACACCAAGCCAATTAGCCTACAAACCTTTGGTGTGTGGGAGGAAACTGTAAATCTTGGAGAAAACCCATGTACGTCATGGGGAGAACGTACAAACTCCGCACAGACAATTACCTGAAGTCAGGATCGAACCCAGGTCTCTGGCGCTGTTGGGCTATTTCATAGCGTCAGAGCCCCGAGTTTGATCCTGACGTCAGCTGCTGTTTGTGTGGAGTTTGCACGTTCTCTCTGTGAACGCTTGAGTTTTGTCCTGGTGTTCCTCCCACATCCCAAAGACATACGGGTTAATTGGCCTCTGTAGAATTGGACCTAATATGTAATGAGTGGATGAGAAAGTTGGATAACATGGAGTGGGTGATCGATGGTCAGTATGGACTCAGTGGGTCGAAGGGCCTGTTTCCACGCTGTATCTCTAAACTAAATCAATCAGTGTTATCCTTTGTCCCCTTCCTTTCATTTGCTTGTCCAGTCTCCTCACGCTCTATGTCACAATGGAAGTTGCCTTTAATCCAGACTTTCTGGATTTCTTGCTGACTATTTGATATTGATACTTATGCCCCTCTCCACAAGTAGGGGATTTCTCTTTGTAACCATTCTATCAAAATTCGGTGACTACTCCACCCCATTTTCTAAGGTGAAAAACAGTCTGTTCATACTTCCCTGAAAAATACCCTTGACTATCTGATATCACCCTGGTAAATCTTGGCATCTTTTCCGCTGCCTTAGTATCCCTTTTCTAGAATGGCTACCAGAGGTATGTGCAGTATAACCAGAGAGTGCTGGAATCACTGCGGAGGTCGACTTTTAGTGATTGCCGTTTTTGAATTCCAAGATACTTCTGTTCTGCTCCACCCAGACTGACCTCTTCCAAGTGAGGAGTGAGATCTCTATTCATGCTCCTAACATGAGTCATCCGCACTGAATCCCATCTGCAAATAATTTGCTTTCGATGAATGCCCTCTTCCTGGAATTCATTGCCTCCTCATTCCCAATTTGGTATTAAGTGCAAATTGAAACTTTAAGAGTCTTAAATCGTTGACGTAAATGGTGAATGACAGCCTAGAATGAATCGTTGTGGCTCCTATATTCTCACTCTCTGCTTCCTACCCTGAAGACAGCTAATGGTCTATCCACTCCTTGTCCCAGCTATGAATTCCTTGGCCTTATTCATTAGTCTATCATTAATGCTCTTACTGGCATTAGCAAAAGGATTTGAGTATAGGAGCAGGGAGGTTCTACTGCAGTTGTACATGGTCT
Source organism: Malacoraja senta (assembly GCA_038087875.1). Taxonomy (NCBI): domain Eukaryota; kingdom Metazoa; phylum Chordata; class Chondrichthyes; order Rajiformes; family Rajidae; genus Malacoraja; species Malacoraja senta. Next base: position 99,266,999 of record CM075977.1, read on the forward strand.
TGGTGAGACCACACCTGGAGTATTGTGTACAATTTTGGTCTCCTAATCTGAGGAAAGACATTCTTGCCATAGAGGGAGTACAGAGAAGGTTCACCAGACTGATTCCTGGGATGTCAGGACTTTCATATGAAGAAAGACTGGATAGACTCGGCTTGTACTCGCTAGAATTTAGAAGATTGAGGGGGGATCTTATAGAAACGTACAAGATTCTTAAGGGGTTGGACAGGCTAGATGCAGGAAGATTATTCCCGATGTTGGGGAAGTCCAGAACAAGGGGTCACAGTTTAAGGATAAGGGGGAAATCTTTTAGGACCGAGATGAGAAAATCATTTTTCACACAGAGAGTGGTGAATCTGTGGAATTCTCTGCCATGGAAGGTAGTTGAGGCCAGTTCATTGGCTATATTTAAGAGGGAGTTAGATGTGGCCCTTGTGGCTAAAGGGATCAGGGGGTATGGAGAGAAGGCAGGTACAGGATACTGAGTTGGATGATCAGCCATGATCATATTGAATGGCGGTGCAGGCTCGAAGGGCCGAATGGCCTACTCCTGCACCTATGTGCTATGTTTCTATGTTTACTGGAAGCCGTTTGAATATCTCGATTAATTACGACTACATTACCACTGTCTGCTCCCTCTGTTATTATTACCCTAAAAAATGCATTAACATCTGCCAGTCAAGAACTGTCTGCTTGAAAACCACGATAACAAATCATCCTTACTTTTCATCTCAGCCGTCAACACATCACTTGAGAACAGATGAAACAAGTTAGAATTTATTGACGATACAGTCAGTCTGCAACGCACATGTAGTCTCTTAGGTGTTTGATGTAACATCAATGTGGTAACCAGGTTATCAAAAACTGGATAATGGAAAATGGCATTCTGCTCAATACTATTCTAAACCAGTGCTCAATGATGAGAGTTCCTCCAGCATCTCTTGTTATGCATGTTCACAAGGTATAAGAGGCAACAGGGACACTGGGAGTCCCATGGCAAATTGATAGTGCAGTGAAAAGATTTGAAGACAGAGTGGTGAGGATGAATTTCAAATCTATGGTTATTTAAAGTTTAGATTTTGGTTTAGATGTAGGTTTGGTTTTGAAAGGTTTAGAGGAATATGAGCTAAATGCATACCTATGGGATTAGCTAATGGGGCATCTTGGTCGGCCTGGACACGTTGGTCCGAAGGGCCTGTTTACATGCGGTATGACTTTATGACTCTAGAAAAGAAAGATGAGAAAGACAAAGGATATATATTACAAATACACAAAGAACTCTGGAGATCTCCTCTGGCCTGTTTCAAAATGGCGTAATGGGTGGGGGTGAAAGTAACTTAAATTTCGGTGGGGCGGCGGTAGAGTTGCTGCCTTACAGCACCAGAGACCCGGGTTCAATCCTGACGACTGGTGCTGTTCTCCCAGTGACCTGTGTGGGTTTTCTCCGAGATCTTCGGTTTCCTCCCACACTCCAAAGACATATAGGTTTGTAGGTTAATTGGCTTGGTATAAGTGTAAAATTGTCCCTAGTGTGTGTAGGGTAGTGTTAGTGTGCAGGGATCACTGGTCGAAGGGCCTGTTTCCGTGCTGTATCTCTAAACTAAACTAAATATTGTCGATTTAACCCATCTGCAGTGATTGTGTCAGCCACTTTTTCACCAGTTTGGTGTCCTGGCTTGCATTGGTTTACTCTCACCTCTGTCCTTGGTAGTATAAAAGGGAGGTCATGATAATGTGGTAGCCATGTCTTGTATTAGAGCCGGTATCAGCCTGTATTAGAGAGTCAGCTTTAATTATGGAGGGGACTTGAACCTGTGGCATTTTAACTCCGAAGAATCCTCCACTCTGGCAGAGGAGAGGTAGGTCAACTGAAAGGATTAGCACTTCATATCATCTAATAGCCCCATGTCCTTATTAATGTTTACAGAATAATAGCCCCATGTCCTTATTAATGTTTACAGAATAATAGCCCCATGTCCTTATTAATGTTTACAGAATAATAGCCCCATGTCCTTATTAATGTTTACAGAATAAAGATAAAGCTATAGAGAGACACAAAAAGCTGGAGTAACTCAGCGTGTCAGACAGCATCTCTGGAGAAAAGGAATAGGTGATGTTTTGGATCAAGACTCTTCTTCAGACTAAAGGGCCTGTCCCACTTGACGATTTTTTCGCCGACTGCCGGCGTCATATCAGTGTCGCCCGAAACATTTTGAACATTTCAAAATCCAGCGGCGACAAAAAAAATATTGCGACACTTGAAAAAACACGTCATCACGCCGCGAATTTTTCGGTGACCTGATATACGTCAGTCAATTATGCCGGCAGTCGCCAAAAAAATCGCCCAGTGGGACAGGCCCTTGAGAGCTTCAAAGTTGTCTTGTTGAGTCTCATTGTCTGTAACTTGTTTTCACCTAGCCCACAGCTAACAATGGCCTGTTTCCTTTATCATCGTTGCTTTTTTTGCATATCTTTCATTCATTTGTTCTATATCTCTCTACATCACCGTCTATATCTCTTGTTTCCCTTTCCCCTGACTCTCAGTCTGAAGAAGGGTCTCGACCCGAAACATCACCTATTCCGTTTCTCCAGCGATGCTGCTGGACCCGCTGAGTTACTCCAGCTTTTTGTGTCATGTTTAAACCAGCATCTGCAGTTCCTTCCTACACAAGATAAAGCCGTCATTACTAAGGCAGCTAGAAACACAGTTCTACCAACTCAAATTTGCAATTATAAAAAAACTAAACTGAATTTCAGTCAATACACAGATGGAAATGAAACACCTCTTGGCAGAGCTGAGGATTTGCATTCATCGTTGAGAATCATTCAATTGCTCCATTTGCATGAACAAGACATCAGGGTGATTATTTATTTTAACTGAATAGATATTTCCATGGCAAGTTGCATCCAACTACCTTGTGATAACTGGAGGTCGTTCAGATCCAAGTTTTGCTGCATCTAGTGGAAAGATGGGTCATAGTGACAGAGAGTGTACCGTTTATGCCCCCTCCTTAAGACTTAATGTTTTAATTAGACTTAAATATGTGGATAGATGTGCAACTTGAAGGGGAATACCACACCCCCTGCTTAACACTGATTGTGAAAGATACAGTTTTCTCCACTATTGAAGATATGCCCAATCACTAAGAGCCTAGAAACACAAGGGACTGCTGATTTACGGTAAAACACACTGAGCACTGGAGAAACTCAGCAAGGCAGGCAGCATCTCGGGCGGACATGGATGGGCGATGTTTCGGGTCAGGCCAGGTTGACGTTGATGTACAGTATGTCACACTAAAGTCTTTTGGTCAGTTTTTCCTGACTTCTTAATAGCTCACTAATTTAATGCTTTTTTCATAAATAATGTTAATTCCAAATACTCTCCCCGAGTATTCCAGACAATGACAGAATAGGCACGGTAACGAGATTCCCCCACTATGGCTGGTGCTAGAAATGACTCTGATTGTAATTCCAGTCCTTGTTTCTGGGGGAGAGACCGCTTGCTCCACAGCCCTGCCTGTTATGGGGTTAGATTGTGATTTTAACCACAGCTTTGCCTGGTACTGGAAGCGGCACTGACTGAAAGCCCATATCTCACCTTACAGTGGATAACTGATTGTACCCCCGCTTGTCTGTTTACTGGGGACACCAACTGGAAGCCTAGATCCACCTGGTTTTACATTGACTGATGGTTCTATATTAAGCAGTTGCTTTTAGTTTAGTTCAGTTTAGTTTATTGTCACGTGTACCGAGGTACAGTGAAAAGCTTTTGTTGCGTGCTATCCAGTCAGTGGAAATACAAGGTCAGTCAGTCAGTCAATTTTATTTTTATAGCACATTTAAAAACAACTCACGTTGACCAAAGTGCTGTACATCAGTGCTGGTGCTAATGTGCTACATACAATGGTACACAGACCTAACAATACATACATAAACTGTTTACAGCGCCCCCTCAGAGGGCCTCAAAAACGCTAGGGAGTAGAAATAGGTTTTGAGCCTCGACTCAAAGGAGTCGATGGAGGGGGCAGTTCTGATGAGAAGAGGGATGCTGTTCCACAGTTTAGGTGCTGCAACCGCAAAAGCGCGGTCACCCCTGAGCTTAAACCTAAACCGCAGGATAGTCAGTAGCCCCAAGTCGACCGACCTGAGGGACCTGGAGGTAGAATGCTGGAGAAACTCAGTGGGTGCGGCAGCATCTATGGAGAGAAGGAATAGCTGACGTTTCGGGTCGAGACCCTTCTTCAAGACAATACATGTTTACAATCGAGCCATTTACAGTATATAGATACATGGTAAGGGAATGACGTTTAGTGCAAGGTAAAGCCAGTAATGTCCGATCAAGGATAGTCCGAGGGTTTCCAATGAGATAGATAGTAGTTCAGCACTGCTCTCTGGTTGTGGTAGGATGGTTCAGTTGCCTGATAACAGCTGGGAAGAAACTGTCCCTGAATCTGGAGGTGTGCGTTTTCACACTTCTATACCATGTCTGCTCAGCCAAGGTATTGTGTATACCATGTCGACTCAGACAGATAGAAAGTACGTTTTTCAATTTACTGTACTATGTACAGTAAAACGGTTGCAGGTTTGATTGTTGGTTTGCACTGAGCTTGTTTATGTCTACCAGAACATGAATTCGACTTCACTTGAATTAGGGAGCTTATCTATCAGAATTCCCACTGCTGGTTGGTGTCGCTTGGCTCCATTCGGCAAATGTTGTCAGGTTGGTGATCAGCCTTCCCTCGGTCTTCTCTCACAGGGAAGTACCAAGCCAAAACTCACATATAAAATGGCAACAGTTGGAAAAGTTTGTTCCATAGAAGAATTTAGTTGCTAGATTGTATACGCTAATTGTGACAAATACCATAACGAATATGAGTAAAAGTTGTCACCAGAGCTGGGTGCAATGGGAAATGCTATCCTTAAAAACAATGGCCAAGACGTAAGATTTTTCATGGTAGCATTTCTTTAGATGCTTAGATGTAGGATTTGAATAAATATGGAGGATCGGCAACCAAAATCCCAATTAACGACTGTAGCCACCTATGTGAGGTGAGTTATGGCTTCTGAGCAGAAGGGGGAAATTGGCAGGGATAAGGATCGACCAGGTGTGTGAACTAGTCACTGTCACAAGGTAACTTTACTGGTTTAGGGAAGAATCAGTTCTTCCTGCGAAAATCAGGCACAGAAGGCAATTTTTAATTAAAATGGTTGATTAAGAAAACACCCTTTGTGTTAAATAGAAGTAAGTTAATTTTAATTCCCACATCATAGATATTAGGAAGCAAATTCCAGTTAATAAGTTCTGTTTCTTTTCGACAGGGGGAAGTGCTTTTTGACAGTTGGGAGTCTATCTTCAAGAGCCATGCTACGTTCAACACAGGCATTCCTATATACTCCTTCAATGGAAGAAATATCATGAAGGATTCCTCCTGGTAAGAATTTCCTAAGAAAAATTAAGACAAATGCAAAGAACATTTTTTTTCACCTCAGAGGTAGTTAAGGTTCATACTTTATGTAAAAGCCTGAAGGGGCTTTTTTTGAAGTGTAGTAATGGAGGAAATGCCTTGGCCACATTGGACGCAGCAATGTCCACGTATCCAGCAATGTGATCAAGTGGCAATTAGTTTGAATTTTTTTATTTATTCATTTTTGAAAATATGGACATCCACGGTAAGCCCAGGATTTGTGACGTTTCTCTTATTGCCCTTGAGTCGCAGTTGGTGAGCCAACTTCTCGAAGCGGTGCAGTCCAACTGGGGAAGGTGCTTAATGTTGTTGGATAGTGAGTTGCAGCAGTTGGAACGAGCAAAGGTGAAAGATGAATCATTTCTAAGTCGGGTTGGCACGTGACTTGAATGAGAACCTTCCTGGCCGATGGCGTTCACGTGCAACTGCTGCTCGTGTCTTTCTTGGTCATGGAGGTTGGGCTTTCAACGATGTTGCTGAATGAATATCTGCAGGTCAGGCTACTAATTGGAACCCACGTGGTAAGTACGTAGAATGTACGTAGTGGGTACGTAGGACCTCGTGGATGTCCCGTAGCGGCTCGTAATGCAAACGGCAGGTACTCGAGAAACTCTTGGATATTTTTCACATTGTTAAAAAAACTTCACGAGTTACCACGTTTCCCGAATACCTGCCGTTAGCATTACGAGCCGCTACGGGACATCCACGAGGTCCTACGTACCCGCTACGTACATTCTACGTACTTACCACGAGTTTGATTTTGTTTTTAACTCGGGAGAGCTCTTGGGTAAACTCGCATCGTGGGACAGGGGCTTAAAGGGCCTGTCCCACTCGGGCGTCATTTGCACATCATTTACGCAACATCATTTACGCATCACGGCGCACGACACGCGCGTCGCGCAAATGATGCCCAAGTGGGACGTGGTGCTTGGTGAGATGGCGCGTGGTGAGGTGTGATGGCGTAAGCAGTGGCGCGCGGTAGCCCGCGGTGCCCCAGGATTTTGGGATTCCCCAAATCTTCGCGCACCACCTGCGTGATGCGCAAATGACGCCCAAGTGGGACATGCCCTTGAGTTTTACATCCTATCCAAAAACTGTTATAGCTTTCTTCATGTGATGTAAAATGCTGACCCGATTTTATTTTTATCTTTCAAGGCCTCACAAAATAATCTGGCACGGTTCAAGTGAAAGAGGGAGCCGGGTTCCAACTCATTACTGCGGGGGCTGGAGAAAGACGGACATGACCATCAGGGGCAACGCTTCACCTCTTTCCAGCGGCAAACTCCTCAGTCAGCACTCATACAACTGTGCAAACAACTTTATTGTTCTTTGCGTTGAGAACAGCTACTTCCACGATCACAGAAAGAGAAAATAACAGCCTGCATCTTCAAGTGAAAGCTCGGGATTTCACGTCCGTCGACAGTCTCATCACCAAAACCAGTTAAGGGTGGCACATTTTTATTTCTAGAAATATATTAAAGTGGGACATGTTGCTTTCTGATGAGAAATGGAAGAAATGGAAGCCAAAGATGACATACCTCAAAAATCTGCATGGTTCTTTCATTAACCAAGAAAATCGTATTGATCTGAGGAACCGTTCTCACACAATTTCTCACTACGCTTGTTGATACTTTGGTGCTAATGAAAAGTAATTGAAATGGGACCGCTGTTAAAATGCCATATTTATAACCGCTATTAACTCAACTTGCCCATATCACAACATAGCCGAGCTGGTACAATGGAGAAGTTGCCTCACCCCAGCAAGCCTCTGTGTCTATTAGGTTAATATAACTTTCCATCCCTTGGAATTCACTGCAGTTACAGCATGTTTCACTGAGAAACACCTTTGAGTCCAGCTTTCATAATGGATATCTTTTCTCAGCCATAAGAAATACGAACGAAAGTTAGCTTTAGTTTGTGAAATCTGCGTCATCATGTCTAAACAATGCAGTGCACCAACTTATTTAACATAATGTTCAACGTAAAACTATGCATTGTTATTATTACTAAACTCTGCATCATGGTATTCATGCATTCATTTTTCACTGCTTTTGCTGCATTGACTGGGTCCTATTAGCATCTTTCTGGACTGTTTCTGTTTGTGTGGTATTATTCGACACTAACGCATTGTATTTACTGCTTCTGCCCGTCAGTGGTGTATGGGAGACGGGGTTTGCTGCAGTACCAGCGAGTAGCCAGAGGTCGGTCTCTCTGCCCAGACCCTTGTTACTGGACATCAGCGGCCTGGCTGGTGGGAATCTCCCTCTCTCAGCCCACCCTCTCAAAGCAAAACCCTGCTGTGGTCCTGTTGGCCTTTTGTACGATACATTCCTCCTGCAATTTAAACATTCTCCCTCTTTTATTTTTAAACGACGGTAAAAATGTCGGAGCTGAAGTTTGACAACTATTCACACTTTACCCTGTACTTTAAAATGGTGGCTTGTCAGCGTGATCACTCCCACGGCAGACTTAATCAACTTACACTGAAGAGTTTAGTTCATTTACACTGCGACTTGAGTCTATTCACAGTACAAAGTTAACCCTCACAAATGCCGATTCAGTTAATAAAGACAGTACAGCACAGATTTAATTCATGTACTGCGCAGAGTTTGTACAGGTTTTGTCTAAGCACATGGCAGATTGAGTGCATTTACTGTCCAGACTGAATCCACTTACCAAGCAGATTTAGTCTATGTACAGCTGAGGTTTGATACATTTATAATGCAGAGTTAGATCATTACAATATACATTTAGTCCATTCACAGCAAAGTTGCAGTCCTTTGAGATTGCAGGTAATGTCCATATATAGTGCAATTCAATTACACGCCAGTGAACGAATGTCTGCATTGATCAACAACTTTCTAATATATGAACCAAATGTCTAAATCAGATTGTATTGAAATGAAGGATATTTCACAAGCTGAATAAACGTAATACATTTTTGTAAAAATTCTACCCTGTCTCATTTTTGAAATCTAGGTGAAATAAATGCAAAAGAACAATGGTGAGCAGAGAAGGAATTTCTGATGGCACTGTGTGTAATTGTCCTAAACTAGTCCATTTCTTTATAAACCAAAGACTTCAACATGAATTGGTGCAAAGAACTGCAGATGCTCTAAACTTAAACCAAAACCAGAACATGTTGAAAACATTTAGCTGGTCAGGCAGCAGCTGTGGAGGGAGAAGGACTCAGTGTTTCAGGTCAAAGGTCCTTCATTAGAATCCTAGTGAATGATGACACAAAAAGTTGGAGTAACTCAGCGGGTCAGGAGCATCTCTGGAAAGAAGGGTAAGGTGATGTTTTGGGTCAAAACCCCTTCTTCAGACAGTCGGGGGAAAGGGAAACGAGAGATATAGACGGTGATATAGAACAAATGAATGAATGAAAGATATGCAAAAAAGTAAGGATGATAAAGAAAGCAGGCCATTGTTAGCTGTGGGCTAGGTGAAAACGAGTTACAAACAATGAGACTCAACAAGACGACTTTGAAGTTAGTACGACTTGGGTGGGGGAGAGATGGAGAGAAGTTAGAGAAATCAATGTTCGTACCGCTGGGGTGGAAGCTGCCCAAGCGAAATATGAGGCACTGTTAATCCAGTTTGCATTTGGCCTCACTCTGACAATGGAGGAGGCCCAGGACAGAAAGGTCAGTGTGGGAATGGGAAGGGGAATTAAAGTGTTTGGCAACCAGTAGATCAGGTGTTCAACGAAACGATCGCCCAGTCTACGTTTGGTCTCGCCGATTAATGAAGGATATTTGATACAAGACGTTAACTGTCCTACTCTCCCCATGGTTGCCCGCTGACCTTTTTCACACAGAGAGTTGTGAGTGTGTTGAATTCTCTGCCTCAGAGGGCGGTGGAGGTGGGTTCTCTGGATACTTTCAAGAGAGAGCTAGATAGGGCTCTTAAAGATAGCGGAATCAGGGGATATGGGGAGAAGGCAGGAACGGGGTACTGATTGTGGATGATCAGCCATGATCACATTGAATGGCGGTGCTGGCTCGAAGGGCCGAATGGCCTACCCCTGCACCTATTGTCTATTGTCTATTGTCTATTGACCTGTTAAGTGCTTGCAGCATTTCTGTTTTCACTTCCGCATGAGCACTCTGAGCACGTTGCCACACTTTCTTCAGTTCCTGTTGCAAAAGCAGTGTTGAGGCATGTAAGATCTCTGCAGAGATGTTCCTACTTACATTGATTTTTTAACAGACTAAAGGGCCTGTCCCACTTGGGCGACCTAATCCGCGAGTTCTGGCGAGTTTGCCCTCGACTCATACTCGCAGCATGGTCGACACGAGGTCGTAGAAGGTCTTCGTAACTCTCCTTCATGCTTGAGAGTAGTCCCCGCGTACTCAAGGCCTCTGCTAGGTCGCGGCATTTTTTTCAATATGTTAAAAAATGCCCGCGAGTAAAAAAAGGTCGCCATGGAAAAAATCGATACTTTTTTTACTGGTAGGTTTAGTCGTAGTAGGTCGGCATGTTAGTCGTAGGTAATCGAGGGTAGTCGAAGGTCGTCGTAGATAGTCTTCATCATAGTCGAAGGGAGGTCGAAGGGAGGTCGAAGGGAGGTCGAAGGAGGTCGTCTTCACTCTCCACTATTCAGTGTCCAATTTTCCCAAAGCTAATCGTAGCTAGTTTTCAACATAGTCGAAGGAGGTCGAAGGAGGTCTTCAACATGTCATTTTTTCAAACTCTTCTAAACTCGCCAATAAGGTCGCCCAAGTGGGACAGCCCCTTAACCAAACACTGTAATGAAACGGTGCAACAGTCTAGTACTTGCTCTGCTGCTCACCCCCGCACAGCCCAATGAGAGGGTGGCGGGTCGGAATGGATGCTGCTTGACACAGAGTGGAGGAGCAGACTATAAACATACTGCTGGCAATCTTCTCTGGGATAATGAAAGCCCGGAGGCAACATTAGTCAGCGTGTTAGCCACATGTGGTATTTCGGAATCCAGATGTGTTTAATTGCTTCTCTGATGAATACAAATACAGTAATACAGTGCAGCATCAGGCATGTGATCTCAGTCTAAATGAAAACATCTGCAGGAAGGAACCGCAGATGCTGGTTTAAACCGAAGATAGACACAAAAAGCTGGAGTGACTCAGCGGGTCAGACAGCATCTCTGGAGAAAAGGAATAGGTGATGTTTCGGGTCGAGACCCTTCTTCGACCTGAAACGTCACCTATTCGTTTTCTCCCGCTGTGTCTATCCTCTGAAAAAGATCTGGAATTTATTTTCCAAAAAAAGAGTTGAGGTTCAGATCTGGTGTGATCTAAGTGAATGAAAGTATAGGCTTGAGTTATGAATGGCCTCCTGCTCCTAATACAGTTCTTGTTGAAGGTGCATTTTGTCCCAGTATCTCAGTCAGTTGTTACAAGTGGTTTTCCAAATGTGGTTGTTTGTGTTTACCCAACTAGCCAAACAACAAGCAAACTTTAATCTTTTGGGACAAATGTGTAAAATTAGGGGGTGCAAAAACCTTTAGATGTGAATAACCGACATGCTCAGTGGTAGTTATCAAATATGCAGACCTGTATTCTGTGCGTGCATGGAGTCTTCACTATTAAAATCAATTCATGTATCTAAAACAATGTTATTGAGGCTAACCCAGTCAATTGTTGGGGCGGCACAGTGGTGCAGCGGGAGAGCTACTGCCTTACAGCACCAGAGACCCAGGTTCGATCCTGACCATGGGTGCTTGGCTGTATGGAGTTTGTACTTTCTCCCCATGACCTGCGTGGGTTTTCTCCAAGATCTCCGGTTTCCTCCACACTCCACAGACGTACCAGTTTGTAGGTTGGTATAATTGTAAAATGGTGTGTGTAAAGTGGTGTTAATGTGCAGGGGTCGCTGGTCAGTGTGGACGTGCCTATTTCCACGCTGTATCTCTAAACTAAACTAAACTAAACAGAATAGACAGAGGAACGTTTGCTCCTAGCAATATGCAGAATTAAAACTGCGTGGATATGGAAAGTGCTGAAGGTGCATTTTGTCCAGTATCTCAGTCAGTTGTTACAAGTGCTTTTCCATTCTGCCTGAAACAAACATCCAAGATGCCGAGAAGCTACGTTAGTCATGGATGCAGTCAGTGACAGAAAAGACATGAAGACGGGCCAAACACAGACCTCTCCAAGATGGGGCTCTTGAATGTGAGAAGCAGCTTGGAATTTGGAAAATGGGTGAACAGAAAGTGTAAGAACATGAAAATAGCAGTGGGCTGTATGGCACCCAGATAATTTACAATCTCCCTGCATAAAAAAACATATTGTAATTATGTTTCCCTGGAGGATCCATCACCATACGATTGCTAATTAACTCCCTCATTATGCAAGTTAAGATCTGATAGCTTTTTTCCCTAATTGTTTCCACTGTGTATTGTGTCAGAAATATAAATAATTTTGAGTTGTATACACGAAAGCTAAAATCATCTATGATTATTTTAATACTTTATTACTAGCTACGTGACTTCCTTATTTTTTGATTAATTATCGTTCACGGTTGTGTTTATACTGTTAAAGGGCCTGTAAAAATCTCCAACCGATGCTCTTTATCCTTTCTTATATTCTGTATATACAACAAAGGTTCTACTTCCTGATTCTCTAAACCAAGATCATTCCTCTTTACCGACCTCACTTTAACATTTCTGATCATTGCAATACCAATTATTGTTTAAATCCTACCCTGGAATCTCTCACCACTGCAGCTCTTTAATTATGCACGTTGCCATTTGTGCCATAGTTGTTGGGCACTTGATTCATCCAGGCACTTTCATTTTAACTTTTCCATTGTTCCATAATGTCACAAGTGATAGGAGCAGAATTAGGAAATTCGGTCCATCAAGTCTCCTCTGCCATTCAATCATGGCTGATCTATCTTTCCCTCCTAATCCCATTCTCCTGCCTTCTCCCTATAACCCCTGACACCCGTACTAATCAAGAATCTATCTATCTCTGCTTTAAAAAATATCCATTGACTTGGCCTCCACAGCCTTCTGTGGCAAAGAATTCCACAGATTCACCACCCTCTGACTAAAGAAATTCCTTCTAATCTCCTTCCTAAAGGAACGTCCTTTAATTCTGAGGCAATGACTAGTCCTGAGCTCTCCCATTAGTGGAAACATCCTCTCCATATCCACTCTATCCAAGCTTTTCACTATTTGGGTATGTTTCAATGAGGTGCCTCCTAATTCTTCAGCGAGTATAGGCCCAGTGCCATCAAATGTTCATCATGTTAACCCCTCTCATTCCTGGGATTTTTCTTGAAAACACCCTCTGGACACTCTCCAGGGCCAGCACATCCTTCCTCAGATATGGTGCCTACAATTGCTCACATTGGAATTATGGTTCTTAGAATCATCACTGTCCATTCATGTCTTACAGTGAATATTTGCTACTTTGGTCTACTCTTTGACATGCTCCATTGATTTAGTAACCTTGCCTGGACCCTGCCACTTTTCCCAGTCTGTCATTAATTTGAAGCTTTCTCAGCTGTATCATCCCAATCCAGTTTAGATGAAGCCCATGAAAATAAAAAAGAAAACTGCAAATGCTGGAAATCTGATATAACAACTAGGGACAATTTTTTTGTTCACATTTGTACCAAACCAATTAACCTACAAACCTGTAGGTTTTTAGTGTGTGGGAGGAAACCGAAGATATCGGTGAAAACTCACGCAGGTCATGGGGAAAACGTACAAACTCCTTACAGACAGCACCCGTAGTCAGGATCGAACCCGGGTCTCTGGCACTGTTAGGCAGCAACTGTACCGTACACCACCAGCACCAAGATACACCAACGTCCTTTTTCTCAGTACTCGCTTAATAATTATGGTACATGGCCTACCATAGTGTGGAAACAGGCCCTTCAGCCCATCTTGCCCACACGGGCCAAACTGCCCCATCTACACTCGTCCCACCGGCCCGTGTTTGGCCCATATCCCTCCAAACCTGTCCTATCCATGTACAGTGGCTTGCAAAAGTATTCATACCCCTTGAACTTTTCCACATTTTGTCACGTTACAACCACAAACGTAAATGTATTTTATTGGGATTTTATGTGATAGACCAACACAAAGTGGCGCATAATTGTGAAGTGGAAGGAAAATGATACATGGTTTTCAAATTTTTTTACAAATAAAAAACTGAA
>CM075977.1:99280811-99295811 GCA_038087875.1 Malacoraja senta
GAGTAGACATGATGAGCCAAATGGCTTAATTCTGCTTCAATCACATGACCTTATGAATTCCAAGGCAGCAACGAATCATTTCTGTGAAGGATTTGATGAAGGGTCTTTAACTTGAAACAGCAGCTTTTTCTTCTTTCCTGATCTGATGTTTCTAGCATTTTCTTATTTCCTTTACATTTGAAACAGTTCATTTGTTTCCAAGGTTAAGACAAGCCATTCGATCCAAACACATTCACGCTTGGTGTCTTTGAAAATGCATGCTCAATTGTTTCTCTATTTGCAGGTGGCGTGAATACATTTGTATCTTTCAAAGTGGACAGGTTAGGTGCGTGTGCGATTGAGAATGTGCTTGCCTTCACTGCTGCTTATTTAATTATTGAGGATCAACCTGCTTGCAGTTTATAACATCCTCTGAAGTCAAAGAAACCACATGTGAAGTACGTCGGGAGGCACAGCGGCAGAGCTGCCGTGCACTCCAGTCATCTGGGTTCAAACCTGACCTGGCACTTGCTGCCTGTGTGAAGCCCGCATGTTCTCCCTGTGAACGTGTGGGTCCAGAGTCAGCTCAAGTGAAGTGAGTTGAATTGTCAATGACCGTTTTACTTGCTGCCACTTTCAGGGACTTTAATGCAAATAATGCAACAAATAATACAATAATACAATACAATAAATTACCAATATAAGTAGGTGAACCGGGTATAATAGTGCAAAACCCAAATATGTCGTGCAATCTATACAAAGTCCATTGATGCTGAACTAGGTTTATGCACCATGGTTCAAGAGGCTGATGGTTGACGAGAAGAAGCCGTTCTTGAACTGGAGGTAGCGGTTCTGACTCCTGTACCTTCCATCCTTGGGTAGCAGTGAGAAGTGAGCATCTATGGATTGGTGTGGATCCTTGATGATATCAGCTGCCTTATGAAGCAGCGCTTCCAGTGGATGTATTCAATGGCAATGCCCGTCTTGGACCGGGCAATGGGGCTTTTCAGCCATGCTACCATTTGTTTGGGGGGCCTTATTAGTTTGGAATCCAATTGCCCAGTGAGCTGGCGTAGACTCAATGGGCTGTAATGGCCGCCTCTGTGATACATGGGAATGTGTACATCCACGTGGTAAGTCCACATGCAGAGTTCTAATGCATCAGCTCGGTATCAATCTTGAGACATTAGCGGTAGAAGGCATGCGGCAGCTTTGCATAAAGTGGGTTTGGCTTTGTGCACGTGTCAACATAATTAGATTTGGATTCCTATGGCACGGATGCTACATATTTGGCCCATGTACCCATACCATCGCTTAGAAAGATCTACATAGTTTGGTCCCATGACATTGCTCATTCCCCACATCCCAGATCTGTTTTTCTTTCAAGTATTCAGCTAACCTGTAAACATAGAAACATAGAAAATAGGTGCAGGAGGAGGCCATTCGGCCCTTCGAGCCAGCACCGCCATTCATTGTGATCATGGCTGATTGTCCCCTATCAATAACCCATGCCTGCCTTCTCCCCATATCCCTTGACTCCACTAGCCCCTAAAGCTATCTAACTCTCTCTTAAATCCATCCAGTGACTTGGCCTCCACTGCCCTCTGTGGCAGGGAATTCCATAAATTCACAACTCTCTGGGTGAAAACGTTTTTCTCACCTCGGTCTTAAATGACCTCCCCTTTATTCTAAGACCGTGGCCCCTGGTTCTGGACTCGCCCAACATTGGGAACATTTTTCCTGCATCTAGCTTGTCCAGTTCTTTTATAATTGTATATGTCTCTATAAGATCCCCCCTCATCCTTCTAAACTCCAGTGAATACAAGCCTAGTCTTTTCAATCTTTCCTCATATGACAGTCCCCCCATCCCAGGGATCAATCTCGTGAACCTACACTGCACTGCCTCAATCACAAGGATGTCCTTCCTCAAATTAGGAGCCCAAAACTGTACACAATACTCCAGATGTGGTCTCACCAGAGCCCTATACAACTGCAGAAGAACCTCTCTACTCCTATTCAACTTCTGTTGAACGAGCCTGCAGCAACATTTCAGGCTGTACATGGCAGATCAATGGCTGCTTGCTGTTTTAAAACATTTCTCCAAAATTTCTTCCTCTAGTTTTATCAACAAATGTCTTCAACTTAGGAGTTGAAAGCCCATCCAGCAAAAGCTGAAATAAACATAGTGCAGATACTCAACGTCAGGTAATATCTGTGGAGAGAAACACAAAGGTCAATGACTTTTCAACTAAACTATGGGAAGTTAGAAGTTAAACATGTTTTAGGTTCCAGTGAAGGAGATGGGTGCCAGGAGCAAAGGGAATACTTGTGTTCAGATGGAGAGCCTGCCCTTTGATATGCCTATCACTTTGTTTCTCAAATCCACTCCCACTCTTGTTGAGTCTCATTGTCTGTAACTCGTTTTCACCTAGCCCACAGCTAACAATTGCCTGTTTCCTTTATCATCCTTACTTTTTTTGCATATCGATCATTCATTTGTTCTATACCTCACGACATCTCCGTTGATATCTCTCATCTCCCTTTCCTGTCTGAAGAAGGGTCTCGACCCGAAACCTCACTCATTCCTTTTCCCCAGAGGTGACCCGCTGAGTTACTCCAGCTTTTTGTGTCTATCCCCACTCTGACCTCTCTGACTTTGGGATCCTTACATGGTTCCACCAAAGCCCAACTCAAGGAGCAGCAGATTATACTCCAGTGTAGCACGTTACAGCCCACAGGACTTAACAGCAGACTCAATAATTTCACATAATCTGCCTTTCCAATATAAACTCGGAAATGGATAGTTCCAGTGACAGATCACCAACCTGATGTTCTGGCTCTCCCTCCACATTTGCTGCCTGGTCGAATGAATATTTTCTTTTGTCAGCTTTCTGGCAAAGTAATCCAGGGTTTTTTTTGTTTTTTTTTCCCTTTTTCCTTCCACGCACAATATTAAATATGTAAAAGAATATGTGATTCTGTTCCATTCTGTTTGTAGTTAGTTTGTTTGTCCGCGAGCATTCACCTTTCATTTCACTGCACATGTGTATGTGACGAATAAACTTGACTTGACCAGTGGGGAATTTTCGTTTACAATTCTGACTCCATATTCCAAAAGCCAACATGTTCTCGGGCAATAGTCCAACTTGCATTCCAGTCAAAATAAAATCTCATCTGGGAAAACCACATCATTAAACCAAGTCATAATACCTTACCTAGTATGGCTAGTATGTAACTTGGAAGAAAACCCAAATTGTAACAGCTATAGGAATGATTGTGTAGGAAGGAAATGCAGATGCTGGTTTAAACCGAAGATAGACACAAAAAACCTGGAGTAACTTAGCGGGACAGGCAGCATCTCTGGAGGAAAGGAATAGGTGACGTTTTGGGTCAAAACCTTGATAATCAGGGGAAAGGGATATAGAGATATAGATATAGAGATATAGAAAAAGATATAGATGGTGATATAGAGAGATATAAAACAAATGAATGAAAGATATGCAAAAAGTGACGATGATAAAGGAAACAGGCCATTGTTAGTTGTGTGTTAGGTGAAAACGAGTTACAGACAATGAGACTCAACAAGATGACTTTGAAGCTGGTACAACTTGGTTGGGGGAGGATTGATAGGGAGGGGATGCAAGGGTTTCTTGAAGTTAGAACAGTATAACTTGGGCTGTAGATAGAGTTTTAAACCAAATAGTGGGTGGGGGGGGAGGGGGTGGGGTCAGCAAACTGGATGTGTACGGGTGGAGTTTAAGGGAAATAGTGTAGGAAATGTTACAGAAGTCTCCCAAATTAATGGGACGGAAAGTTCAAGAGGTGGTAAGAGAGTAAGGTCGGGTAAAATCAGGACCGGTGTGGGAAGGGAGGTGAATACCAAATTAAAGGTGTTGTATTTGAATGCGCGTAGCATAAGAAACAAAGTGGATGAGCTTGTAGCACAGTTAGCTATGATGTTGTGGGAATTACAGAGACGTGGCTGCAAGAGGATCGGAGCTGGGAGCTAAATATTCAGGGTTATACATCATATAGGAATGACAAGAACGTGGGCATAGGGGGTGGTGTAGCTCTGTTGGTTAGGAATGAAATTCAGTCCTTAGTGAGGGGTGATAGGATCAGAAGATGAAGAGTCATTGTGGATAGAGCTGAGAATTTATACGGGTAAAAAGACCCAAATGGGAGTTATTTACAGGTCCTCAAACAGTAGCCAGTATAAAGGGTACAAGTTACATCAGGAGATAAAATTGGCGTGTAAAAAAGGCAATGCTATGGTGGTCATGGGAGATTTCAATATGCAGGTAGACTGGGAAAATCAGGTTGATACTGGACACCAAGAAAGGGAATTTGTAGAGTACCTCCAAGATGGATTCTTAGAGCAGCTTGTGGTGGTGCCGACCAGGGAAAAGGTAATTCTGGATTTAGTGTCACTATATGTAATGAATCGGATTTGTTAAGGGAACTCAAGGTAAAGGAACCATTAGAAGGTAGCGGCCACAACATAAGTTTTAATCTGCAATTTGAGAAGCAGAAGGTGAAATCGGATGTGTCGATATTGCAGCTGGGCAAAGAGGACGACAGAGGCATGAGGGAGGAGCTGGCCAAAGTTGACTGGAAGGGGACCCTAGCAGGGATGACGGTGGAACAGCAATGGCAGGAATTTCCGGGAATAATTCGGAAGATGCAGGATCTTTTCATTCCGAAGAGGAAGAAAGATTCCACGGGGAGAATGAGGCGACCGTGGCTGACAAGGGAAGTCAAGGACAGCATAAAACTAAAAGAGAAGGCGTATAATATAGCAAAGATTCGAGGAAGTCAGAGGATTGGGAAGCTTTTAAAGAACAACAGAGGGGTAACTAAAAAGAAAATACGTGGAGAAAAGATGAAATATGAAGGTAAGCTAGCCAATAATTTATAAGAGGATAGCAAGAGTTTCTTCAGTTACATAACGAGCTGATGCAGGATTCCCCAAAAGTTAATCTGCAAGTTGAATCGGTAGTAAAAAAAAGCTAACTCATAATGCTAGCATTTATTTCAAGAGGGCTTGTATGCAAAAACAGGGATGTATTGTTGAGGCTCTATAAGGCGCTGGTAAAGCCTCATTTGGAATATTGTGAGCCGTTTTGGACACCTTATCTGAGGAAGGATGTTCTGGCTCTGGAGAGGGTCCAGAGGAGGTTTGCAAGAATGATCCCAGGAATTAATAGGTTAACATATGATGAGCATTTGTCGGCACTGGGCCAGTACTCGCTGGAGTTTAGAAGAATGAGGGGGGATCTCATTGAAACCTACAGAATGGTGAAAGGTTTGGATAGAGTGGATGTGGAGAGGATGTTTCTATTAGTGCGAGAGTCTAGAACTAGAGGTCATAGCGTCAGAATTAAAGGACGTTCTTTGAGGAAGAAGATGAGGAGAAATTTCTTTAGTTAGCGGGTGGTGAATCTGTGGAATTCTTTGCCACAGAAGGCTGTAGAGACCAAATCAGTGGATATTTTTAAGGCAGAGATAGATAGATTCTCGATTAGTACAGGTGTCAGAGGTTATGGGAGAAGGCAGGAGAATGGGGTTAGGAGGAAGAGATAGATCAACCATGATTGAATAGCGGAGTAGACTTGACGGGCCGAATAGCCTAATTCTACTCCTAATCTTTTTGACCTTATGACAGAGAAATCAATATTCATAACACTAGTGTAATTGTGATTATGAATAATTGTGTCCACACACTGGAACCCCATATATCAGGACTGTATCTGGCGGTGCTGGCTCGAAGGGCCGAATGGCCTCCTGCTGCACCTATTTTCTCTGTTTCTCTGACAATGCAGTCCCATTCATCTACCAATGGTTGATAAACATAATCATCTCATGCTCCAGTTTTAGAATTATGTAGAAGATTAACATACCAACAATGCAAATGCCACTGTGAATGAAGGCAGCAGGAATGAATTCAACACATCGTTATTGATCCAAGGCTGTTTAACAGTTCCGTGTTCCTGTTTTACAAAACAACCGGAGTTTCTCTGCAAACGTCATCCATATTTCCATTGTTCGTTTCCTTTCCCTAGTTTCCTAACTTTCCATTTACCACAGAAAATTCCATTTATGTCTTTAATCGCCATCACCTCCTCCATCCCCTGCCCCTCTGTTTGCTGTCCTCTACCTTGCTTCCATTCTAGCTTCCACCCATTTATACAACATAAACAGAAACAGATGCAGCGCTAATCCCCACTGGCGATCTGTTGCTATGCCTACGCAGCTCTGGTTGCTTGTTCTAGTTTGTGTTTCAACATTCAGTCTACTTCAGTAGCTATCCTTCTCGAGAATGTCCTGATCCCTCTCTCTCCATCCCTTCCCCATCCCAGTTCTCCGACCAGTCTGACTGTCCCCTTGATTACATTTTTAATTTTACATGCTTAAATGTTATCTCTGTATGCTTCGCTGTCACCTTCTCCAGCTAACAATGATCTATTCTACATCTTCCTTGATCCTCGTCCCCTTTGATGTCTCATTTTCACACCTTACATTCGTTATCTCTGTCTCCCTCTCCCTGACTCTCAGTCTGAAGAAGGGTCTCGACCCGAAACGTCACCCCTTCCTTTTCTCCAGAGATGCTGCCTGTCCCGCTGAGTTACTCCAGCATTTTGTGTCTATCTTCAATGTAAGCCAGCATCTGCAGTTCCTTCCCACACACCTAAACTACTGCTGATATTCGACAAGCAAGTCCTGCTTCCCATTGACTTTGCTAACCTCTTACCAAATTGTACCTCGATGTTTCATTAGGCCAAATCTTTTTGTGTATTTTCTAAAACTTTACCCACAGTGATGTTAAGCCTGCAATTTCATAGTTCCCTGGATCTCTGCCTCAGAGGGCGGTGGAGGCCGGTTCTCTGGATACTTTCAAGAGAGAGCTAGATAGGGCTCTTAAAGATAGCAGAGTCAGGGGATATGGGGAGAAGGCAGGAATGGGGTACGGATTGTGGATGATCAGCCATGATCACATTGAATGGTGGTGCTGGCTCGAAGGGCCGAATGGCCTACTCCTGCACCTATTGTCTATTGTCATTAGTGTTTGGAGGGGCAGCATAAATCAGCAAAAATAGAGGCACAGGTTAATCAAAGATAGAGACCATCCA
The DNA here is from genome assembly GCA_038087875.1 of Malacoraja senta. Lineage (NCBI taxonomy): Eukaryota > Metazoa > Chordata > Chondrichthyes > Rajiformes > Rajidae > Malacoraja > Malacoraja senta. Next base: position 99,287,921 of record CM075977.1, read on the forward strand.
TGGGTTTGTTAAGGAAAGGCCCTGTCTTAACCACTATGTTTCTTCAGGAGGTGACAAAGATCACAGAGATTTTAGCAAAGTCCTGCATGGCAGTTGATCACGAAAAATGAACCTTTTTTTGCAATCCCAGATCAAGTGGCAACTTAGACTAAAATTTGGCTTAATAGGAGAGGACCTTTGACTTAGATACATAGAAACATAGAAAATAGGTGCAGGAGTAGGCCATTCAGCCCCCTCGAGCCTGCACCGCCATTCAATACGATCATGGCTGATCATCCAACTCAGTATCCCGTACCTGCCTTCTCTCCATACCCCCTGATCCCTTTAGCCACAAGGGCCACATCTAACTCCCTCTTAAATATAGCCAATGAACTGGCCTCAACTACCCTCTGTGGCAGAGAGTTCCAGAGATTCACCACTCTCTGTGTGAAAAAGTTTTTCCTCATCTCGGTTTTAAAGGATTTCCCCCTTATCCTTAAGCTGTGACCCCTTGTCCTGGACTTCCCCAACATCGGGAACAATCTTCCTGCATCTAGCCTGTCCAACCCCATAAGAATTTTGTACGTTTCTATAAGATCCCCTCTCAATCTCCTAAATTCTAGCGAGTATATGCCAAGTCTATCCAGTCTTTCTTCATATGAAAGTCCTGACATCCCAGGAATCAGTCTGGTGAACCTTCTCTGCACTCCCTCTATGGCTATAATGTCCTTCCTCAGATTTGGAGACCAAAACTGTACGCAATACTCCAGGTGTGGTCTCACCAAGACCCTGTACAACTGCAGTAGAACCTCCCTGCTCCTATACTCAAATCCTTTTGCTATGAAAGCTAACATACCATTCGCTTTCTTCACTGCCTGCTGCACCTGCATGCCTACTTTCAATGACTGGTGTACCATGACACCCAGGTCTCGCTGCATCTCCCCATTTCCTAATCGGCCACCATTTAGATAATAGTCTGCTTTCCTGTTTTTGCCACCAAAGTGGATAACCTCACATTTATCCACATTATACTGCATCTGCCAAACATTTGCCCACTCACCCAGCCTATCCAAGTCACCTTGCAGTCTCCTAACATCCTCCTCACAGCTAACACTGCCCCCCAGCTTAGTGTCATCCGCAAACTTGGAGATGTTGCCTTCAATTCCCTCATCCAGCTCATTAATATAAATTGTAAATAGCTGGGGTCCCAGCACTGAGCTGTACTTCAGGGCTGTACGTAATGAGGTTCAGCAAGGATCAATAGTATACCTCTTATATTAATGGGCTTAGATTTAAATATGAGGGCTATGGTTAATAACTTTCCCATTTACGAATACTTGGTCTGTAGCCTTCAATGCAACTCAAATGCTTGTCTAGATACTGTTTAATTGTGGTGTGTGTACCTTCACCACTCACTCAAGCAGTGTGTTTCAGATTGTAACCACCTCAGGGCAAAAAGGTTATTCCTTGCACCCGTTCTGAATCTCAGCCCTCACTTTAAACCTATGCATTCTAGTTTTAAATCGCTCTGCTATGGGGAAGAGTTTCCTATTGTTCTACCTTATCTGAGACCCTCATCTTTTTGCATACCTCAATCAATCAGCCCCTCCCTCCACCCCTCGCCCCCACTGTTCACCAACCTCCCCCGCCCCGTCCTCCTCCACAAAGACACAGTGCATTTACCCTATCTACCTCTCTCGCGATCTTGTACAGCTCTATAAGATCACCTCTCATCCTCCTGCACTCCAAGAAATAAAGTCCCAGCATGCTCAGTCTCTCTCGCTAGAACTTAGGCCCGCGAGTCCTGGCAATATCCGAGTAAATCTTCTCTGCACCCTTTCCAGCTTAACAGAATCTTTCTTATAATAGGGTGACCAAAACTGAGCACAATACTCCAAATGTGGCCTCACCAATGCCCTGTATGACTATACCATGACCTCCCAACGTCTACACTCAATACTCTGACTAATGAAGGCCAATTTGCCTCTTTGACCATCCTATCTACCTGTGAAGGTAGACAAAAATGCTGGAGAAACTCAGCGGGTGAGGCAGCATCTATGGAGCGAAGGAATAGGCAACGTTTCGGGTCGAGACCCTATCTACTTGTGATGCCACTTTCAAGGAACTATGTACCTGCACTCCTGGAACCCTCTGCTCTACAACTCCACCCCCCCCCCCCCCCAGCACCCTGCCATTCACTGTATAGGTCCTGCCATGGTTAGACTTCCCAAAATGTAACAACTCACACTTACTGTATCTGTATTAAACTCCATCAACCATTCCTCAGCCCACCTGCCCAACCGATCATGATCTTGCTGCAATGTTTGACAACCATCTTCGCTATCTACAATACCACCCATTTTTGTGTCATCTGCAAGCTTGCTAATCACACCTTTTACGTTCCCATCCAAATCATTGATATAGATGACAAACGACAATGGGCCCAGCACTAAACCCTGAAGGGCCTGTCCCACTTGGACAACCTAATCCATGAGTTTAGAAGACCCTAGACGAGTTGAAAAAAATGTCACGGTCGTGTTGACTCTCCGAAGTAAAAGACCTCCTAAGACCTACTACGATTATGTCTACGACCTCCTAGGATTAAGTCTATGACCTCCTACAACTATGTCTGCGACCTCCCACAACTATGTCTACGACCTCCTACGATTATGTCTATGACCTCCTATAACTATGTCTGCGACCTCCCACGACTATGTCTACGACCTCCTACGACCCCCTCGACCTCAGTCTTCCACACCTAAGACCAACTACAACTAGCTATGAGTGGAAAATTATCACATGATAAAAGGATGTCATGTTTGCATTTTTGTTCTCGGGCCAGTTACCGACCTACGACTACCTACGACTACCTACGACTACCATCACGACCTACTACGACCTACCTACGAGTAAAAAGTATCAATTTTTTCCATGCTGACCTTTTTTTTTTACCGGTGGACATTTTTTATCAGGCTGGAAACAACGCCGTGACTACTTGAGGCCACGAGTACGCGGAGACCACTCATGAGCATGAGGAAGAGTTACGAAGACCTCCTACGACCTCGTGGCGTCCATGCTGCGAGTATGAGTCAAGGCGCAAACTCGGCAGAGGTCGCCAATTAGGTCGTGAAAGTGGGACAGGGGCTTGAGGCACACCACTAGTCACAGACCTCTAGTCCAAAAAACAACCTTTCACTATCACCCTTTGTCTCCTTCCACAAAGCCAATTTTCTATCCAGTCAGTGAGCTCTCCTTGGATCCCATGCGATTTTTTCACATGGAACAGCCTACCATGACCAAATGCCTTGCTGAACTCCATACAACATCTACAGCTCTGCGCTCATCAACAATTTTGGTTACATTATCAAAAACTCAATCAGATTTGTTAGGCACGATCTCCCATGTAGAACACCATGCTGACTATCTCCAATCAGCCCTTGTCTATCTAAATGCATGTGTAGCTTATCCCTCAGAATACTCTCTAGTAACTTTCCGACCACAGATGTTAGGCTCACTGGCCTGTAGTTCCCAGGCTTTTCCTTGCAGCCCTTCTTGAACAGAGGCACATTTGCCTCCCTCCAGAATTGTCTACCTTCATACCGCATTAGGACTTTTAGCACCTCCTTGACTGTAATACTAACTGCTCTTAAGACACTTCCATTGACTGGTCCAGGTTTCCTGGTCTTTCTCCAGGGTAAAAACAGAGAGAAAATACTCATTGAGGACCTTGCCCATCTCCTGTGGCTCCACACAGAGCTGACCGCATTGATTCCTGAGGGGCCCTGTTCTCTCTCTAGTTACCCTTTCCCTTAATGTACATAAAATCCCTTGGGATTATGCTTGATATTATCTGCCAGAACTTAATCCTGCCTCCTTTTTGCCCTCCTGATTTCCTTCTTTGGCATGCTCCTGTGATCCTGAAATTTTGATCCAGCTGCCTATGCCTCCTTCTCATTCTTGATCAAAGCCTCATTTTCTCGTGTCTTCCAAGCCTCCTTACGCCAACCTGCCTTGCCCTTCACTCTAACAGGAACATGCGGACCCTGTTCTCTTGTCAGCACAGTTTAAAAACATCTCACTTTCCTTACGTTCCTTTTCCAGCAAACAACTGCTCCGATCATCTTGAGTGAGTTCCTGTTCAGTATCTTCAAAGTTGGCCATGCCCCAATTTAGAATTTTAACTTGTGGTCCCACCCTGTCTTTATCCATAACTATCTTAATGCTAATAGAATAGTGGTTGTTGGTCCCAAAAGACTCATCAACAAAAATTTCATCAGCATTAACTAAGACCAGGTCAAGCGTTGCCCATTCCTGTGTAGGGCCCTCTACATATTGCCTGAAGAAACTTTCGTTAACACATTTGACTAATTCTGCCCCGTATAAACCTTTCGCACTATGACTTCAAGGTGACTGCAGGAACATTGAACAGAGATTGATAGGATAGACAGAAAAATACCTACTTCCTTAAGCAGGGTAATCCATTCTTTGTGAACATAGATTTTAGTTAATTGCTGGAAGGATAAGAGGGGAGTTCAGAAGAGGGTGGTGAATTTGTGGAATTCATTGCCACAGAAGGCTGTGGAGGCTGTCAATGGATACTCAGTACCCAGACGCACCACCACAGCCACGTGTGTTTTCTCGGTGCTTATCTGCGCCTCCATCTTCTTCCTCGAGGATTCCAACTCCAGTACCAGACATCCCAGTTCGGACCCAACCCGGATTAATTCCCTCTCTCTCCATCTCTCCCCCACCCAAATCGCACCAGCTTCTCGTTTTCACCCAACAAACACCTAACAATGGCTTGTTTCATTTATCATCGTTACTTTTCTGCAGATCTTACATTCGTTGTTCTTTATCTCTCTACATCATCGTCTATATCTCTCGTTTCCCTATCCCCTGACTCTCAGTCTGAAGAAGGGTCTCGACCCGGAACGTCACCCATTCCTTCTCTCCAGAGATGCTGCCTGTCCCGCTGAGATACTGCAGCTTTTTGTGTCTACCTCCAGTATAAATGAAGTTGGTCTACACACAAAGATTGGACTACGACCCATGGTATCAGACGGACAAACGTTTCTGCTGGGCAGCCTTTTAAATTGAGGTTGGAAGCAACACATGGTTCTCTATGTGTGTCAGTATCAGCCCAGCCCCTGACCTGTCAGAGATTGGGAGATTACTCAAGAAACCGATAAACAGAGGTATATGGTTAGCAGAATCCAATACTCACTGCAAATGGAAAGAAAAACAAAACAAATCCATGAATACCAGATCAAGTAAAGATATTCAACTTCACTGGAATGAAACAAAATCCATAAATAAATGAGGAAATGGGAGCCTGTGTGAGAATGATCGCCAGATTTTATAACTGGACATGATCATGAATAGTTGTGGAGGAAGGAACTGCAGATGTTTAAGAAAGAACTGCAGATGCTGGTACATCGCAGGTAGACACAAAATGCTTGGAGTAACTCAGAGGGACAGGCAGCATCTATGGAGAGAAGGAATGGGTGACGTTTCAGGTCGAAACCCTTCTTCAAACTCTATGAGTATGCATTCACGATTTGCAAGGCATCTGAGTTGAGGGGGGCATGAAAGGTAAGGAGCAGCCTCCATGGCCAGAGTGAGGACCACCGTAAATTGGAGGAGCAGCACCTCATATTTCGCTTGGGCAGTTTGCACCCCAGCGGTATGAACATTGACTTTTCTAATTTCAGGTTATCCCTACTTTCTCCTCCCCTTCTCAGCTCTCCCTCAGTCCACTGGCTCCTCTCTTCCTTTCTTCTTCCCGCCCGCCCCCTCCCCCCCCCCCCCCCACCGTCACATCAGTCTGAAGAAGGATTTCGACCCGAAACGTTGCCTATTTCCTTCGCTCCATAGATCCTGCCTCACCCGCTGAGTTTCTCCAGGAATTTTGTCTCCCTTGATCATCTTCCTCATTGGGTTCAGTCTTGCTGCTGGTCATGGCCTCAGCAACAGGAGCACTAACTGTGGCCTTCACCTTCTCCACTGTGAGCGTTGAATATGCAGGTGGACCTGATCTTCCTTGTGCTTCTAGCGGTGTGTCACCTGATACTGCAAGAGGCAGGAGTCAAGGGAGCATGTCAGTGAGAGTTGTGCAATGTGTTCAGATGATGTGATTGCTGTGATCAGACAACCCGAAATGTCACCTATTTCTTCTGTCCAGAGATGCTGCCTGACCCGCTGAGTTACTCCAGCTTTTGTGTCTATCTTCAGTTTAAACCAGCATCTGCAGTTCCTTCCCATACAAGAGTTACAGAGTGCGGGTCAGGCAACGTCTATAGAGAACGCGGATGGGGAAGAAAGCAGGAAGTGAGGAGAGGCAGGACAAAGCCTGGTGAGTGATAGGGGGATATGGGTGAGGGGGGGCGGGGGGGGGGGTGATATGCAGATGGTTGGACAAAGACCAGAGATGTAAAGGCAAACAGTGTGCGATACGGATAGAAGAGGTCGTGAAACCAGAGGAAGGAATACAGATTGTAGGGGGAAGGAGAGGAATGGGTGTGAGTCCAGGTGGGGCACAGGGAAGAGATGGGGAGGGGAAGGTGGGGTGGGGGTGAGGATGAAGGGCAGAAGCGTACTCTCTATTCCAATTGCTAAGTGAACCATCTGCAGTTCCTTGTGTTCATCTCTCTCTAATAAGTATTACATTTGGCATGAATAAAAATACTGAGAGCTATCTTAGTTTAGTTAGAGATACAGCGCAGAAACAGGCCCTTCGGCCCACCGAGTCCGCACCAACCAGTGATCCCCGCACATTCACACAATCGTACACTAGGGTCAATTTACATGTACTCCAAGCCAATTAACCTACATACCAAGCCAATTAACCTCTTTGGAGTGTGGGAGGCAACCGAAGTTCTCGGAGAAAGCCCACGTGGTCATGGCGAGTACTTACAGACTCCGTACGGACAAGCACCCGTAGCCAGGATCGAACACCAGGGTCTCTGGCGTTATAAGCACTGCAAGGCAGCAACTCTACGCTGCGCCATGGTGAACTTGCCCCTATCCTGAAAGAACCGCTCGGCCTTGGTAAGAGGACTCTTCACGGAGTGAAATTCGAAGGTCAGAAGCTTAGAATCTATGCAAAGATGGACTCAAGTCATGTGCAGACTAGTTGGAACCAAATCCCCATTGAAACAAGGCATCCAAAGAATTCTTGGAATGGTTACTCATATGAGACAGCAAAATGCAAGCAGCCACATGTAATTACATAGAAATAACATAATTGTAGGGCTCTCAGCCCAGCCCTGAGTAACTCATATTTCGACTTTCAACTCACCTTGCTCCATATCCCTTTATCCAGCCTTTCCTCCCACTGCCTATTGAACCTATCCCTAATACTTGGCCGTTGTCGTTATTTCGATTGTGAAGTAAAATAGTAGCAGCAAAAGCCATAGTCTCCAACAACCCTTCTCTTGGGCTTACTGTTGCAACATAGTAAGAGTCCATTCAACCCATCGGATAGAGACTGGCTCCTAGTAGAGCCATCCCATCTCCCTCGTAGCCCTGCAACCCGCCCCCAACTTGCCAGTAAATGTGATGTCAATTCCTTTTCCACTCACCTAATGCACAGGGTAACCTATGGTAGCCAATTAACCTCTACCAGGTACTCTATGGATGGGGGGGGGGGGGAGAAAACTGGGCACCCCGAGGAAACCCACACAGTCCAAGGAAGATTGTGCAAACTCCACACAGACATCACAGGAGGTTGGGGTCAAACGCAGGTCACTGGTGCCGCCTTCTTCTTCTTGCGTGTGGCGTGCACAGCCTAAAGTTGTAAGACCACTTGTTCTGTTCGATCTTCTGTTTGTGCGCGCCAGGTTGATTGCATTCGTCGAAACAGGGTGGACCAGGTGAAGTTTGCAATCGCCCACCCCACTGGTGCTGTGAGTCA
>CM075977.1:99300811-99510420 GCA_038087875.1 Malacoraja senta
GTGCAATGTGTTCGCTTATGATGTGGTTGCTGGGATCAGATAATTATCCGTGTGTGCAGGCCGTGAGCTGAGAGGCTGTGGTGCAGTATTTGAATGTGAGCACCGACACCAGACCGCCAACTGTACCTTGCAGGCTGGGCCTGCTGGAATAGGCAGTGCCTGAGGAAAGTACTGTCGTTTTGGGGATAAGGTATTTGAAAAATTGACCCCGAGTGTTCAACTGAGGACACCAAGCTTGTTGTTGCATGGCGACCAGGTTACATTCTATGCAAGGAATGGGTAAGGTTTAAGAAAGAACTGCAGATGCTGGAAAAATCGAAGGTAGACAAAAAAAGCTGGAGAAACTCAGCGGGTGAGGCAGCATCTATGGAGCGAAGGAATAGGCGCCGTTTAGGGTCGAGACCCTTCTCAAATATCGCCTATTTCCTTCGCTCCATAGATGCTGCCTCACCCGCTGAGTTTCTCCAGCTTTTTTGTCTACATGCATGGAATGGGTGATGTTTCAGACTGAGAGTCAAGGGACAGGGAGTCAGGAGATAGACTCTAGACTCGAGAACCCCTCTCCTCTGACTCTCAGTCTGAAGAACGGTCTCAAATGAAAACGTCACCCCTTCCTACTCTCCAGAGATGCTGCCTGTCCCGCTGAGTTACTCCAGCATTTTGTGCCTATCTTCGGTGTAAAGCAGCATCTGCAGTTCCTTCCTATACATTCAATGCAAACCCCCCCCCCCCCAATGGCTGCCATGGCAACCAGCTCCCACTGCCTCCCAAGTGGGTTTAGATGGCCACAGGGAATGGGTCCATCAAAGGCTCCAGCCACCAACTCCATCTCCTCCTCGTAAAGTGACTGAGACTGAATAACACCGATTGCAGCTCTGGCATGTTTGACCTTGCGTTAAGTTTCAACTTCATGTCCATACTGTCACCATGGACTCCTACTTTCAGCCAGGAAAAAAAATTGCAGTTGCTGGTAAACCAAACCACAAACAGAAAACGCTGGAAATACTAAGCTGGTCTGGCGGCCAGATATAATGTTCATGTTTCGGATTAGGACGGTGCGTCACAACATATTTTCAACTTTGTAGCACCTGCCTGGCTCTGCCCTGCCCTGCCCTCCCCTCCCAACTAGTTTCCCCTGTTCTCCTCTCTCTAAAATTGGGCTCCTCCAAACCTCCAATGCCCACATCCTGTTCACCCATCACCTCAGGGTTTGCCCACCACCAGTCAAGGCCCTGAACTATCTTTCTCTCCCCCCCAAACCTCTCCATTCTTCTGCCTCCTTTACTTGGCTTAAGCCGTTCCTCAAAAGCAGCCATTCTGAGCAAGCTGTTTAAGAAAGAACTGCAGATGCTGGAAAAATCAAAGGTAGACAAAAATGCTGGAGAAACTCAGCGGGTGAGGCAGCATCTACGGAGCGAAGGAATAGGTGACGTTTTGGGTCGAGACCCTTCATCAGACTGAGCAAGCTTATCAGTAGTCTTAACAGTTGATGAGGCTGGGCTTAAATTTAGTGAGTGATAGAGTGATACACTGTGGAAACAGGCCCTTCGGCCCAACTTGCCCACACCGGCCAACATGCCCCAGCTACACTGGTCCCACCTGCCCATATCCCACCAAAACTGGCCCATCCATGTACCTGTACTTCTGAGCCCTGGTGTAACTTTTCTCTGTTGAAAGTTATTGGATGAATAAAAGTTTTTGCTGTTGACACTGGCTGGAAACCGATATTATAATGACCATATAACACTATGTTGTCAGAAATGACCCCCACATCTGCTTTCAGAGCGATCCAATTTAGCTCCATGCGTTCAAAAAGATCTGAGGACATTGCTCAAACCAAACTCGCATTTGGACTTCCATCAAATGTGCGTAGGAAAAAAATAACTGTAGGAATACAATACATATACTTCCAGAACTTCTGAAAACATCACTGAGATTTTTCCATATCACTTTTTATTTTTTCTTAAGTTCTAATGAAAGTTTGCATGGGTAAGCACAGATCTGCCACACACACACACTTTACAAGGGAAAGTGGTGAAAACACAATGGGGTGAGAATGATGTCTGTGCTAGAAGACCTGAAAAACACTCAGAAGGTCAGTCCACTATCAAATCCGACTCTTAACTGGAAGCTGGACACAAAATGCTGGAGTAACTCAGCGGGACAGGCAGCATCTCCGGAGAGAAGGAATGGGTGATGTTTCGAGTCGAGACCCTTCTTCAGACTGAACTGGAAGCAGTCGGCTCGGGCCATGAATACAATCAAGGCTCCGAGTTATCAAAATAATTCACATATTAAGATTTAGACTCCATAAAACAAATTGCTTATAGAACAAAGTTTATTGCAATACCTGTATTATATTGGATTACACTGAAACTTTTTGAGTGAAGTTGGTGCATAGACTCATTGATGAAACAGTTAAAGGAGTTAATGCTGTGCCCCTGGTTCAGACAGAAACATATTGAGCTGTGTCAGATTTTCTGACAATGCTCTAAGATTAGAAAGCGTGGCACGTGAATATCCTGCAGTGTGACTTGTGGAAGAAGACCAGCCAGGAGTTGTGTCTCAAGCATTATTTTCCTGGGCTGAGTCTTGGTCTTTCCCATCATGTATGGAGGCCATTCAGCCCATTGAGCCAGTGATGGGGATACAACGTGCTGGAGTAACTCAGCGGGTCAAGCTGCATCTCTGGAGAACATGGATCGAGACCGGGATCCAGTGGCAGGTCCTCAGTAATTTCCCTCAGTAATACTTTCTCTTCCTTCCCTACAGCCTGCAAATTATTCTTTCTTCAGTGCCCATCCAATTCCCTCTCAAAGGCGCTGGCTCATTTACTTTTCACAACCTTACGAGGAGAAAGTTCCATCACATAATTACCCTGCATTAAACACCATGCTTCACATTCCCCTCGTTAAATTCTACAAATGTTATACCTATGCCTCCTGTCCTTGAATCATCCATCAACATGGGAACAGCCTTCCTCTATTTGCCCTCTTGTGGCCTTGTACATCTATCCGTTCTCGTTTTCTCTGAGAACAACCCCAGCTTCTCCAGCATGGCAGTGGTGTGTCTGGAACCACTCCAATAAATCTGCACCCTCTCCCCTGTGGCCTTTCAACACTGATGTGACCAGAATTGGTTGCAATACTCTGGTTGTGGCCTCACCAGCATTTAGGATAGATTTTAAATGATATTTTTTCTTTGATCTATGTCTCTATTCATAACGTCCACAATCGCCATTTGCCTTTACGAACCGCTTCCAAGGATTTATGCACGTATACACCCAGCCTTTCCCTCGTATTTCTGCTTTCCCTTTAGAACTGTGCCATCTATTCTATATTATTCTTGATTATTTTGCATAAATGTATCATTGCACAATTCCGAGGATTAAAATGCATCTGCCATTTGTCTGTCCATCACGGTGGCGCAGCGGTAGAGTTGCTGCGAGTTTAGTTTAGTTTATAGATTCAGTGTGGAAACAGGCCCTTCGGCCCACTGAGTCTGCACTGACCAGTGATCACCGCACACTCACACTATCCTACACACACTAGGGACAATTTACATTTATACCAAGCCAATTAATCTACAAACCTGTAAATCTTTGCAGTGTGGGAGGAAACCGAAGATCTTGGAGAAATCCCATGGGGTCACGGGAGGAACGTACAAACTCCGTACAGACAGCACCCATAGTCGGGATCAAACCCAAATCTCTCCGCAAGAACACTCCGCAATCTCATGCAGCTTTAGGCAGAACTGATGCAAATCAAGCTTTGATGCATCCTGATAAGGTGGTTCCTATGGTGCATCTCTAGAAACTGATGTATCATTGGAGACATGCCGACCTTCAAATAGAGGTGTTGGTGTGCTTTCTTTGGTGTATGTGGTTGGACAGGAACACATTTTTGGTGATATTCACACTTACGAACATGAAGCTCTCAGCCATCTCCAATTTGGCATCTATGATGCTTTTTAAAAAATTTATTAGAAGCAAATGTACAAGAATAAAACAATCGGCATATAAAATTATACGATTAATGTACAGCTTCAATTTTAACTTTTTAACTTTAAAATAGAGGAAAAGAAAAGAGAAAGAACAAGAGAGAGAAAAAGTGAGAGGTGCAAAGATAGGACCCCTAGACTACCAAAGTAGTGTAGCCAAAGAGTGGGTAAAAGAACAAAAAGAAAAAGAGAGAAAAAAGTGGAGATGTACCTGCCTCTCGTCCCCCCCCCACCCACCTCACCCAACCCATAGTTGGATTTAAATCCAAAGTTGTGTTGCGCCATACTATCCTTGTAAGAATTCAGTGAAGGGTGTCCATGTCTTGCAAAAATGATCTGTTTTTTCTGCCAAGACAAGTCTAATATTTTCAAGATGTAGTGTCGCGGACATGTTTGTAATCCACATCTTAACAGTAGGGACTGATGTGTGTTTCCAAAATTTAAGTATTAGTTTTTTCGCCGTTATCAGGCCATAATTAAGGAAACGTCTTTGAAATAATGTTAGCTCAGAACAGGCTTCTGACGTACCTAGAGTAATCAGTTCAGTGTTGGGGTCCAATTTTATTTTAAGTATTTTAGAAAACATTTCAAAAATTCCCCTCCAGAAGTTATGTAACTTTATACAAGAGGCAAAATAATGGGTTCTAGTTGCTTCCTGAAGGAGACATTTATCACAAATAGGAGAAACATTTGGAAAGATCTTATTCAGTTTAGACTTTGAATAATAAAGTCTGTGCAGTATTTTAAATTTATTAGCGAATGCCTAACGTTAAGAGAACAGTTGTGTATGTATAGAAGACTTTCCCCCCATCTGTCTTTTGAAATTGTTAGGCCGAGTTCATCTTCCCAAGCTCTTCTAATTACTTCCGATGATGGGGTTTGTATATTTTAAAGGGTATTATAAAGGTATGATATTAATTTGTTTGAATCCGAGTTTCTATTCATACAATCGTCTAGTATGTCTGGAACCATATATTGACAGTCTTGGGTACATGATTTCAGATAGTCTCGTATTTGAAGATATCTAAAGTATTGGCTATCTTTCAAATGATATTTCGACTGTACTTCTTGAAATGAGAGAAGTGTCCCCATCTCATAAAGATCTCCCAGTTTTTTCATTCCTAATCTTTCCCAGTGTTTGAACGTCTTGTCTAGATAGACGGCTTGAATGAGGGGTGCTGACTGGGACGTACACTACCTTGCTTTCTGAGGTCATGTGACTCACACGTATACACCGCCTCATTTCCTGTCTTCTAATAATACACATCCCACTGTTCACAGCACTTCCGAGCTTTGTCTTATTCACAAGTTTGTAAATGTTACCCTGTACGTCAATATTTAACTCATTAATATAAATCAAAAACTATAATGGTCCTAGCACTAAGCTTTGGGAAACACTACTGTGATGGTTTTCAATCTGTAATAGTAGCCATTTGCCAGTACTCTCTGCTGTCTCTCTTTAAATCAATTTACTATCCTTTTTGCTACTGCTCCTTTAATTTGTGGATTTTGGTTTGCTTAGTTGCTTTTAGCGTGGGACTTTACCACATATCTGGTGTAATGTAATGCTGAGGCTCTATAAGGCGCTGGTCAGACTGCATTGGGAGCATCGGGAGCAATTTTGGGCCCCATATCTGAGGAAGGATGTGCTGGCTCTGGAGAGGGTCCAGAGGAGGTTTACAAGAATGATCCCAGGAATGAATGGGTTAACATATGATGAGCATTTGATGGCACTGGGCCTGTTTTTGATGGAGTTTAGAAGGATGAGCAGGAACATTGAAATTTACAGAATAATAGAAGGCCTGGATAGTGTGGATGTGGAGAGGATGTTTCCACTAGTGGGAGACTCTAGGACCGGAGGCCATAGCCTCAGAATAAAAGGACATACCTTTAGGGAGAAGAGGAGGAATTTCTTTAGTCAGAGGGTGACTAAAGAAATAATGGCCTGGTAGGTCCGTTCACTCCCTTTAGTATAAGTATGTTACGTTTGCCATTTTCCAGTCCTCTGGCACCGTGTCTGTATGTAAATGAGAACTGGAAAGTTGTGGCATGATAAAGGTATCACTCAGCAACCTTGGATACATTCCACTAAACCATGCAAGTTGCTTACATTGGGGATTCTGAAGCAGGCTGAATGGGCAGTTTTTCTGATGGCTCCTTCTTACCTATTTTCGCCCAATTCCAAACCTTTACTGTAGCTTCTTTTGTTGAATCTTCGGAAGTATCTTCTTCCTCAGTAAAGGTTGATGCACAGCACCAGAGTATTCCACCTTTACTCTCCTTCTCAAATCACATTAGCTTTCTTCCCAATTAAGGGGAGAGGCACTCTCTTTCTCAATTATCTCCGTCATCTGGGGTGTTCTTGCTGGTTCCGTCAACGTTTCTCTTGTCAGAATGCATTGACTATTGGACTATCCTTGATCGGACTTTGCTGGCTTTACCTTGCACTAAACATTATTCCCTTATCATGTATCTATACACTGCAATGGCTCGATTGTAATCATGTATTGTCTTTCTGCTGACTGGATAGCATGCAACAGAATATTTTTACCATATCTCGGTACACTTGACAATAAACTAAACTAACTAAACCCATACCCAAAACATCTATTCATTCCTTTGCTAGTACCGGTAGATCTGGCTCCCTTTTCTTCTGATATCTTTTATGGATTGGTTGGATTCAAGCAATATAACTTTGCTAAGTAAATTGTGAAAAATAATCGTAACCGATCATAACAATGAGGCAAAATATTCTTGAACAGCTCCAAAGATTGCCATATAAAAAGTACAGATTCATTGTTGACTGGCGGAAAGGTACACATGGTTTCCATTCAATGCAATGATGCTACAGGACAGGCAGTAAGCATCCTAAAAGAGCAAAAACAAAAGAAAGGGTGGCACAGTGACGCAGCGGTAGAGTTGCTGCCTTACAGCGCTTGCAGCACCAGAGATCTGGGATCGATCCGGACTATGGCTGCTGTCTGTACGGAGTTTGTACGTTCTACTCGTGACCGCATGGGTTTTCTCCGAGATCTTCGGTTACCTCCCACACCACAACGACGTACAGATTTGTAGGTTAATTGGGTTTATATAAGTGTAAATTGGCGTGTGCGTGTGCGTGTGCGTGTGCGTGTGCGCGCGCGCGCGTGTGGGATCACTGGTCGATGCAGACTCGGTGTGCTGAAGGGCCTGTTTCCGCGCTGTATCTCTAAAAAAAACTAGATTTTTTTTTTCAATTACTCTTAAGATAATTGAAGAGATTTAATTCTCCTTCACAATAAATGTAACATCAATGAAAAGTGACCTTGAAACATTCCAATTGCCATTAAAGCAAAATGCTTCATTAACATAGTCGAGGGAGAGAAAATTACCATCCTGTCTCTATGCGTTGTCTGTTGTGTACACCCTTGAGCTTAGCTATTCATTGGCCACTGAAACAACCTGGCAAGCTATCCGGGTGCCTTAAACTCTCGCACAACTCACATCTGCAGGGAACAGACAGGTAATAAATCTTAGCCTGACCAGTACCGTTCCAAAAATTGATTAGATAAGTGTGGAATTGTAACCAAAAGGCAGTTTCAGAGAAAGATAGAGAACAATAACAATTGTGGAGCTAATTGGATTTTGAGTTGGACTATGCCAAAATAAGTGATGCTTTCATAAGAGAGGAAATATATCTCCGTGAGATCTCTGAACAAGGGTCTTGAACCGAAATTCTCACATCCCTTTTCTCCAGTGATGCTGTCTGATCACCAGCCTTTTATGTCTATCTTCAGTTTAAACCAGCATCTGCAGTTCTTTCCAACACAAATATATCTCCATGGTTGGACCTCAATGATGGAGAAACATTTAAATTTTATTCATCAGGTCGGGGGGAGTTCCCCCTGCCACGAGTAACATGTAATCCCGTGCTACCTGCCCCATGGTTGGATAGTCAGCGACTAAACCGTCTCCCCCACCTGGTTTGTTAACTGAGGAGGGGGCTGTGGACCCCCAGCAGGACTAAAAACAAGACCTGCCAAAGGGCGGATGAGCTTCTATCGAACCAATGGCCATCCACACTTCAGTAGAAGTTGCAATCACTGTCGTACATAACGTTGTAAGGAGCGAAGAAAAACATGAAATGTAATTCATCCCTCTCCTTGCTTCTCAAAAGAGAAGTTGTTACCAGCATCCCTCTCTACATTTTGCTTGGATTATGCAGCCCAGGCAGTTATCTAATGCCTTCTCCTACAGTACTGGTAAATCTCCAGCAATTACACTGGTCTAATTTTAATAAATTGAATTGAATACATTTTATTAGCCAAGTATGTATACATACAAGGAAATTGCCTTGGTGCTTTGCTCACAAGTAACAACACGGTATACAGTAGACAATTAAAAATAAAACATTATAATTTAAACATGTGAAGAATGAAATCAAATACCAGAGCAAAAGGAGGCTACAGACTTTTGGTTATTGAGTAGAGCTACTGCTCGTGGAAAAAAACTGTTTTTATGTCTGGCTGTGGCGGCTTTGACAGTCCGGAGTCGCCTTCCAGAGGGAAGTGCTTCAAAGAGTTTGTGGCCAGGGTGAGAGGGGTCAGCGATGATCTGACCCACTCTCTTCCTGGCCCTTGCAGTGTACAGTTTTTCGTTGGTTTGGGGGGGGGAAGTAGACGTTCTAGGTGCTGCTGGTCTGGAGTTTGCAAGTTCTTCCTGTGACCGCGTGGGTTTCATCTGGGTACTCCAGTTTCCTCCCACGTCCCAAAAGACATGTGGTTTGTAGGACTCTTAAGGACTGGACCAGAAAGTGGGATAATGTGGAACTAGTGAGAGATCAGGTGATCGAAGGTCGGTGTGGATTCGAGGGGCCAAAGGACTTGTTTACATGCTGCGTCTCCAAACTAAACTAAACTCTTAATGTGCTTACCCTTGTATGTAAACTAATGTTAGTATAGTCTCCATCATTTAAACGGTCTCTACGTAATTAGGCCAAAAAAAGGCATTAAACATTTTTTTCAAATGTTGTTTATAGCTAATTAAATGTGTTAGTTGTTGCATGAATTTCTGGCAAATGTGCTCATACAGAGTTGCCCATACTTTGTTATCCTGCAGTTTTGTGATACACTTCACCAGGGGTCAGGTTACAGCTTGCACTGTACCGTAATGACTCAATAATATGCTGATGACATGGTAAAGGTTGGCAGCTACAGTGCCAGCTCAAAATGAAGATGAGGAAAGAATAAGAACAGGAACTACCATGTGTATGTAGCAAGGATATGGTTTAATGACTGATAGTCACCTTGTCGTGGTGGAGGAGCTTGTGTGGTCCTGAGAGCGATGCCGTCTGGAGCTATGCTGGTAGGGCCACCCGTGGCGGTAAGGTCGAGGGGGAGGTCTCTGACAAAGAGCGATCCAACCAAGAACTCAACGGTGGAACAGGCGGAGGACGATGGCTGACCTTAGTGGAGCGTCACAATGGCTGGGAAGGCGGATGAAGGCTGCAGCAGAAAAGGGTCTCCGGTCGTCTTGGACTCCATGCCACTGGATCCTGACCCAGATCTGTCAAGGACCATGTGGTGGCTGTCTGTGCATCAGTCTCCCCACGTTAAACAAAGTCACACACTAGTGTCCTCCAAACCGGGAGACACCCATGGTCAGCCATGACCGTAGGGGGGGGGGGGGGGGCTAAGATTCCTTTAAATCTCCTACACCCTTCCTTCGTAACACACCCAATGTAATCAGTACAGACTCAACGGGTAGCCCATTACCATTGTTAAATGACCTCACCAAATGGTGGACAGCATTAATTTAAAGAAAACCCAACTTGCATTAACAATCTGTCAATGGATGTGATTGATGCAATTGTCCAGATGCACAATAAGATCTGGAGATCTCTACACTCTTGCTCCTTCAGAAGAAATCTTCTTTCAACACCTGCATTTCTTCCTCCTTTATGTCAAGTACCTTCCCAACTAATTCACTGAATCCATTTTATGGAAACACACTTCAGACCTTTGATTCTCCTGCTTAAAATCGTTATTAGAGTCTAAATATATTTCAGTTTCCCATCTTTTGCTATGCGGTAAAATCTGCTGTTTCAAAGCAATCAAGGGTATGGACTGATGATGAATTAGTTACAGATTATAGACAATAGACAATAGGTGCAGGAGTAGGCCATTCGGCCCTTCGAGCCACCACCGCCATTCAATGTGATCATGGCTGATCATCCACAATTAGTACCCCGTTCCTGCCTTCTCCCCATATCCCTTAACTCCACTACCCCTAAGAGCTCTATCTAACTCTCTCTTGAAAGCATCCAGAGAACCAGCCACCACTGGCCTCTGAGGCAGAGAATTCCACACACTCACAACTCTGTGTGAAAATGTTTTTCCTCATCTCCGTTCTAAGTCAGGAATTATTGTACATTGGATAGCCAAAGTCAATGCCAAGGGTGTAGACTTGGGTTTGCATAGAAAAGATCCAGCTCTCAGGCTGTGGAAGACTTGGAAATACATTGCCTTCTTGTCTGAAGAAGGGTCTCGACCCCAAAAGTCACCCATTTCTTCTCTCCAGTGATGCTGCCTGTCCCGCTGAGTTACTCCGGCATTTTGTGTCATCCTTTCGTCACTGGAACCAAAGACTAGAACAACATTGGTGGGCAAATATTATCATATATAATGAAGTCACATCTAAAGTGTCCTTTGTAAACTAGGCAATTTGCCAGGGTTGGGCAGGTTGAATGAGAGGCATTCATTAAGAGCAGGTTTTCACAAGATATAATCCTTTTAAAAGTAAGCTTTGAATAAATTGTTCCCATGATAGTTGAACGACTACACTGTTACAAAAGAAATCAAACAATATTTATACCCCTTCATTCTTGTCAGCCGTCTAAAGGAAGTTTACAGTACATCATTTCTTAGATTTGGTTCTGATTGAGACCCAACTTGCATTTCCACACCAAAGTGTGCCAGACAGGAACCATTGAGCCTGATGGTGGTCCTGTCCTCACCAAGTCTGACAGGGCTGTACAAGATAATTGACAGAGGGATTAGTGGGGAGGTCAGGAAAATAGTAAGATTAAATGAGAACTTACCAGTTTGAAGTTTGATCTTTATTTTATGAGGAGTTACGATGAGGGAATACGTGAAGAACCCGTCAGCACTCATGCGCGTCAACCTTCAAAGCAGCGGTGTGGAGTCACAGACAGGAAACATTGACCTGAGAATAGTAAGATTCGGGAAACTAGAACTACCAGCTGAGTTTTATGAGGAAGGGTTGGGAGCGGAGGGCACATAATACCTCATCGTAACTCCTCATAAAATAAAGATCAAACTTCAAACATTTAAGTTCTCGTTTAATCTTACTATTTTACTTCGGAGTCACGTGAGTGACTACGTGAAGATTTTAAAGCTCTGTGACTTCATGCCGTGGAAACGAGTCCATGCGTCACACACTGTATAGTTGACCAATGGAGAGTGGACAAAAAAAGAGACTGTTCAGTCGGGGGGAGGGACTCAAATAGAGAAAGCTATTAGTGTGTGAGGCAGGAGGCAGAGAAGGAAAGCACTCAGACCCAACATGTAGGGGGGAAAGAAGAAAACAATAATAAACAGAGAATAAGAGGTGGTGGGGTTCTTAAATGGGTGAGCAGAGAAACAGAGGGGTGTAAAATGCGGGCGGAAGCAATAGGTAGCAAGGTGAGAAGTAAAAGTGGCAGGCAGACAAATCCAGGACAAAAATCAAAAAGGGCCACTTTTCAACATAATTGTAAAAGGGGTAAGAGCGTTGTAAAAACAAGCCTGAAGGCTTTGTGTCTCAATGCAAGGAGCATTCGTAATAAGGTGGATGAGTTGAACGTGCAGATAGCTATTAATGATTATGATATAGTTGGGATCACGGAGACATGGCTCCAGGGTGACCAAGGCTGGGAGCTGAACATCCAGGGATATTCAATATTCAGGAGGGATAGAGAGAAAGGAAAAGGAGGTGGGGTAGCGTTGCTGGTTAGAGAGGAGATTAACGCAGTGGAAATGAAGGACATTAGCTTGGAGGATGTGGAATCGGTATGGGTAGAGCTGCGAAACACTAAGGGGCAGAAAACGCTGGTGGGTGTTGTGTACAGGCCACCTAACAGTAGTAGTGAAGTTGGGAATGGCATCAAATGGGAAATTAGAAATGCGTGCAACAAAGGCAAAACAGTTATAATGGGTGACTTCAATCTACATATAGATTGGGTGAATCAAATTGGCAGGGGTGCTGAGGAAGAGGATTTCTTGGAATGTATGCGGGATAGTTATCTAAACCAACATGTAGAGGAACCAACGAGAGAGCAGGCTATTCTAGACTGGGTATTGAGTAATGAGGAAGGGTTAGTTAGCAGTCTTGTTGTGCGTGCCCCCTTGGGCAAGAGTGACCATAATATGGTTGAGTTCTTCATTAGGATGGAGAGTGACATCGTTAATTCAGAAACAATGGTTCTGAACTTAAAGAAAGGTAACTTTGAGGGTATGAGACGTGAATTGGCCAAGATTGACTGGCAATTAGTTCTAAAAGTTTTGACGGTGGATATGCAATGGAAAGCATTTAAAGACTGCATGGATGAACTACAAAAATTGTTCATCCCAGTTTGGCAAAAGAATAAATCAGGGAAGGTAGTGCATCCGTGGATAACAAGGGAAATCAGGGATAGTATCAAAGCAAAAGATGATGCGCACAAATTAGCCAGAAAAAGCAGCATACCAGAGGACTGGGAGAAATTCAGAGACCAGCAGAGGAGGACAAAGGGCTTAATTAGGAAAGGGAAAATAGATTATGAAAGAAAACTGGCAGGGAACATAAAAACTGACTGCAAAAGTTTTTATAGATATGTGAAGAGAAAGAGATTAGTTAAAACAAATGTAGGTCCCTTGCAGTCAGAAACAGGTGAATTAATCATGGGGAACAAGGATATGGCGGACCAATTGAATAACTACTTTGGTTCCGTCTTCACTAAGGAAGTCATAAATAATCTGCCGGAAATAGCAGGGGACCGCGGGTCAAAGGAGATGGAGGAACTGAGTGAAATCCAGGTTAGTCGGGAAGTGGTGTTGGGTAAATTGAAGGGATTAAAGGCCGATAAATCACCAGGGCCAGATAGGCTGCATCCCAGAGTACTTAAGGAAGTAGCTCCAGAAATAGTGGATGCATTAGTGATAATTTTTCAAAACTCTTTAGATTCTGGAGTAGTTCCTGAGGATTGGAGGGATGCAAACGTAACCACACTTTTTAAGAAGGGAGGGAGAGAGAAAACGGGGAATTACAGACCAGTTAGTCTAACATCGGTAGTGGGGAAACTGCTAGAGTCAGTTATTAAAGATGGGATAGCAGCACATTTGGAAAGTGGTGAAATCATTGGACAAAGTCAGCATGGATTTACGAAAGGTAAATCATGTCTGACGAATCTTATATAATTTTTCGAGGATGTAACTAGTAGAGTGGATAGGGGAGAATGAGTGGATGTGTTGTATCTGGTCTTTCAGAAGGCTTTCGACAAGGTCCCACATAAGAGATTAATATACAAACTTAAAGCACACGGTATTGGGGGTTCAGTATTGATGTGGATAGAGAACTGGCTGGCAAACAGGAAGCAAAGAGTAGGAGTAAACGGGTCCTTTTCACAATGGCAGGCAGTGACTAGTGGGGTACCGCAAGGCTCAGTGCTGGGACCCCTGCTATTTACAATTTATATTAATGATTTGGATGAGGGAATTGAAGGCAACATCTCCAAGTTTGCGGATGACACTAAGCTGGGGGGCAGTGTTAGCTGTGAGGAGGATGCTAGGAGACTGCAAGGTGACTTGCATAGGCTGGGTGAGTGGGCAAATGTTTGGCAGATGCAGTATAATGTGGATAAATGTGAGGTTATCCACTTTGGTGGCAAAAACAGGAAAGCAGACTATTATCTAAATGGTGGCCGATTAGGAAAAGGGGAGATGCAGCGAGACCTGGGTGTCATGGTACACCAGTCATTGAAAGTAGGCATCCAGGTGCAGCAGGCAGTGAAGAAAGCGAATGGTATGTTAGCTTTCATAGCAAAAGTATTAGAGTATAGGAGCAGGGAGGTTCTACTGCAGTTGTACAGGGTCTCGGTGAGACCACACCTGGAGTATTGCGTACAGTTTTGGTCTCCAAATCTGAGGAAGGACATTATAGCCATAGAGGGAGTGCAGAGAAGGTTCACCAGACTGATTCCTGGGATGTCAGGACTTTCATATGAAGAAAGACTGGATAGGCTCGCCTTATACTCGCTAGAATTTAGGAGATTGAGAGGGGATCTTATAGAAACTTACAAAATTCTTATGGGGTTGGACAGGCTAGATGCAGGAAGATTGTTCCCGATGTTGGGGAAGTCCAGGACAAGGGGTCACAGCTTAAGGATAAGGGGGAAATCCTTTAAGACCGAGATGAGAAAAAACTTTTTCACACAGAGAGTGGTGAATCTCTGGAACTCTCTGCCACAGAGGGTAGTTGAGGCCAGTTCATTGGCTATATTTAAGAGGGAGTTAGATGTGGCCCTTGTGGCTAAAGGGATCAGGGGGTATGGAGAGAAGGCAGGTACGGGATACTGAGTTGGATGATCAGCCATGATCATATTGAATGGCGGTGCAGGCTCGAAGGGCCGAATGGCCTACTCCTGCACCTATTTTCTATGTATCTATGACATAAATGAAACAAATTGACAATTTAATGTACAAAGAAAACAACAATAGTCACCTCTCTACCCAAGAGGGACTATAAACCCGAACTTAAAACTGAGTTCGCAAACACACTCGGTCTGGCTAAAGGTTTGTTATAGAACGTATGAAACGTCTGTTCTGAGGACCATCCTGCAGCCGATAAAATCTGGTCTAGCGGGACGTCCATGACCCTCGCTGCGGACGTAGCTGCAGCCCTGGTGGAATGAGATTTAAACATATGAGTTTCAGCCACCTGGAAATGGTCTGAGCTGAAACCCTATTATGTGGTTTCTTGTGGCTGACCAATAATGATAACTCAGACCCCCTAAGTCCCTTGGTAACCTTGATGTATTGCTGGAGGTGAGCAACTACACATAATTTAGGATCCGAAGGGTATGCCGTGAACTGTAATTTAAGACCCGAAGTACCTGGTCTACTCTGTTTAATAGGGTCGTACACAAAAAAGGTGAAACCACTGGCAGAGGTGAGCATCCTGTCCAGACGTAGTTTCTGCAACGACTGGACCCTTTGAGCTGACACTAAAGCCATGAGCATGGCCACCTTTTGCGTGAGCCGGAGTAGAGACAGGGATGTAACTGGAGACCATGAGTGAAGTAGAGTTAGGCCCACCCCTACATCCCAAATTTCAGTGTATCTGGGCCTAGGAGGGTTCGAATTGAAGACTCCCCTCATGAACCTTGAAACTAACGGGTGAGATCCCACAGACTGGTGTTCTGAACTTGGCAGCAAGTATGACGACAGCGCACTTCTGGCACAATTTAGAGAACTATAGCTTAATTTCTCATCGAAATGCAATTTAGAGAGGAACTCCAAAACATCCGTAATGTGCGCTGCGTCATACGAGATATCGGACTGCACACAGAACACTTCCCATTTCCTTATGTATGAGGCATACTGTTTTGGGGTACTGTTCCTCTAGGCCGCAGTTAGCACATCCACCGTACGATCAGCTAGTCCCAATCCGAGGAAAGGTCTTCTCAAAACCTGCAAATCAATAAGTTCAGCCGATCATGCAGAGGATGTACTTCACCAGAAATGGGATGAGTTAGCAGAGACCTGCTTTTGGGAACCGTCATGATAGGCTCTACAACCATGCCCAGAACAAGAGGATACCATGGCTGAGTGGGCCAGTCAGGGACTACCAGAACACCGGAGGCAGAGTCCTGCTGAATTTTATGCAGACATCGACTGACAAGGCAGAATGGGGGGAATGCATAGAAAAACATTCCACCCCAATGTAGCGAGAACGCGTCTACCGCTACTGCCCCTGGGTCTGGTTCCCATGCAACATACTTCGGTAACTGATGATTTAATCTTGAAGCGAACAAATCCATATCCGGTGTTCCATATCTAGACAAAATATTCTTAAACACTCTATGATTCAACATCCATTCTGTGTTGTCATTGAATTTACGTTACCTGGTGTCCGCCACCGTGTTGAACCTACCTGGGAGGTAGGTAGCTGAAACCCAAATATTACGAATGATGCACCAGTGCCAAATGAGGTTAGCCAATTTATCACAGGATACTGATCTGATTCCACCCATGTGATTTATGTATGCCACCGCTGTGGTGTTATCTATCTGTAATTGAACATGCAGATGGTGCATGTGCCCACAATAAGCCTTCAGACCATAGAGGGCTGCGAGCAATTCCAAATAGTTAATACCATGCACCTGCAGAAAAGATAGTTCATGCACATTCCATCTGCCACCGCAGCTAGAAACAGTGTCAGTGGCACCCCACCCTAGAGCACTGGCATAAGTCTGTAAAATAACAGAAGGACTTTCGATTGAAATATTGCCAGAACAATGCAAAATATTGGCTTTCCACCACTGCAGCTCAGCAATGGCTTCAGCCTGTAATTGCATAGCCCTGTCAAAGTGGCCCGAATTATGTTTAAGTGCTTGCACCTTTGCTCTTTGTAATTGCTAATAGTGCAAAGGGCCATATTTAGCTGCAGGAAAGGCAGCCACCAATTTACCAATTAAAACTGGCCATTTGCCGAATTGAAGGCAGCTGCTGCGTAATAAGATGATCGCAGGCTTCTATTAACTTCAATCCCTTGCCCTGAGGCAAAGTCACAGACAGGTGATTGGAGTTAACAGTAAATCCAAAATAATCCATAACTGTGGATGGAGTGGATTTTTCTGGGTGAATTAGGAACCCCAACTTTTCAAATACAAGCTTGGTGGCTGAGACCGCCGAAATAGCCAATTCTAAAGTTTTTCCTACTATGAGGATATCATCCAAATAAGCCATTACTATGTGTTTTTGCGCTCGTAATAGAGCAAGAGCAGGTTTCAATATTTTAGTGAATAACCTGGGAGCTGAGGAGAACCCATTAGGCAATGCTTTAAACTGCCATAGCTGCCCCATCCAGTAAAATTTTAGGCATTTCCTGTGGTCCTTATGAACAGGCACCTCTTTAAGATCGATGCATGCCATGTAACATCCCTTGGAAATCAATTGTTTGGCAGAAACAAAGCTTTCCATATTGAAATGTTTGTACTGCACATAGGTGTTGAGTTGGGTCAGGTCCAAGATGATGCAGCACCCCCCATCCTTCTTTTGCCTAGTGAATATGTTAGATACAAATTGGAGAGGTTCATAATTAGATTTTTCAATTACCCTTTTTGCACATAATTTCTCTATTTCAGCCTGAACCTCCAAACCATCCTGTTTTGAACGAACAAAGGTATGGTTTGGGGCATGCTGCGTGGGTGGCAGTGAGCCAGAGAACTCAATTGAACCCATCTATACTGCACAGTATGAACAAGTCAGATGTTATCCACCACCATTCATGCAAAAAGAAACGTAACCTACCACCAACATGCGATAGACCCACACCCCGTATGTTCCATAACGATCCAGACCCACCTACCTCCGTAGTTATTGGTGGATTCTGGATGTTCATTTCCTCCCCCGAAGTTTGGGGGATTGAGGTGCTGGAGTGCGCCAGCTGCGCATCTTCGTTGTCGGCCGGCTTGGGCCATGTCCTAAAAAAGACTTCCTGCCGGTTCTTTCGGTCCTCGAGCTGGAGGTGGTTTCCGCAGACCGTCTGGTGCTGGTAGCGACTGTCTGTTCACTGGTGGAGCGCGAAGTAGCCCCACAGCCTTCGACTCGTCGTCCAGGTCCTTCACCTGCTTGGCCAAGTCTTCTCCAAACAGCAAATTGGGCGGCTGCACATTACTGGGCTTGCACAACCCCGCAAACCTGGGGTTGAGAACGGGACGAATGGCATTCTTGCGA
Source organism: Malacoraja senta (assembly GCA_038087875.1). Taxonomy (NCBI): domain Eukaryota; kingdom Metazoa; phylum Chordata; class Chondrichthyes; order Rajiformes; family Rajidae; genus Malacoraja; species Malacoraja senta. Next base: position 99,318,784 of record CM075977.1, read on the forward strand.
AAGAAATTAATTTCAAAGTGTGCGTTGCACAACAATGCCATTGCGTCCCGTTGTGCCTCAGATAAAGCGCCGCCATCCACAGACCTGGCGAATGCTGTCACCCCCGACGCCAGCAGATTTAGAATTCTTTGAAGCTTGACCTCTTGGGTCTTAATAGCTGTGGTAGCTGTGTGGAATGAGCTTCCAGTGGAAGTGGTGGAGGCAGGTTCGATGTTATCCTTTAAAAATAGATTGGATGGGTATATGGACGGGAAAGGAATGGAGGGTTATGGTCTGAGTGCAGGTAGATGGGACTAGGGGGAAGTAATAAAAATTTTAAATTAAAAAATAAAAAATAAAAATAAAAAAAGTGTTCGGCACGGACTTGAAGGGCCGAGATGACCTGTTTCCGTGCTGTAATGGTTATATGGTTATATGGTAATATCACCACCAATGTAGCTCCAAATGGAACTCTTCACCGACGGTACCTTGAGGGAGGCGCAGTTGCTGGGCGTGTGGTACCTGCGGGCTATCTCCATCATCACCTGCTCTTGGAGCTGGTGGGAAGCGAGGTAATTAATACTGGCCGACAGCTCTTCGTCCAGCGGCTCAACCAGCAACGGCATAGCGAACTTGGAGACCATAGATGGCACCTCTGCTGCTCGCGGTTCCCGTGTCGAGGGACGCTCCTTCTCACTACAAAGCGAGTTCGCCCAAGACTGGTGGTCTACACTCCCATCCTTGGATGGGGAGACATAATGCAGCCCTGCACCAGGCGCTGCTGCGGGCCCCCGAGACCAGCTCTGATATGACTCCAGCATATCATGTTGGAGCATCTTCTCCATCATATGCTCAACTCGGGAAAGGCGTCCGACAACGCTCCCCACTGGAGGAGGCGAACCCTCCCTGATGGACTTGCACTTGGCTTTCCCGCCAGTGCTGTCCATGGGCACCGAGCCCAACGTCGCTGGCTGTGGTGTCAGCGACCGCGATGGTGAAACGGACTGCCGCCCGCTGACCGCACTCCCGCGGTCTTCAGAAGTGGTTCTCCCTGCAGCCCGTCGAGACTTTCCCCTCGCGTTATCCATGATAGTCCGTTCTTGAGCTGTAACAAGAACGGAAGACAAAACGACCACAGACTAAGTTCAAGAACTTATCTGGAGGTCCTTTTAAACTTACCGCTGGTGGAGCGACGCGCCAACAGCCAGTCAGAGGGACATGCTTAGACGTAATGACACGCATGCGTGCTGACGGGTTCTTCACGTAGTCACTCACGTGACTCCGAAGTAAAATCTTTCTCAGCCAAGGAGTGGTGGGAGCATGGAACAGGTGCAATGAAATGAATGGTGGGTACTGAAACTTTCAACTATAGCAAAATGTCAATGGTTCAACACCAAATTCTACCTTACAGAAAATTCTAACCTATGGAGTTAAAAACAATATGCTGAGATTTTGGATTGTCTAACACTTCTTTTCTTGTCGCTGTGAACAAAGTGGGCTGCTGGGCCTCTTATGGTTCCGTAATCCACCAAGATTCTGAAAGTTTCATGAAGGCTTTAAGATCACAAAAAGCAAACATGCACTAGCTGCTGGGCTTGCTTTTAAAGATCAGAATTCTCAGATCGCAGGAAAATGAGGGATATCTTAACTTCGATTTTCATTTAATGGGGTCTTCCAAAATATCATAAAAGCATTTCCAAAGTGAAATCAAAGGACAAAACAAAATGTGTTCAACAACAACAAAGTCTCAATATAGGTTTTAACATTAGAAAGGAAACTTAAAACTGTCCTCTTGATTTTTCTTGTTTAGGAAAGAACTGTAGATGCTGGAAAAATCCAAAGGTAGACAAAAATGCTGGAGAAACTCAGCAGGTGAGGAAGCATCTATGGAGCGAAGGAATAGGTGACGTTTCGGGCCAAGAAAAAGAGTCTGAAGAAGGGTCTTGACCCGAAACATCACCCATTCCTTCGTTTCATAGATGTTGCCTCACCCGCTGAGTTTCTCCAGCATTTTTGTCTCTTGATTTTTCTTGGCTATTTGAAGGAATTACAGATGATGAAATTAATGTTGCAGGCTATTCAGAGAAAAAGTATGACTTTAGACCATTGTAATTATTCCCTTTCCTTTAGGTTTTAAGGAGAAAGTTTGAAAGCAGGATTTGTGTTTCACATATTGTGACATTAATTTTTCACAAATTAAACTTTTTTTGCTATTCTTTTCTTTGCATCAAACTGGATAACCTAATTTCTTAACATTATACTTGAAGTTTGAAGTGATACAGCATGGAAACAGGCCCTTCAGCCTACTGAATCCACGCCAACCATCGATCATCCGTGCAGACTAGTTCTCTGTTATCCCACTTTCTCATCCACTCCCTACACTCTCATGTATACAATTCACAGCAGCCAATTAACCAAACGCCCCGCATATCTTTGGGATGTCAGAGGAAACCAAAGCACCCTGAGCAAACCCTTGTGATCACAGGGAGAACATACAAACTTCACACAGAGAGCACCAGAGGTTAGGATCGAACCCGGGTTTCTAACACTGAGAGACAGCACTTCTATCAATTGTGTCACCGTGCTGCCCATACCTTTGACAATTTTGCTCACTTGCTTCACCTATCTATGTGATGTTGCAGACATTTTGGGTCCTCCTCACAACTTCCTTTATTATTCATCTTTGTATCTTGAAATTGGCTAAAATACACTCAGTCTATCAATACCCACACCCGTTAGTATCGATTGCATGCACAAGAAACTGTAGATGCTCAAGTCTTGAGCATAAAAAAGCGCTGGAGGAAAGCAGCAGGTCAGGCAGCATCTGCGGAAGGAAATGAACTGATATTTAGGATTCTTCTTTAAGTTGATGGAAATGGAATAGACGTGATGGCGTGGAGTAAGAGTTGGGAAATGATCCAGTTGAGGAGGGATGATTGTCAGATGGATGGAGATAGTAACAAAGGCTGGAGGTGAAATAGAGACAAAAAAGGGTGCAGATGTGAAACCTGATGAGGAAGATGAGAAGTGAAATGTAGAACCAGAGAGAATGGTGATGGTTGGAAGGGAATGGGAGGGGGGAGGCGGTGAGTGGGGAGTACAGATTATCAACGGTGGAACCTCAGCTTTGACTCTTGTGGTATTACTCATAAGTTATGATGACCAATCCAAAACTTAAGTATTATTACAGCTACAAAACAGCAACCACAAAAAGATGCATGTTGGGCAGACAGATTCCTGGTTTATTACATTCGAACATTTCTAGCCCACTAGAACTTACTAAATTCTGGAGATGCATCTGTTATCTTTGCAATCACTTTTAAATTGCAAAGGAACAGGTTATCAAGTCTACAGGATACGTCAGTGTTCAGTCACGGTAGATTGGCTGGTACCCTTTCCCCAGCAATTATTGGATTTTCCTTGCCATTGAATAAATATTTAACAAATGACTCAGTAATTTCCTTATTTACCTCGAAGGAAACATTTAGTTTGCTTCACTCTTATTTATATACCGTAAGTTCCTGCAGTCTGTATCTCGATAGCTTACTATTTTCTTTATTGTCATCCTTTGCTTATTTATACATAAAAATCCCATTATTTTAGCATCATTATGCCCCAATTCTTTCATTCAATATCTTGGTTTGTGTGGACGAATCGTCTATTTCTTTCAACTGAGCCTCCATTTCCCACCTCCTCTTCCAGGGAGTTGAGATTTGGCAGATCCTCTGCATGGGAACAGATTTACATTGGACGGTGGCACATTGGTAGAGTTGCTGCCTTACAGGGCTTGTAGCGCCAGAGATCCGGGTTCGATCCCAACCACGGGTGCTGTCTGAATGGAGTTTGTACGTTCTCCCCGCAACCGCATGGGTTTTCTCCGAGATCTTCGGTTTCCTCCCACACTCCAAAGACGTACAGGTTTGCAGATTAATTGGCTTGGTACAAGTGTAAATTATCCCTAGTGTGTGTAGGATAGTGTTAGTATGCGGGGATCGCTGGTCGGCGCGGAATCGGTGGGCCGAAGGGCCTGTTTCCACGCTGTATCTCTAAACAAAACTTGACCACTACTGTAGAAGTGCCTTTCCCTGAATACTCCGTCTACACACCCAACTTCATTCTCTACAGCTTAATTCAGAAGCTCCCTATCCCTCTTTTGGGGTTTGGATCATATTACCAAAAAATCTCGTATGAAAAGTAGCAAGTCTGTAGCCTCTGTATCTTTTACATTGATTGCATTAGGATGTAACTGTTACCCTTCATTAAGCCATGCTTCAGTAGTCATAATGATACAGCGTGGAAACAAGCCCTTCGGCCCAACTTGCACACACCGGCCAATATGTCCCATAAACGAAATAGACGCATTTGGCCCGTTTCCCTCCAAATCTGTCCTATCCATGTACCTGTCTGTTTCTTAAACATTGGGATAGTCCCTGCCTCAACTACCTCCTCTGGCAGCTTGTTCCATACACCCACCATCCTTTGTGTGAAAAAGTTACCCTTTAGATTCCTATTAAATCTTTTTCCCTTCACCTTAAAATAGTTAAAGTAATGGTTAAGAAGAGTCTTTCTCTCAACTCATCTGCTAATTCCTTATCCTCCTGGCACAGGTAAATTTCTTCCTTGGTCTATTTTCTAACACTTGTTTGCTCTGCCTTTCAACCCGACAACATGTGGCTTTGTTTAATACTGCTTTCATCATGGTCAGATATTATTTTCCCTTCTCTGCTGCTTTAAAAATTCTACAACTGCAAACCCGGCCCACCACAGGAAAGCAGAGGTGCAACTCATCTAAGCTGTGCTTTCCTCAGCTTCCCCAGAGGGTGCCAGCAGATGCGGAGAGTACTAGAACAGAGATGAGTGAAACTGAAAGTGATCAACCTGCTGTGGACATGCTCACCTCTGCGTTGAAACTGCTGGATAGATGGTTGTGCCTTGAACTCTACAAACAATGTCTTGGAGCCAAGCTGACGGTGTCTCATTGCAAGTCTATAAATAAGAACAGAATGTTCCAACACCACACAACAGATCGAGTGGCATATGAAGAGAGAAATCGAGCCAATACTTCAGAATGATGACCTTTCATCGGAAGAACTGTCAATGTATTTTTTTGGTGTCAGATCGGAGTTAAATTGCATTTTGCTCCAAAGCAACTGTAAATGGGAATAGCAACACCATTATTTGAAATTATTCAAGTGTTAAGCCTCAAATCAGGTTAGGCGCACATTTTTTCAAGAGAAACAGAAAAATCTATCCTTGGAATTGTCTCATTGTATATCCAAATCTTTAAGATGGTCTTGATCAGCACCAGAGAATTAAACAAAATTTCCAGCCAAAATTTGAATCATTAACATGTACAAATTAAAGCACCCTTGAGAGAATTTGCAGCAATCAGTGCAACTTGGGAAGAATCCAGAAAAGGAGGTTTTTCCGGTTTTATCAGAAAGACAAAACAAGCTTTTATATACAAGGAGGAATTATTTTAAAAAACACAGCAGATTACTCCAGGTAGAAGAAATACAGTGAACATTGATGCATATTCCAAACTATGGTAAAGAAACTCCAGTGAAATTCCTGGCCAGTAACAGTTTAGAAACTTTTTTTTTTTAATGTATTTCATTGTCGGCAAGTTTGTGTTTTCTATAGGAACTAGAAGAGTTTAAATTCTGTAAATTTAATTTGGAATGAGTCAAATCACATGTATTGAGGATAATTCCATTGCCTCAAGCAACATGAGAAGTGATATCTTGGCAAGGTCTCTACTGCAGCTGATTCATTTGTAGCCATTCGGATCAAGAGCAGTGTTTTATTGTTGTATGTCCCGAAAGGGGACAATTAAATTCTTACTTGTTGGCAACAAATTTTGAGGTATGTATAGTTAAGACGACTGTAGACCATTTAGAGTAAATTTAGAGTAGAAAACCAAAAATAGCATCTAGTTTAGAGTTTACCTGGGGCATAAATTGTAAAGAACTGATGGTTCCCATTATACAAATAATGTGGAAAAAGAGTTGGATTATAAATATATTTTTAGCCATTTCAGATAGTACTTTGAACAAAATGAGGACTACTAGTATTTGCACCTATTGATCCACAGCCAGACTTTAAAGAAATATTTGCACAACTATTCGACCATTGAACTTATTCATGTAAAAGTCTCTATGCAGCAAATTCAAATCAACGTGCTGAAAACTTACTTTAATGGAACAGTTCCTTTCCATTTTCACTCAGGAAAACTCCTACAATGAGAATATACTTCATGAAACCAAGTGCTGGGAATAATAATATTATTTACTAATAGTTTGAAACATTCAATTTTTGTTTCACTTTCACAAATTCAATTGGTCAGCATTTGAAGCCATGGGGAAAAAGATTCTGGATTTTTTCCAGATTACATTTTGACTTTTTTGGAGGAAGAATTTCACAACAAATAGCAAACAGTTTTTTTTAAACCATATTAAGTCCTTCGTCTATTTTAAACACCGATAGATCACTCAACCTCAAAAGGAATGCCATAACATGCCCATAACGTTACACAATGAACAAATTAAGGAAATGCCAGTAAGTATTGTGATGACATGAATATAACAATTCAGTATTAGCACAAACTCAGTCAGAGTTGTACAGCACACAAACAGGCCATTCAACAGATCATATTCATACCAAGCTTATTGCCTATCTACACTAATCACATTTGCTCACATTAGGACATTATCCTTTATGCCTTGCCCTTTTAATTTTAAATCTGTCCAAATGCCTCTTAAAAATGAGAATGTATCTGATTCCACCACCTCTAGCAGCTTGTTCCAGATATCAACCACTGAAAAGCATCCTTGGAAACTCTTACCTTTCATCTTAAACCCATGGATTCATGCGCTTGATACCCCTATTATGGGGTGAAAAAATGGTTTCACAATGTACCCTATATTATATCAGGTATCCTTCTGAGGAAAACAATCCATCCTCTTGGGGGGAAATACGTCAGCCTGTGACCAGTCAGTTATATAGCACAGAAACAATAACTTCAGCCTAACTCGTCTATGCCAACCAAGATGTATATCCAGCCTAATTTCATATGCCTCCATTTGTCCTATATTCCTCTCAAACTTCTGTATCCAAGTACTTGCCTGAATATCTCAAAACAATGTAACCATACCCACTTCTAGTTTCTCTACTGCTTGTTTAATATATATCAATTAGAAAAACCAAGACACTCACCCTGTGTCCCATCACCAAGTCAATTTTGGATTCAGTTAGAAAGCTTGCCTTGAATGCCATGTACCATTTGAAACAATTCAAAAACAATCTAAAGGTGAATGACAAAATAAACAAAGGAAGATTCCAATGTCTGAACATGAATAAAAGTTTTCTTGGCAATTAAAATCCTGCAAAGAGCAGAAAAGGGAATTATTTTTAAATGTGGCAGTTGTGAAATCAGAAATGATTTAAAGTTCAACAAGTGTATGTAGTTGGGAAGGCTGATTTGGAATTGGAGCAAAAAGCAAAATACTGAAGATGGACTGACAGACTAACTGTGTAGATGTAAACACCTTCGAAACAAAGCCTGCCAAATGTCTGGGGAAGATACTCAGGTTAAAAGTTCTGCATAAAGTTGCTGTGTGAAGGAACAAACAGTTAAAAATAAGTCATATCCATTTTAATGCCATATAATTTAAATTATATGACACCGGTCTATTTCCACTTGGAGACAGATTAATTCATCGTGTCCAGGGGAAAAAAAGAATGCAACAGTCATGGTGAAAATTTAACTTCTGAAATGAAAAATAAATAAGACTCACCAATCACTTATCTAGGTGATAAACAGTTTATTTTAATCTGGTTTTGTCAGATGCATTGTACAATGCCAATACTTTCAATAAGCCATATAACTCAGTATCTAGCATTGCCCATCTTTGTTGTGCACGTTGTACAAAAGAGCATGATTTTAACAATTAGGGAGTTGTATTACATCATTTATGATAATCGTACTTTAGGAAGAAAGGAGAAAAAAAAATTGTTGAATGTGGTATGTCTATTTACTGACTCCAGTATCTTTCTTTTTTTCCATACATATTAGCTGTAAAGCTGTACCGCCAATGGAAAAGCAATGCAAGGGCAGCATGGATACTTCCTGGATCAGCAATTTTATACAAACAATAAAAAGGAAGATCTAGTATACAATAAGCCAGGTGCAATACATACACAAAACACTTCAGTACCATAGACAGATACAGGATTTAAATTAATACAGCATCCATATTTTATATAAATCAACATAGTTTGCAAACGTGCTGAGTTACTGAAACTATCAGTGTGATATAATATATATATTAATATATTTGTGCATATATATAAAATATCACAGACACAGTGAGGTAAATATAACTTGGTCATTCCGGAGGTATCTTTAATTTAAAGCAGAATTACATTAAATTGTTTTGAGTGTAGAATAAATGTTCCGTAATTAGGGGCTGCATGGCGAAACACAATGCTGGTGGGACTGTGTTAGAAAGGGCAGGTAGTGACATTCGATACAGGAAAATAAAATCAACAGCATTTCATAATTTAACATTAACATAACATATGCAGCAGTATCACTTGCATATACTGAGTTGTCATGGGTAAATTCAATATCGTAATAAAGAAGCACATCCGATATGCACACTTAACATGCTGCAGATCACAGTAATTACCATGGTTTTATAGGGAGGTGCCCATTTTGTTGCGTTCATTAGCTAACCATACAAAACTTGTAATACGATAAAGACGGTTTCTGTACTATACATTTAGACAATATGCTCAGTGATTACTTACAACAGGAATGACTGATGAGAAATCTTTCGAACGGAGCTACCACACATTTTACCCAAGGGTTTAGCAGCAGTTCTGCCACTTCAGGGGCCTTCATCGCTTGCAATTATAATACTGTTTCTCAGCCAGGAAACTACACACTGAGATTAATGATGATAGAAAAAGATCTGAATTTATTTGAGCTAGAAGCTATATGCAACATTTTCTATATAGTTTTTCTCCCTGCTTTTCTACTAGGTTTATTACCATGTTAATCACACTACAGATTTTATAATATTAAAAAGTAAAAAGTTGTAGAAATAAAAATCTTTTCTTACACTGGGCTTTCTCATTTGTAAATATACAATTATATGTAAACTAAGTTAAAACTAAAAGCAAGACTAATCTATGTATTTTAGAGTGGATCTATTTGTAATGCACCAAATGGATTAGTTAACTGCGTCATTGCCAAATTCAAGGAATAACAACACTGCACATCTGCACTGCAATAAACAGAACTTGAAGTCTTTCCACCCCGGGTTAAATTTGGATGTTGAATCTTTATATTCAAACACCTGATAAGGCAGACTCCATAATCAATAATTGCAGTGTATAAAGTCAGAAAGCTGTGAAATGGTCATTTTAGGCCGTTTCTCCCTCAAATAAAGTAAAGCACAAGTGTAAGCAGATTGAGTACTCCGAGAATACCAAGCAGTAGGTGGCCAGATTGCCTTCGATTTACACATGGTTCAAGATATTACAGTGCGAGATCATAAGGCCTATTATGGCATTTTGTGCAAATAAAAACGCAGACTCCCAAGCTGCAAAGATTATTTCATGAATAAATTGATTTCATTCCGATTTTGCGCTGTTTCTGGTACCTGCAGAACATAGTCTTTTAAAAAGCCAAATAAAAACCCAGTCCACTCCAAATAGAAAGTCCATTTTTAATAACTATTCTTATAATTCTAAATTCATTAAAGCTAATTTGAGTTTAATGGCACCTAAAACAAAGCAAAGTAAAATGTTTTCACCCCAAAAGATGGCATGATAAAATGCACACAATTAATGCGAGTAAGACTTGATTGGGTCCTTAGTGTCACTGCAAGTGGAGAGAGAAAAATAGGCAAATATTTTTCAAGATTAATCTACATACTATGCTACATACAATAATAATCATTCATTTGGCTGCTATCATTTTGTGTTAAAATGCATTATAATTATATTTGGTTGAGAGGCATTTGCTATATTATGTACTTTATGTTAAAAATTCAACAACGTCAAAATAACTCTTCCTTAGCAAAAACTAATTTGACAGATGATATCAGAGCAAATTTTTACCAAAGGTACCCAACCACCGCCAACATCCCCCCCCCCCCCATTTCCAAGAAGCAAAGCGTTTCTTGTCAGGAAGCCAAGTTGAAGAATTGCAAGTATGTTCCTTGCTATTTTAAGTGGCTGCTTCCACCACAGCACAACAACCAATGGAAGTGCATTGTGGAATACCATAACCATAATTCCCATAATTTTCTTTTTGATGTTCATGGAGTAGAGGGTTATGAACCTCCACCAGGCTATTGGGAATTGACGTTCATATGTTTAAAACAAAAACGAGAAAAAAAATCCTAATTGCAAACATTGTCTAGTTAAAACAAAAATGAACTAAAACCCAGATTGAGGCTCTCACCAAATTATCTCTAAACCTGGAAATTGTACATGATACAGGTTCTGGCTACTATACATAGGCCCGATTTGTGTACCCATTTCAGAAACTCACAATTTCAACACAAATCCTATTCCTGCAACAAAAAAAAAGTAGCAACAGTTAATGCATTTGTCTCAGTCTTGTTCCCAAGTATGCAAGCCATTTCAAAGTGGCGTAATGGCTCAAACCAAATGTGAAGTGTAGAATTCCTGACTCAAGGTTTTAGCCAATAAAAGGTGAAAATAAATTGCAAGGATTCAAAATTATATTCACTTGGTTGAATTGCTAAGCAGTAAAACTAGTACTCAACCCTTAGACAGAGTACCCTTTGTGTGTAATACTGTATCTTGCACAGAAATTTATATTCCTTTGTGGGACTAGCCCCATTACCAGTCTCTTCAACATTTTGGGGCAGTATTGGTAAAGGCTTAAGTGTTCCAGCTTTTCTACTATTAAGACCAATAATAAAACTTTGTCATCAAGTTAAATGTTAATTTAAAAAAAACCTAAGCTACATAATATGTCAATGTCCTGGGAAGGTAGTGTTCAGTGCACAAAGTGGACCTCAGCCTGCGCTCAACATGTCCATTAGAGAGCTAGGCATGATGGAAATTTCCTATGTAATTTAGAAAATGTGGTGCAGACAGAGTGATCCATCTTCTGCTCCCTCGATGAGGTAGAACAAGAATCCCTTCCAATAATACTGCAATCCACTTGCAGTTATCATCCTATCAGCTCGATCTCTGGACTGCATACTACATTTTGATGCCTTCCTGTTGGCTGAGCTGAGACAACGTTTTCTTGATACGAAGAGCAGTTAATCTGGCTGCTCCATTGGCGTACCAACATTCACGCATGATTTTGGCCATTACACGTAGAGCCTGCGGCAAAGAAATAGCAGGATTAGAACAAGTTGGCAATGCACAGTGACGAGAATAAATACCAAAACCTACAAGTTATATCTAAAATTCTCCCACATTTGCATCCCTGGTTAAAAATATTTCAATCTTTGAATCTAGATATTCTTCCAAATATCATTATTAGGCTAAGGATCCAGTTGAAACAATCTCAGGAGTCAATTATTTTGTGTTTTTTTAAACTATATCATTGACAGCCAAACAATAGTCTTCGATTCTTGATCGTCTCATCTTTGATTAACTCAAAGAAAGTAAAAACTAAGGAGAACTCTAATATTGACATTGAAGCATGCACTGGTTAAGGCGATAGGCAAACACAGCTTTGGTATAGTTAGTAAAAACTACAATTAAATGCTAATCTAGCAACTTGAAATGTGTTTTAAACAATATCTTTGTTTTCACTTGTCAGAAAGATCGAGGTGAAACACTTTTCAGACATAGACCGTTGGAGGTGAAAAGTAAACTTCTAAAAGGAGGCTGTTAATATTTACTCATTAAAGTAGATTAGATAAAGTCAGTCGTATGTGACGAGCTATAATCTATAATGCAACAGATGCACAAAAATTCTTCACTGAACTTTGCACAACTAGACGACAGCAGTATTTTTGAGATAATCTCCAAAGTGAAACGTATTAAGTTTCCAGGAGTTCTTGCAAAAGGGATGTTCATTATTTTAAAGAAAAACCTTCTTAGCCAAGTCAATTGGTGCTAAAGTACAGAAACCAAACAGCACTTATGTAATAGATAGATTTAAATTAAAGCAATTTTACACCACGACAAGGCAAATAATCAAATTATAACATGATAAATTGCATGACTAACTTTTAAAAACTTCAAATTTTATAATCTGTTAAAAGAAGATCACCAAGTGGCATCATTCCTGGTGTACAAAGTGTTAAACTGAATTTATTTGATCTCGGAGATCCAATATAGTGCCCTCCATAATGTTTGGGACAAAGACCTTTCATTTATTTATTTGCCTCTGTACTCCACAATTTGAGAATTGTAATAGAAAAAAAATCACATGTGGTTAAAGTGCACATTGTCAGATTCTATTAAAGGCCATTTTTATACATTTATTTATATTTCACCAGGTAGAAATTACAGCAGTGTTTATACATAGTCTCCCCATTTCAGGGCACCATAATATTTGGGACACAGCAATGTCATGTAAATGAAAATAGTCATGTTTAGTATTTTGTTGCATATCCTTTGCATGCAATGACTGCTTGAAGTCTGCGATTCATGGACATCACCAGTAGCTGGGTGTCTTCTCTGGTGATGCTCTGCCAGGCCTGTATAAGCTAGTTCGGTATTCCGATTGCGCATGCCCAGATCATAGGTCGCGTCCCTGTCCGGAGGTGTCCGGGGCGGCGCTGGGCTGGCGGGGCAGCCCCGGACATGTAGCCGCTGGCTCCAGCTCGGCTCTGCCTGTCCCACCGGGTTGGCCACGGCAGCCCTCCACCCCCCTCCCCCCCCCCGGCAGCCCTCCATCACAACCCCCTCCCCCCCGACACCGTGATGCTGCTGAAGATGGGCAGCCGCCGGGCGACTCGGAGCCTCTGCTGCGGGAGTCGTTCTGGTTGGAGAGTCTGCGGATGGGCTCCTGCCGGCCATGGAAGGCCCGGCACCCGCTGGAGCTGCAGGTACTGTTGGTGATGGTGGTGCTGGCGGCAGCAGCAACCTCCTCCTCCTCACCCTCCCTTGCCCAGTCCCAAGCCCAGAGACCGGGCCAGCTCTAATTCAGGCCTGAAGGCCGCCCGCAGCGTTGCCCAGTCTAGCGCCGGGCCGGAGGAGGCTGAGCCCAGGCTGGTGCTCTGGTACAGGCATGGCCAGGGCCCCCGCTCCTCCTCGGGGTTGTGGATGAAGTGGCAGCAGGTACTGTAGGGGCAGAAGCCGGTGGTGTGCAAGGTACAGCTTGTACTTGTGGCAGCAGCTGAGGCCATGGGCGAACTGGCACGTCGCCGTAGCGGTCCATCGGGGAGCGGGTTTCCTCTGGAGGTGTAGTGGGGTTGGGCTGGAGTTGGTGCTGGCTGTGGGTCTGGGGCCGCTGGTGTTGGGGTTGCCGCTTCTCCGTGCTGGGCCTGGTGTCCCGTCGGTCCAGATGTCTCGAGTTGGGGGGGGGAGGAACCAGGGACGGCCCAGTGGCGGTTCGGCAGCGCTTGAGGGTCTTCCCCCCCGCTCCACCATCTCCACCCCCCCCCCCCCCACCCCCGGCCTGGTCTCATGATTGGAGGCTGGAAAAGTTCTAGCTTGTTTGTTTCACAGTGATGTTGTTTGGAGCTTGTATCAATGAACAACTGTTCAAAAATTGTAAATAGGAGGACAGCTACAGGAAAATAATGTAGAATAATGAACTATCCTGCTTAGCCTCTCCCTTTACATTTCCAAATTTTGATAATTATGTTAGGCCCCAGGATACCTTGAAAGATCCTTGTGTATCTGCTGTTCAGGGACATGGAGCTAATGCTTTTGCTGGGAATTTATGTGGAGAAGGAGCTGGATTATGATGGCTAGGGAGGTTTCTGCAATGGTTGGCTGCAGTGTCTGCAGAAGCACTAATCACATAGAGCACTGAGGATTCCTGGGGAAATTCCCAGGTCTGTTTATATGAAAAGGTCCTGTTTCCAAGTATGTTCTCAAAAGTTCCAATGTACCAAATGTTCTGCTTCGAGTGAGTGTTTGATTCCCGTCAATTAGTTCAGCAAACAATTTAAGCAAATTTGGTGGCTCCAATTATCAAGTAAACTGCAGTCCCAATAAATTAGTCGGGAAATAATCCAAGTTGGCCAGGGCCCAGACTTTGATGGGAGGGACATTAGATGATATGTACAGTACACCAAGTAAGCAAATTCAATTCAGCAAATCTCACACATTTAGAGATAGATGTACATTTTGTAGTCAGTCAATCATTCAGTATTGTTTTGTTGTGATTCATAAAAAGAGGAGTTGAGTATAGGAGCAAAGAGGTCCTCCTGCAGTTGTACAGGGCCCTAGTGAGACCGCACCTGGAGTATTGTGTGCGGTTTTGGTCTCCTAATTTGAGGAAGGACATTATTGCTATTGTGGGAGAGCAGCGTAGGTTCACGAGGTTAATTCCCGGGATAGTGGGACTGTCAAATGTTGATAGATTGGAGCGACTGGGCTTGTATACTCTGGAATTTAGAAGGATGAGAGCCGATCTTATTGAAACATATAAGATTATTAAAGGTTTGGACATGCTAGAGGCAGGAAACATGTTCCCAATGTTGGGGGAGTCCAGAACCAGGGGCCATAGTTTAAGAATAAGTGGCATGCCATTTAGAACGGAGAAGAGGAATAACTTTTTCACACAGAGAGTTGTGAGTGTGGTTCACTGGATGCGTTCAAGAGAGTTAGATAGAGCTCTTATGGATAGCGGTGTTAAGGGATATGGAGAGAAGGCAGGAACGGGGTACCGATTATAGATGATCAACCATGATCACATTGAGAAGAAGTGGTTCCTGAACCTGGAGGTCACTGTTTTCAGGATACTGTACCTTCTTCCCAATTATATTAGCAAGATGAGAGTGGCCAAGGTGGTGTGGATCTTTGATGATAATTGCTGTCTTTTGAGGCAGCACCTCTGAAGATCCCTTCAGGCCAGGTGATGTATACCGCCTTCTACTACTAAATTTATTCCTGAGCGTGCGAGTTACTGAATCAATCGGTCAGTATGTTCTCTGCCGTACAACTGTAGAAGTTCGACAGAGTATTCGGCGACATACTGAATATCTTCAATCTTCTCAGGAAGTATAGATGTTGATGAGCTTTCTCTGTGATTGCATCAAAATGCTGGAGCCAGCATACTTCACAGATATGCATGCCCAGGATCTCAAAGCTGTCAAAACAGGTTTCTAGATCAACTGTTTCTCACAAGTTTTCTTTCCTACACATTTCATTGATCCCCAGCTTTCCCCCATGTGAAGTCAACAATCAGCTCCTTGGTCCTACTAACGTTGATAATCTGTTTTTCTGCAAATGAATCTTCCTCCTGTACTCTACACTCATCATTACCCATTTTCCACCCAACAACGATGGTATCATCTGCAAATTTAAAGATGAAGTTGGAGCTGTCTCTTGTATAGTCATTAGTATGGAGAGAATAGAGTTTCTCCAGCATTTGTCTCACCAGCTGAGATTCTCTAGAATTTTTGTCTCACCCGCTGAGTTTCTCCAGCATTTTTGTCTCACCCGCTGAGTTTCTCCAGTATTTTTGTCCATAGATGCTGCCTCACCCGCTGAGTTTCTCCAGCATTTTTGTTCATAGATGCTGCCTCACCCGCTGAGTTTCTCCAGCATTTTTGTCTCACCCAGTGAGTTTCTCCAGCATTTTTGTCCATAGATGGACTGAACACATAGCCTTGATGTGTTCCTGTGTTGATGATTATCGAGGAAGAAGAGTTGCCAATTCATCCCAATTGCGGCATGTTGATGAGGAAGCGGAGGATCCAACGGGGACGAGCGGCGATCCAGTTCTCTGAGCACTATGAACAATTTAGAGGGGTTGATGTTGTGAACACCAAGCTGTAGCTGATGAACAGCAGCCTGTCGTACATGTTCATATTGTCCAAGTGGTCCAGTGCAGAGTGGATAGCCAGCGACATCGCACCCCCTGCTGGTCTGTTGTACCGACCGGTAGGCAAATTGTAAGGTCCAAGTCCATACTACAGTAGGAGTTGATATGGTTCATAAACGACTTTTGAAAGCACTTCATCACCACGGAGATCAGTGCCATCGGTCAGTATTCATTGAGGCATGTCCCCTTGCCCTTCTTGGCACCAGTATTATGGATATGTGTAGGAAGAAACTGCAGATGCTGGTTTAAACTGAAGATAGACATAAAAAAACTGGAGTAAATCAGCATGTCAGATAGCATCCCTGGAGAAAAGGAATAGATGACGTTTCGGGTCCAGACCCTTCTTCAGACAAATGGATGTACTTTTAAAGAAGGTGGGGGCTACGGTTCTAACTAGCTAGATGTCGAAGATATCGGCAAAAAATCCAACCAGTTGGTCTGCACAGGTTTTAATAATGCGGCCATGTATACCATCAGGGCAGAGGACTTCTAAATCTTACAATCATTAAGATCACAATGCTCAGAGCTGTAAAGAAACACTGTACGTTCACGACACGATGAAATCCAACCTCCAGAATCAATTCAATAATGAAAGTGCACTTTCCTCAATGCGACATCAAAACTGATCAAGCATAGGTAAAAAGCAAATGCAGATGACATCATTAGAAGCTGCATAACTCTGCACAAAATACTACCAAAGACCTCCTCTGGTTCAGTTATTACTTGACTGATCCAGTACAGCTCTGGTTAATGGACTGTGCTGGTGAAAGTGATAAGCCTCTCTCCTGTGGGTGACTGTCACTGATACGTGTGTATGTGTTGCCACTTGACAGCCCAAGCCTGGATTTTATCCCAGTCTTAGTGCTTGCAGGCAACAAATCTTTCATTTGCTGGAAAGCTGCTGATGACAAAAATAGACAGGGTATTAATTAGCCATTTGGATTTGTTCTGCTTTCTATGGATAAGGGCAACTTTCCACATTGTCATGTAAACGATAGAGTTGTAACTGTAATGGAATAAACTTGGTTGGAATATTTTTTCAACATTACGTAGGATGTCAAGAATATTTTTTTTGTTAAATCCAGAACACAGGGAGTTTCTTAATAGAATCTGGGATCAAGTGAATCCCTTGAGCAGAGAGGGTGTATGAGTATATTTTGAAGAGGGAAATCAGGAGGTCAAAAAGAGGCCATTGAAATAGGTTTGGCAGACAAGGTAAAGGAGAATCTAAAAGACATTCAAGTATACCAAAGACAAAAGACAAAGTAGGGAGAGAATAGGGCACCTTAAAGACCTACCAGTTCATTTTTGTATAGAGACATAGGAGATGTGAGGTATTAAATTAACTGGTTCTCATCTGTATTCCCCATGGAAAAATACACGGATGCTAGGGAGCTGAAGGAAGGTGACTGTGATGCCTTGAAAAGGGTCCACACCACAGAAGAGATGATGTTGGAGGTCTTAAAATGCATTGAAGTAGATAAATCCCTGGGACACGACCATGCATCCTCGGACATTGTGGGAAGATACATAGATACATAGATACATAGAAAATAGGTGCAGGAGTAGGCCATTCGGCCCTTCGAGCCTGCACCGCCATTCAATATGATCATGGCTGATCATCCAACTCAGTATCCCGAACCTGCCTTCTCTCCATACCCCCTGATCCCTTTAGCCACAAGGGCCACATCTAACTCCCTCTTAAATATAGCCAATGAACTGGCGTCAACTACCCGTCAAGATAGGGAAGTATTTGCAGAGGCCTTTGCAGAGATATCTGTATCATCGATATCTAAGCATGAGGGGCTGAGGGACTGGATGGTGGCTAATGCTGTGTCTTTATTTATGAAAGTCTGCAAGGAACAGTCTGGGAACTGTAGATTGGCAATATCTACCATATTGCAATCATCAATCTTCTTGGCACCTCTTTAAGAAACTCAAATTAAATTTATGAATCATTATTTCCCGACACAAAGCCTTGCTGACTCTCCCTCATCAGCCCGTGCAAACCAAATGCATGTAGATTCTGTTTCGCACAATCCATTCCAAAAACGTAACCACTACTAATGTTAGATCTGTAATTCCCAGGCTTTTCCTTGCAATGTTCCTTAAATTCTTGCTTTCCACAATGTTCTCTGTTCAGTTTTGTTTAGTTTATTTATTGTCACGTGTACAGAGATACAGTGAAAAAGCTTTTTGTTGCATGCTATACAATCAGCAAAAAGATTATACATGATTACAATCAAGCTGTCCACAGTGTATAGATACAGGATACATTTGATCAGGTCCCAGAGATGTTATCTAATATTATGCATCTTAAGCAAGCATCTCCTCTTTTGTAATGCGGACTCTATTCAAAACATTAATCTGAACTTCCAAGCTCCCAAGCATCCATATCTTTCTTCACAGCGAATAGAGAGAAAAAATATCCATTTAATACTTCGTCCAGCTCCTACAGCTCCATATGTAGATGATCTCGTTGATCTTTAAGGAGCCCTGTTCTCTCTCTGGCTACTCTTTTGTTCTTATACTTGTAGAATCACTTTGGATTCTCCTTAACTTTATCTGCCAAAGTAATCTCATGTTCCCCTGTTACCCTCCCAATTCCCTTCTTAAATGTACTCCAGCAGTCCCAATACACGACGGATTTACTCCAACCCAGCGGCCCATACCGGGCATGTCTACTTTTGCTTGATCAGAGCCTCAATACCTCATAATCCAGGATTCCATACTCCTGCAACCTTGCATTTCAATTCAACAGAAACATGTTTGCCTAAAGTCTCCCCATCTCACTTTTAAAAGCCTCACACTTACCAGACAGCCTTTTAACTACAAACTGCCTTCCCCCTTTCAACTTTTGAAAGTTTGTGTAATATAATAAAAATGTCTTTCCCCAATTTTTTCTTCAAACATTTGGACCAGTCTTATCTTTTTCCATAATTATTTAAAATCTAATAGCATTATAGTCATTGATACCAAGGAGCTCCTGCAATAACACTTCAGTCACCTGTCTGCCGTATTTCCCAAGTGGTCTAATTCTGCCCCTTCTCCAATTGGGCTACCTACATAGAAACATAGAAAATAGGTGCAGGAGTAGGCCATTCGGCCCTTCAAGCCTGCATCATCCAACTCAGTATCCTGTACCTGCCTTCTCTCCATACCCCCTGATCCCTTTAGCCACAAGGGCCACATCTAACTCCCTCTTAAATATAGCCAATGAACTGGCCTCAACTACCATCTGTGGCAGAGAATTCCACAGATTCACCACTCTCTGTGTAAAAAATGATTTTCTCATCTCGGTCCTAAAAGACTTCCCCCTTATCCTTAAACTGTGACCCCTTGTTCTGGACTTCCCCAACATCGGGAATAATCTTCCTGCATCTAGCCTGTCCAACCCCTTAAGAATTGTGTACGTTTCTATAAGATTCCCCCCTCAATCTTCTAAATTCTAGCGAGTACAAGCCGAGTCTATCCAGTCTTTCTTCATATGAAAGTCCTGCCATCCTATAAATCAGTCTGGTGAACCTTCTCTGTACTCTCTATGGCAAGAATGTCATTCCTCAGATTAGGAGACCAAAACTGTACGCAATACTCCAGGTGTGGTCTCACCAAGACCCTGTACAACTGCAGCAGAACCTCCCTGCTCTTATACTCAAATCCTTTTGCTATGAATGCTAACATACCATTTGTTTTCTTCACTGCCTGCTGCACCTGCATGCCTACTTTCAATGACTGGTGTACCATGACACCCAGGTCTCGTTGCATCTCCCCTTTTCCTAATCGGCCACCATTCAGATAATAGTCTACTTTCCTGTTTTTGCCACCAAAGTGGATAACCTCACATTTATCCACATTATACTGCATCTGCCATGCATTTGCCCACTCACCCATATTGATTGATCCACCCCATTCCAGTCCTTACACATTAGCAGTCAAAGTCAATGTTTGGAAAGTTAAAATCATCCAACTATTACCACTCGGCGGAGAAAAATGTGATTGATTAGAATGACAACAAAATAGCCTCCACTGACTTAAGAGAAAAATGTGATACAAACCTGACACTATAGGAATAAAGCAAAACAAAACAGCAGCTACCACATTTCCAAATAAGACATGTTGGAGATAAAACCTGACAGTAAGGTTCCAATAACCATACACCAGCTTCTTTAAATCTACGATAGCAATTTTGAGAGCTTTCAAATTTGTGCTAAAAAGTGGGACTATATCAAAAATAATGGTTTGAAGATTTTCAATGGTAAATGAAGGCAAAATTAAAATAACCTTGATACAATATGATTGAATCAAATTTTCATGACAGAAGACATAGAAATTTGTATTTTAATTCAATCAATAAAAGGTTAAAGGAAACAAAGTGCAAGCTCAGTTTAGCCCTTTTTTAAACAAAAATATCCTTGATTTCATTTCCTAAATGAAGAAAACAATATTTTAATCCAAATGAAAAACTCACAGGTGCTGGAATAACTTTGCGCGTCAGCCAGCATCTCCGGAGAACAGGAATAGGTGACTTTTGGGGTCTGGACTCTTCTTCAGGCTGATAGTCCTTCCAGCTTTCTCCTTCCAGTACACTCAGTCTGAAGAAGACTCCTGACCCGAAAAGTCACCTACCCATATTCTCCAGAGATGCTGCCTGACCCGTTGATTTACTGTAGCATTTAATGTCTTCTTTTGCAAACCAGCATCTGCAGTTCCTTGCGTCTAAATGTTTTAATCCAGGTTAGTATTAGGTGCCAATGGAATGTTCTAACCATGCAAACACTGACATAGCAAAGCTGAAATAGAAGTAATTGAAATTCACAAGTGTTACCTCACAACTTTGCCATCGGTTAGGAATGTTTGGCCTCAGTTTCTGCTCACACACCACCTTCCTCATTTCCTCAATCGAAGGGTCTGATGGTACCAAGTCATAGTAAGGTAGCTGATAGTCTTCGTGAATACCTAAAACATGGTCACATAAAAATCAAGATCTTTGGACTCATAAGAGTTGTAAACAAATATAAAGAAATAACAAACAATGGAAATTACAATAACACAAATATTAGAAGTTGATCTTGTCAAAATCATATCATAATGAATAGTACATCATACATCAGAACAAAGTGGCTAACCCGTCACAATTTTCCATTACTGGCCAAGCTGAAAAATATCACAAACTCGCTGCTGGACCCTCTGCAGTTTGCATATCGGTCCAATAGATCTGTGGATGATGCAGTCAACCTGAGCCTGCACTTCATCCTCCAGCACCTAGACCACCAGGGGACCTATGCGAGGAAGCTGTTTGTTCATTTTAGCTCTGCATTCAACACCATTGTGCCAGAGCTACTACACTCCAAACTTTCCGAGTTGACTGTGCCTGAACCCCTCTGTCAGTGGATCACCAACTTCCTGACAGACAGGAAGCAGCATGTGAGGCTGGGAAAGCACATCTCGGACCCGCAAACACTCAGCATAGGAGCACCGCAAGGCTGCGTACTCTCTCCTCTCCTCTCTCTACACCAACGACTGCACCTCCACACACACCTCTGTCAAGCTTCTCAAGTTTGCGGACGACACAACCCTGATTGGACTGATCGAGGATGGGGAGGAATCTGCCTACAGACAGGAAGTGTCACAGCTGGCATCCTGGTGCCATCGCAACAACCTAGAGCTCAATGCTCTTAAGACAGTGGAACTGATTGTAGACTTTAGGAGAGCCCCCCCTCCCCTCACCCCACTCACCATCAACAACACCACAGTCACATCTGTGGAGTCTTTTAAGTTCCTGGGAACCATCATCTCCAAGGACCTTAAGTGGGGGGCTACCATCGACTCCGCAGTCAAAAAGGCACAACAGAGGATGTACTTCCTACGGCAGCTGAGGAAGCACAATCTGCCACAGGCAATGATGGTCCAATTCTACATGGCCATCATAGAGTCTGTTCTCACCTTCTCCATCATGGTCTGGTTTGGCTCAGCCACCAAGCACGACACCTGGAGGCTGCAGCGAATCGTCCGATCAGCAGAGAAGATTATTGGCTGCAACCTTCCCTCCATTGATGAACTGTACACTGCAAGGGCCAGGAAGCGAGCGGGCAAGATCATCTCTAACCCCTCTCACCCTGGCCACAAACTCTTTGAATCACATCCCTCTGGAAGACTGTCAAAGCTGCCACAGCCAGACATAAAAACAGTTTTTATCCACGAGTAGTTGCTCTACTCAACAGCCAAAAATCTGTAGCCGCCCTTTGATCTGGTATTTTGTTGGTTCACATGCTTGATCAATGGTGTTTTATCATTAATGTTTTATTATTATTAATGTTTAGTGTTTTCTGAGTCATTCGTAACTGTCACTGTATGTCATGTTGTTACTTGTGGGCGGAGCACCAAGGCAAATTCCTTGTATGTGAATACTTGGCCAATAAACTTACTTACTTACTTATTACATTGCATAGAATTGGCTTCATCAATATGAAGAGAATATCTATTTTGCAAATGGTTCTAAAGAATTTGGTATGCAGAGATAGAGTAGAAAAATTCTCTTCCCCACATGCCAAAGCAAGTTGGACATACAAAATGCTTTACTTACCACCCACTGAACATCTCCGTGCAATTTCCCAAAATACTAAGCCCATAGCATAGATATCTGCTCTTTTAAACGACTCAAAATGTTTCATGTTTATGGAATCATCAAGAACTTCTGGAGCCATGTATCTGGAAGAAAAGACAAATATAAACTACTGGCAAACATTAGTATAAAGCCATCAATCCAAATCAGCTTTTAAAAGCTAAGCAGCTGATTTTAAATCGACATTTGATACAATAGTCATGGAATTGTTGGTGGTTGTTTTAGAACATAAGAAATTAGAATGGTCTCTCAGGTTTGCCCTGCCATACAGCAAGATTATGACTAGCCTGCAATGTACTCAATGGTTGTGCATTTAAATCCTCTTGGGAATAAGAGAATACAAATGATTTAGAATTTATCAAAATATTGCATTTCAATGCTAAAAATACTAGCCACATAATGAGAGTGTAGCTCTTATTCTATATGCTTCAGTTGAAGAAACCGTTTTAATTTCTACTTGCCAATTCGTCTCAGAATCACTCGTCCTTCAGTATGATTATCTAAACTTTGGATTCCATAAAACCATCCTCACAATCTGCTTCCAGAGAACAACCTACGCTCCCCAGAAATCATCCAGTGAATTTGCACTGCAATGCCACCAAAGCTCGCAGCTCTTTCATTGGGTACAAAGTCAAAAACAGCACTGTACTCTTGCTGGTCCCATCAAAATCACGGCAGCACTATTGTTACATTGCAAATTTCTTGCAACAAAGAGAATCAGTGAACTTTGAAGATCGGCTTCAGCCAGAAGCATTGCCTGTCCATGTCCTGCACAGATGTTGCCTGACCTGCCAAGTTGCTCCAGCAATTGGTATTTTGCTCAAGGATTCCAGTGTCTGCAGTTCCTCGTGTCCACAACTAGATATGCTTACTGCACCTCTACCTTAACCAATTGGCTTTCATCTTTCAACAATTTCTAAATCATTATTCACAGAAACTTTCACAACTCTTAGAAAATTCCCATTTTGCTTTCCTTCCTAACAAAATGAGTGATTTCACAATTCTGCACATTTAGCTCTTCTGGCTCCTTTATTGGCAACCTATGGTAACGTCACTGTCCATGTCTCTTAGCAAAGACAAGTATCCTCTTTGCAATTTGCATGTTGACAGTAAGTTTTAAAAAAAATTCTGCCATTTTAGCTGAACTCTTTTAAACCAGACATGAGTAACATTTCCTGGCAAAAGCCTGCCAATGGGAAAAGGAAACATATTTATTCTTGCTCTGTCTTCCAACTACACTAACACATTACCTCCAGCATCAATAACTTCCATTTTATGTAACAAACTTATCAAACAGTGTATTGAAAATCCAGATATACTACATCCAATTGTTTGTCTTCATCTTTCCTGTTTATCAACATGATGGTCTATAAACTCAGGGTTTTGTGGTCCCACCTTGATACCGGACTAAAGTCCACAAAACAAATGTCATCATACAGCAATGTTGAGAAAGGACGAGTAGTGGTAATGTTAAATTTTATTACATTATTTAAAGCCAATTTTCTGCACCCATTACAAGGAATTCCGAATGATTTTGTGGCCTTTTAGTTGCTAGCGTTACGAAGAAAACAAATGAAGATTTATGGTTAAAATTGTGCCTTTATGTACGAAAGGCTTTGAGGAAAATTCAAGGAACTCCAGGCAAGTTCTACTCTGAGGTACAGGGTCGAAATGGATTTGGAACCACAAAGGTCAATTAGGAAGAGTCAGCGTGGCTTTGTACACGGAAATTATACC
Organism: Malacoraja senta; assembly: GCA_038087875.1. NCBI lineage: Eukaryota > Metazoa > Chordata > Chondrichthyes > Rajiformes > Rajidae > Malacoraja > Malacoraja senta. The sequence goes on from CM075977.1 coordinate 99,343,128, forward strand.
TCACCAATTTGACTGAGTGTTTTTGAAGGGTTGGCCAAGAAGAATGATGAGGGCAGTGCACTAGACATTGTCTACATAGACATTAGCTAGACCTTTAACAAAGAACCCTTAGTAGAATGGTCTGGAAGGTTAGATCACATCAGAAACCTATCCAAATGGATACAGAATAGGCTGAAAATAGGCAGATGGTGGTGGTCGAGGTTTGTTTTTTAGACTAAAGTGATGATAGGGGTTAGTGCTGGGTCCACTATCATTATTTAAAATGAGCTATTTTGATCTTGATCAATTGGTCATGGAATAGCACATGGAGTTTAATTCAGCTAAATGCATGATTTTGCATGTTGGCAAGACAAACCATGGCAGGACTTGCAGAATAAACTGTAGGACCAAGGAGGGTACTGTAGAACAGAGGTTGAGGGTTGCAGGTACATCGTTCCATGAAAGTGGAAAGAAACCCAGGTAGACAGGGTGGCGAATAAGGCATTTAGCATACTTTACTTCATCGGTCAGGGTATTCAACATAGCAGCTGGAATGTCATGTTACAGCTATACAAGACCACATTTAGCAAAGGCACATTTGAAGAACTATGTGCAGCTCTGATCACCTTGCTTTAGGGAGGATGTCATTTAAATGGGGAAAAAAAGATTTGTTAGGATGTTATGGAGTCTGAAGGGTTTGAATTGTAAGGAAAGGCTGGATAGTGTGAAATCTTTTGCCATAATGCTTAGGAGGCGTAGGGGTAACATTATTATAGGGATTTATAAAATCACGAGGGATATGGATACGGTAAATAGCCACAGTATTTTCGCCAGGGTAGGGAGCCTGAAGAGCATAGGTTTTAAGATAAAAGAAAGATTTAATAAGGACTTGAGGGGCAATGTTTTCACACAGAGGATGGTCGAAGATGGAATGAATTGCCAGTGGTAGAGGCAGTTACAATTAAGACATTTAAAAACACACATGGTATAAAAGGGTGAATTCAGAGCCAAAAAGATAACAGGAGAAATGCCCAAAGCTTGGTCAAAGAGGTAGGTTTTAAAGTCAGTGGCTGAAGCAAGGCCTGAAGATATCTCTAGTTATAAATATCAATTTACAATTCAATAACTTGAAATAGTGCTCTTTTGGGAATTGACTGTTTCCCCCAGCTACAATGCAAACCTGAGGCATTTACTTTGATGGTACACAAAAATGCTGGAGAAACTCAGCGGGTGCAGCAGCATCTATGGAGCGAAGGAAATAGGTAACGTTTCGGGCCAAAACCTTTCTTCAGACTGATAGGGGTTGGGGAGAAGAAAGGAAAAAAGGAAAAAGGCAGAGGAGGAGCCCGAGGGCTGAGGGAGGGGAGGAGACAACCAGATGGCTGATGAAGGGGAGGGGACAGCAAGGGCTAGCAGAATTGGGAGAATTCAATGTTCAAGCCCCCAGGATGTAGACTACCCAAGCGGAATATGAGGTGCATTTCCTCCAATTTACGGTGTTGCTCGCTGTGGCCATGGAGGAGACCCAGGACAGAAAGGTCAGATACGGAATGGGAGGGGGAGTTGAAGTGCTGAGCCACCGGGAGTTCAGGTTGGTTATTGCGGACCGACCGGAGGTATTCGGCGAAACGATCGCCAAGCCTCCGCTTGGTCTCACCGATGTAGATCAGCTGGCATCTAGAGCAGCGAATGCAATAGATGAGGTTGGAGGAGATGCAGGTGAACCTCTGTCGCACCTGGGACGACTGCTTGGGTCCTTGAATGGAGTAGAGGGGGGAGGTGAAGGGACAAGTGTTGCATCTCTTGCGGTTGCAAGGGAAAGTACCAGGGGAGGGGGTGGTATGGGAGGGAAGGGAAGAATTGACAAGGGAGTTACGGAGGGAGCGGTCTTTGCGGAAGGCAGACATGGGGGAGATGGGAAGATGTGGCGAGTGGTGGGGATGCTGCTGCACCCGCTGAGTTTCTCCAGCATTTTTGTGTACCTTCGATTTTCCAGCATCTGCAGTTCCTTCTTTAACGCATTTACTTTGATCCTTATTTCACAATATAATCACATGCAAATAAACACAATTTACCTTTTTGTTCCCACTCTGTGATTTGGAGCAATATCAATCGTGTCTGTGGCCGAGTCATGCCTTACTGCCAATCCTAAATCTGCAATGCAGCAAGTTCCATTCTTCTTCACAAGAATGTTTTTAGATTTTAGGTCTCTGTGTGCGATGGCAGGTTTTCCTGCAGAAGGAGGGTTTTTCACGTCAGTATGCAAACAGATTGAAGCGTTTCTGCTGAGAACATGACCTCTTTGTCAAACACTTACAATGCCACCAGAGAAGTCCTAGTGTCATAGTGTGGAAACAGGCCCGTTGGCCCAATTTGCCAACACCGGCCAACATGCCCCAGCTACACTAGTCCCACCTGCCTACGTTTAGTCTATATCCACTCCACACCTGTCCTATCCATGTTCCTAACTGTTTCTTAAACGTTGGGATAGTCCCAGCCTCAACTACCTCACCTGGCAGCTTGTTCCATTCACCCACCATCCTTTGTGCGAAAAAGTTACCCCTCAGATTTCTGTTAAATCTTTTCCCATTCATCTAAAACTCATGTCCTCTGGTCCTCGATTCACCTACTCTGGGCAAGAGACTCTGTGCATCTACCCGATATATTCCTCTCATGATTTTATACACCTCTGAGATCACCCCTCATCCTCCTTTGCTCCAAGGAATAGAGTCGCAGCCTATTAAACCTCTCCCTCTGAAGCTCAGACCCTCTAGTCCTGGCATCATCCTCATAAATCTTTTCTGTACCCTTTCCAGCTTGACAACATCTTTCCTATAACATGGTGCCCAGAACTGAACGTCTTGTACAACTAAAACATGACGTCCCAACTTCTATACTCAATACTCTGACTGATGGAGGACAATGTGCCAAAAGCCTTTTTGACCACTTTATCTACCTGCGACTCAAGCTTAAAGGAACCATGCACCTGTACTCCTAGATCACTCTTCTTTACAACACTCCCCTGAACCCTACCATTCACTCTCTAGGTCCTGCCCTTGTTCGACATCCCAAAATGCAACACCTCACATTTCACTGTATTAAATTCCATCAACCATTTATCACCCCACCTGGCCAATCGATCAAGTTCTTGCTGCAATTTTTCACAACCATCTTCACTATCTGCAAAACCGCCCACTTTCGTATCATCAGCAAACTTGCTAATCTTGCCCTGTATGTTCTCATCCAAATCATTGATGTAGATGACAAACAGTAATGGGCCCAGCACCAAACCTAGGCACACCACTAGTCACAGACTTCCAGTCCGAGAAGCAACCTTCCACCATCACCTTCTGCTTTCTTCCATGAAACCAATTTGCTATCCATTCAGCTATCTCTCCTTGGATCCCATGCGATCTAACCTTCCAGAGCAGCCTACCAGGCGGAACCTTGACAAATGTCTTAATGAAATCCATGTATACAACATCTACAGCTCTGCCTTCATCACCCTTTTTGATCAGGTCTTTAAAAAAACTCAGATGTGTGAATCATGACCCGCATACAAAACCATGCTGACTATCCCTAATCAGCCCTTGTCCATCCAAATGCCTGTATATCCCATCCCTCAGAATACTCTCTAGTAACTTTCCAACTACAGATGTTAAACTTACTGGCTTATAGTTCCAAGTATTTTCTCTGCAGCATTCCTTGAATAGAGGCACAACATTTGCCACCCTCCAGTCTTCCGGCACTTCTGTATTTAAAGACGACTCGTAAATTTCAACCAGGGCTCCTGCAATTTCCTCTCTAGTTTCCTACAATGTCCTTGGATATATCTGATACAGCCTACTACAGCCGAAGTTCCTATTTGCAAACATGTATCTTCCATGCAATTTTGGATTTTATCCTCAATCAAAAATATGTATACGTCCTTTTTATATAACAATTTTCTTTTTGTACGCCCTTTTCATAAAACAACTCAGTTTCTTCACTTGTTTCTCTAATGATCTTCAAAATGTTAATCTTTTTGCACAAATTAGCATTCTTACCTTGTGTACCAACTATTTCCATATGCAGGTGTGCAAGTCCACTGGCTGTAGAAAGTGCCAGTTTAATCATGCCTTCTACAGTAACAGTGTACCTGTTCAAGTAGTCAAACAGGGAACCATGTTCATGATAATCTGATACCAGCCACAGCTGTGTCCAGGTACCATTATCTAAAAGGGGAAGAAAATTAATTCAAATATAAAAACTTTGTTCATACACAAATTACGAATTTCACCAAAGGAATGAAGCATTTTAATGTCATATCTCTATAAATGTATATGTTATTCCATAAAAGAATAATGTTCACTCATCATCATCCAACTGACAAAATGATTCAAGAATGTTTTATTTCGTTAGTGACAAGCTATTCCTTGAACAAAGTGCTTCCTATCAACAGACCTTGGCCAACTATTCTTATCTTTTAACTATGATCCTCGTTCTGATCAGCTAAGAGTTTAAAATATTTTGCCACATGTTGCATTTTCTGCTCTATAGAAATATTAGATGGTAAAGATTCATTTTTTGTTGTGTCCTTAATGTGAACAGGTTTTCAAGCTTACAAGTTTCACAACTCTTCCAAGACCATTTCACATCTTACTGACAAGATCTGACCATTGCTCTTGTGGCATGGTTCGATAAACTTCAATACCAAAGATATAGAACAAGGCTCCATTGATTTGTCAATATAGTTCAATGCTCTGTTTGTTTCACTGATGAAAGGAAACACTTGAATGTTTTCCAGATTAAACTTCCATCAGTTCAACATCATTCATTAAATTACTTTTTATTCCCAATGTTTGTGTTTATTTAAATGATCCAGAGTCTAATACCTCCACCAACTTTGTTGAAATTGTTGATTGCAAAACTTTTTTGTCTAGATGGCAATTGACCCGTGTTTTCACTAGAGAAACATTCTCACTATTTTGCATTAAAATTAATCCGTCCCTCAGCTGAGAATTGAAAAGATCAAATCTCTATTCTTGGCAGCTGTCCTACTTTCTATCGTTTTATTAAAATAATTCGTTTTCAGTGATCTCTGTCATCTCTTATACTGTTCAGATTTTAAAATTTAAATTAAATCTTACTTTGAATGCTGCACTGAAATTAAATAAAATTGTATTCAACTGCAGGGTAGAATTTAGGGAACCTAATTTCACTAATGGTAACGTGGACGAAATAATTGTAAAATAGCCTATGATGCATTTTTAATTAGTCCTAACCAACACAATACAATCGCACTTTGTATTCAAGATTACAGGTTTACATAAAATGAACAAGACAAATGCAATTGACAGGCTTATATTCAAGACCTTCTACTGTTCCCTTCATAATTACTTTTTGTAATTTTGCTTAAGATGTGTTGCCACTAGCAATAATTAAATGAGAATCTTAAAAAGTTCACACAAGGGATAACTTGTGGAACTGATTATTCATTGATGATGAAGCAGCTTTGAGGAATCAAAAGACCATTCATCCTTTCTTAATAAATAGTGAGGTTGCATACAAGTTATAGCTGGGTCCAGTTAACATTCTCAATGTTGACATCATGGATATCGAGGAACACCAAAGTGATAATTCCCTATGTGTCAGGGAGCTTTGCACCTCAATTCCAAAAGCTTACTGAGGCTCTTTGGAGATCATTTTTGGATGATAATTCTTCGATGCAAAGGACAACCACTCATCTCACCTCTAGTCCATGTTGGACCAAGCATAGAAAGACATTTGGAGTGGATTGGTTCTGACAGAGCACAAATTGAGCAATTGGCAGATAAGAGCTAAAAAATGGCTGTACCATTGACACTTTGCTAGTGATGAAGAATAGTCTGCAAGGATGGTTATTGGCAAGATTCAATTCCATCATTCTTCAGTAAATATCTGTGCTGAAACTGCACTGGAACAGCTCGTATTTGGAGCACAGATCAGGGTGTGGTCAGTTACCATACATTTTGCTATATGCACTCAGTCTGCTGAATTTACCAGCAGTGAACCAAATTGGCTGAACTATTTCTACAATTGTAATTTTGAGGAAAACTATTCCCATTAATTGTTTATTAATTACCGATAGTCACCCAAATTTGTTTCTTTAAACAGAATAGGTCGGCACAGGTTGGGGGCGGCACAGTGGTGCAGCAGTAGTTCCTGCCTTACAGTGCCAGGGACCCGGGTTCAATCCTGACTACGGGTGCTGTCTGTACAGAGTTTGTACATTCTCCCTGTGACCATGTGGGTTTTCTATGGGTGCTCAGCTATCCTCCCACACTCCAAGGATGTACAGGTTTGTGGGCTAATTGGCTTCAGTAAAATTGCCCCTAGTATGTAGGACAGTGTTAGTGTAGGGGGGGTTTCTGGTTGGCACGGACTCAGTGGGCCAAAGGACCTGTTTCTGCACTGTATCTCTAAAATCCAAGTCTAAAGGTCCTGCCCTAACAGATGGTAGATGACAAGAAATGATGTTGTAGGGTGGAGTACAATTATTTATGCCTACAGAATTATTACTTTTGAGCTGCTAGATCTGTTCTGCACTATCCCATTTAACACCTGCCTCTTCGCAAGGACAATGGACTGTCCATTTTACCGGTTGTGATGACATTTGCCACCGTTATCATTGATAGGAATGATAAGGACAAGATCGGTTTCATGCTGGTTCTCTCGCTATCTGCTATCGGCAGAATCTGGCAATTGTCCATCATAATTCATCCAGGTCAGTGATACTGCTAACAATGTTCACCGTCCAGAGTTCTCTCTGCACTCTTGCATCACTTGAATAATTTTTTAAGTGGAGTAAATACAACAATAACATGTTATCGTAGCAATTTTTGTACAATTGAATTCCATACAAATTCCTTTGAGAGGGCAATTAAAGGTCAACCATATTGCTGAATGGGTAAATCCCTGAAGAATTTCCATGAACAAAATGTGAGTATGCAGCAATATTTTCTTTATTCCAGGTTATTGAAGTAACTGAAATTAAATTCCCCAGTTTTGATTGTGGGATTATGAAGTCATGTGTAGATCATTTATTCAGGCCTCTGGATCAACCTGTCGCAGAAGAACTACTGGGCCACCACACCTCAATTTCAACTGATTCCAGATAATGCAGTTTTAGAAACTGCAATTTACTATTCCATCTTTCCCCAGGGCCCAACTCGGAATCCAAGCATGTTAAACAATAAGGGAGGACATTCTTACTGCAATGTCTGTCCTATGGGAAAGACAAAAACAAGAATGAGAAAAAAGTGAAATGAGCTGAAATGCTGCTCAATCCTCAAGATTCTTTACAATAGACAATAGGTGCAGGAGTAGGCCATTCGGCCCTTTGAGACAGCACCGCCATTCCATGTGATCATGACTGATCATCCACAATCAGTAGCCCGTTCCTGCCTTCTCCCCCATGTCCCCTGACTCCGCTATAAGGAACAAGAGTTAAGATACACAGGAGTTGAAGATGTCCGGACAAATTCAGAGGTATAGGCTGCCCTCAAATTATGAACACATGACTTATGGAAGCCCCTAGCTACAAACAAGCTCCCATATTATATTTAAATATACCTGTTTATGTTCATCTTATGAATGGCAAAACTAGCCTTCACGCCTTCTCCAATTTTAGTCATTATTCTTTCTTATCAGTCTTATGTGCTTTTGATGCCATTGATTACAATACTGTGGGGATATGGTTACTAAAGTAGGGCAATTTTTGTATCTTATGGACAAAGTCGACTTATGAATATCTATAAAAACAGATCCCCCTTGACAGGCTGCATATCAAATTCTCACCTTTAAAAATACAAATGAATAACTTACCTAGAGTTTAAAAAAAGGGATAGAGAAAAAAAAGGAAAGATGGTCGACCAAGGCAAATATTTACTGTGGCTCGCAAATATATGGAGAAATTACCAGAACAAGTAAAGTAACGTTATAGGTTGAGGAAGATACATTACAAAATGGATTCAGGGTCAGCAGAAATGCGGCTAGGTGGGCAAAATAGGCCAATCTCTCCAATAGACCAAAAAAATACTGTTTCAAACTCCTTGACATTTTCACTGATGACTTATAATTTGCTCTCCAAAATTGTTTAGAAACACTCTCCTGTTGTGGAAATAATTAGTTCTGAATTCGCTTGTTCAAATTTAGGCATCTTAAAATAGCATAGGGAGTGCAGGTTTCACAAATAGCAATGTTTAAAATTGCACTATATTTAATCAAAAATGGCTAAGACTTAAGACTTACTTAGCATAGATGCAGAGTAAATTTTCTAAATGCTAATCTGTAAAGGCACAGAACAAAAATAAAAACCTTTGTTATCTGCTGCAATGAATCCAAGAATATTTTCATGGCGCAACATCACAGTCTGGTAAATTTCTGCTTCACGAAACCATGATCTTTCTTCACGAGAAGAGAAGATCTTGACTGCGACTTCTTCACCTCTCCATTTTCCTCGCCAGACTTCCCCGAATCGACCTTTACCTATACTTTCTTGTAATACAATTGTTCTTGCAATTGTCCTTTGCACAAGTAAAGGCAACCCTGAAATATGAAGCAAAATTATTATGACTTTGGTAACAATTCAACAGATTATGCAAGTATCAAGACCTTTTTTTTTTACCACATAAGCTTATTGACATTATAGTTCAACCTATACATTGGGAATAATTGCCTTTAAGATTGGATCGGCTCGGTGGCGCAGTGGTAGAGTTGCTGTCTTATAGCTCTTACAGCACCAGAGACCCGGGTTCGATTCTGGCTACGGGTGCTGTCTGTATAGAGCTTGTACATTCTCCACGTGACCACGTGGGGTTCTCCGAGAACTTTGATTTCCTCACACACTCCAAAGACGTATCGGTTTGTAGGTTAATTGCCTTGGCATAAATGTGAAAATTGTCTCTCGTGTAGGATAATGTTAATGTGCGGGTAACGCTGGTCGGTGTAGACTCGGTGGGCTGAAGGGACAATTTCCACGCTATCTCTAAACTAAAAACTAAATTAATCATATTCTCCCGAGACCTTTGGTATAAATTCACAAAAATAACCAAGTTACAATTACTTTCACTTTTTATGAAACTTCACAGCATTTGATTTTAATTAATCGCTTGTAAATACTTGCAAAGTCAACGTAAGAACTCTCAACAGCGGCACGTTTTCCTCAGTACATTAACACGGATTCCCATCCTGTTAGTTTCCCAGTCTATAATCACACATACTCATTATATTTGTTCTAGGTTGAGAATCTCTGAACATTTCCAATGCTGTAGTTTTAATAATTAATCACAAGATCCATGGTAGAACTGGCAAAAAAGCCAAGGAAAATCAAGTAATGCTTCAATTATTGAAAGTATCACAAAAACACAAGTGTGATTGTAACAAAGATAAATACGCACTGTGTAGGTAGCTTTGAATTTGTAATTTACACTGTTAGATGAAGGTGCAGCTCATGACTTGGTGGTTGGATCAGTGTTTCCACTTTGAAGGAAATTACCTTTAGAATTCGGGAAATTCTAGTTGTCTTCGGGTAATTTTAAGGATAAATAATTTCGGGAAATTTCCCGACCCAGTAAGCCTTCCCCAACTGCGCATACGCGACTGCCGCCCTAACTGCGCATGCGCGGATACCCGGGCCACTGCGCACGCGCAGGGAGATGCGAAGGGATTTGGGAGAAAAAAATGTATTTTTGACCATCCGCGCCTGCGCAGTTGGGGGAGGCCCGTCAGCCGTGCACAATTGAAAATGGCGGCGGTGACGCGGTAGGGATGCAAAATGACGCCATCTCCCCACGCGTGCACAGTGGACTTGGTATCCGCGCGTGCGCAGTTGGGACGCCAGTCACACATGCGCAGTTGGGGGATTTCAAGAAATACCATAAAATTCCAGGAAATTTGGGAGTCTATTTCAGGGAAAAAAGCTTTGAGATGTGGAAGCACTGGGTTGGATTGCTCACTTGAAATTATTTTTTTGGAGAAGAACAATTACTTTCAAGTAAACACACTGAACCCTTTTCAGTTCTTGTAAGAGGATTCATGAAATATTTGTGCTTCACAAATACAAATCGTACCATGTCAAAAATTGCAGGACTGAAATGTAAAGACCCAAAGCACATTTCACAATTTACATATCAATAAGTGCAAATGCTAGTAATTCATAGACAGTAGTGGTGGGTCAACACTGCAGTTTACCAAAAGGTTTATTACCAACGCAATGTTTTATTTGTCAATCCTTGGCATTTTCTTCCATTAACAATATCTCTGGCTTCTGTGTGTGTTTTTTAACAACACACAGAAGCCAGAGTTCGTAAACTAAAATAATAACTTTACCTGAACCGGATCCTGAGGTGGTCATATCATAGATTAAATCTTTGAGCGTGGTCCCCTCAGAAATGAAAGGATGATCTAAAGATGGATCTTCATCATGGGGAACACGATGATGAATGACCGCGCGATTATGAAAGAAATAGAAGGTCACCAGCAGTAAAATGCAAATCACACATACTGGTCCAGCGATGACTGCTGCCAATTCCACAGGTCCCAAATTTGGCCATGGAGGCTCCACTGGAGTCACTAGAAGTGATACATAAGCAACATTAGAAGGTTATATGGCTAGGTCTATACCATATTTGCACACTTTAGATATATTCTATCCCCAATCGTAGTGGTAAAACATGAAATGAATTGGATTTTAAAAACACATTCACATGACCTCACCACCATGCCCCTTATGCTGCTGAAAACAATCAACTGCAAATCTTCTCAAAGTTCAGCACTCAAAATGCAAAGTATAATCCAGCATCTTTGATCTAGAACTTATATAAACATTTGACCTAGCAATGCTAACTGAGCAATTTCCATCCACTGAAGCAAAACAATTCCCAGAACATTTTTAAAAAGTATCATAAATGTCTTGATGATTTAGAGTGGATCAACTGATTAAGTTGTTGTTAAATTAAAAAATGAGTTCATTGGTTCAAATCCAGATGGCCACTTCTTTATTTAGCAATATTGAAAGATTCACTTTCTTCCCGATTACTGCCATGTATTTTTTGGACTGCAATGTCTTTAAACCAAAACACCTGGCAATTGCCCCAATTATTAAATGCAATATAAATCAAAGGGCAGTATTGCAATGCTTTATAGATACATTAAATGCAACAACACACCGTTGTTGCATTAATATACAATAATATAATAAATTCATAAAACAGTATTACTAGTTAAGAGCTGTGTTTGACTACAATCGTGGATATTGAGTAGAACAAAGCACTGATCAGCCTTGAAGTGCTTCTGCACTAATGGTCATAATGCCAATTTGTACTTATTGTGATCTGTCAACGAGGAAGTAAAGGATCCAATTGCATGGGGACGAATAGATGCTGGACCCCGAATTTGATAAGTTTCGAGGGGATGATGGTGTTGAATAACGAGTTATAGTCGATGAACAGTGGCTTAAATATATGTCTTCTTATTGTCTAAGTGCAGTGGAAAATCAGTGAGATTGCATCAGCTGTTGATCTATTTTGATAGAGATGAATTGTAGTGGTTCCCGGTTTAATCTCATAGTTAAAGTATTGTTTCTTATCATTTAATGCATGGTTTAATCATTTGTGACGATGCAAGATATATAAAATTCCTGTCTCTTCATTCAATTTCATGATAGGGTTGTGAAACTAATAGCCAGTGGTCAATAGGAAATCGGCAATGGTAACAGGCCAATGGCAAACTTCATAGAAACGGGATCCAAACACATTTGTTAGCCATGATTTGAAACATATAACATGGTTGTAGCTCAACCAAAATTCAAAGTAGTCTTTCTTGAGTTTGGCAACTCAAATCTGTGCAATCTAAACTTACTTTCATTGAAATAAAGCAACAAATTTGCAGGCCTCACTTGGCATCAGGTTTGGACCTACATTATCACGAAGACCCAAGTAACAAGATGCAGAATGGTTCACAAATGTAACCACATACCACAAGTGATTGATCAATATGGCTCATATACGCAGTGAGTGTAAGAAGGCAATGGAATTAAAATAGTCAATGGACCATTGAAATTGAAACTTAATTTTACTTGTGGGGATGAACTATAGTAAAATTAAGTTTCAATTTCAGGTTCTTGGCTGGCAAATTTATCCAGACAAGCAAAGATTACACAGATCCAATCACCATAACTGCAAAGACTTAAAAACAGGGCAAATTCAAGATCACAAATCAAGGGCAACTCAGGGCAATCTTGCATTGCATGTCAGTCAACACAGTGTCAATAAAAAAAACTACAGCCAACAGTTTCTCAGAAATCCACGAACATCCAGAAATTTACCTCTTGTTGGCACAGGAAGATCATAATAGTTACACAAGTCGGTGTCACAGCAACGATTTAATACAACATCGTTCTTGGATGTTGCACAAAGAAATGGTCGATCAGGAGGTATCAGTTCAGCATTTGAAAGACACAATTTGCCATGTAGCACTCGATCTCCCTTGCGAGAGAGTGTGCTCATACAGAGCCCATCCGTCTCACATGTGTAGTTCGTTGATTCACAATGGGAGCAGAAACATTTCAAACCTAGAAGACAGACAAAAGATAATGTTTGCATAAGGATTAGATTATACATCAGTAACATTGCACAAGGTTGTTCATTCTTCAGTATTCAAACCCCTGGGTGCAATTCAACATTGTAGCTAACACAATACATTCTTTCGTTAAGTTTTCAAACTTTGACTATGTATTTCTCAGCAGGATCCGCAGCACCTGTAAACCAGAGGCTGATTTTCGAGTTGCAATTTTTAGTTAAACCCCACACTTCAGCTCCCTTAGGGAAAAAAAGGAAAATTATGTTTAACGTGATTGCTTAAAAGTGAGAATTTAACAATGCCATAAGAAACTACCCGCAGATTTGAAATACACACATTCAGTCACAATTTGACACCATGTTAATATGAAAGCAGTTTTCATCTCTGCGGGAACTATCGATTTGTGGAGATGGGAAATTATGAAACAATGCTTGCTTAATGTTCTTCATCTAGTTTCTTGAATGGTATTTTGTCTTTACCACAACTTGAAGGAAATCCAATTTCGTGGAGGAGAGCCGGGCGGCAGCTGCGAAAATCGCCAGCGAAAGAATAAAAATGTCGGCGTTTTTGGAGGAGAGCCGGGCGGCAGCAGCCGTTATGGTGGCTGGCCAGCAGGTGGTGACAAAATGAGTGAGTGGGGGGGGGGGGTGGATTTTATTTTAAAATGTGTACATAAAAATGTCTAAATCTAATAAGGAGTGTGTTATGGTATGTAAAGGTGTCATGTCTAGCGAAATGGGAAAAATCTCGGAGTTTTCGCGTGTGGTTTTGGCGGAGCAAGGAATCAAAGGCCAAATCTGACACCCACAAACACACACACAGAGTTTTAATAGTATCTCCAATACCCTTGATAGATATCTCCAATACCCTATCAGCAAATTCCATTCAGCATCTTCCAAATGCCATTTGAAAAAGAGGGAATAATACTGTTGTCTAAGCTGCAAGAGACGATATCAAGAGCTATAACTTGAGTTATTATTAATTGACTATTATTCATTATTAGTTTAGAAATACAGCATGGAAGTAGGGCTTTTGGCCCATCAAGAACACTGACCACCCATCCACACTAATTCTATGGACAATAATAAAACTTTCTGGCAAAGGAACACAGTAATCCAAATTTCAAACAGAAATTTGGTATTCAGCGTACAATTCAACTGCTGAATCACTATTGAAACTTCCCAAATGCAGGTGGTACACAATTTCTTATGGGAATTAACTGCAGAGCAAAGAAGAAAAGTAATTATTTGTGTGAAAATTCAAAAGATTATTCAACCATTTATATGTTCATGGCCGACTTAAAATGTAACGGAAACTAACCATTGATCCTTCAGACATAGCTGACATGGACAACATATACTGAGGCACAATAATGCTTGGACACCTCTCGCATCAAATTCTGTGACATTTCGGCAACATTACAAAAATAACTAGCAAATTTCAGCATTTACCAAACATATGATGCAGAAAAATGTGAGATGTTGCATTTTGGGAAGTCTAACATGGGCAGGACCTACACAGTGAATGGTAGGGCTCTGGGTAGTGTTGCAGAGCAGAGGGATCTAGGAGTGCAGGTGCGTAGCTCGCTGAAGGTGGTCGCAGGTAGATCGGGTGGTCAAAAAGGCTTTTGGCACATTGGCCTTCATCAGCCAGAGTATTGACTATAGAAGGTAGACACAAATTGTTGGAATAACTCAGCGGAACAGGCAGCATCTCTGGAGAGAAGGAATGGGTGACGTTTCGGGTTTAGAAGTTGGGAGGTTATGTTGCAGTTGTATAAGACATTGGTGTGGTCATATTTAGAGTATTGTGTTCAGTTCTGGGAGCCGTGTTTTAGAAAAGATGTTGTCAAGCTGGAACGGGTAGAGGGAAGATTTACGAGGATGTCGCCAGGACTAGAGAGTCTGAGCTATAGGCAGAGGTTGAATACGCTGGGAGGATGAGGGGGTGATCTTATGGAGGTGTATCGAGGACCAGGGAACAAGGTGGAGGGGAAAAGATTTAATAGGAATCGGTAGGGTAACTTTTTCCACACAAAGGGTGGTGGATGTATGTATGAAACAAGCTGGCAGAGATGGTAGTTGAGGCAGGGACTATCCCAACATTTAAGAAGCAGTTAGACAGGTACATGGATATGATAGGTTTGGAGGCATATGGATCAAATGTTGGCACGTAGGACTAGTGAAACTGGGACATGTTGGCCGGTGTGGTCAAGTTGGGCCGAAGGGCCTGTTTCCACACTATATCACTCTACGACTATGACTAAACATGTCATTTAAAAAATATTTTACAAATTCAATTTCTCGGAGACTCAAGATGATTGTTTTTATAAATATTTGACAGTTATTTATTACCTATCTCCTCAGAAATCCTTTCAATTATTTTTAAAGTTTCATATGGATCACTTTCCCATAGTTCTGAATGCCACTCAACCTGCAGTCTTTTTGTTATGATTCAAAAATATCTTTCACCATCATCCACAATCAATGCAACTAAAACACCTGTTCTAGAGTCACAAATATAAAACAAGGGCCTGGTCTACAATCAGATGAAGCGAGCACAAATTCTGCCCAGCTAAACATACATACAGCATTGAAACATACTACAATATACACAGTGGACTTGTCGACAACTACAGACTTTCTGGTGGGATAATACAAATAAGAGACCAAACACTCCACTCCAGACACTTTCAATGTGATAGAACCACAACCCCTAAAGCTAAACAACCAACCTGTGTCCTTCAAAACCATAAACTGATTTCAGCCTTTCAGCTAGAAAAAGAGACAAGACAAACTTAATAATTCTCCAATTCAAAATTGTATTTTATAAATATTGTCTACATATTCTACAAATAGCTAAGCATTTTTAAATTATCCAATTTCATTATAATTTTAATTTGTAATTTGCATTTCCCTACTGCACTGGTTAAAAAGGTTGCCCATGTGATTTTCTTAACACCAGTAAATATTTCAGGGTGCATGATTCTTCAAATTGGGGAATGTGCAGCATCCTCCAATTATTTTTTTTTACAAAATATAGATCAGAGGAAATGTTTTTTAAGACTAAAGGTAGATATTTAACAATGGGAGCAGTAGAGATATTGAATCATGACGTTAGGAAAACCAAAGGATAGAGTGAAGAAATCCAGGCTTTACAACCCAGAAATCCAGAGCTAAAAGCAATGAAAAAGACAAATCCATTACAAAACAGGTTCAAACTAGGAAGAAATAAGTTTGTCCAATGTTATTAAAAAAAGATCTTCTAAAAGAAAAAGATCTAGTCAAGTAGTAGGTGAAAGCATTTAACAATTAGATCCAACAATTGGGAAGAGTCCAAGGTCTTACTGATGGACACATAATCTTCACACAAATTGATAAAACCTCCAACCTGCTGACATCAAGACAGCATCTCATCACTCTGTGTTAGGAAGAGGATGGACTAGCAAACACTGACACTGTGGCCAAGCAACTCCCAGAACAGGCAAGTAGCAACTCATAGGAATTTGGCCAAACTGATATTGGGCAAGTGGAAGATCCGATCCACATCAAAACCAGTTGTGTCAGCTCTTAAAGATAGCGGAGTCAGGGGATATGGGGAGAAGGCAGGAACGGGGTTACTGATTGAGGATGATCAGCCATGATCACATTGAATGGTTCGAAGGGCCTACTCCTGCACCTATTGTCTAATGTCTATTAAACTCTGCAGATACTTTTTCCTAGGATAGGGCAATCAAGAACAAGAGGGCATAGAATTAAGGTGTGGGGGGGAAATTAAATGACAATCGCAGGGGCAACCTTTTCACACAGAGGGGTTGATATATTGAACAAGCTGTCAGGGGAAGTAGTTGGATGCACGTACAACAACATTTAAAAGATATTTTGACAGATTTAGAGGAATATGGCGTAAATGTGGGCAAATGGGACTAGTTTAGATGGGGCATCTTGATAGGCTTGGACAAGTTATGCTGAAGGACTCGATACGAAAGAGACAAATCAGATGCCATCTCTGTTTTATTAGATTCCAGTCACAAGAGTTGCAGGGTTTGATAAATTATGGTTCTATTTCAGTCCCTGCAGCTGAACTTGGTTTTCTTCTAGCTATGAAACTCAATTCACTGTAGTGCCAAAATAAAAGCTTCCAGCCAATACAATGGTGTCAAAAGATTGCTACTAAAGAACCTACAGGCAAATTGAGTATTTGTAGGCTACTCATTGACTTTGCTTTGTTCTATTCCAGCACCTAGGTTAGCAATACCTATTGCTGGTGGTGGCAGGTCTTTACTGGATCGGATTTTCAATCGGAACATTGCATTTGAAAGATTTGACTACATCTACAAAAAATAATATTCTTCTTCCAAGTAGTAATTATTTTGGAATTGATACCAAGAAATGGCCACGATTTCCTACGTGCCAAATGCCTCAATATTTGACAGGCCTATGGAGGCTAGCACTGGACTGGAATCTCGTGGAACCTGTTCTCAACCATCAAACTTACTGTGCAGAATTGGAGGAAATGCAGAACATTTGAAATGTTAGAAGGGTATGAGGAGTTCCAAAGGAAATTTCTGGGCTGCAATGGCAATAATTTATTGCACTAAACATTCTTAATCTTTTGATAAAAGCTAACTATGTTTTGTACTTCTTGTTGTTATTATTATTATTATTATTATTATTATTATGTGGCCCAACTTTATCCTACTTACTTGAATTGCCTTGAAATAGACCCAGTGTTAGTAGCTTGGACAAATACTCGATTTATCAATTATTTCCACTTCATGCACATTTATCATCTTTCATTCCTCTGAGAACATAAACCAAAAACAAACTTGGCAGCAAAAAGTAAAATCTTATTGGAAATGACCATAAGATTAAAATGATAGATTACAAACTGTTGCCTTAATATCAGATGAGATTCTTACTACTTATTGAAGTCGTCGCACAAAAGTTACAATTAATTTATTACTGGCATGAACACAAATATTCTACTATTGATAATCTTGAGTTGCATTAGAAAGATTTTAAATATTAGATGCCATTTCAAGCACTTCCTAAAATATATATTTCCTGCAAGACTTCACAATGCAGAGTAATAAGCGAGTTCGGTATTCTGACTGCGCATGCCCAGATCATAGGTCACGCACGATGTAATGATTCTTGGCAGCTCAGCTGCTGGCATGTGTACAGGCCTGCATTTCATCCGCAGTCAGGATCGAACCCGGGTCTCCGGCGTTGCAAGCGCTGTTGAATTGCTACTGGACCGTCCCCGTCCCCTCTTGAGTGTCCCATCCCTGTCCGCGGGTGGCTGGAGATGTCTGGGGTGATCCTGGACTGACGGGACACCGGCCCGGAGCAGTGGCGGCCCAAGCTTACAGCCAGCGCGGAGAAGAAGCGCTAACTTCAGCTCAACTCTGCCAGGTTAACTAACAGCCCTGGACTGACGGGACACCGGCCCAGAGCAGTGGCGGCCCCAAGATCATTCTTGTAAACCACTTAATTTCTAATTAGGCTCTGCATATATGTACTGATCTTTCTGATACCAGCCCTCTAATACTAAACTAATATTTATCGTGGGTTTTTTTTGGCATTTTTGCATTTCACCATTGCCTAGTGGATTTGTCTGCACGGAATCCTGAACCTCAACAAATCTCCATCGTTTCTAGCTTTTCAGCAACATTACTCAGACCACAACGTAGTTTTATTTAGAGATCCAGCATAGAAACAGGCCTTACGACACACCAAGACTGTGCTGCCCATTGATCACACATTCACACTAGTTCTACGTTGTCCCACTTTTACATCTACTCCCCACACACTTGGAACAGCTTTTTTTTTCCCCCCAGTGGCCAATTAACCCACAATCCCGCACATCTATGGGATGTGGGAGAAAACTGGAACACCCGGAAGAAATCCATGCGGTGACAGTGTGCGGGTGCTCTGGTTTCCAAAAGGCATGCCAGTTTGTAAATTAACTGGCCTCGGTAAATTGCCGAGTTTGTAGGGAGTGGATATGAAAGTGGGAGAACATAGATTTAGTGTAAACGGGCGATTGATTGTCGGAGTAGACTTAGTGGGCCAAAGAGCCAGTTTCCATGCTGTAACGCTAAACTAATCTAATATAGTAGTTTTGCCAACTCACTTAATGTACCAGTTTATAAATATTATCCTCCATACTGTTGTTTAACTATTTGCCCAAGTTATTCCTTCAGAAAATTCAACTAAGTCTTTGCAAATTCACATTAGTCTTTCCAATTTGAAAATGTTTTTCACATTGCTCACCCAACCTATTGTCAAAAGATTAGTGGGTATTATAACATTATTACTTTTAAGAGATTTCAGCGTACAAACTGGCTACACCATTTTTTTTCAACATTATTAAAGTGACCAGATTTCAAAAGCATGGTGTTGGCTGCAAAACACATTGGAAGGTCTCTGGACAAGCTCTTTGTTGCCTAAAAGCAAGTTATTGTCTTTTAATATTTGGATAATTCACTGATACTCAAGGCTCCCACAGTGAAAGTGAAGCATTGCACATTCGTTGGTTACAAAATTATTGCTGATTATCTCCCCCACTATACCCCCCCACCCCCACCCACAGATTTGTCCACTAGAGCAGATCTTTCATTGCACCTACCAAGTTCTTCCTAGATTCAGAAGACTCAGAACTCAAGTTCTTAAAATTAGGAACTCTGAACTTTCTGCAGCCTATTTAATGCATCTGTGCCATTGCTGAACTGCTGGTTAAGAATATGTGCAGGAAGGGACAGGGCTGTCATGGCAAGTAATTTGATAGTTAGGGGCACAGACAGGAGGTTCTGTGCGCACAAACGGGACTCCAGGATGATGTCAGCTCCTTGGCGCCTGGTGCCACTGAGCGCTACAGATCATTCTCAAGAGAGGGAGAAGTCATACTTGTTGTGCACCTTATATAGGTACCAATTACATAGTAGGAAAAGGAATGTGGTCCTGCAGATTAAAAAAAAAATCAGGACCTCAAGGGTGATTACTCCCAGTATCACATGCCAGTGAGAGCAGGAATAGAATGTTAGGTCACATGAATATGTGGCTCAAGAGCTGATGCAAGGGGCAAGGCTTCAGTTTTTTGAATCACTGGGATCTCTTCTGGGCCTTAACTAATAATCATATTAATAAATTGAGGTAAATATGAAATAGCTCAAATTGATTTTAATATGTGTTTCACAAACTGGGCATGGACATCTTCCCATCCAAAATTGCTCTCAAGAAAACATACATGACACTAAGGTGGTGGAGAACGTTCTTGACTCGCCAGACCTCTCAATCCATATTTACTGCACGCATTCCATCAGCATTCACTAACTGCCTGCTTGCATCCTTATCAAAAGCTTTAAAAAACATTTTTTTATCAGATATTCCACCCCTTCGGTCATTCAGCGTCAATTTTTACTTGGTAATCACCAGCAATGTATCTTGGGGTATTCGATTATGTTACATATATCATGGAACAAAAGGAGTCATTATTTTAGATCCTGAAACTTGGATGAATACCAAAGTTCAGTCTATTTTGCAAGACCAATATTTGGGAAGCAAATATTTTATTTTCCTCTGGCCCTTGTAGTATTTCTTCATCACACATTTGTACGCAAATTTAAAACATGGATACTTTGAAAGTAATGCATAGCTATAGATCGTTGCACATCCTTACAAGCATCCAGTTTAATGATTAGGGAAAAGATAGAGACAAAATGGAGCGATCAAACATTGAGACAGACTCCCCTACATTATGAAGATAGTCAAAAAATGCTGGAGAAACTCAGTGGGTGTGGCAGAAGGCATAGAGCGCAGGAATAGGCGACGTTTCGGGTCGAGACCCTTCTTCAGACTACATTATGATGTATCTAAGATTGAACTACTAGATATTAACCAAAGGTTAATTAAACATATATTTAAAAGTCTTCATCACATAATTTATACCAAATTTTCCAATGTACTTTAATTTTATGCAGCAGCACTAAAGGTGGGGATGCTGGCATAAATATTCGCACATTTCCTGACAATTTTAATATTAGTCCAATTCAACAAGTAACAACCATTTCCAAAGTGAAACTGAATAAGCTACAGAAAAACCCGGTCTTCCCCAATGCAGTCAAATTTATGAATTCTGGAATGTAGTCTTCGGTATAGGCTGAACCAGTCATTTGACTAACATTTTTTAAATGTTGCTTTGAAGTAGATTATAGATGTCGTAATACTAAAATGATATACGCAACAAATATCAACTACAAACTCAAGAATATTATTCTAAATGTAAATCTCAAGGAGAACGCTGCTTGTATTTATTGCTATTAATGTCAGTTCTAGAAAAAGATGTTTTGTAAAAAAAAGCACGTTTTAAGAATTTGAAATAATGGAGGATGGGAATTCTAGATCATTGAATGCACAACTGACAATAGTTGAGCAAATAGATGGCAGGAACTGAAGCTGTGTTTATTATATTTCTACACTTGAAAATAGACACCAGGTACTCGTGATATTTGATATACTTTGCCATTAAAATGCACTTGGTTGCGAATGTCAAGACTATTTTAAACAGCATCGGCAGTTTCTTATATTTTACTGTTCCACTGTGAAATCACCTCAAAGTATGGATACTTTAAAGACGTTCTCCTCCTCTCACTGATGGGAATTCTGTAAGACCCTCTCACTTCTCCCCCTCTCCGATTCTCATCTGACAATCAAATCTCCCCTCCCCCCCCACCAGTATCCACCCATCACTTGCTAGACTTTGTTATGCATCTCCCCCCACTTCTCTTTTCCAACTTTCTCCCCCCATAATACAATCAGTCAGAAGGGTCCGGACCCAAATCATCACCTGTCCATTCCCTTCACAGATGCTGCCTGACCTGTTGAGTTCCTCCAGCACTTTGTATTTTAAACATTAGTTATGCAATACAAAATATTAAAAACAAACCAATTTGCAGAGTATAAACAATATCAGAAATAACCACGCTGTGCTTCAATTAGAATGTTTAAGGAATTGCTTTAATATCAGGTAATTTATTTCTAAATTTGGCAACTAGGATGATGGTCGACTTAAGAGTTTGGACAATACAAGGGAACTGTGGCCGACCAGAACAGATGGATGATAGGATTAAGAGGGACACCTCTTAGAAATAGGAAAACATTTAGATTTGAAATATTAAAAAAAGACAACAGCAGAAAGAATCACTAAAGATCAGGGAAATGCTGTTCAGTGTAAACTAATCCTAATCTTCCTCACCAGGGAAGCATGGTGTCTCGGCAGTAGAGTTGCTGCCTTACAGCACTAGAGACCCGGTCGATCCTGGCAATGGGTGCTGTCTGTGCGGAGTTCGTATGTTTTCCCCGTGACCTGCATGGGTTTTCTCCCATAACTTCGGTTTCCTCCTACACTCCAGACATACAGATTTGTTGGTTAATTGGCTTGGTATAAATGTAAAGATTGACCCTAGCGTAGGATAGAGTTAATGTGCAGTGATCACTGATGGGCTCAGTAGTCCGAAGGGCATGTTTCTGCGCTGTATCGCTAAACTAAACAAAAACAACCTATACCAACTTGTTCTGCCCAAGTGCCACATAAACAGGTTTGTCGAGTTCTGCAGTGCTAAAGAGACACAATTCAAAATGTTAGGTAGATAAAAATGCTGAAGAAACTCAGCGGGTGAGGCAGCATCTATGGAGCATGCTGCCTCACCCGCTGAGTTTCTCCAGCATTTTTATCTACCTTCGATTTTTCCAGCATCTGCAGTTCCTTCTTAAACAATTCAAAATGTTGATAATTTGACCAAGAATTATACCAATATGGAACAATGCCACGAGCCTCAAAATTCTTTTAACAGGAATCGCAAATAATAATTCATGATGCCCATGTTACATTGTGGCTAAATGAAAACAACTCGTGAATAAAGATGAGCAAAGGGAAAACTGATGCTGTTCTCAATGAAACAGACCTTCTGACATTCACTGAGTAGCTCTCAAAATTTAGCACAGTCCTTTGATGAAAGCGTACAAAGTCATCCACTACTCAACAATACGTTAGTAACTGGAATAAAAATTGAACATAATAACTCGAACTGAGATGTCTACACAAAACTCACAATAAAATTCAATATCCATAACCCCTATTCATTCATTTGCAACTGCATTTAAATCACATAAAATATTTATGTCAAAATGACAGTTTAATGTGATTGAAACAACGACATTTTTGGAGGATAAAAACACCAGCAAGTAAATGATCTGAAATAGCCTTGTGCATTTAAAATTTCTGTACTGAAATGTGTCAAAACACAGACATGCACATTTTTTGGGATGAAGTAACCTGTCAAACCTCCACACAAAATACTAAGAATTATTATTACTTCTCCAAATTTGCCACAAAAATAGAGTGAGCAGAATATGTACAAGACGTAGAACTATACAGCATGGAAACAGGCCCTTTAGCCCACCCTGTCCATGTCAACCAAGTTGGCTTACGGGGCTGGTCCTATTTGCTTGCATTTGGCCCGTAGCAATCTCAGGGCTCTCGCTTAACATTTTTTTCCCTGTTGCCAGCCGGGCAACCTTGACAGCTTTTTAGGTTGCCAAATGACAGTTTAGGTGGTCATTGAAGACGGTTTGCATGACGCATGCGATAATGTGCTCGGACGAAGTGCGTAGTTACCAGTCGGAATTATGCTCAATGAAGCATTCACATATTATGTTCAAGAAGGAACTGCAGATGCTGGAAAATCGAAGGTAGACAAAAATGCTGGAGAAACTCAGCGGATGCAGCAGCATCTATGGAGCGAAGGAAATAGGCAACGTTTCAGGCCGAAACAGTCTGAAGACGGGTTTTGGCCCGAAACGTTGCCTATTTCCTTCGCTCCATAGATGCTGCCACATCCGCTGAGTTTCTCCAGCACTTTTGTCTACATTCACATATTATTTCTGCTTCAAATAACTCACAAACTAAACATATTCACCAATCAAGACATGATATATACCACAATGACATGCAGCAAAATTATAATACAACATCTCAACTCTTTTTACACATTGCAATTAATGCAATTTCTATTAGTTCTTTCCACTTCCAAACAAAAATGTGGTTGGATTATTCAGCATATGATCAACCTGCGTCAATAAATCCTGGACCATGGTAACATATATGCTTAACCATACACACTACAGATTGATGCAAGCATGTTTACTGTGAAGGACCGAAAATTACCATGACATGGCCATAGCATGGGTCGTTATTGCTATTGGCACAGAAACACTCTGGCTTCCCACATAACTTATCCATAACAAAATATACAGGTGGCAAGGAAATTTCTAAAGGCATTTTATGATAATAGCTCTTAAAACCGACTATACCCATCTGACAGGTTAAACATTACACTAACTGACAAGAGGCGGACAAAGGACATAACTGCAGCAAATGTTCTTTTGGTAATATGTTTAAAGGTGTCAAAACAAATAATAACATTGGGAATTAAAACATATTTGATTACATTCCGTTATCAAACATGATCAATGTTCGCTCTGAAGACCATGAAGCACAATAGGGTCAGGGGGTGTGTGAATCAGTGCGGGGTGGATAGATGGCGGGGGGGGGGGGGGGTTGAGAAGGCAATCGGTGCAGAATGGATGGATTGAGGCAGGTGAATTAGTACGTGTTGGTTGGAGTATGTAAAATTGCAAGGGGAGAGCACCGGGGATGTCAGTGGTGTTGATCAGTATGGGATGGATAGGGGGGGGGGGATCAGTATAGGATGAATGGGGGTTCAGTACAGGATGAATGGGGGTAAACAAAAATGCTGGAGAAAATGCTGGAGAAATAGAGGGGGGAATGGGGTGAGGCAGCATCAATGGAGCTAAGGAAATAGGCAACGTCTCGGGTCGAGACCCTTCTTCAGACTGTTCCCCCGTTCTTGAATGGGGGGGATCAGTACAGGATGGATGGGGGGGGGATCAGCACAGGATGAATGGGGGGATCAGTACAGGATGAATGGGGGGGTCAGTACAGTGTGGATCGGAGGGTCTATGCAGGATGAATGGGGGATCACTACAGGATGAATGAGGGGATCAGTACAGGATAAATGGGGGATCAGTAAAAGATGAATGGGGAGATCACTACAGGATGAATGGGGGGATTGGTGCAGGGTAAATGGAGGGTGGGTCAGTACGGGATGAATGGGAGGCTCAGTGCAGTATGAATGGGGGAAGAAGTGCAGGATGGATGGGAAGGGGGGTCAGTACAGGATGAATTGGGGGACCAGTGTAGGATGGATGGGGGGGTGGCAGGAGAATCAATGCGAGGTGGGTAGGGTGATGAATAGATTGGGGGGGGGAGGGAGCACAGGGGATGTCAGTGAGGACTGAATAGAGGGGGGGAATGGGGATCAGTGCAGGATGGAGAGGAGGGGTCCCAGGATAAGAGGGGTGGAGGGGGGCGTACAAGAGAGAGAGAGAAGGGGGGGGGGAAGGGGCAGAGGAGGTGGAGAGGAAGGAAGGTCAGCGCTCCTCGGACATCGCCCCGCTGCCTTGACCGTCCCTGTCCATCGCCAAAGTGCCGCCGCCTCCTCGCCACCGCCTCCGATAGGAAGGTGCGGGGCCGAGCGGTGCTGCTCAAAGATCCTATAGCGGTAGGATCTTTGGTGCAGCTGCTTCAGATGGTGGAAGGAGGCCTCCGCCTCCCTCTCCCTCCCTCCCTCCTCCCGGCCTCGGCGTGCGAGAGGGGTTGGTTTGAAAGCGCCGTTAGCGGAGTTGCAAGCAGCGACCGTTATCAGGGCGATAGGAGCTGCTGATGGCAAATCCGCAAAAGGCACTTTCAAACAACCCCTCTTGCACGCCGAGGCCGGGAGGAGGGGGGGGGGGAGGGAGGGAGAGGGAGGTCTCCTTTCGCCGGGCGGGGTGCGGGAGGAGGAGGCTGTGGAGCCGCTGTTGCTGCTGTTCGGGGCCCGTCATTCGCCCCAACCCTTCGTCACCACGCACGTAGTATCTTTGCCCCGCAATCAAAGATACTGGATGAATACAGCTGCCGACCCGAAACGTCAGTTCCTATTCGCCGGATATGTTGCCTGACCCGCGGAGTTACTCCAGTTTTTTGCGTCTACCAGTATAAACCAGTATTTGGGTGCCAAGCCGGGCAAAATGAGTCGGCGTTTAGGTTGCCCGGGGGCACTTTCTGTGGTCAATGGCACCCGGTGCAACCGCTAATTTCGAGCCCTGAATCTACATCCTTCATATCCATATATCTGTCCAAATATCTTTTGAAAGTCATAACAGTATCTGCCTCTACAGCTTCCTCTGGCATCTCACTCCAGATATGGATCACCCTATATATTAAAAAGACTCAAGATCCTCTTAAATCCTTCCTCTCACTTTAAACCCGTTTCCTCTAATTTTAGATTTTTTTTTGCCCCGAGAAAAAGACTGAACATTCACTTTATCCATGGTCCTCATGATATTGTTCACCTCAATAAGGTCACACCTCAATCAACTACACTCCAAAGAAGAAGTCCCAGCCTATCCAACCTCACCTTATGTCAAGCTCACAAACAGGGGTAACATGCTGGTGAATTTCCTCTGCACCCTTTCCCACTTAATGACTACGGCTAGAACTACACAGTATTGATGTTAAAGAAATACTTAAACCATCAATTTCTTCTGAAATGTTCACTCTTATTAAAACCTGTTGCTCTCTTGTTTCTTTCCCTATTCCGAAATCTCATTGAAGGTCAGATTGCTGACCATTATTTACAAGGTCTCAGGTGGCCTTTTAAACTAACTGATAAATTCTCTTAATTAGAGCAATGGGCTTTTACTTATACTGCAAGGCAAGGGAAGAACATTTATAAATGGAATAGCATGTTTGTGCCAGCTAACTCTCAGTGTTCATTTGATTAAGATTAACAAGCTGTAGAAAATTCAATACCAATAATTTCCCATTCACCCAGCTTAGTATTCTTGGCATCAAAGTACTCCATGTAGCCACATACGTAAGCGAACACAATTAACTATTTTGATCAATAATCAGTCCCAATGCAAGGATAAAAGTGTGTGTGTGTGTGTCTGTGTGTGTGTGCGCCTGTGCGTGTGTGTGCGCGTGCGCCTGTGTGTGCACGTGCGTCTGTGTGTGCACGTGCGTCTGCATCTGCGTGTGTGTCTGTGCCTGTGCCTGTGCCTGTGCGTGTCTGTGTCTGTGTGCGTGCGCGTCTGCACCTGTGTGTGTCTGTGTCTGTGTGCGTGTGTGTGCATCCGCGTTAGCAACATAGAAAACAATAAGTTCACCTCAACTCACCCTTTTGCAAAGATAGAACATTTGGTTTCAAGGAAAGATATCCTAATTACTTTCACAATGATTTTTTTTTTTTCAAACTGCAACCAATTTCAAGAAATGTCAACTGCTCTCTAATTATCTAAGAGGTTATTACCACAATCATCCTAAATGTACCAAGCCGTCCCTATTCTTCAACATGACCTCGGAACAAAGGAGGGCAGACCAACAAAAAAGGATTTTCCCCACAAATATCCTTTTACCCCTGAACAATAAAGCAGGTAAAATCATTTCAAATCCTGTCAGGTTATTCTACATGCGCCTCAGAATTTCAAAGCATTTTAAAACGCAGGTGATACTTGCATTACTCTTTACAAAGCTGCAATATAATGAGCTCTACTGATGCCATTTAAAGCTAAACAATCTTCATACAATGCCACGTTCAAGAAAAAGTAATTAATGCCATGTAGATAAATATTTACTGCATGTTATTTCAAAATGTAGCAAAACCAAAAGGAGTCCATTTAACATTTTGTTCCAGTAAGGCAGGTACAACATTAGAGGAATGGCTTACAGTTTAAGAGTGAGCGGGGGGGGGGGGGGGTACAATTCTTTGCAAGCACACACAAAAAAGTTATTGTGAGATGATTGATCAATTATCATCGTTTGTTTACAAATTTGTGAAATTCCTCATCTAAATCTCTTGATGAACAAACATAAAATATTATTCAGACCAGTTATCTGCTGAAGTTTAATTGGGTGTACTAAAATAGATTTATCTGCCTGGAACCAAATGATGCAAGGAGGAAAAAATGTTTTAAGAAATCAACCAAGACTTAAAATGAGGAGAACCAACTGGTTCTTTCCACTTGATACTAACAGTTGCAGATTTTGATGAAAACTTCAAAATGGCTGCAAATGCCTCACTACTCAGCTTCCTCTCGAAGCAGCAAAGAACAGGCCAACTCAAAAATGTTAATGGCATTTCATTTCATATTTCTTATGCGCAGGTTCCAAACAGCTATATAAAAAGGTGCTCTATGCCAACAAGTTATTGTTACAAACTGGAAACTAAGCATTGGAGAATATACATAAAGATATACAAGATTGAATCAGCTTCTACCCAGAAATATTGAAGTACTTATACACAAGATGATACCATTTGCAACAATTCGAGAAGTGACAGTCAATTATCGACCGCCAATCTACCTTGGCCTTCTCATACTTATCTTCCTCACAAAAGGCAATCGTCAACTAATTTAGTCCACACCATTGTCACATCTGCAAATGGCTGACAGCACTAGATATTGCAAGGCAATCGGACTAGGTGCAGACCCTGTTGCAGCCATGATATACACTCAAAAACTAATCAGACCTCTGATTCAACCTAAGCACGCAAGAAAAAGGAACTTTGTTCAAGTATAAAATAAAAACAGAAAGTCGAGAGAAAACCCAGCAGATCATAGCATCCATGGAAGGGAAAATAATTAATATTCCAAATGACGGACGCTTCATCAAACCCAGCAGAAACAAGCAAGTCTAAGTAACAGCAAAGGTGGAAGAGGGCGATGGGTGGAACAAAGGTAATTACTCTGATGGGGTGGTCATGTGGCAAGTAGGATGAGCTCAAACCACTTTGGCTGCGTAATGTGTTGCTAATGTGATTCTATCCTTCTGGAGAAACATTGGTAAATTCAGTATGGAGGCCAGAAGGGTACAACATGCATAGATGGACAATGAGGTGGTATTCTTCAAGTTTTCACTGTGAGAATGCACTTCAACGTTTAAATAGCATGCACCTTCTTCCTGGCTAAATAACAAACTTCCGTAACATCCTTTCTTCTTTGCCCCTCCACCTATTGTCTGACCGACTGGATGTCTCAAAAATGCTCAAGTCTGGTTTCTCCCAGCACCACATTATCATCAAATTCCAGAGGGAAGAATGGAATCCCAGACTCCCAGACTGTATGGAGAAAACCAAGAGTTGAGATATCCAATGCTAAAGACAAAGGGCTGTGGTTGTTGGAAGCCAATCACCCTAATCACAGGACATTGATCCGAGAATTCTCCTGAGCGGTCTCCTTTACGAAACCACCTTGAGGTCATAAGGGAGAGTAGAATTAGGCCATTGGCCCATCAAGTCTACTTTGCCATTCAATCATGGCTGATCTATCTCTCCCTCCTAAGCCAATTCTCCTGCCTTCTCCCCATAACCTCTGACACCCGTACTAATCAAGAATCTATCTATCCTTTGCCTTAAATATATCCACTGACTTGGCCTCCACAGTCTTCTGTGGCAAAGAATTCCACAGATTCACCACCCTCTGACTAAAGAAATTTCTCCTCATCTCCTTTCTAAAAGAACGCCTTTACTTCTGAGGCTATGACCTCTAGTCCTAGACTCTCCCACTAGTGGAAGCATCACATCCACTCTATCCAAGCCTTTCCTTCACTATTCTGTACATTTCAATGAGGTCCCCCATCATTCTTCTAAACTCCACTTGATAAAAGGAATGTCAATCGTTAGGCACACCTCCCAGATCCGTGAAGTGCATACAAAGAAACACAATATTGTTGTCACAAAGACCAGCATAGAGTCTCTTGTCCTGAAGTACTTTGCAGTCACTCAGTTACTTGTGACGCCTCCTCTCTGCTGTGAGGTAAGAAGACTTGGCAGAAATGTTTGACACGGCAGGAGTAAGGGCGTCACAATGCACAGCAGCACAGCGGTAGAGTTGCTGCCCCACAGCACCAGATACCTGGGCTTGATCCTGACCTCGGGTGCTGTTTGTGTGCGGAGTTTGTACATTCTCCCTGCGACCGCACAGGTTTCCTCCCACACACCAAAGAAGAAGAGGTTTGTAGAATAATTGGCAATGGTAAAATTGTAAATTGTCCCTAGTGTGTGTAGGATACTGCCAGTGTACGGGGTGATCGCTGGTCGGCGCGGACTCGGTGGGCCAAAGGGCCTGTTTCCACGGCTGTATCTCTAATGTCTGGTCTAAAGCTGGTAGAGAGCCGCTGCCTCACAATATCAGGAAGCCAGGTTCAATCACGATCTCAGCTGCTGTCTGTGTGCGTAGTTTGCATGTTCTCCCTATGAGACCTTGTGGGTTTTCTCCGAGTGCTCCCACATCCTAAAGACGTGTGGGTTTGTAGGTTCATTGGCCTCTGCAAATTGGCGCTAATGTGTAGGGTGGATGAAAAAGTGGGATAACATAGAACTAGTGTGAACGGTCGATCGATGGTTGGGATGGGCCGAAGGATCTATTTCTATGCTTTATCTCTAAAACTAAAACAAACTAAAGCACTCAGTAAAGGACATCTGTCTTCTGCTTATCTTGTAACATTGTAATCTTTTTATTCTTACTGTTGATATGCAAACGTAATCATTATAATTTAAACAATAATAGATGCTGCAAAATTTAAATCACATTGCCAATTGTTTGCTTGTGCAATTAAACTTTAATCCAAGCAATGTGCATGCAGAGGCAAAATATTTAAAACCTACTAATCATCCAAGATTTTTGCCACAGCTTGCATCTCAGCAGATTGAATGGTAGCTAAAGTATTATATGGTTGTGTTTCCTGCAGAAAGGATTGGATCGATGTAATCAGCAAGAGTGTAACTTTCACATCTTGCCCTGTGTAGGAAGGAACAGCATATACACCGAAGATAGACACTAAATGCTGGAGATGTTTCATCGTGGATTTTCCATTTATTACACATTCATTGATTGATTGCACAGAAATACGCCCCATCAACCCACTATAAAGGGCCCGTCCCACTTGGCGATTTTTTCAGCGACTGCCAGCATCATTGACTGAAGTATCAGGGTCGCCGAAAGATTTTGAACATTTCAAAATCCAGCGGCGACAAAAGAAAGTTGCGACACTTGAGGATACGTCATCACGCTGCGACTTTTTCGGTGACCTGATACGTCAGTCAATGATGCCGGCAATCGCCAAAAAAATCGGCAAGTTGGACAGGCCCTTAAAGCTTATCTGCACTAATCCCACATACCTGTATTACACACATATCCAAGTATCAATCCATGTGCTTTTTAATTATTGTAATTTTATTGTACCATTATCTTTGACTCACACCAGAAACCACTAATCTCTGTTTGGAAAACTTAACCTCAGATCTCCTTTTAATTTTTCCTGCAGCTTACACCTACACCCATAAGTTCAAGACTTGTCTTCCCTGGGGGAAAAAATTGACCGCTGTCCCAACAGTCGTCAATTTTATAAACCTTAAAGGTAATTTAATTCCAATGAAAATAAATCCAGCCTATCCAATCTCCACTAATTCCCTCCATTCCAGGCAACATCTGGGAGAATCTCTTTTACACACTCTCTACTGCTACCATTTCCTTCCAATGGTGCTGTTAACCAACATTTTGCACAGCTACAACATGACATCCTAATTCCTCTGCTCAATTAATCAGAATAAGGTATTTATACACAGCAATAACCAGCCAACTTTCAGTCCAAAAGACCAAGTAATATCCGTGCCGTTCAAATGTAATATCCATCCCCAACAAAGGTTTACCTATCTGTTAATTTTTAGTCTACAGTATTAACCTTGCCAAAAATCACCACGACCATTCCAACATTGTCACAGGAACTGGATAGAGGCAGACTATTCTATGGCATTAGACTAATTCAACTTAGTCTTTCCTGTCCACAAAACACAATACAAATCCTCATCAAAATCTAAGCTTTAATTTCCAAAGGATATAACCAACAGAAGATGCAATCAACACTACTTTCATGCTATGTTCAAATAAAGTTATTCGTAACTAACGTAGAATCCTTTAAATTGATCTCTCGAAACCAGCTAGTCTAAGAGAGTAAAAACCCAAATTCTAAGAGTAAATTTGTAGATGACACCAAAATTGGTGGCACAGCGGACGCGAGGATTATCTAAGTTTACAGCAGGATCTAAATCAATTGGGAAGAGACCAAGGAAAGATAAATAGAATTTAACTCGGGCAAGAATGAGGTGCTGTAGTTTACTACGTCAAACTAGACAGGACTTAAACAGCAAATGGATGAACCCTGGAGAGTATTGTAGAACAGAGATCTGGTGCATGGTTCCCTACTAATAAACGTTGTGATATTATAATGTCGTTGGTGAGACCACATTTAGACTACTAAATGCAGTTTGTGCCACCCAGCTGTAGGAAGGATGTCATTAAGTTGGAAAGGGTGCAGGGTGGAATCACTGCAATGCCCTGAAATTCAGCACGGTGTAGGACTTGAGTTAAAGGACAAGGTTGGATAGGCTGGGATTTTTTCTTTGGTGTGTAGAAGGCTGACGGGTGACCGTACTGAGATGTACAAGATCACAAGGGCCATGGATAATATAAACCCTCAGTCTTTTACCCAGTAAGTTGGTTTAAGGTGAGAGTGGGAAATATTCAAGTGCAACCTCGGGAGCAAATGGCTCACTTGAAGGGTAGTCCAGAATCTGGAATAAACTGCCAGAGGAAACTATAATGGAGGATACAATTATCAAGTCAAGTCAAGAGAGTTTATTGTCATGTGTCCCAGATAGGACAATGAACTTTAAATAGACATTTGGATGGATATACAGTGCCCTCCATCATGTTTGGTACAAAGACCCGTCATTTTTATAATTGCCTCTGTGCTACACAATTTGAGATTTGTAATAGAAAAAAATCACATATGGTTAAAGTGCACATTGTCAGATTTTATTAAAGGGTATTTTTATACATTTTGGTTTCACCATGTAGAAATTACAGCTGTGTTTATACAGGGGGTGGGGTGGTGTGGGGGTGGGTTGGTGAGGGGGGTGTGGTGTGGTGGAGTGGGGGGGTGTGGGGAGGGGGGTGGGGGGTGGTGGTGGGAGGGGGATGATGGTGTGTGGGGGATGGTGGTGTGGGGGGGATGGTGGTGTGGGGGTAAAAGGGGGTGTGGGTGTGTGTGGGGAGGAAGGGGTGTGTGGGGAGGAGGGGGGGAAGGGGGAGTGTGGGGGTGGAGGGACTCCACTCAGCGACCACCGGTCGCGGCACCACACAGTAGCAATGTTACAAAATTTTGAGATTTAAAAAATAAAGTCTGCAAAAAGTTTAATTTGACACCTAATTCACTTTCATATCTTCAGTATTAAAAATGTTATGGCCATTTTCATACTCGAAAATTAGCATCTTGTTCCCTATTCCTTTTCCATTGACTTAACTCAAAAGCTGTGATCAAGGACAGTCAAAACCCCATAACTTTCTTAAAAATTAAGAGAACTGAAAGAAATTTTCAGTTATTATAGATTGAAGCATTCTGAAACAAATATGAAACAATCTTACTTAGAAGACATGAAATTAAAGCATATAATTAGATAGTTACCTAATTGTAGCTAATTACAAAATTCAATTACTAGATCTAAACATCTATCAATTTCTTAAGAATAGATTAACATTTTTAAATAGCCTAAGTGTCCAAATAACATTCACACAAGAATTCACAATATAACATAATTTTTAAATCTCATTGTCATGGATTTACAGGCCAAATGGAAGGAATTGAATGTTTAATACCTGTAAATTAATGGGCATTTATATCATCTTGCGAGTGAGGTTTTCTGGAACGCGATCATTTGGAACGTTGATTTGCGGTGAATTTAACCCCGTATCGGCATGAAAAATTCTGCCGTTAATTCGGGGAATAAAATCACCGTTTCGCATGAAAAAATATTAATTAAAGGCTTCTTAAGAAGCACTTTTATACATTAAAATAAACCACTTTCGTTTACCTGTCCCGTGTGTGAAATCCGTCCCCGTTGTCGGCGTTGAGCTTCAGCTGATTTTAAAATGACTCCAGCGCTGACATTGTCGATTTAATAAAAATAAAAAATACACAAAACGCCCCTAGGAACGATTTTTCAGCAAACGCTTGTACTCCAACGAAATATAATACAGGACAAGGTAGGAGAAACCCTCATTTTAAACCCGCCCCCCCCCTTAAAGGCGCCAAAATCGCGCACACGGCCAGTGGCAGAATTACAGCGCCGTTGAAGGTAAGTATTGTAACATACCTACACACAGCACCTCCCGACGCCACACAGCGACTTTCCCGACTCCACAGCGGCTTCCCCGACTCCACACAGCGGCTTTCCCGACTCCACAGTGGCGTTCCCGACTCCACTCTTGTGGAATCAATCAGCGCGGCTCATGGACTCAGTCCCGCCTCCGGGGCTTTATTCTCCAGCGGGTGCCGGAAGGGGCGTTACCTTCATGGTGAATGACAGACGAGAAGACCAATCTGCTGATCTCACGATTTTTTTTAACCTTCATAACTTTTGTTTAATTCCACCGATCGGAACAAAACTTGGTGCGCTTGGAGAGAGGAGAACGGTGAGTAATGTGGCGAAATATCCTAGCGATAAAGGGTACCGTTTTTGTGCAATTTCTTTTTAAAGCAAACCGAAGTGGTCAAGATGAGAGTTTTAGTTATAGAATAGTGTATTGCTAAGCCATTCAATGAATCAAAGTTGAGACTATGATTTTTGCTACAATTTGTTGTTACTCAGTGGTTGCTATAATTGGCTAATGGTTCATAGTACTTCATGGATAGCAGGTGTTCAGGTGCCAGATCTCAAGTCAAGTCAAGTGAGTTTATTGTCATGTGTCCCTGGTAGGACAATGAAATTTTTGCTTTGCTTGAGCACAACAGAACATAGTAGGCATTTACTACAAGGCATTCTATAAATATATACACAATGGTCAATATACTGATAAAGTGCAAATAACAGTATTGGCTAGTAAAGTTCAGTGTTATGTCCGAGCCAGGTTTAATAGCCTGATGGCTGTGGGGAAGTAGCTGTTCCTGAACCTGGTCGTTGCAGTCTTCAGGCTCCTGTACCTTCTACCTGAAGGTAGTAGGAAGATGAGTGTCCTTGATGATGCTGCCAGCCTTTTTGAGGCAGCGACTGTGGTAGATCCCCTCGATGGAAGGGAGGTCAGAGCCGATGATGGACTGGGCAGTGTTTACTACTTTTTGTAGTCTTTTCCTCTCCAGGGCACTCAAGTTGCCGAACCAAGCCACGATGCAACCAGTCAGCATGCTCTCTACTGTGCACCTGTAGAAGTTAGAGAGAGTCCTCCTTGACAAACCGACTCTCCGTAATCTTCTCAGGAAGTAGAGGCGCTGATGTGCTTTCTTAATAATGGCATCATTGTTCTCGGACCAGGAAAGATCTTCAGAGATGTGCACGCCCAGGAATTTGAAGCTCTTGACCCTTTCAACCATCGACCCACTGATATAAACGGGACTGTGGGTCCCCATCCTACTCCTTCCAAAGTCCACAATCAGTTCCTTGGTTTTGCTGGTGTTGAGGGCCAGGTTGTTGTGCTGACACCATATGGACAGTTGCTCGATCTCTCTTCTATACTCTGACTCATCACCATCAGTGATACGTCCCACAACAGTGGTGTCATCAGCGAACTTGATGATGGAGTTCGCACTATGTCCGGCTACGCAGTCATGAGTATAGAGTGAGTACAGCAGGGGACTGAGCACGCAGCCTTGAGGTGCTCCCGTGCTAATTGTTATCGAATCTGACACATTTCCACCAATACGAACAGACTGTGGTCTGAGAGTGAGGAAGTCGAGGATCCAATTGCAGAGGGATGCGCAGAGACCCAGTTCTGCGAGTTTGGTAACCAGCTTGGAGGGATGATTGTGTTAAATGCCGAGCTGTAATCGATGAATAACAGCCTGACATATGAGTTTTTGTTGTCCAAGTGGTCCAGAGCGGAGTGGAGGGCCAGCGAGATCGCATCCACCGTTGATCTGTTGTGGCGGTAAGCGGACTGCAGTGGGTCCAGGTTTTTGTCGAGGTAGGAGTTGATCTGCGTCATGATCAACCTCTCAAAGCACTTCATCACCACAGGCGTTAGTGCCACAGGTCGATAGTCATTGAGGCACGTTATCTTACTCTTCTTGGGCACTGGTATAATTGATGCCCTTTTGAAGCAGGTGGGGACCTCAGACCTCAGAAGTGAGAGGTTGAAAATGTCTGTAAAAACTCCGGCCAGTTGGTCCGCACAGGTTTTTAGAACGCGACCAGGTATACCATCAGGTCCAGGCACTTTTCGAGGGTTCACCCCTCTGAAGGATTTCCTGACGTCGACCTCTGTGACTGAGACTGAAATACCATCACGCGAATGGGGGCTCGGCAAGGCACATCGGTGTTCTCCCTATCAAAGCGTGCGTAAAACGCATTGAGCTCATCAGGGAGTGATGTTTCGCCGACATTCGAGCTGCCTCCTGATTTCGCCTTGTAAGAGGTGATTGCATTCAGGCCCTGCCACAGCCGCCGAACATCAGTCTCTTCCTCCAGTTTGGAGCAGAAGTCCCTTTTGGCCTTTTTGATGGCCTTACCAAGGTCGTATCTGGACTCCTTGTAGGCCACTGTATCATCAGACATGAATGCACGGTGTCTGGACTTCAGAAGAGTGCGGATCTTACACCAAGTATGTTAATTTAGCACAACTATAGTGCTGCACATAATGCATGGCACCATCCCTGCAAACACAAGAACGTTTCCACAGAGCATTCAGTAGTCACTCTTACCAATGTCATCATAGGCAGATGCATTAACAGACAAGGCGATGGGCATGCGTTTATCTTTTGTGGTTGTTTACATACTATCTGCTGCAGATTCAATTTTGGCAAGACATGGCATCACCCTACCCTTAAGGTGATTGTCCTAAAAGCTAACCAGTGCATATTTTATACTGTTAGTGTGCATCAAAATGAAGAAGCATTGATTCATCAGCTGAGGGTGGGAATCATGTTATTTCCTTGCCAAGAGACTTCATGGTGTCTGAGTTAGTGTTGCAAACTCACAGTTCGCATCCTTCACCCATCTATTTGCATACTACTGAACCATGGGTATGAGTGGTGCATGAGCTTGACTCAAGTAAGACAGCCCAAAATTTGACACCTGCACCAAATACTTGAGGACTTGGTGACAATGGCAATGCATGACCGAATTCAATACTCGGATTGATGCTGGTTTTATGTGTAGGAAAGAACTGCAAATGCTGGGTTAAATTAAGGTAGACACAAAATGCTGGAGTGACTCAGTGGGACAGGCAGCATGTTGTTTAAGGCAAGGCAAGGCAAGTTTATTTGTATAGCACCTTTCAACCACAAGGTAATTCAAAGTGCTTTACATAAAACATTTAAAGCATTTGAAAGAAACACATATAAAATGACATTTAAGTATAAAATGATTATTAGATTATTCAGATAATAATTACAAAATTAAAAGCAATCAAATAAAATATTTAAAATAGAATAAAACCAGGAATAGAAGTTACAGTGCAGTATAGGTAATTAATAAATTGTATTGTTTACTGAAAGGCAGCGGCAAACAGAAAAGTCTTCAGTCTAGATTTAAAAGAGCTGAGAGTTGCAGCAGACCTGCAGTTTTCTGGGAGTTTGTTCCAGATATGTGGTGCATAAAAACTAAATGCTGCCTCTCCATGTTTAGTTCTGACTCTGGGGACACAGAGCAGACCTGTCCCAGACGATCTGAGAGGTCTGGGTGATTCGTAGCTAAGCAGAAGATCAGAAATGAAGGAACTGCAGATGCTGGAAAATCCCAGGTACACAAAAATGCTGGAGAAACTCAGCAGGTGCAGCAGCATCTATGGAGCGAAGGAAATAGGCAACGTTTCGGGCCGAAACCCTTCTTCAGACTTTGTGTAACTGGGACAGGCAGCATCTCTGGAGAGAAGGAATGGATGACGTTTCAGGTCGAGACCCTTCTTCAGACTGATGTCAGGGGAAGGGGCGGGACAAATGTAGTCGGAGACAATTAAACTGGTGGGAGAACTGGGAAGGGGAGGGGGATGGAAAGAGAAAGCAAGGGCTATCTGAAGTTAGAGAAGTCAATGTTCATACCACTGGGGTGTAAACTACCCAAGCGAAATATGAGGTGATGTTCCTCCAATTTGCGCTGGGCATCACTCTGACAATGGAGGAGGCCCAGGACAGAAAGGTCAGATTGGGAATAGGAGGAGGAGCTAAAGTGTTGAGCAACCGGAAGATCAGGTAGGTTAAGGCAGACTGAGCAGAGGTGTTCGGCGAAATGATCACCGAGCCAGCGCTTGGTCTTGTTGACATACAGAAGTTGACACCTGGAACAGTGGATACAGTAGACAAGGTTGGAGGAGGTGCAGGTGAACCTCTGCCACACCTGAAAAGACAGTCAGGGTCCTTGGATGGAGTCGAAGGGGGAAGTAAAGGGACAGGTGTTGCATCTCCTGCGGTTGCAGGGGAAAGTACCTGGGGAGGGGGTGGTTTGGGTGGGAAGGGACGAGTTAACCAGGGATTTGCGGAGGGAACCGTCTCTGCGGAAAGCAGAAAGGGGTGGAGATGGGAAGATGTGACCAGTAGTGGGATCCCGTTGGAGGTGACGAAAGTGTTGGAGGATTATATGCTGACAGAGAGTTGTGAGTCTGTGGAATTCACTGCCTCAGAACTGGTGGAGGCCAGTTCTCTGGATACTTTCAAGAGAGAGCTAGATAGGGCTCTTAAATATAGCAGAGTCAGGGGATACGGGGAGAAGGCAGGAACAGGGTACTGATTGGGGATGATCGAGGAGACCCTAGTGAGATCCTCATCTCTAATGGAAGAGTGGAACCCCTGTTTCCTAAAGAATGTGGACATCTCCGATCTAGTATGGAAAACCTCATCCTGGGCGCAGATGCAGCGTTAACAGAGGAATTGGGAGTAGGGGATAGAGTCTTTACAGGAAGCAGGGTGGGACGAAATGTAGTCTAGATATCTATGGGAGTCAGTAGGTTTGTAGTAGATGTCGGTCAATAGTCTGTCTCCTATGATGGAGACGGTGAGATCCAGTAACGGTAGGGAGATGTCGGAGATGAATTTGAGTGCAGGATGGAAATTAGTCATGAAGTTGATGAAGTCAGTGAGTTCTGTATGGGTGCAGGAGGCAGGACCAATGCAGTCGTCAATTTAGCAGAGATAGAGTTCGGGGAAAGGGCCAGTGTACTCCTGGAACAGTGATTATCCAAGACCAAAAGTCTACGTTTCTCTCCATTGATGGTGTCTGACTTGCTGAGTGTTCACAGCAATTTTTGTTTATTTCAGATTTCCACCACCTACTGTATCTTGTGATATGAAAAGTCAAGTGAAATGGGCATTTATTCTCCAAAGTTTAGAAGAATTAGGAGACTGCATCATAATGTATAACATTCTTAACCGCATGTGCCACAAGAGATGAAAATCTGTTCTTCTTGGCAGTAAAATCCAGAACCACGAAACAATTGGAGTCATGAGGTCAGCCATTTAGGACTTAGATGATGAGATCCTTCATCACTTGGAGCCAAACAACTTTCAAATTGTGCACTCCAAAGACTATGACTGCCTGGCCGTTAAAGTACACTCCAGTCTGAATAGATAGATGTCAGCACATTAATAAAAAGGTTAACTACAAATAGGAAAGTGGAATTGAGAAATTGAATGTGGGATTCAGATATTAAGTGGAACAGCAGGCCTCAAGCTGTGACCGGCCTTTTAAAATATTAGAAGATTTAGACATGACTGATATGACTGATATGGAGACATTATTTTCATCGATGGAGAAATACAGAAAGAAACTTAAATGGCAAGTTATCAAGGTGTGAACAAAAAAGTCCAACAAAAATAGAGTATGTGCCCCCATCCCACTAATAAACCTCAATAAATTATTAAGACGACAAAAAATGCTGGAGTAATTAATAATACACAGCAACAAATGGGCAATGCTACTTCTAAAGTATCTCATTCTGCAACCTGTATGACAGAGATGACCATCAAATCATTGGCTTTCAAGAAAAGTGGTCATTCACCACTACTATTTCTTTTCTGTCCCAGCTTAATTGAAAAAAATGGCTCATGTCTCTTCCAATCCAAGGAGATGTAACTTTGCAAATACATTTGTCGAATGCTTTTTATAAATTCTATACACATTAGAGAACTTGAAGTTGGTTTTAAAAAATGACCTACATAAAAATTGTGTTGCCTTTCATTTCCTAACACACACTTTGTTTGGATACAAATTAATTGCACCAAATCATCATCTCAATGTTTTCCCACCATCAACATTGGACAGACTGAACTGTAATTGCATGGTTGATCTCTTCTTTTAAAACAAAAGGTGTACTTTTGATCAACAATCCAATTTGGGCTAGGGAAAAGAACACGGACCACAAACACCAAAATGAAGTTAAACATCGGGTAATTTGTCTAATAGCCCTGTCCCACGGTGCGAGTTCATTCCAAGAGCTCTCCCGAGTTTTTAAAAAATCAAACTCGTGGTAAGCAGAGAATGAACGTAGCGGGTTCGTCAGAGCTCGGGGACGTCTCTTAGCGCTAACGGCAGGTACTCGGGAAGACTCGCTAATGGCAGGTAAGCATGGGAAGACTCGTGAAGATTTTTCAACATGATGAAAAATGTCCACGAGAGCCCCGAGTACTGACGAGTGGCCATTACCGTAATTCTCCGAGTTCGAATCAGGGCAAACTCGGGAGAATTCTTGGAATGAACACGTACCGTGGGACAGGGGTTTAATCATACAAGAGGCTACCTGAATGTACAAATTAAATAAAGTTTTTTTAAAAAACAGCAAATTCCTGATGGTGACTGGTATCTTAGTGTTCTCTGCAGCCT
Source organism: Malacoraja senta (assembly GCA_038087875.1). Taxonomy (NCBI): domain Eukaryota; kingdom Metazoa; phylum Chordata; class Chondrichthyes; order Rajiformes; family Rajidae; genus Malacoraja; species Malacoraja senta. Next base: position 99,383,695 of record CM075977.1, read on the forward strand.
GGTGAAACTCAATACTAATACCTTCAAAAGACAGATGAAAAGAAAATTCTCAGTGTGACGTAATAAAATGTATTTTCATATTTATTCACCAGATAACCGTTCCCCATTTTCCTGTTCAACTTAATTCACAGAGGAGATATTGCACAATTGACTTTGGCCAAACCAGAAGGACATCTTAAATAAGCAATTTCCTTTCAAGAAGAATCAAGAATCAAGTTTCCTTTATTGTCATTCAGACCTTTCGGTCTGAACGAAATTGTGATGCCTGCAGTCATACACAGAACCAATATTAACAAAACATACAATAATAACAAAACATACAATAAACACAAATCCACCACAGTGAGTTCACCAAGCACACCCTCACTGTGATGGAGGCAAAGTCTTAGTCTCCGTCTCTTCCCTCCTTGTTCTCCCTCTGCGCTGAGGCGATCGATCCAGGCCGAAGATGCCGCCCTCCAGTCCAGCGGACCTCCGTGGTGATGTCGCCGCCACCGAAAGCAGGAACACCGTCTCTGCTCCGAGACGGCCTGCCACAGCATCAGACACAATAGTTGTTTAGTAATGACTTTTTTCAGTGCAAATGTCACTTCTGCATTTTACAACCATGTTATCCATTTGGTACAAAATTCTGGAAGCCAGAAGTAGTCAAGCAAGATTGCATCCTTGATCACTGGAGTTTACCAAAATAAAACTCAGTGAACCCCCTTTGGGATTTTAATTCATAAAACATTCTAATAATCTTACTTTTTCTATGTGAGCAAACTGAACTTTTCTACACCACTCAGTCAAAACTAAGATCTGAGCCGCACATAACACAACAGTCTTTCTGTTTGGGCACCTCAATGACAACAAATGACTTGCATAATATACAAAAGTTCAAACTTTTTCAGCTAGAATCCCTCTCATGTTCCTGCATCAACTTCCACTACCTTAGGTAAGAAAACTGAACTTCAAAGTTGAACCCGAATACTGCATCTAACCTTGTGTATGGAAGAACACGGTACTCATGTTTTAATTTTACCATACCTTGACCCACATTCTTTACTATTAAGAAAACAAAAACAACCACTGAGAAAGTCAAGTTTACTCCTCAATCATGATTTCAGGACAAAATGGTGGACTGGTAATTCACCAGATGCTCAACTACATTGCAGGTAGATTTTGGAATGAACTATTAATTCTCAGGGTTTCCTGACCCCTGTCAGTTTTCTAATTAATTGCCACCTTAATCCACATAAAAATCACAATACTTGTATTCAAAAAAGCTATTCCATCGCTATGAAGTGGTTTGGGACGTAGAGGAGTTGAAAGCCAACCGATAAGTGCAAAATTCATTCCTTTAGACTGCTTTAAACATTTAACACAACACTAAGACAAAGCAACATCAGAAAACATCATTAAGATAGATTTGCTTGTGAATAATTAAAGACAAACAGTAATTCAAATATATTTTTAAAATATATTAATAACTAAAATGCTATAACCAGCAAATCCAACAAAACTAATGCTTAGAGATTAACAGTATCATAATAGCAAAAACATTTTGGTGTGAAATGCATTTTCTTTGTTAAGAGGCAAAGTTTTGTCTACCTCTTTCTGTAATGAAGAGCCAAAATTCAATGGTACTGACCAGAGACTAAATGAAAACAAAAAGTCCTAGTTGTGATGCTAGTGGTTGGTGAAAAAGAGCAACAACTTAAAGCAACACAGAAAAAGTCCTCCCTTCCCTCTCACACTGATGCATGCTGTGTGTCCCAGATAATTGGTAGCATTTAAACAAAAAACAAACAACTGTACAGCACAGGCACAGGTCCTTCGCCCCATCATTTCTGGCCAAACACAATGCCAAGTTAAACTAATCCCCTTTGCATGCGATGCAAATCCATTCATTCCTGCAGATTGATTCCTGTCATATCTGCTTTCAACAGCACCCCTGGCAGCAAGTTCCAGGCACCCACCACACGCTGTTAAACAAAAACTTCTCCTGCACATCTCCTTTAAACTTTTCTCCTCTAATCTTAAAGCTATGCCCTCTAATCTCTGACATTCCACCCTGGGGGAAAAAATGCTCTGTCTATGCTATCTATGCCACTTGTGATTTTATATACTTCTATCAGGTCTCCCCTCAACCTTCGATGCTCCAGAGAAAACAATCCAAGTTTGTCCAACCTCTCCTCATATTTAATACCCTCTAATCCTGGGAGTACACTGGTAAAGCTCTTCTGCACCACCTCCAAACCCTGCACATCCTTCCTGTAATGTGGAGACCAGAACTGCACACATTACTCCAAAAAACACATTACCAAAGTTCAATAAAGTGCACGTCCAGATTCTTATATTCAATGCCCTAACTGATGATGGCAAACATATCATATACCTTCTTTACCACACTATCTACTTGTGTTACCAGTGTCAGCGTTATGGACTTGGACTGCTAGATCCCTCCGTACATCAATGTTGTTAAGGGTCTTGCTGCTAACTGTATGTGGCCTCCCAAAATGCAACATCTATAATTGATCTTTATCCCACTTTATCCTTTGACAGCTTACCTCACTGTGCAATTCTGCCAATTTTGGTGTCATCTGCAAACTTACCAAGCAACCCATCCAAATGTATGTCCATGTAATTTACATACATCTCAAAGAGAGGTCCTTGCACAGATCCCTACAAAACATAACTTGTCACATAACTCCAAACAAAATAACACATTGCCACCACTACCCTCTGTCTTCTATGGGTATGCTAGTCCTGAATGCAATCTATCACATTGCTGTGGATCCCATGCATTTTAATCTTCTGGATCAGCATTTCAGGAGTAACTTCAAATGTCATACCAACATCTATGTAAACAACATCCACTGTCCTGCCCTCATCAAACACCTTTGTCATCTCCTCAAAAGACTCAAATCAAGTTGGCAAAACATGACCTACCACAGTCAAAGCCATGCTGCCTGTCCCTAATTAGCACATTCTCTTACAAATACGAGTAAACGCTAACCCAGAGAATGCTCCCAAACAGCTCCCCTACCACTGATGTGAGCCTCATCATTCCACATTTTCCTGGATTATCTCCACCTTCCTTCTTAAACAAAGAAACAACATCGGCTATTCTCTAGTCCTCCAGAATCTCGCATGTGGCTAAAGATGCAAAAATCGTTGTTAATCCCTCTGCAATATCCTTTCATCTCCTTAAATAACCTGGGATAGATCATATCAGGCCCTGGGGATTCATCTGTTATACTAATTTCCAAACACCCACCACTATCTAGCATTTTGGTATACCCCACACTGATGTCACTATCCATGTCCTTCTCCTTGGTGAACACAGATGCAAAGTACCTGTTTTGCACCTCACCTACATCCTGGCTTCAAGCATAAATGTCTTTATACTTGAGTGGTCCTCTCTTCTCCCTAGTTACCCTCTTGTTTCTAATGTGCATATAGAAAGGCTTGGGAGTTTTAGTTTCAGAGATACAGCGTGGAAATAGACCCTTCTACACACAGAGTCTGTGCTAAACAAAGATCACACATACACTAGTTCTATCCTACACACTAGGGACAATTGACAGAAGCCAATTAACCTACAAACCTGCACATTTTTGGAATGTGGGAGGAAACCGGAGTACCCGGAGAAAGCCCACACGCCAACAGGGAGAACATACAAACTCTCTACCATCAGCTCCCGTAGTCAGGATTGAACCTGGGGCTCTGACACTGTAAGGCAGCAACTCCAAGACTGGTGAATGTGCTGCCCTTCTTTAATCCATCTTGCCAATGACATTTCATGGCCACCTTTGGCCCTTCTAATTACCTGCTGAAATTATTTCCTCTTTCCTCCAAAGGCTCGATCTGATTTCAATTTTAACATACACATCCTTGCGCTTTGTGATCAAAATTAGAATCTCTCTGGCCATCCAAGGTTCCTTTACCTTGCGATCCTTATCCTTCTTCCTTACTAGACCATGAATTCAGATCAGCTCCTACATGTCTGATGTGTACGCACCCATTAAAATTCCAAAATTAGGCTCCAATAACTGGGTCCTACCTAGTTATGTTGAAATCAGCCTTGCCACAATTTAGTACCTTCCCTCAGGCTCAGAACTTATCCATATTCAAAACCATCTTAATACTTATGGAGTATTCTTCAGTCTGAAGGGTCTCGACCCAAAACATCACCCATTCCTTCTCTCCAGAGATGCTGCCTGTCCTGCTGAGTTACTCCAGCATTTTGTGTCTACCTTCGATTAATACATTGCTCCCTGTATATCCTTGAGCTGGACTACCCACGTAGTGTCACGAGAATCACTTGAATACACCTAACAAATTATGCCCTGTCTAAGCCCTTCGCATTAAGGAAGCTCTAGTCAATATTGAGAAAGAGTACTCTTTAATCTATGTAGTGACTTTAATATAATATAATGCACAAGACACCAAGGGCATAATCATATAACATGCAAGCACAAAGCCACACAAGCAACTATTCTGTCAGATACTTGTGAAGAAAGTAGTCCTAAAATGACGAAAACACAAGGGAGAGCAGAAAACGAAAGTGCTTTGAGATAGTTCCAGCTATCTATTGATGCAGAGGTAAAAATTAAGGCCAAAACATACAGATGGTCAAGTGTGAAGATTACAGGAAAAACACAAACTAGGAAAAGCAAAACTTCATGGAGAACAAATGCAAGACAATAAACAAAACAGATAATTGTTAATAGTGTTCAATGTAGGTTCGCAAGTATGACCAAGTAGAATCAGGTCCAGTGATACCAAGGTCTAGATAAAAGCAAGACAAGTGTAACTCAGATAATATATACCCAAAAATGCAGAAGGTCCATTTTAAACTCAGAGGGGTACCCAATAAAAGGATTGCATTGATGCGAATTGTGCTATGGTCCAAAGGGAATGGCCTTGATATTCCCAATATTCAATTGGGAACAGAGGGTTCTGCTCATTAATTGATTTCAGAAATAGAGTCGAGTGGGCTGGTGCAGAAAGGTGTTTGAAAGCACCTTTTGGTGATGTCGAAAGGGATATCCACAGGTAAAGCCATTTCCAGAAGTCACGCTAATATAATTAAAATGTAAAAAAACTCAAGTACATATACAAAGGTATATGTATCACATGAGACCTTTTCATCACCAACACTTTTATGTACATGGGCCAATGGCATGCTGACAATGTCTGGGCCTCATAACACATGAGAAAATTGAGCTGGCCCGCTCTCTTGATCACTCAACTATGCAATCTGGCCCCATGCCTCAATCTCTAAATTATAGAAAACAACTTGAAAATGAAAGAATTAGTAAAAAAATACATATTTGAATACTGTATTAAAAAAAAAATAAAGATTAGTGTAATCTCAGCATTGTGCCCTAACGAAATAGTAGCATCAGAAGCCTTAATTTCCCACATAAGTCAGCCCCATGGCATTGCCAAAGTTGTCCATGTAAACAAGCGTTTGCAAGTGAACAAAGTAAACTATGACAAACTTAAAGTAAAAAGCACCAGGTTCAAGAACAGCTTCTTCTCAATATCTATCAAATTCTTGAATACTACACACTAAACTCAACAACCATGATCTTCTATGGACTATGTCTTCGGTTGCAATACAAACTTCAGTTTTTGCACAATTATGGTTATCAAGCATTACAATTATAAATTCATTATATTTTTATATATTATATTATCTGTATGTTATTGCATTTATGGACCAGTTAAGCTGTAGCAAGTAATAACATAATTGTTCTGTTGATGGTACATGTGACATTTAAACATTCTTGAAAATTTCCTTCATCTTTTACATAATTTTAAAACAAATGAAACCCAAAAACATTAAAATACTTTTGGAAAATGAATAAATATCCTATTTTGTGTGCTATATAATTATTTTCAGGTCATTAGATATGTATCAAAGTTCCCACCACAGAAAGTCTGTTCATGTACAAATAACCAGATTTCTGGCATAACATCATGTTTATCTACTCTCACATCTTGTTTTTTGTTCATGTCCATCTCTTAGCCAGACTTTTTTTTAATTTATGCCAAATTCATTCATTATTACAAATTTAATTGGCAAACATTTTTTCTGAAGATATAAACTGCTCAGAAGTTCAATACTTCTTGTCCTACGATAAAAGACATCTTTTAAAATGCGTGTCCCCATACAGTGCCCTCCATAATGTTTGGAACAAAGACCCATCATTTATTTATTTGCCTCTGTACTCCACAATTTGAGATTTGTAATAGAAAAAAATCACATGTGGTTAAAGTGCACATTGTCAGATTTTATTAAAGGTCATTTTTAAACATTTTGGTTTCACCATGTAGAAATTGCAGCTGTGTTACATAGTCCTCCCCATTTCAGGACACCATAATGTTTGGGACACATGGCTTCACAGGCGTTTGTAATTGCTCAGGTGTGTTTAATTGCCTCCTTAATGCAGGTATAAGAGAGCACTCAGCACCTCATCTTTCCTCCAGTCTTTCCATCACCTTTGGAAACTTTTATTGCTGTTTAAAGTCAAAGTAAAAGTAAATTTTATTCGCCACATACACCCGAAGGTGCAGTGAAATGAATTTTCCAGCAGCGGTACAATTACAAAAAGAACACACAATACACAATAAGATTTAACACAAATATCCACCACAGCATTCTTCACTGTGGTGGAAGGCAGAAAGTTCAGTCAGTCCTACTTGTTCACCCCTGGTCGGGGCCATGAACTCTCCGTAGTCGCCGCTACGGACATGAGGACCAAAGTTGTGTTAATAAAAGTCAAAGAAGCCATTATGAGACTGAGAAACAAGAATAAAACTGTTGGAGACATCAGCCAAACATTAGCTTACCAAAAATCAACTGTTTGGAACATCATTAAGAAGACAGAGAGCACTGGTGAGCTTACTAATCGCAAAGGGACTGGCAGGCCAAGGAAAACCTCCACAGCTGATGACATAAGAATTCTCTCTATAATAAAGAAAAATCCCCCAACACCTGTCCAACAGTTCAGAAACACCCTTCAGAGGTCAGGTGTGGATTTGCCAATGACCACTGTCCGCTGAAGACTTCATGAACAGAAATACAGAGGCCACACTGCAAGACGCAAACCACTGGTTAGCTGCAAAAATAGGATGGCCAGGTTAGTTTGCCAAGTACTTAAAAGAGCAACCACAGTTCTGGAAAAAGGACATGGACATATGAGATGAAGATTAACATATCAGAGTGATGGAAAGAGCAAAATATGGAGGAGAGAAGGAACTGCCCAAGATCCAAAGCATCCCACCTCATCTGTGAAACACGGTGGTGGGGGTGTTATGGGCATGTATGGCTGCTGAAGGTACTGGCTCACTTATCTTCATTGATGACACAACTGCTGATGGTAGTACCATAATGAATTCTAAAGTGTATGGACACATCCCATCTGCTCAAGTTCAAACAAATGCCTCAAAACCCATTGGCCGGCGGTTCATTCTACAGCAAGACAATGATTCCAAACATACTGTTAAAGTAACAAAGGAGTTTTTCAAAGCTAAAAAATGGTAAATTCTTGAGTGGCCAAGTCAATCCCCCAATCTGAACCCAATTGAGCATGCCTTTTATATGCTGAAGAGAAAGCTGAAGAGGACTAGCCCCCAAAACAAGCATAAGCTAAAGATGGCTACAATACAGGCCTGGCAGAGCATCACCAGAGAAGACACCCAGCAACTGGTGATGTCCATGAGTCGCAGACTTCAAGCAGTCGTTGCATGCAAAGGATATGCAACAAAATACTAAACATGACTTTCATTTACATGACATTGCTGTGTCCCAAACACTATGGTCTCATGAAATGGGGGGACTATGTATAAACACTGCTGTAATTTCTACATGGTGAAACTAAAATGTATAAAAATGGCCTTTATTAAAATCTGACAATGTGCACTTTAACTACGTGTGATTGTTTCTATTAAAAATCTCAAATTGCAGAGTACAGAGGTAAATAAATAAATGATGGGTCTTTGTCCCAAACATTATGGAGGGCACTGTGCCTCCAAAGAATGGCTCTGTTCCTACACAATGTTAGTGCAGCAGCTGAACTTTAACAGATTGTGCCATGAGCCAGACACAACATATCAGCAACAACACAATGCCCAAACCTCTATCCAAGAAATGTATCTTAACTAAGAATTTACTACTAAGAATGAAAATGTAGACTCAACACAAGACGTTATACTATTCAATAGTTTAACATACAAGGCCACTTGTAACGACTTTACAGGCTGTGCTGTTATGTGCTGTTAAACACCCTTGAATAATACTACAGAAGCTCTGCATACATGTGTACTTTCAGGGACAAAAATAAAAGCACTTAAAAGTGCGGTAACATCAAAATCTACAAAGGGGTCACATAAAGAATGGTCTCTGCAGAAAGGTGTGGTGAGGGGAAGATCTGACTGGGGGGTGGGACCCTGTTGAAGCTAGTGGAAATGTCAGAGAACATTGTGCTGAATGAAGAGGCTGGTGGTGGTAGGCAGAGACTACTGCTGTTCTGTCTGGGGGAAGACAAGAGGGGCAGAAGCAGAACTGTGGGAAAGTGGGGAGATACAGGTGAGGGAACTATGCACAACTGTGGGGAGGGTGAGCGTCACCCATATTTTCCAGAGAGACCACTGTCATCATGGCTCCTTGGTTTGCTTATCCCCGTCGTTACACAGACAAATTCCCATGCAACTAAAGCGGAGCAACATCTGCCCCCTACAACTCCCCTCTTGCCTCCATTCAGTGACCTCGACAACCCTTCCAGGTGAAGCAGAAGTTAACATGCACATCTTGCAACTTCATCTATTTCATACGATACACTTGGTACTTACACTTGGCCTCCTTTACATCGGTGAGACCAGGCGTGGACGAGATGACTACCTTGACAAACACGTGCACTATGTCTGTCTGGGCCCGCTGGAGCTGCCAGTTGCTTGCCACTTCAATTCCCATGCCCACCTCTCTGCCCTCAACTTCCTACATTGTCAAAGTGAGGCATTACACAAAATGGAAAGACAGCACCTCATATTCCACTTGGGTAGCCTGCAGCCCAAACACTGTATTCTCTCATGTCGTTTAACCCCCCCCCCCTTATCATCTACGCAGCTTATCCACCCACATCTCTTTCCATTGATCGCACCTGTACCTTACCGTACTTTTGTATGACTTTAAACCCAACTTTACTTGACTTTCTCTCTCACCCAGATCCTTTCCCTCTTCTCCACATCATTCATCCAATTATCACCCATCCCACCAGGTCCCCTATCCCTCCGTTCTAAATTTCACTCCCCGTTTTCCTTTCTTGTCATATTTCACCAGTTGCACCCTTTTGTCTTCTCCACTGATCACATCTAGCTTTGTTTACCAACAACACCTTTTTCTCCCCACCTGACATCTGCCACTCAATCCTTCCACTCAGCGCTTTCTACCAGCTATCGCCAGTGTACTCCAGTCTAAAGAAGTGTCCCAGCCAGAAACATCATCTGTGAATTTCCCTCTGCATGTGCTGCCTCACCCGCTGGGTTCCTCCAAGTGTTTTTCTGCTTGGTACTAATTCAACTAGTTATTTACACAACCCAAATGGATAGTGGTGGTTGCAAAACTTTTTCAACCCGTTTTTAAACAAGTTAACATTGTTATTCTACAGCCACTACAGGCAGCAAAACACTGCACTGGGGACTGTAATTTAACAATTGGCCAGCTACTTGAATAGTTAAATGCTCATTCCAACAAACTGAATGTTAATAGTTAATGTAAATAGATTTTACATATGCAAATACCAGTTCTAGTCCAAACATTCACCATAACGAAAGAGTACTGTTCTTTGCAATGGTTAATGACAGTTGAACATCCATCAAGATTGTATTTTTATCTCTGCCACAAGTTGTGGCAACTTCACTTTCATGCCTCAGAATGACATTTACCACCAACTGCACTCACAACAACCCCTCCCCACAACTACCCACTCCCATCCAAGAGAGGGGGAGATAACCTCCAGAATTAAGAGCAGCACAGTGGTGCAGCAGGTGGAGCAGTTGCCTCATAGCCAGAGACCATGGTTCGATCTGACCTGTGTCCTGTCCTGCCTGTGTGGCGTTTGTACATTCTCTCTGTGACTGTGGGTGCTCCGGTTTCCACCCACAAACCAAAGAGATGTGGGTTTGTAGATAACTTGGCCTCTGTACATTGTCTCTCGCTTACAGGGAGTGGAAGCAAGGGGGTGTGAAAGCAGAATAACATAGAACTCGTGTGAACGGGTGATCGATGGTCAGCGCGGACTCAGTGGGTCGAAGGGCCTGTTTCCGTGCTGTATCTCTAAACTAAACTAAGAAACCAGATATTAGTGTAGAATGTCCGCTTGAGCCAACTCAACTAAACATAAATCAGCTACAACAAAAATAACTTGTCCAGCCAAGTTATAATTGTCATAGCACCAATTAATTGATTGCACCCATTATATAAATGTTACTTAAAAATAACTTAAAACTTAGACATCCAACCAAGTTATAATTGTCACAGCTATTATATAACCTGTATGTGTCATGAAATGTTTCTTTTTGGCTAGTTATTATTTTGTTACAAAGAAAAATGCAAGGTTTATCTCCAGTAACTCTATAGAAGCAGTTCCTGTCAGTACACACTGCTTTCACAACAATTCTACATAGTGGAACACCTGATCAGCCAAAAATCAATCCTTTGCCCGACAAAGGAAAACACAAAACTTCAAACCAGATTTTATATCACAATAAACTTTGCAAAAGGGGTCACAAGAAGAACGGCAAATATGTTCCCCATTTTTACTTTCAACCTACAGAAGCGATTTAGTCAAGTTGTTTGCCCAAAACAACAATCAATCACACGTGATTACTGAAAGATTTTTAATTCAATGTTGACGGTCATAATCAACCAATCTTTTCCTTATGTTTGCAGAAACGGGGCAAACTATTGCAGAGACGAGGAAACGATATGTATAAAATCACCACCAGTTTTTCTAATGATCAGTGCAGCTCCCGACCGCACCGGCCAGTTGGCTGGAGGGGTGGTCAGCTCCAGGGGCACCGAAGCTCGGGGTAGGGGGTACCAGGACTCATCACAGAAACAAGGGCTGAGGTCTCAGGCACTTGCAGACCCTGGGGCCTGGTGCAAACAATCCTGGGCTCAGCCAGACTCCCTGACCCCCCCCCCCACAAACCAACTCGTCCACCTCCTCATCCCCTCCCCCACTCCCCCCTCCTCTCATCCCCTCACACCTCTCCCTCCCTCCTCCCCTCTCTACTCACCCCCCCATCTCCTCCTCACTCCCCCCCCCTCTCAACCCCCTCTCCTCCCCTCTCTCTCTCTCTCTCTCTCTCTCTCCCCCTCGCCATGTTGGGAAACCGCGATGTGTTTTTCCCGGGCGGCGGCCGCCCCTCACTCACCCAGCCCTCTGGAGACGCCGCCGAGGATGAGGAGGCAGGCGATGATGGCGCAGCGCGGGACCGTGGCCGGTAGCGGTGGCGGTGCCGGGGCCATGGCCGCAGACACTGGGCGCCTCGCGCTGACCGACTGCCCGCCCGCCCGCACGCACCGACCAACCGCCTCACGCTGCCGGCCGCATGACACGGCGGCTCCCATTGGCCGGCGCCCCCTCCCCGCGGCCGCCCTGACACAGCGCGCCCCATTGGCTGCTCCACCGTCCGCCTCTCATTGGTCCACAGCCCAGGGCAACGTCATTCTCCGCTCCCCTATTGGACAGTGTCGCCGGAGCTCAGTCATCCGCGGCCGCTCATTGGCCGGCGCCACCTGGCCACAGGCACTCGCGGTTTCATTGGATGAGCCCCAGAGCGCCAGCCCGCCCCTTGACCGCCAGTGTCAACATCTGGATCCAGTGACAATGGTTCCGGTGCCAGTGCAATGGTGCCAGTGTCAACATCTGGATCCAGTGACAATGGTGTCAGTGCCAACTCAATGGTGCCAGTGTCAACATCTGGATCCAGTGACAATGGTGCCAGTGCCAGCTCAATGAGTGCCAGTGTCAACATATGGATCCAGTGACAATGGTGCCAGTGTCAGCCCAATGAGTGCCAGTGTCAACATCAGGATCCAGTGACAATAGTGCCAGTGTCAGCTCAACGGTGTCAGTGACCACTCAATGGTGCCAGTGTCAACAAATGGTGCCAGTGTCAATAGATGGATCCAGTGCCGACTCAACGGTGCCAGTGCTGGTTCAATGGCGCCAGTGCCCGCTCAATGGTGCCAGTCCCCACTCAATGGTTGCAGAGCATGCGTATAACCTAATGATATAATTATTTGAAATCTTCAATATTAGATAACTAACTTACATACAAGCCGTCACCCTTCTCCTTCATCCCCCCACCCCCCACCGCTTCTCCCACCTCAATTTCCTATTTCCCAGTGAATCTGCAACCATTTTCGCCTCCCCCTTCTGCCTCTCTCCTTCGCCTATATTCCTTCTTCTGATTTCACAATTTGCAACTCTTCTATCCTTATCTCACATTTTTTTTGTCCTTTCATCTCTGGCCTTTCTCCAGTCATCTGCCAACCAAATATTCACCTCACCTGTATCCACCTTTCACTCGCTGACTTTGTCCTGTCCCAGCTCCCACCCGATTTTATCAGCCATCAGCTCCCACCCAGCGTGATCAGCCATGGTCAGAGTGAATGGCAGTGCTGGCTCGAAGGGCTGAATGGCCTACACCTGTACCTATTGTCTATTGTCTATGTCTATTATTCTACCCCCCCCCCCTCCTCCATCCTCCCTCCTCCACCACCACAATCAGTCAGAAAAAGTCTGAAAAATAACATTAGAAAACGTAATTTATGAGAGGAATGAATCGGGTAGATGCACAGAGTCTCTTGCCCAGAGTAGGTGAATGGATGACCAGAGGACAGGTTTAACGTGAAGTGGAAAAGATTTAATGGGAATCTGAGGGGTAACTTTTTCACACAAAGGGTGATGGGTGGATGGAACAAGCTGCCAGAGGAGGTAGTTGAGGCACATGGATAGGACAGGTTTGGTGGGATATGGTCCAAACGTGGCCAAGTGGAACTAGTATAGCTGGGACATGTTGGCCAGAGTGGGCAAGTTGGGCCGAAGGGCCTGTTTCCACACTGTATCACTGTATGAATCTATGACTCTAAACATTATCTTCTTCCACAGTGGAGCACTGACTGAGAATGGTGACAGATAATTGGAAACTGTCTTGGGTTGAGTAGTCTCCCTTTGTATCACGCAATCCAATGACCGTGACTGAATCAGTCCACCTCCAATCGTTTAAACACCGACTTGTTTAGTTTGAGTTGAAAGTTATCTCTATCCACTTATATCTCGCCATGCACTACAAATGCAGTCCAACTAATTTACAAAGTAAAATACAAACTACGTAATAGCATATTTATTAAACATTATTTTAGTTGTATCATTTTTAACAACTGGGACATGATAACAGCAAAAGACTATTTAGCCCCGCAGTAGTCTTCTGCCACTGAGTGCGATCGTGACTGATCTGTGAACTCCCTCAATTTTTTCTTTTAATCTTTTTAATGGTTAACTAAATTTTATCATTTCTGGGTCTTAAACAAATAATTTTCCCAGAATCAATCATTATTTGCAAAAGAACAAACCTGCCATCCTTTGCATGTAGAAGTGTTTCCTGACTTCTTTCCTGAAAGACTTGGCTCTAATTATTTCACCTTGTCCCTAGACCTTAATATATCAGAAATAGAACAGACTGCGAAAGATACAGTTTCTCCAACTTGCATGAAATCACTCCTTGTCTGAGCACTGGAAAGGTCAGATAAGCTAAGATCTTTCACTTTCCTCTTTTGTCTTGGCTGTTTAGACATGATGATCAGATCAGTCAAATGCTCCCTCTGTGGGAGATCAGGGGAATTCTCAGTGTTCCTGGTGACTATACCTGTGGGATGTATGCCCAGGTGCAGTTTCTGACTGACCATATCAAGAGGCTGTAGCCAAAGTTGGACATGCCTGGAAGCATGTGTGTTTCTGGAGAGCATCATAGTTAGGGGCTTTAGTGAGGTGGTCATTTGTGAGTTGTTCACACTGAAGCTACAGTTGTAGTTGGGTGGCCACCAGAGAAATAGAGGGGCAGACAGGGAGTGCAGGATTCCCCTGCTGTGGCCATTCTGCACAGCAACAAATACATAACTTAGGATAATATTGTGGGAAAGGCCTTTCAGAGGAGAGCAGTGGTGACCAGGTTTAGTGTAGAGATACAGCCTGGAATCAGGTCCTTCGACCCACCGAGTCCATGCCGACCAACATGCCGACCCATTAGCTCTACCCTTCACACACTAGGGACAATTTACCATTATACCAAGCCAATTAACCTGCAAAAGCTGTACGTCTTTGGAGTGTGGGAGGACACTGGAGATCCCGGAGAAAACCCACGCAGGTCACAGGGAGAACGAACAAACTCCGTGCAGACACCACCCATAGTCAGGATCGAACCCAGGTCCCTGGCGTGGTAAGGTAGCAACTCTACCGCTGCACCACTGTGCCGCCCCTGCAAAACAGGTCTACAACACAACATATGAATCTAATGCACAGTGGAGGAGGGTGGCATCAAGGAGAGCTATAGTGTTAGGGAGAGAGACAGGAAATTCTGAGGCTGCAAACAAGACGTCTAGTCTGGAGTATTACCTCCTTGGTGCCCGGCTCAAGGATGTCTCCAAGCCGTTGCCGAACACTGACGGCACTGGGCCTGTACTTGCTGGAGTTTAAAAGAATGAGGGGGGACCTCATTGAAAGTACAGAATAGTGAAAGGCATGGATATGGAGAAGATGTTTCCACTCGTGGGAGAGTCTCGGACTAGAAGTCATAGCCTCAAAATTAAACAACTTTCCTTTAGGAAGAAGATGAGGAGGAATTTCTTTAGTCAGAGGGTGGTGAATCTGTGGAATTCTTTGCCACAGAAGGCTGTGGAGGCCAAGTCAGTGAATATTTTTAAGGCAGAGATAGATAAATTCTTGATTAGTACGGGTGTCAGGGGTCATGGGGAGATGGCAGGAGAATGGGGTTAGGAAGGAGAGATACATCAGCCATGATTGAATGGTGGAGTAGACTTGATGGGCCAAATGGCCTAATTCTGCTCCTATCACTTATGACATTTTTAAGGAAGAGGGTGAGTAGCCAGAGAACATTGTGCTCATCGGTACCAATGACATAGGCAGAAAGGGGGATGAGGTCCAACAGTGTGAATATGGGGAGTTAGGCAAAAAGTTTAAAAAGCAGGACATAAAGGTGTGGAATCTCTGGATTACTCCTGGTGCCACTTGGGAGTGAGGGTTGGAATAAAAGGATAGGCCAGATATGTGTGGCTGAAGGGATAGTGGAGTAGAGAGGGATCCAGGTTTTTGGACCACTGGGATCTCTTCTGTGGTAGAGGTAATAATAATAATAATACATTTTATTTATATAGCGCTTTTCAAGGACTCAAAGTCGCTTTACATGGAGAGTCAAAAACAAAACAAAATAGAGCAGTAAGACAGAGATGCAAAGGGGAGGGGGACATGGGACTAAGGGTATGCAGAGGTGATCTGCACAAGAGGAATGGATTGCACATGAACTGGAAGAGGACCAACATCCTGGTAGGATCATGTGCTGATGCTAATCGGGAAGGTTTAAACTAGTGTGGCAGGGGTTTGGAGCCAACGGCAGCAGAGGGGCAGCAGAGGGGCAGATGAAAAGGATGAGGCCAATACAAAAGTAAAAGCAGCTGTCCAGTGGGCTGGATGTGTAGGGAAGGAACCGCAGATGCTGGTTTAAACCGAAGATAGACACAAAATGCTGGAGAGAGTTGCTGCCTGTCCCGCTGAGTTACTCCAGCATTGTGTGTCTATGTCCAGTAGGCAGGACAAGTAGAAGCAGGCCAGAAAAAAGTGGTAGAGGTAGGTACAATGGATCTGGCATCACAGTGGCGCAGCAATAGAGTTGCTCCCTCACTGCGACACAAACCCGGATTTCATCCTAACTATTGCTGCCGTCGGTACAGGGTGGGGGGGGGGGGGGTTGTACGTTCTCCTTGTGACCACGTAGCTCTTCTCCGGATGCTCTGGTCCAGGGGTGGGGAACCTGCGGCCTTCTAGGCAATTAAGTGCGGCCTTTTGAATGAACCCAAATTTTGTAGAACAAATCTTTTTATTTTTATTAATATGAAATAATCCTCCCTGACTGATGGCCACAATTAAAACATTAGTAAGTCATGATGGCTATTTTAACACCTGTTATGCTTATGATTTAGTTCTAATGCGACCCTAGACTCTAGAAAGCAGTCACAACAAAGTCATTAAAAGGTTAGTTAACTTTAGAATTAACAAACGTTTTTCATTTTCTTGAAGTTAGTACATAGTAGGTTGATTTTTACAAAATAATGTACATTTTGAAGTATATCTAATCGAAGTTTCTTGGATGCGGGCTTATTAGATTACAGCTAACTTAATGCGACATTCCAACATGAAAAGGTTCCCCACTCCTGCTCTGGTCCCCTCTCACGTTCCAAACGTGTGCAAGTTCGTAGGTTAATTAGCTTCTGTAAATTGTCCTTCTTAGTGTGTAGAATGCGAAAATGGGATAACATGAAACTAGTGTGCGGGTGATCAATGGGCCGAAGGACCTGTTTCCGCGCTGCATCTCTGAACAAAACTCAAAAAAATGTAGGAGTTAAAACACATTTTGACAGGAAAAGTTTAAAAGGATATGGGCTGAAATGGAGACAAATGGAGACAAATAGGGGAAGCTCAAGAAGGCACTCTAGTTGACAAGAACAAATGCGGAGATGGGCCTATTTGCATGCTATATAGATCCATGATCCTACAATTACAACAACCCTGGTTTGTATACTCCGCCCCAAAAATGTAAAGACTGAAGCCCAAACATCATTATGATAAATTTGTTTAATTCCCTCTGAAACTAATACATTCTACCTAAGATCTTAATGTTTAGAAGTCTTACATTGCTTGTGGGCTTTGTTTCACTATACAATAACTTCTATATCCTTGTGTTCCAGTCTTGTCGATATTATGTCTAATATCCCAGAAGCTATTTTAATTATTTTCCATACATTTGTGTAGAAGGACCCTCAAATCAACGTTCTTACCATTCATTTAACAGTCCAAAATAGATGGCATCATATTTTCCTATCTAAATTCTATTTTTCTTAATTTTACACATACATCCAATGTATGAGCACTTCCTCAAGATTTAATCCTTCCATTCAAACTGCTTATAATGCCTTCGTTGATGTCACCTGTGCATTTATCTTGAACTAATTATTTTGCCAGAGAAAATAGTTTTTTAGTCCATCGAGTCCATGTCTTTTGCAGTGAATAGTTGCAACTTCCCAACATATCTTTATGCAATGCCTCTGATCACATTCGGGCGGCATGGTGGTGTAGCAGTAGAGCTACTGCCTTACAGTGCCAGAGACCCGGGTTCGATCCTGACCACGGGCGCTCTTTGTACGGAGTTTGTACATTCTCTCAGTGACCTGCGTGGGTTTTCTCCGAGATCTCCGGTTTCCTCCCACACTCCAAAGAAGTATAGGTTTGCAGATTAAATGGCTTGGTATAAAAGTAAAATTATCCCTTGTGTGTGCAGAGTAGTGTTAATATGTGCGGATCGCTGATTGGGGCAGACTCAGTGGGCCGAAGAGCCTGTTTCCGCACTGTATCTCTAAACTAAACTAAGTTCAGTCTGAAGAAGGGTCTCGACCCAAAACGTCTCCCATTCCTTCTCTCCAGACATGCTGCTTGTCCCGCTGAGTTACTCCAGCATTTTGTGTCTATCTTCGATTGACTGTAAACCAGCATCTGCAGTTCCTTCCTAAACTAGACTAAATACTGTACATAATCCCTGCTCTCTGACTCTTGTTGATTAACCAATATTTCATTTTTCCTTTCAACATGGAAGAAGGACATTTAACCCATTTAGTGTGTGCCGGTTCTCAGAGCATTCCCATCAGTCCCACTCGCCCAATTATTTCCCTGTAGCCGGTTCTTCCTCACATGTCTATAATCTCCTCCCTCACTACCTTGCTACTCTTCTGCACCAGGGATCATTTGCATTAGCCAGTCAAACTATTAGCACACCTTTGGGACATAGGTGGAAACCAGAGCACCAGGGGGGAAATAATGTGGTCACAGAGATACATGAATTTCCACATGGCCAACACAAAGAACAGGAGCAAAGCCACATTTGTACGAAAACGCAAGGAAATGGTAATAACTTACCTTTAATTTGATACGCCTTCAACAGTCTCTAATATAAAGCACTTTATCAAATTCTGTGGAATTCCATATGAAAAAGACATTATTCTGTCCATTACTTTTGTCATGTCTTCAGAGAATCCAATCTGGTTTCTGCTGGTCCATTATACATGTTATTAGATTCCTGTTTTTCCTGCTTTCTCCTCCTACTACATCGGTATGAAATATGGTCCTGGCATGAAATTTCTTTTGTCCATTCCCTCCACAGATTCTACCGGACCCGCTAATTTCCTCCAACACTTTGTGTTTTACTCACAGTTCCAGCATCTTCAGTTTCTTCTGTCTCCATTGCAGGAATTTTTTTTGACTTGCATTGCATCATATAATTTGGTATTAGCAGGGATTGCATTTAGGAGACACAAGTAACTGCAGATGCTGGCATCAACATGCTGGAGGAACTCCAGTCCTGTACTCCATGCTGTATGTCTCCAAGACTCTAACTCAGCAGGTCAGACACCATCTGTGGAGAGAAATGGACAGACGACATTTTGGTGGGGAACCTTCTTTAGATTGAAGGAGTCGGGGGAAGATAGCTGGAGAGAGATGGGAGGGGGTGGGCAAAGAACTTGGAGGTGATAAATAGATTCAGGTGAGGAGGGATCAATTGGCAAATGAGTCAGGTGGGGGAGAGCTGGGTGGAGATAGTTACCGAGGCTGGAGGAGATAAGTGGAGAAGACAAAAGCGTGTAGATAGTGGAAAATCTAGGCAGTGCACCTGAAATTTAGTTGTATGTATTTACAATGATAATAAAGTGTATTATTATTATTAAATATTAAGAAAGGAAGATGAAGAGTGAAACGTAGAACCAGAGGGAGAGATGGTCAGTAGAAAGGAACGTGTGTGGAGGGAGTGGGGCGTGGGATGGTGTTGGCAGAAAAAGAATGGGTGACCTGGTGTAGGGAGGGGTGGGAGATGAGTGGATGGAGAACTAAAACTTTATTCTAGGGATCGCATAGTCTTAGCAGGTCGCCGAAAAACCTGGCGACTGGACTCCCCTACGACAATGTCTATGACAATGTCTACAACAACCTACCACCTAGTCGACATCCAGCTATGGCAATCTACGACAACCTATGTCCACCTGCGACAAGCTACGACAAGGTAAGACAATTCAGTCGCCGCTACCTGTCGCCGCTTGACGTAGGTTGACGTAGGCAGTCGCCAATGGAATTCACCAAAGTCAGCACCGACGACAACCTATGTCATCCTGGCGACAACCTACGACAGCACCTATGTCAAGAGAAGTCAAGCTACGCTCATTGGCGGCAGGCCAACTGTCGCCGAAACGTTTTGAACATTTCAAAATCCAGCAGCGACCAGAAAAACGCTACGATTCTTTGGGCGACTGAGGAGACTACTCACGACAATACAGGCAACACCCCGGTGACCATGTGGCGACAGCCTAGTCGCCTATAGTCACCTAAAAAAATCCCCTAAGTGAGACAGGGGTATTATTCTCTTTTGAACACATCCAGTGAATTGGCCTCCACTGCCTTCTGTGGCAGAGAATTCCACAGATTCACAACTCTCTGGGTGAATTCACAACTCTCTGGGTGGACATACGCAACATATGCAAACTCCAAACAGGAACATTGATAAAGAGACGATAGATGAATCTCAATAGCAAACAGGAATTAATGTTATTGAAGCGACAATAAGGGTGAAATATGTTTCCCTGAGATCTTCTTCTTGCGTATGGCGTGCACAGCCTAAAGCTGTAGGTCAACTTGTTCTATTTGATCTTGTTTGTGCACGTCGGGTTGATTGCTTTAGTCGAAACAGGGTGGACCAAAGATCCTATAGCAGAGCAAGATAGACCACTCCTGCTAAATGCAATGGGCTGACGTGTAGTACGCAACGGAGCGGAACGTAGGCCTTTTTTTCATCCATTTCAGTAACCCGACCCGACCCGACCCGACTCGCAGTGTAATCAATGTTGCGGGGGAACAGTTTGTGTTAATAAATTATAATTCTGAAAATGAGGAGAAGATTTTTACCAAAGAACTTTTATTTTTACGAGGATGTTTCCGTAACCAGCTTCCGTCTCCGCACTAGTATCTTTGCTCCGCTATGGGATCTTTGGTGCGGAGACGGAAGCCGGTTATGGAAATGGGGCTGAAAATTACCCATGAATCTGCCCATGACCGTACTACGTCTTTTTCGTCGAGTGATCTATCTTGCTCGCTATAGGATCTTTGGGGTGGACCATGTGAAGGTTGCAATCATCCACCCCTTCCCTGAGGTGATAACTTCAGAGAAATAACACAGGAGAACTTTGTCTCAAAGTTATGCTTGGGACAATAGGAGGGAATATCCCAAGGGATCATCCATCCGGTGGTCTGTCAATCAGCTATCCATCATTGCCACTGTGTCAAAGCTGTAAATAATACCATCTATTATGAATCTCTGGGAAATTCTCATTAGAACTACATGAGAATGGAAAATTAAAAAAAATGTGGATGCTGAAAACCTGTCACAAAATCAGAAAATGGAAATCCTCAGCAGATCAGGCAGTACCTGAAGAAAGAGAGACATTACAATTCCATGTCCATGGGTATTGCTTGAATGATCCAAATTAAGCACTTTTAGTTTTTGGTTTAATTTAGAGGTACAGCGTTGAAACGGGCCCTTTGGTCCACCGAGTCCGCACCGACCAGCGATCCCCGCACACTAACACTGCCCTACACACACTATGGACAATTTACATTTAAGGGCCTGTCCCACTGCAGCGACCTAATTGGCGAGTTTAGAAGAGTTTAGGAGAGTTTGAAAAAGTGTCATGTTGACGACCTCCTTCGACTGTAGAAAACCTCCTTCGATCTCCTTCGACTATGTTGAAGACTATTTACGACCACCTTCGACTACCCTCGATTACCCTCGATTACCCTAGACTACCCTCGATCACCTACGATTACTGGCGGGCATTTTTCAGCATGTTGAAAAATACGCCGCGACCTAGCTGAGGCCTCGAGTATGCGGGGACTACTCTCGAGCATGAAGGAGAGTTACAAAGACCTCCTAGGACCTCGTGTCGACCATGCTGCGAGTATGAGTTGAGGGCAAACTCGTCAGAACTCGCGGATTTGGTCGCCGCAGTGGGACAGGCCCTTTATACCAAGCCAATTAACCTACACACCTGCACGTCTTTGGAGTGTGGGAGGATACCAAAGATCCTAGAGAAAACCTACGCAGGTCATGGGAAGAACGTACAAACGTCGGACAGACAGCACCCATAGTCGGGATCGAACCCAGGTCTCCGGCACTGCAAGCACTGTAAGGCAGCAACTCTACCAGTGCGCCACCGTGCTGACTGCTTGTATCTTCCTTCATGCAGACACTAAATATTTGCTTAATTTATTTGATGTTTACTTATTTCCCTGTATTGTTTTTCTCAGATTATATGGGGTCCACATTAATTTAAACAAGTCTTTTCCTGTATACTGTATAAACATATAGAAGTTTTCACAGTCTGTTTCTTGCTAGATTACTGTCATATTATACTTTGCTTTTTCTTATCAATTCCTTGGTTCGCTGCTGAATTCTAAATTGTTTCCCATTCCTTAGGCACTGTGCTTTTTGACCATACTGTAAGTCTTTTTCCTTTGATCATTAATAATGTTTGTTTATGCATTAAAGAGAGAGAGAGATTTGTGTGGGAAAGAATTGCAGGTGCTGGTTTAAACAAAAGGAATAGGTAATGGCATGTTGGCCTTCATAACAAGAGGAGTTGAGTATAGGAGCAAAGAGGTCCTTCTGCAGTTGTACAGGGCCCTAGTGAGATCACACCAGGAGTATTGTGTGCAGTTTTGGTCTCCAAATTTGAGGAAGGTCATTCTTGCTATTGAGGAAGTGCAGCGTAGGTTCACGAGGTTAATTCCTGAGATGGCGGGACTGTCATATGTTGAAAGAATGGAGCGACCGGGCTTGTATACACTGGAATTTAAAAGGATGGGAAGGGATCTTATTGAAACATATACAGTAAGATTATTAAGGGATTGGACATGCTAGAGGCAGGAAACATGTTCCCGATGTTGGGGGAGTCCAGGACCAGGGGCCACAGTTTAAAAATAAGGGGTAGGCCATTTAGAACGGAGATGAGGTTTCACCCAGAGAGTTGTGAATCTGTGGAATTCTCTGCCTCAGAAGGCAGTGGAGGCCAATTCTCTGGATGCTTTCAAGAGAGAGTTAGATAGAGCTCTTAAAAATAGCGGCGTCAAGGGATATTGGGAGAAGGCAGGAACTGGGTACTGATTGTGGATGAGCCATGGTGATCAGCCACGATCACAGTGAATGGTGGTGCTGGTTTGAATGGCCGAATGTCCTACTCCTGCACCTTTTGTCTATTGTCTATTGTAATGTTTCAGGGCGAGACCCTTCTTCAAACTTCAGATATATATTTGTTATGAAACAATGAATTAATTCTTTAGATGTTTGCATTTCCTGTCATATCTGTTGATGCTGTTGCCCAATCTGATAAAGCCAGTTCTTGTCTCATACCTTTGTAGCTTGAGCCCTTAGGTTTAAGAGCATGGTTTCAGATTGAAATAAATCATTTTAATTTTTCATACAATGTTCTATCATGCTATGGTCACTTTCCCCTGCAGTCCCTTCACTACCAAGGTACTAATTGACACTTTCTCAATTCAAAATGACTTTTTTTCATTAAGCAAAACGTGCTGGAGGAACTCAGTGGGCCAAGTAGCATCTGCAGTGGAAATGGACAGTTAATGTTTTAGTTGGGACCCTTCTTCAGACTGATGGAGTTGGGGGGAGAAAGTTGGAAAAAGATGTGGGTGGCAAAGCCTGTGAAGTGATAGGTGAGGTGAGGGGGGCGGGGGGGTGCTTTGCAAATGGGTGGAGTAAGTGACAATGGCTAGAGGTGAAAAGAAGACAAACAGTTTGTCAGAAAATGAAAGAAGAGGAGTGACGGAATGTAAAGCTGGAGGGAGGGATATGGGTGGAGGGGGGAACGGGAGAGGGGCAGGGGGGAGATGAAAGATGGGGTGAAGTGTTATAAAAGGCAAAAATAGAACTTGGGGATGGGAGATTAGGATGGTGGGATATAGAGGGAGATACTTCATTTGTCCATGCTTGCTTCTCTCCACCAGAGATGACCAATTACTTCAGTTCCAGCCTGTAAGGAACTGAAGGTATACAGTAGATATTCAAATGACTGTGGCATTTGTAGTGTGACTGCACTCGGGATATTTCTGGATGTTGCCATGGAGAAGTAGTGATTCCTCGCCAGATCCGCTCAGTTCTTCCTGTAGTCTCTTCTATTGCCCTTTTCTCCATTCACAGAAACATACAAAATAGGTGCAAGAGTAGGCCATTTGGCCTTCGAGCCAGCACCGCCATTCAATATGATCATGGCTGATCATCCAAAATCAGTACCTGCTTTCTTCCCATATCCATTGATTCCGTTAGCCCTAAGAACTAAATCTAACTCTCTCTTGAATACATCCAGTGGATTGGCCTCCACTGCCTTCTGTGGCAGAGAATTCCACAGATTCACAACTCTCTGGGTGAAAAAGTTTTTCCTCATCACAATGTGATCCACACTGAGGCCAGTGGCGTCGGTCAAAGCCCTTGAGTAAAATATTTGCTGGTTGAAACATGTGTATGGACCTCCTGGATTTGGGGATGGGAGTTGAGCCTTTTGTATCCTTCAACCGCTGGTAATTATGGGGCTCGACCTGCGACCACCTGGGGAATGAGGTGATTGAGCCAAAGAAGCGAGAAAAGAGTTGGACCCCTCTTCAGTCAGAGACCCTCTGATGTTGCACTTTCAATGAAAAGAAGCTTGAGTCAAATTGTTACAGGGCCCCTTGGAAGAACACCTCAACGACATTTCTGGATGAGTTGATAAGTGGCAAGTAATATTTGTGCCACAGTATATCAAAGTAACAACCAACTCCAAAATTAGCCCAACCACCTCTCCTTTACATTAAAGTTGGTACCTTGGCTGAATTACATGCAATTATTGTGGTGAGGAGAGTAGGCAGAGGGTATGGGGATGATGAGGGAGGTGGGGCGTCACCAGTGATTGGAAACTTAACTAGAACTAGGGTGGCGCAGCGGTAGAGTTGCTGCCTTACAGCGCCAGAGACCCGGATTTGATACTGACTACGGGTGCTTGTCTGTACTGAGTTTGTACGTTTTCCCCGTGACCTGCGTCGGTTTACTTTGGGATCTCCGGTTTCCTCCCACATTCCAAAGACGTACAAGTTTGTAGGTTGATTGGCTTGTAAAATAATTGTCCCTAGTGTGTGTGTAGGATAGTGTTTGCATGCAGGGATCGCTGGTCATCGGACTCGGTGGGCGGAAGGGCTGGTTTTTGCGTTGTAACTCTAAACTAAGCAGCATCATTATTACAGAAACAATAGGCTTCAGCCGGTCAATGAATTGACGCCCCATCCATGACCCTGAACATTCAGTCTCCTCCACTCGAGCAAACCATCTGCAAAAAAGCACTGCATGAATCCCCTATGACTTATTTCAACAGCATTTGTCAAACTTATCATTTCTACCAAAGTTAGACACAAAACGCTGGAGTTACTCCAGCTTTTTGTGCCAGTCTTCCTACACTTATAATTTCTACCATATGGAGTAACAATTAACAAATAGATGGGAAATTCCAGACTTCCAAGTCATGCGCTCCTTAATTTGAAATCATATTGACGTACTTGATCTTCAATGTTCAAATGCAGGAACTTCTAAATGTTCAAATCCAGGAACTTACTTCCCAATAGTACCGTGTGAATATCATCACCACAAGGCTGCAGTGGCTTAAAGAGGTGCCATTTTTACCAAAGGAAATTGTGGATAGTGATTAATTACTAGCTTCCCAGAAATAACTCCAACACATGAGTCCATAAACATATTTTCTATTCCGCTCCATTTCCTATCTTACCTTCCCGCTTCTGCTGATTAGCTTCCACTTGATTATATCTGATAAATACCAAACAAACTCAAAATCAAAAAAAAACTGCAGATGCTGGTTCATACCAAAAATAGACTCAAAGTGCTGGAGTAACTTAGCGGGTCAGGCAGCATCTCTGGAGAAAATGGATGGGTGACGTTTCAAGTCGGGTCTGAAGAAGGGGCAGCACTCCAGCACCTTGTGTCTATCTTCAAAATTTCAAAATGTGTTTATGGATAATTAAGTATTCAATCATCGCAAAAGAAAAATCACATAAAAACATAACCAATCATCCCTTTGCAGTCTCCGTGTGTCTATTGATCACATTGCTTCTACTGACCTGAAGTTGAAGAGGCTACAGGTAGACCTGAAGGATGACCTTGAACAGCTCAGGTCCTTGACACCCTAGTTATGGAGCAGTGTACTTCACTATGTGGCAGCAGTCCAGGCTAGGCTGCCTGACAGCAAACCATTCCTGCTTTAGCTGGGGCATTGCCTCAACAATTCTACTAAAAATCTGTTGGAAGACAGATTGCTGGGCTGCCAAGAAGCATGCAATGGTCCTTTGAACACTGGTGGACAAGGCCATGATGGTATCAATCTGAGATCACAGTGCAAATATCTAAACCTCAGCTGCAGCATCTATATGCACCTCAACATTAAACACCAGATGGTTGAAGCTGAAAAGATTCAAAAGAGCTCATTGCCAACCTCATAATAAAAATAATTGCTTCCAGTCTCTTTACTAAGCAGTGTGCAGGTTGGATCTGAATGCTGCCATATTCCTAAACAATAGATGTATGCTTGCAGGCAGGCCTGCCAATGCGTTGCATTTCATTGTGCATGGCCATCATCCTTCATCAGGAAGGTCCTCATCTTTACAGAACTCATATATCACCTCACCTTCCAGGGAAATAGCATCGGAACTCTCTTTTCTCCTTAGCTCTTGTCATCCATGCATAGTGACTCACAGCTCCACCCTGCAGTATCTGACCTGCTGGTTGTGAGAGTCATATTAAACCAAGAGGTGGGTTCTTCATAACTCTACAATGGCAACATAGTCTAGTTTCGTTTAGTTCATTTATTATTGTCATGTGCACTGAGATACAGTGAAAAGTGAAAAGAGGGAGTGGCCAAGGTGCGACTCGTCCTTGATTGTGCTGCTAGCCTTGCCGAGGCTGCGTGAGGTATAAATGGAGTCAATAGAAGGGGAACGTTATGGAGTAGGAGAGACTCGCGCCGACTAGCTCCGGGAAAAAAACGTTGAAAACGGGGGAAAAAGACGGGACCTACCTCTAGAAAACGGCACCGAGTGTTTGCAACAGGTCCGTGACGTCATCAGGCGCGCGACACCGGCAGCATGTCGATTCAACATACCCCCCCCCCCAAGACGAGAAAAAACGGTAAGGGAAAAGAGGCAGGCCCAACTGAAGCCTCGGGCTCAGTTTTAACAGCATCCCAAGAAGATATCTCAAGGAAGAAAAAAACAGATGTGGAAGAATTAAGAAACTTCCTGACACAGGAAATCTCTAATATAATGACAGAATTTAAAAAATCTTAAACAGGAGCTGAAATCTTTAAAAGATGAAATTAAAGAACAAATTAAAGATGAGGTTACAGCTTCTGTGCATGAAGTTCTGGAAGACTGGAAATTAACCATGGAAGAAAATATGCATCAAAATACTGAAGAAGTATATGTTAAACTGAATTCGATGGAATCCAGATTTGATGCTAAGTTGGAGCCGATCCTCCAGACTTTAAATCAACACCACGAGGCTGTAAAGGAATTGGAGGAAATTGCTGAGACAAGCACCGAAACAACAAAAAAACTTATTGCCGAGAACAAACGCCTATCGAAGTTATTACATCAAATAACTGAAAAATGTATTGACTTGGAGGGACGACAGAGACGGCAGAATTTAAGAATCGTAGGCGTCCAGGAAGGCAGAGAGGGGAATCGTGACCCTCGCGAATTTGCTGCAGATCTGCTGAAAAAAGTCTTGAATCTGGATCAAGCACCGTTAATTGCCCGAGCGCACAGAGTATCAAGACGTCGCCCAGGGGTGGGCGCCCCCCCAAGACAACTGATAGTGAAGGTGCAATATGACCATGTTTTGGATGATATGATGAAGATAATTGTTCAAAGCAGAAACCTCGCATTTGAAGGAGACAAGATAAGCATATTTAGAGATTATCCTGTGGAAGTCGCCAAGAAGAGAGCGCTGTTTGCAGAAACAAGAAGAATACTTAAGAATATAAACAATCTGAGATATGGACTGTTATATCCCGCAACATTAAGAGTGACCTATGAGAAGAAGGAACATTTCTTCGTCAAGCATACAGAGGCACTTGAATTTGCCCAGAGCATCGTGAATAAGACCGAAGATTGAATAATATTCTACACCCAACATTCACCTGAAGACAGTGGAAACTGTTATCCTGCAGAGAAGAGATGGAACTTTAAACTATAATTTTTAAGAACTGTCCCCATTCTTCTTGCAGATTTTGTCCAAGATCTGCGGGAAGAATTGGGCAATTATCTCGCTACCGATACATAAAATTTATATTTTAGTACTAATTTCTAACAATTAATTCTAATCACGAATACTAATCAATACTAATTGTTATTAACTGGACCAACTTAGAATTGATTAAAAGTATGAAATATAAGTAAAGTGTGATCCAAATAATTAATTAATAAAATATAGGAAGTTTTTTCCTTGCTATTTTGGATATTTGGATATTTTGGACTTTGATTACTCTTTAACAATGTTTTTTGATTACTCTTTAATAATGTTTTTTGATTACTCTTTAACAGTGTCTTCCCCCTTTTTTTTTTAAAATTAAGAAAAAAAAAGAGGAAAAATACTTTTAGCTTGCTATATGATATTAACATTTTAATTGGAGACTAACAAATACTTCAATTATGGAATAAAACTATTGTTTCCCTCCCCCCCCATAAATTGTTTTCATTGTAATTGAAACTTTTCTTTTAAGGAAAGTATGGAGCTAGTAATATTTTTTTTTTTAACAAAAGCTACGGAAGTCTTTAGATGTTTAGCCACACTAGGGTGGCTATCACTAACTGCACTAATCATAGTTGTAGTTTTCTTCTTTTTCTATTTTTTACACGTTACTAATACAACATTTTATTACCTTTTCTATCTTATGTTATATTATATTTTGTATTTGGAATGGAATTATATGTTTTATTTAGGGAGATATGTCCGGATGAAAAACCGACGAGACTTAGAATTCATCTACCTGAGGTTCAAGTATAAGGTAGGGGTTAGTGTGCTGATCCAGCTGCTCCAACATAGACCACTTTAATCACAAGATGCAAGACGTTAATATGAAAATTGGGGGTGAAGGAATTAAATTTTGTAGCTGGAATGTTAAGGGAATTAATGAACCAATCAAGAGAGGTAAAGTATTAGCCTATTTAAAATCACTTAAAGCAGATGTAATATTTCTCCAGGAAACACATCTTAAAAAGGAAGCACAACATAGATTGAAAGCCAAATGGATTGCTAAAACGTATCATTCTTCATTTTCACATAAATCTAGAGGGGTTGCAATATTAATTTGTAAAGGTATACCCTTTAAACATATATCAACGACAGAAGATATTGAAGGCAGATATATTGTATTAGTAGGGGAGTTATACTCAAAAAAAGTGACTCTCCTTAATGTATATGGACCAAATTTTGATAGCCCCCTGTTCTTTAAGAGAATACTTAACATTATCCCGGAATGTACACAACATAATTTAATTATCGGTGGAGACTTAAATTGTACACTGGATGCTTACTTGGATAGATCATCAAGTCAAAGAAAATTAAAATCTCAGTCAAGTGAATTCCTAAATTCATATATTAATACTACCAACATTAAGGATGTTTGGAGAATTGAAAACCCATCTGGTCGAGAATACTCATTCTACTCACCCGTGCATAAAACTTACTCAAGGATAGACTATTTCTTAGTAGACTCTAAACTTATCCCATTTACCTATAATTCGCAATATCATAATATTGGTTATTGCTCCATGCTCCACTAACATTTTTTTTAAATTTTTAATTTATTTATTTATTTATTTATTTTTTACACTAGAAAAGGAAAAGATTGAAAGAAAGAAGAAAGTGAAGGAAAAAGTGAAAGTGTAGAAAATGTGACAACAAAAAAGGACGAAGACCCTATAAGAGCAAAATTAAAAACAAAAGAAAAAGAGTTAAGAAATAGACCCTAGAAAAGAAAGAGAAAGAGAAAGAGGAAAAAGAGAGAAACAAATATTTTTATGAGCATTACGTAAATGGGACATACCAACTCTTCAACTATCATCCCCCCTTACCTGACCTCAATTTTTTTTTTAAAGTACCTTTGCACCCTATATTTGTAATAATTCTATAAATGCAGACCACGTCAGGTGGAAGTGATCTGGTTTACCTGCTAGGAGGAGTCTTATCTCTTCTAGGTGTAATGTTTCGAACATATTTGAAATCCACATATTTATAGTTGGTATTGGAGCCTTCTTCCAAAATTTTAGAATTAGCTTTTTTCCAGTTATTAACCCATAGTCTATTAGTTTCTTTTGAAACACATTTAGTTCTGGACCATCTTCCGTTATTCCGAAGATAATCCATTCTGCTTTGGGTATCAGTCTTATTGTAAATAACTTTGTAAAGATTTCAAAAATGTCCTTCCAAAATTTTTGAATTTTTGTACAGAAAACGAATGAGTGCGCTATAGTAGCTTCTTGGGATTGACATTTATCACAAATAGATGATACATTTGGGAAAATTTTATGAATTTTAGTTTTCGAATAATATAATCTATGTAAAATTTTAAATTGTATTAAAATGTGTCTTACATTAATCAAACATTTATGCACGTTTAATAAGTGTTCATTCCAATTTTCCTTTGAAATTTTAATAGCTAACTCTTGTTCCCAGTCTCTTCTGATACCCTCCGTAGATGGTATTTGTACATTTAAGATGATATTATACAAATATGATATTAAGTTTGCTGATTCAGCTTTTATCTGCATTGCCTCATCCAATACATCTACTGGGTTGTTATAATGATCTTTTGTATATTTTTTCAAATAGTCGCATATTTGAAAATATTTAACATATTGATTATTTCCGAGTTTATATTTTATTTGTAATTGTTGAAATGAAAGTAATTTTCCAGTTTCATACAAGTCACCAAGCGTTTTAATTCCTAGTCTATCCCAATGTGTAAAAGCTTTATCTATAATAGAGGGATTAAACGAAGGGTTATTAACTATAGGTAATAAAAGTGATAAATTTCTTAATTTTAAATTTTGTTTTATTTGTTTCCAAATTCGGATTGTACTATGAATAATTGGGTTCTTATTATAATTTATGTTATTCAATTTCATTGGAGAGAGGAGGATCGCTCCAATGTTTCCAGAGGAGCAATCCTCTTTCTCCATTACAATCCAGTCCACTTGCTGGGCGGAGTTATCCATCAGTTGAATCATATTTTTAATATTTACTGACCAATAATAATACATAAAGTTAGGTAGTGCTGAACCCCCTAATACTTTAGGTTTATTCAGATGAGTTTTTTGTATTCTATGTGATTTATAGTCCCATATAAAATTAGTGATATCTGAATCGAGTTTAAAAAAAAACTTCTTTGGTAAGTATATAGGAATCGATTGAAATAGGTATAAAATTTGTGGTAGAAAAATCATTTTTACTGCATTTATTCGGCCTATTAAAGACATCGGGAGCGTTTTCCAGAATTTAATTAGTGTGTTTAATTTATTAAGTAGGGGGTCAAAATTTGCCTTAAACATACCTTGATATGTTCTGGTAATTTCGATTCCCAAGTATTTAAATTTTTCTGTAGCTATTTTAAAAGGGAATTTTAAAAGGTGTGTTGAATCTTTCGGTTTTATTGACATAATTTCACTTTTATTCCAATTTATTCTATATCCAGAAAAAGATCCAAAGTCTTCAATTAAATTTAATATATTTGGTATAGTGATTTGAGGTTTTGTAATGTACAGTAATATATCATCCGCGTATAAAGATATTTTATTATATGAGTCTTTAGTATTATATCCAGCTAGAATACTAACTAATAACATATTATCCTCGAAATTCCAACTATCAAGGGGAAATAGACAAGGATGCTCATTATCACCACAGCTGTTTGCTCTCATTATTGAACCGCTAGCAGAAAAAATTAGAATACACCCTGATATCCACTAACATTTATGATTAAACTAAATGGAATGACCGAGACAAAGACACAATGGAGACTTAACCCCCAAATCTTGAAAGAAAAGCTATGTAATGAATACCTCGTAAAACAGATTAATATGTTTTTCGAGGCTAATGACAGCCCTGGAATCTCCGCCTCCCTTCTTTGGGAAACATTTAAAGCATTTGTGCGAGGAGCATTAATCTCCTCCCAATCATTTATTAATAAAGAGAATAGGGCCAAACAACAGTCTTTGGAAACGGAAATAAGGCAATTAGACATAGAAAATGCAATAGCACCATCTATGGTAAAACACAATAAAATTGCAGTACTGAAATATAAGTTAAACAAGATATACTCAGACCAGGTAATAAAACTATATCAACGTACAAAACAATTACATTTTGAATTTGGAGATAAACCACAAAAACTATTAGCGCGTCAACTTCGTAAACAGGATGGGGAAAAAACAATTTACAAAATTAGATCAGATAAGGGAGAAACATTAACACTACCTAAAGATATTAATGATAGATTTTTACAATATTATCAA
The DNA here is from genome assembly GCA_038087875.1 of Malacoraja senta. Classification (NCBI taxonomy): domain Eukaryota; kingdom Metazoa; phylum Chordata; class Chondrichthyes; order Rajiformes; family Rajidae; genus Malacoraja; species Malacoraja senta. The sequence continues at coordinate 99,415,710 of CM075977.1, forward strand.
AAATTGTATTCATCTAAAACAACAGAACAACCAGTAGGAATGGAAACATTTCTACAGAAATGTAATCTTACAGGTCTAGATCAGAAAGAGAGAGAATCACTAGATGTAGAAATTACGGTAAAAGACATCGAGGAGTCAATTAGATCTTTAAAAAATGGAAATGCCTGATGGTCTAAGCTCTGAATTTTATTAAAAAAATTACGATCTGATTTCTCCACGTCTACAGAGACTTTACAAACAAGCTTATACTCAACAGAAACTTCCAGAAACTCTAAATGAATCTACAATCATACTTATACCGAAACCGGATAAGGACCCTGAAGACCCAGGTTCATATAGAGCAATAGCTCTCTTAAATACTGATCAGAAAATATTAACCAAAATCCTATCTCATAGATTGAGCTTAGTGATTAACAAATTAATACACCCGGACCAAACAGGTTTTATTCCAAAACGTTACTCATTTTATAATTTGAGAAGACTATTCAATATTATATATACAAATAGAATTCCAAATGCAGATCTAGCAATTATTTTGTTAGATGCTGAAAAGGCATTTGACCTGGTAGAATGGACATATTTATTTTCGGTAATGAAAAAATTTCAATTGGGAGAGAAGTACTGTACATGGGTTAAATTGTTATACTCTAATCCAACAGCTAAAATATTAACAAATCAAATGTTATCAGCCAAATTTAATCTTTCTAGAGGTTGTAGACAAGGATGTTCACTATCCCCACTATTATTTGCTCTTGCAATTGAACCATTAGCAGAAAGTGTTAGAAACCATCCAGGAATACATGGATACAACACTAGAGATACAAGGAATAAAATTTCCTTATATGCAGATGATGTATTAATATATATTACAAAGTTAGAAACTAGTATTCCAAATCTATTAAATCTAATAACACAATTTGGTCAGTTCTCAGGATATAGGATTAATTGGAATAAAAGTGAAATTATGCCAATAACAAAATTCAACTTAAATTCAATACAACAATCCCCTTTTAAAATAGTTAAAGATAAACTTAAATATTTAGGAATCTATGTAACTAAGACATATACCTCTTTATTTAAACTAAATTTTCCATCCTTACTTAATAAATTACACAAACATATTCAGTACTGGAAAACACTTCCTATTTCAATGCTTGGTAGAATTAATGCTATAAAAATGATTTTCTTACCGCAACTACTATATTTATTTCAATTAATTCCGATATATATTCCAAAAAACGTTTTCAAAAAAGTCGACTCCATTGTTACAAGCTTTATTTGGGATTATAAGAATCATAGAATAAGTAAAAAACATTTATGTAAGTCAAAGAGCAACGGAGGTTTGGCCTTGCCAAATTTCTTATTTTATTTTTGGGCAGTCCATATTAAAAACATGAATTTCTGGCTGGAAGAAATGGACCAACAACCAGAATGGTTAAGGATGGAAAAGGAAGACTGTTTACCTTTTGAAATAGGTTCGATTATATTTGCTACCACAAAATTGCATAAAAAAACCTATAAGGAAAACCCTATAATACATAGTGGAATACAAATTTGGAAACAATTAAAAAAGGCTTTAAAACTGAATAATATACCACTATGTCTTCCCATTGTAAATAATCCTCTATTCAAGCCATCCATATTGGATAGAGGTTTTACACAATGGAAAAATCATGGAATTAAAAGGATTGGACATCTTTATAGGGAAGGCTATAAGAGATTATAGAGATTTATAGAGATTATGTTAAATCCAATACACAAGTTTATAGGACTAGGGAACCAGAAATTCTTGATGAATGTTTGAATAAGCATCCTAACACTGAAAAATTAATAGCTTATATTTATAACATTCTCCTAAATAATGAGGAACCACCGATGGAACTATATAGACATAAATGTGAAAATGAGTTAGGTTATCCTATTACGAAAGATATTTGGGACGAAAGTTTACAACATATACATCAATGTTCGTTAAATGCCAGACATGCTTTAATACAATTTAAAGTCTTACACAGATTACATTATTCCAAAATAAAACTAAATAGAATTTTCCCACATATTTCTCCTATATGTGATAAATGCCTGCACCTAGAGGCCAATTTAACACATACCTTTGCAAATTGTATAAAAATTAAAAATGACTGGACTGATATTTTTCAAATAATCTCTGAAGTTGTTAATACCAAATTGGCTCCAGACTCAAAATTAATAATACTTGGGATATCAGAACAAAGTTTAACACTCACAACAAGCCAAAGAAACTTTCTTGACTACAGTATAATAACAGGGAACAAATTAATATTAAAATTCTGGAAAGGCCCTACAACCCCCACAATTAAAATGTGGATTGTGGAAATGTCAGAGACCCTACATCTAGAAAGAATTAGACTTGTCTTAATGGACAAGCAAGAACTTTTCGTTAAAATATGGGCTCCATTCATTGCCTATTTGAAGGGATAGAGTGGCCCAGCGCAAAAGCCCGACTGAAGCTTGAACTCAGGATTAGATGTAATTATATTTCATAACCTACGAACTTATCTCCTATGACGTATTATAAGTTATTCATTCCACCTCTTTTTCTTTTTTGATATTGTAATTCTTCTTTCTCTCTCTTCTTTCTTCTTTCTCTCTATTTTTCTTTTTCTATCTATATAAAAAAAAACACTAGAAGCAGAATTAACTGACAATTGACAAATTTAATAATGTATGAGTGATTGATGTATATGAAAAGTTTTTTCTTCTATTATAATATGTTACTCTACATTGTAATATGTTTGCTTCTAATAAAAATTTATATCACAGAAGGGGAACGTAGACACAAAATACTGGAAAAACTCAGCATCTATGGAGAGAAGGAATTGGCCATCAGTCTGAAGAAGGGTCTCGACCTGAAACATCGCCAATTCCTTCTCTCCATAGATGCTGCCTCACCCGCTGAGTTTCTCCAGTATTTTGTGTCTACCTTCGATTTTACCAGCATCTGCAGTTCTTTCTTAAACATCAATAGAAGGGGAGGTTGGTTTGTGTGATGGTCTGGGCTGCGCCCACAATTCGCTGCAATTTCTTGCTGTCTTGGATGGAGCTGTTTCCAAACTAAGCTGTGATGCATCCTGATAAAAGGTTTTCCAATGTGGTTCTGGTGTAGCTTTCTCATGTAGGAAGCACTAGGAAGAATTACAATCTTCAAACGGTGGCTCACAAGGAGTAGTGTAAAGGTCCAGACACTAACAGCTGTACACATAGATACAGGTGCCAATAGTAATTAAACGAAAATGGATTGTTGGTCATTGACTGTGGACTTGTCCAATAGGTTTACAGAGCTTACAATACATTTCAGAAGCTAATTCACTTGTATATGAAAACCTTCCATTCATTTCCCTGTGTTTAACCTCTTCTATAAACCCACTTAATTCTTTGTTGCTGTGCTTTGACATTTTGGTTGCCTCGTACATGATAATATAATGTCACGATCTCATCAGACGTAAGGTGGAGGTCTGAAGTGAATCCTGTGCAGATTACTTACAGATTGAACCGCAGGTTAAAAGACAGAATAAATTTATCAAGCATTGATAGGGTGCCCAGCAGCCATGTCTGAAACTGCAGCTGATGTTTTCAATATGCCAAGAACATTCTAAAATAAAATAAAATCTGCTAATAAAGACCATAACTTAACTAATTTCCTTCTGCTCCAGTCTGAGAATATTAGAACAGTTTTGCTCGGCATGCGAATGATGTATGTCTTTCAATGCAACCGTATAGTGCATCATTGAGTACTTGTGACATGGTACAGTTTCCCTGCTTCAGTGCAAATTGCTGACATTCTCTGTTGCAACATTGATTAGCTCCAAGCACCAGGAGAGCCAGAACAACCAAAGGTGCCGTTGGTCTCGGTGTGGAGGTGGTGGTGGGGGTGCGGTAGAGTTGCTGCCTTACAGCGCCAGAGACCCGGGTTCAATTCTGACCACAGTTGCTGTCTGTACGGAGTTTGTACTTTCTCCCCGTGACCTGCGTGGGTTTTCCCCAAGACCTTCGGTTTCTTCCCACGCTCCAAATACGTGCAGTTTTGTAGGTTAATTGGCTTGGTATAATTATAAAATTGTCCCTAGTGTGTGTAAGATGGTGTTAATGTGTGGGGACCGCTGGTAGGTTCGGACTCGATGGGCCGAAGGGCCTGTTGCCACGCTGTATCTCTAAACGAAACGAAACTAAAGTTGCATGGAGCCGAAGATGGTTGGGCCCATAGCAGTTCCTGAAGATTTATTGTATTGTGTCCTGGGGCGGGGATGATTGTCCTTCAACAACTATAACCATTGTCCTATGTTTGAGTAGGAAGAAACTGCAGATGCTGATCTATGCTGAAGATGGACACAAAATGCTGGAGTAACTCAGCAAGTCAGACAGCATTTCAGACCGAAAGGTCACCTATTCCTTTTTCTCCAGAATGCTGCCTGACCCGCTGAGTTACTTGAGCACTTTGAATCTATCTCCAGAATGCTGCATGACCTGCTGAGTTACTCCAACATTTTGTTTTTATCTCCAGAATGCTGCCTGACCCGCTGAGTTACTCCAGCATTTTGTGCCTATCCTTTGTACGAGTGTTTTCCCTTTGATGCCCACTGATCAAGAGATGGCCATCAAGGCTGTGCTCCCTGCTGATCACCAGCCCCTCACACTCACACCCTACGACGTGTATGTGGCACTGAGTAGGATTAATGCACGTAAGGCTGCTGGCCCTGACGGCATCCCCGGGCGCGTCCTCAGGACCTGTGCTGCGCAGCTGACAGACGTCTGGACTGACATCTTCAACCTGTCACTTGCCCAAGCAGTTGTCCCCACGTGCCTTAAAACCACCTCCATCGTGCCGGTGCCAAAACACTCCACTGCGGCGAGCCTCAACGACTTCCGCCCAGTTGCACTTACTCCCATCATCACCAAGTGCTTCGAGAGGCTGGTCCTGGCACACCTCAAAGGCTGCCTAACTCCCACACTGGACCCCTATCAGTTTGCCTACCGCAAGAACAGGAGTACGGAGGATGCCATCTCAACGGCACTCCACTCCGCCCTCTCCCTACTCGACAACACAAACACCTACATGAGAATGCTGTTCATCGACTATAGCTCAGCATTCAACACCATTATCCCCTCAAAACTGATCACCAAACTCAGCGACCTGGGCATCAACCCCTCCCTCTGCAACTGGTTACTGGACTTCCTAACTAACAGACCCCAGTCTGTTAGGTTGGACAACCACACCTCTTCAACCCTCACCCTGAACAGGGCTGTGTACTGAGCCCCCTCCTCTACTCCCTCTTCACCTACGACTGCACACCTGTACATGGTACTAACACCATCATCAAGTATGCAGATGATACAACGGTGATTGGCCTCATCAGCGACAACGATGAGTCGGCCTACAGGGAGGAGGTTCAGCTCCTAGCAGCATGGTGCGCTGACAACAACCTGGCCCTTAACTCCAAGGAGACCAAGGAGCTCATTGTGGACTACAGGTCTTGGGGCTGCACGCACACCCCCATCCATATTAACGGGACGGAGGTGGAACGTGTTTCCAGCTTCAGGTTTCTGGGGGTCAACATCTCTGATGACCTCTCTTGGACCCACAATACATCAACACTGGTCAAGAAGGCTCACCAACGTCTCTTCTTCCTGAGGAGACTAAAGAAGGTCCATCTGTCTCCTCAGATTCTGGTGAACTTCTACCGCTGCACCATCGAGAGTATCCTTACCAACTGTATCACAGTATGGTATGGCAACTGCTCTGTCTCCGACCGGAAAGCACTGCAGAGGGTGGTGAAAACTGCCCAACGCATCACCGGTTCCTCACTCCCCTCCATTGAGTCTGTCCAAAGCAAGCGTTGTCTGCGAAGGGCGCGCAGCATCGTCAAGGACTGCTCTCACCCCAGCCACAGACTGTTTACCCTCCTCCCATCCGGGAGGCGCTACAGGTCCCTCCGTTGCCGAACCAGCAGGTTCAGGAACAGCTTCTTCCCTGCGGCTGTTACACTACTGAACTCTGCACCTCGGTGATTGCCAGTCATCCCCCACCCCCCCCCCCCCCCCCCCCCCCCGGACACTCCTTCCCCTAGAAAAATTGCACTACTGATACTGCTGTACATATATATTTTTTTCTGCTCATTATTCCTAAGTTCGCTCTTCTGGGTGAGATGCCAACTGCATTTCGTTGTCTCTGTACTGTACACTGCACAATGACAATTAAAGATTGAATTGAATTGATGAGACAATGAAGGAATTTGTAAATAAGGATGAGAATTGTGACACTGCTGAATTGGAGTTCAATGCAGATGGATGAACTGAGATGAGACACAAGAAACTGCAGATGCTGGTTTACAAAAAACATTACAAATTGCTGAGTAACTCAACGGGTCAGGCACCGACTCTGAAGGACATCGATAGGTGAGATTTCAGGTTAGGACCCTTCTTCAGACTGATTGCGGTGGGAGTGGTGGGGGGGGGGGATAGTGTGAAGAAAGCTGGAAGAGAGATGGAGGCAGAACAATGACTGGCAAGTGATAGGTGGACACAGGTTTTGTGTGTGTGTGTGGGGCGGGGGGGGGGGGGGGGAGTTCGGGGGGAGGCTGGATGATTTAATAGGTAGATGGCTGGAAAATCGCCAGAAATGATGAGACAAAAAGTGTTAGATAATGACAGAAGAGGCGTCCCCAGTGAAGCCAGTGGAAGGAATATAGGTGGAAGGAGACGGGGGAGGGGGAAGGGAGGGGGGGGGGGAGGGGGGGGGAGGGGTGGAGGGGGGAGTGGAGGTTGTTAACAGGTTAGTTTCCTAAAATTAGACAATTCAATATTTATACGGTAAGGTTGTACATTACCCAATCGGAATATGAGGTGCTGTTCCTCCAGTTAGTGTGGGACCTCACTCTGGCAATGGAGGAGGCCCAGGACAGAAAGGTCAGTGTGGGAATGGGAAGGGGAGTTAAAATGGTGAGCAACTGGGAGATCTAACAGGCCCGAGTTCAAGTGTTCAGCAAAACAGTTGCTAGTCTACAGTTGGTCTTGCCAATGTGAAGGAGGCCACATTGGGAACACCAAATTAGTTTGAATTAAGGCATTTGCAACAGAGTCTGGGATAATTTCAAGTTAATGGAGAATGGGCTGTGGGATGACACCAAGGAGTGAATGAAATCAGCCCAGAAGCAACAGGAATGAACAAGAGCTTCCACAATGGAAGGGGTGAGGCCCGTGTGGTGATCTTGTTAAACTAAACAGCAGGTCTCAATGCTAAAAGCCCTGTACCACTGTACGAGTTCATTCAAGTGCTCTCCCGAGTAAAAAAAAATAATCAAACTCGCGGTAAGCACGTAGAATGAACGTAGCGGGTACGTCGGAGCTCAGGGACATCTCTTAGCGGCTCGTAACGCTAACGGCAGGTAACCGGGAAGACTTTCTAACGGCAGGTAAGCTCGGGAAGACTCAAGAAGATTTTTCAACATGTTGAAAAATGTCCACGAGAGCCCCGAATGAATATGTTGAAAAATGTCCACGAGAGCCCCGAATACTTACGAGCGGCCATTACCGTAAACCTCCGAGTTCGAATCAGGGCAAACACGGGGAGAACTCTTGAATGAACTCGTACAGTGGGACAGGGCTTTAACAGAGATATTTAACCCAAACAACTTGGGGTCTAACATGACACCAAGCCCGCTCATAGTCTAATCCATTTCCAAGATTTGGCATGGAGAATGGTGGAGCAGTAGCAAACAAAGAGAATTTGTAATAGAAGGGAAATTTCCACTTATTGCATACTAGATAGCAATGTAGAGGCAATAAAGAAGTCAAGGGTGATAGTAAAAAGCTGGCAAGTGAATGTACATTAAGTTCACTAGGATATTTTATAAAGGAAAGTATTGGATGCATTCCCATCTTGCCGCATGGTTTCCTGAAAGGTCTGGAATGGTTGTCTGGTTTTGAGTCTCAGCCCCCAGCTTGGACTGCACAAAGTGCCAACGATATTTGATGTTAGTCATACAGTGGAGAGGGAGCTCTCTATTCACAGAGCTCCATGAAGATGGTTACTTTGTAAACAAATTAAGAATGCTGGAAAAGGCCACATCACTTCCATTACCTTTCACCCCTCACCATCAGTTTGCTGTCTAATTCAGCAGTTCTAATTCTTTGTTGCGGAAATATGCCATATTAATCATTGTTTTGGCGATTATAAAAATTGTACTATTGGTTTTCGGCATTCACAAGTCTGGTTATCAAAGTACAAGTTATACAAATTGCCCAGGTCTGGCAATGTTATAATTTGATTTTATATGACCCCAGATCACATCACTGAGGTTGCGTCCCAGCGCATCTAGAAGATGTATATTTTTCACACTGAAGTCTGGCTCAGCCAGTGGCACCTGGGAATAGACTGGGTGACAACCAAGAATAGTTTGGTGACTACTGGAGAGACAGTTGACGGCATGGAGAGACGGCACCCAGGACAGGCTGGGTTAGGACCCCAGTCTGTGTCTTTCGTGAGAAAGACACCCAATAAAGCTACGGAAAGGCCTAATGAACCACCGTGGCCTAAAAATCCATCAGGCGAGAATGAATTGCTCAGAGAAGGGGAAAGAGGTGCAGCGAACGCACAGGCCTTGAACCTGGTGAGACGCAGGAGGAGCCCGGCCAGGACTCACCCCACAGAGCCCAGTCCCTCCACGCACTAGAGTCTCCCAACCCCTGCAGAGTGGTGATTAAGATGGCTGATCCGTGGGCGGTTGCTGCTGGGACACAAGTCGGGGCCTGATCAACCCCGGCTGGGTCGCCTGGGCGAGGGTGTCTGATGTTGTGAGACCCGAAACAACCGATGACCCCAGGTCACATAAAAGATGTATATTTTTCACACTAATATATATCTATATAGAATTAAATGATATAGTAATTCCAGCGCAAAATATATATGTTTTTGTACAGTACAATTGGAAGTAAAATTCCATTACCATAAATTAAAAAAATTAATAAACAATAAAAGCTGCTATAGATACGGAAAAAGGGAAAGGAAACATTGATATAAATCCCTTCAGACTGAGATTGGGGAAATGAGACGGGAGAATGAGACCTCCAGAACCAGGGGCCACAGTCTTAGAATAAAGGGGAGGCCATTGATTGGGGACGATCAGCCATGATCGCAATGAATGGCGGTGCTGGCTCGAAGGGCCGAATGACCTCCTCCTGCACCTATTATGTATGTTTCTATGTTTCTATGAATGGGGAAATGGCAGTAAAATTTAAAATGGATTTTGTGTCAGAGTCCAAGCAATGATTCCTATGCTCTCTTCAAATGGGAGAACATCAATGTACCTTCTCAGGCCCCCACAACCCCCAACAACAGCATAAGCTTAGTCACTGAGGCCAATGCCTTGATGAGGATGTACCCTCGGAAACGCCCTGAGGTTGCACCTGGCCACATTCTTAAAATCCACACGGAGCAACTGGCTGGAGTTTCTGTGGATATCTACAACCTCTCATTTCTAAGGTCCAAGATCCTAAGGTCCAAGGTGACGTGCCTCGATGACTACCGACTGATGGCACTAATGTCCTTGGTGATGCAGTGGTTTGAGAGGTTGGTTATGACACACGTCAACTCTTGCTTATGCAAGGACCTGGACTCAGTACAACTTGTCGACCGCCACAATAGATCAATGACAGATGTGATCTCGCAGGCTCTCCACTCTGCATTGGACACATGGACAGAATATGTCTGTCAGGCTACTGTTCATTGACTACAGCTCCGCATTCAACACCATTGTCCCCTCTAACCTTATCATCAAACTCAGTGTTGGGTGTCTGCTCGTCATGTAATGGACTGTGGGATCCTCGACCTTTAGTGTAGCTTAGAGACACAGTCCGCACCGACCAGCGATCCCAGTACACTAGCACTATCCTACACACTAGAGACAATTTACTGTGTTATCAAAGCCAATTAACCTGCACACCTGTACGGATTGGAGTGTGGGAGGAAACTGGAGCACCCCGAGAAAACCCACACGGTCACAGGGAGAATGTACAAACTCTGTACATACAGCACCCATAGTCAGGATCGAACCAGGGCCTCTGTCGCTGTGAGGCAGCAACTCTACCGCTGTGCCACTGTGCCACCTAATAAGAGAGGAAGATTCCAAGGTGTTTCACAAGTTGAAATCCAAAAGATGTCAATATGTGCAATTGAGTGGTTTTCTAGTATGCCATGAATATGACTATTTCAACTATTAAGAAAACCTATCATCACCTCCATTTCCTTAGAAGATTGAGTAGATTCAGTATGTTGACAAATATTCTCTTGAAGTCTGCAGGTGTACAGTAGAGAGCACACTGACTGGTTGCATCATGACCTAGTTGGCAATTCAAATGCCCAGGAACGAAGGAGATTTAAAAGGAGTGTGGACATCGCCCAATCTACCACAGATACCACAGATACATCGATGGGTTCTGTAGGACCCATTATACTGCCTCAAAAAGGCATCCCACATCATCATCAAAGATCCACACCACTGGTCACATTCTGATCACCAGGTTGAAGAATAGCCTCTTCACAGGAACCATCAGGTTCTTGAACACTACACAATACTAACACCAACTCTGAACTTCTTTAAGGGCCTGTCCCACTTGGCGATTTTTTTCGGCGACTGCCGGCGTCATTGAATGACGTATCAGGGTTGCCGAAAGATTTTGAACAGTTCAAAATCCAGCGGCGACAAAAATAATATTGCGACACTTGAGGAGACACCCCGCGTCAATACGTCATCACGCCGCGTCACACCATGTCACGCCGCATCACGCCACGACTTTTCTGGTGACCTGATACGTCAGTCAATAACGCCGACAGTTGCTGAAAAAAATCGGCAAGTGGGACAGGCCCATTAGACTGGTTTCACTAAGAACGGGCTTTTTTGCACAAGTATTGGGGTTATTCATTTATTGATTTTTGTTTATTATATGTTACCTATGAGTAATGTCTTTAAAGGCCCATTATACTGCTGCACATAAGAATTTTATTATTCTGTTGTCGGTACGCATGATGCGCACAAACACTGTTTAAAAAGCCATTCAAAACATTGGTTGCAAATATTAATACATTCAGTAAATATCTCCTGAAAATTGGTAGCTTGTATTAAAAAAATACACTGCCATAGACAAATGTATGGGTTTGTGCTACATATCATAATGTGCATGGGAAATCCCAGACTGACACTTGGCCCTTCGAATGAGTCAGTAAACATTTATTGTGTCTCAAAAGAAATTACTCAATTCTGGAAGATTTTCTCATTGTGCAATGTCAGCATCAGGGGACTAAACATGAAGCAAATGGTGAATCATTATTTAAGGATTGTGACCAAGATACATATGTGTTACTTCCTTAAGCACAGAGACTAAAACTGCACAGTACTGCGGATGTAGTTTCATCAACATCCTATCATTGATGATGAATATTCAAATAGTACTAAGATAGATCGGTTTAAAGAAATGTTTTAAAGGTGAAGATGGGGAGTGAACAGGGGGTGTTTCAAGGAGGGAATTCTGGGGCTCAAGATCGAGGCAGGTGGAGGCATGATTGCTAATATTGGAGCAATTATTGCTGTAGATTCCCAGCAGGTTAGCTGCGAAGAATGAAGAATGAGGAATGCATGTTTTAAACATTGTCATATTGGGAGCCAAGGTAGGCTAATGTGCACGTGTTAAAAAAATGGTACGTGATGGTATCTGATGTGTGAGCAAAGGTGACTACAGAGGCATGAGGGAGGAGCGGCAGATGGAATACAGCGTGTCAAAGTGTGGAGCCATGCATTTTGGTAGTAGGAATAAAGGCACAGAGTATTTTCTAAATGGGGAAAGAATTCAGAAATCGGAGGTGCAAAGGGACTTGGGAATGCTGGTGCAGAATTCCCAAATAGTTCAGTTGCAAGTTAGGAAGGCGAATGCAATGCTGGCATTTATTTTGAGAGGATTAGACTATAAACACAGGCATGTAATGATGAGGCTTTATAAGACACTGGTCAGAAGAACGCATTTGGAGTATTGTGAGCAGTATTGGTCCCCAAATCTGAGGAAGGAAGTGCTGACGTTGGAGAGGGTCCGGAGGATGTTTATGAGAATGATTCCAGGAATGAATGGGTTAACATATGATGAGCATTTGATAGCGCTGGGCCTGTACTCGCTGGAGTTTAGAAGAATCAGGGGGGGGGGGGGAGTCTCATTACCACATACCAAAGTGAAGGGCCTGGATGGAGTGGATGCGGAGAGGATGTTTACACCAGTGGGAGAGTCTAGGACCAGAGGCCATAGCCTCAGAATAAAAGGAAGTACCTTTAGAAGGGAGACGAGGAAGAATTTTGATATAGTCAGGGGTTGGTGAACTCTTTGCCACAGAAGGCTGTGGAGGCCAAGTCAATGGATATCTTTAAGGCAGAGATTGACAGATTCTTGATTAGTAAGGGTGTCAGTGGTTATAGGGAGAAGGCAGGACAATGGGGTTGAGAAGAAAAGATAGATCGGCCATGATTGTATGGTGGAGTAGTCTTGATGGGCCAAATGGCCTAATTCTGTTCCTTTAACTTATGAACGTTCTCTTGGAGATCGTCCCAGTAGAATCTCCCATCTCAAGTACCTTGAGTTTTTAATATTTTTTTAAACAAAGACAACAATAAATGATTAACAATACATTCAATGGCTGTCATTTCCAACTTAGTTAAGGGAGTGGGAGGGGAAACTTGTAGATGAGAATAGGAGGAAACCTGGGACAGGTATTTAGTGGGTTTAGAGGACATGAAAAATAATTGTATGAAAATGAGAATAACATGCACTGTAGGTTATTTTCTGGAAGGATATTGAGTGACGAGGATCGGAGTGGTGTGAAGAAAGGTGTCAGCCAGGGAAAAAGGAGGAATGTACGCTCGAGTAGTTGCAGCTTACAGGTATTACGGTCTTTCACAGCCAAGAATTATTGACACTGTAGTTTACACATTCAGCTGCAGCCAAGGCTGTTGATAGTCCACCGTGCAAGTGCTGCTGAGTTATTTATACTGTGTAATGTCTTTGCAACTGAGTTCTTTATATTGTGCCAAGGTACAGCTGAGGTATTTAACCAAACAGTTTTCTAGTCTATTAGACAGCTTTTATCACAGTCCTAAACATCATCCAGTGATATCCACAACCCGGGTAAACTATTTCTCTTCATCCTTCAAAAATTGTCAGAGGTAACCGTTTACCATATCATCCTTCCCCAATGTCCATTGACGATGTCATCCTTTCGCAATACCCATGGATTATGGTGTCCTTCCCCAATACTCATGACAACAGCATCCTTCCCCAGTGCCCATTGAACGCATCATTCTTTCCCAATGCCTATTGACCATGACACCCTTCCCGAATGTCCATTGATCATGTCATCCTTCCCCAATACTCATGGCCACAGTCTCCCTCCCCAATATCCATTGACCACATCACGCTTCCACAATGTCCACTGACCACGTCATCATTCCCTACTGCTTCTCCTCCTTTGGCAGACAGGATGCGTAGATTCAATGACTACTTCCATTCTTATCCATCTGGTTCTTATTATCTGTAACCTTTGATAACCATCTTCACTATCTAAGATACCGCTCACTTTACTAAAATGAACTAATCGTCTTGTACATTTTCATGCAGACCGTTGATATAAATCACAAACAGTAACGGGCCCAGCACTAATCCCTGAGGCATTCCACTAGTGACAGGCCTCCAGTCCAAAGACAACCTTCCACCATCACCCTCTGTTTCCTTCTATGAAGCCAATTTTCCATCCAGTCAGCTAACTCACCCTGGATGCCATGCGATCTAACCTTCCAGAGCACCCTGCTAGGCAGAATCGTATCAAATGCCTCGCCGATGTCCCTATAGACAATGTCTATGGCTTTGGCTTTGTTAACCTTTCTGATTACTTCAAAAAAACTTCATCAGATGGTAAGACATGATCTTCAAACCAACAAAACCATGCTGACTATCCCTAATCAGCCCCTGTCTATCCAAATGCATATATATCTTACCCCTCAGAATCCTCTCCAGTAAATTGCCTACAACATATGTTAGGCTAACTATTGGTTCCAGGCTTTTCCTTGCAGCCCTCCTTAACTACAGGCACATAAGCCACTCTTCAGTCTTACAGCGCCACACCAATGTCTAATGATGCATCGTATATCTCAGTCAGGGCTCCTTCAATTTCTTCTCTTGCTTCCCACAATGTCCTCAATATATCTGATCTGGCCCAGGAGATCTATTTACCTTCATAAGCTTGAGGATGTCCAGCACCTCCTCAACCGTAATATAGACTGTCTATGATACATCTCCATTAGTTCTCCCAAGTTCCCCAGTCTTCATGTCTTTCTCCACTGTAACAATAGACGAGAAATACTCATTGAGGACCTTGCCCATCTCATCCTCACAGAGATGGCCGCTTTGTTTTCTAAGCGGCCCTATTTTCTCTCTAGTTACTCTCTTTCCCTTTAATGTACATAAAATCTCTCAGGATTTTCCATAATATTGTCTGCCAGTATCTCCTGCCCTCTTTTTGAATTCCTGATTTATTTCTTAAGTGTGCTCCTCAGTTCCCGAATCTCGTCCATGGGTACACTTAATCCTAGCTGCACATACCTCCTCCTTCTTGACCAGAGCCTCATTTTCTCTTCTCATCCAAACTTCCTTTTTCCCACTTGCCTTGCCCTTCATCCTAAACTACATGCATGCCCTGAACTCTCATCTACACGCTTTTAAGAGCATTCCACTTTCCGGATGTTCCTTTGCCCACAAACAAACTACTCCAATCAACTGTAACAAGTTCCTGTCTAATACTATCAAAGTTGGCCTTGACCCAATTCAGAATTTTAACTTGTGGACCTGCCCTGAATTTATCCATAACTATAATAAAGTTAGTAGGACAGTGATCGCTGGTCCCTAAAGGCTTGCCCACCGACACTTCAGTCACTTGCCTTTCCCAATTTCCTAATAGATCAAGTTTGCCCTCTCCATGTAGGGTCCTCTACATATTGCCAGAGAAAACTTTCCTGAACATATTTGACAAATTCCATCCCGTCTACACCCTTGTGGCTTAAAAACACATAATCTGTCACTTATGTAGGTATTGATCCATGCAGCGTGGCAGCAGGCCATTGGGCTCACAGAGTCCGAACCAACCATCTTGGAACAACTTTTTAAAGCATTAAGGGCCTGTCCCACGAGCATGCGACTGCATGCGGCAAGCGCAACCTAACGTGGTCGCTTGAGCCGTACGGCCTCGCGGGGCCGGTCCCACTTCGATCGCCGGAGCCGTATGGAGTTGTGCGGAGCTGGTCCCGACATCGCGCGGGGCTCCGAAAAACTGCCACTGTTCAAAATTTCCACGCGGCAACGGCCTGTCGGCCCGCAGCCGCCTCGACGCCGTACGCACCGCCTCGATGGGCGTGCGCAGCGTCTCGATGGCGTATGCAGCATCTTGACGCCGTATGCAGCGTCTTGACGCTGTACGTCACGCGCGAACTTCCCGCGGACTTCGCTCGAACTTCACGTCACTCACTCGACCTCCGCGCGGCCCCCGCTTCCGGTTTGGTCGTGCTTGCCGCATGCAGTCGCATGCTCGTGGGACAGGCCCTTTAATTAGGTCAGAGCCCATTGATTGTGTGCAATTCTGTTGCCACAGTATAGGACGTGGAGCGGCTGTAGAGGAGATTCACCAGCTTATTTATCTTTGCAACCTTTAAGAAGCATCCAGTCAAGCATTTGAATTCCTCAGGCCACAGGTCAATTGCTGGCAAATTGGATTAGAATGGATAGGCACTTATGGGTAGGAATGAACATGGTGGAGCAAAGGACCTGTTTCTGTGCCGTTTTACTCTATGACATCCAGTTACACTAACCCCACATTTCTCAAGCCTGAATATTGTAGCAGTCCTCCTAATCCATGGTCACTAGTAAATACATGACCATTAGAACTGACATTATAGTGTATCTCTGGGTTTCATTTTTAAACCTAATTCACACTCACCAAATGTTATAATTTTAATTTATCCTTTCGGATAGTTGGTTCATCTAGTAATGCGGCTGAAGAAGGATCTCAACCCGAAACGTCGCCAATTCCTTCTCTCCATAGATGCAGCCTCACCCGCTGAGTTTCTCCAGCATATTTTGTCTACCATTTTTTGATTTTTCCAGCATCTGCAGTTCTTTCTTAATTTGTTGTTTATTGTGGTTTATTGTTGAGGAGGATTTTGTTTCTTTAATGTTAATGTTCAGCTTAATTTGATCTGCCTGCTAGTTATGCCCTGGGGGGGAGGATGGTCCTGGATCTATTGAACAGAAAATGTTGGGATGTTTTAATTATCTTGAAGATTCCACAAGCTGCTAATAAGATTGTTGGATGTGTCGGCTCTTGTGTGTAATTTGGTTCGAACATCACACACTTTTCCAGTTGCCCTCTTATGTTTTTTCTGTGGTATTATCTTAAGGGGCTGTCCCACTGCAGCAACCTAATCTGCGAGTTTAGAAGAGTTTTCCCTCGACTCAAACTCGCAGCATGGTCGACACATGGTCCAAGGCGGTCCTATGAGGTCACTGGAACTCTCCTTCATGCTCGAGGGAAGTTCCCACATACTCGTGGCCTCAGCTTGGTCGAGGAATATTTTCAGCATGTTGAAAATTTTTCCACGAGTAAAAATTGGTCGTCATGGTTCTTTTGAACTCGTAGTGCAGTGGAGTGGGGTCACTATGTAGTTATAGGCAGTCGTAGGCAATCTCCTTCACTGACGGGCATTTTAATTGGCTCATTGGAGTTTTCAGGACCAAGGAAAACCGACCGGTAATGTTAAATGCCTGCTAAACGTTATTATGTTGTCTGTCTTCTTAAAAGTGTCTCCACTCCTTCTCCCCCCTTCTCCCCCTTCTCTCACTCCACCCCCCCCCCCCCCCCCGCGCTCTCTAAAGGACTTACCGTACACTGTGCAGCTGTCTTTTACCTTTCTGTTCATTGCGGGTGTGAATTTCAGACAGCGCTCCCCCGCTTTCCCTGGCCCTGGTGAGTCCTGAATGTATTCTGGGCTCACTATCACATAGAGCGTTTCTTCCAGTGCCTCCATCTCCGGGTCTTTTGCTATGGGAAGGTGTCCTCACTGCCCGGTGATGACCCATTCTCCCATCGCCACCATTCCTCCTCCTCTTGGACTCTCTTGGCCAGGCTGCCACCCTCTCGCAACCTTTTTTATTTCTAACTGCTGGCGTGATTTCAACCGTCTTGATTTCTCTACTCCCTTTACTCACTCCAATCTCACCCCCTCTGAACGCACAGCCCTCCGCTCACATTGACGGGATGGTGTCGTGGTAGTCTGGCACGCCCACCTCGACAGTGCTTGACCAGGTACAACCTCTACCACACCTTCTCATACCTGCCCCTTGACCATGACCCCACCGATGAACACCCGATCACAGATTTCCTAGACCCTCTCCGATTTCAACATCTCTGGCAATCTACCCTCCTACAGCCTCCAACCTCATCGTTCCCCGGCCCCACACGGATCACTTCCAACTCCTCCACAAAATCCACAAACAGACCTGCCCTGGCAGACCCATTGTCTCTTCCTGCTCCTTCCCCACCATCTCCACACACCTCGACTCCATCCTATCCCCCTTTGTCCAATCCCTTCCCACCTACGTCCAAGACACCACACACGCCCTTCAACTCTTTAATAACTTTGTTTTCAGGCCCCCGTTCATTCACCTTTACCATGGATGTCCTCTCTCTCTACACCTTCATCCCCCACAAGGAAGGTCTCAAGGCCCTCCATTGCTTCCTTGAACAAAGACCCAACAAATTTCCCTCTACTAACACACTCATCTGCCTAGTGGAATTGGTCCTCACTTTCAACAACTTCTCTTATGACTCTTCTAACTTTCCCCGAGTTAAAGGTGTTGCCATGTGCACTTGTATGGGCTACAGCTAAGTGTGCATTTTTATTGATTACATCAAACAATAATCAACCTGAAACATCCTTGTTCCAGGTGGACACTGGCCCCTTTTCCCAAATCTTTCTCAACTACATTGATAACTGCATCGGGGCTACCTCCAGCACCCATCCAGAACTCATGGATCTCATTAACTTCATCACTAACTTCCACCCTTCCTCCTTCCAGATGAGACAGAGGTTCACATGTACCTCCTCTAACCTCGTGCAATGCATCCGGTGGGGGCTCCTGTACATCGGCAAGACCAAGCGTAGATTAGGCGGCCATTTCGCTGAACACTTACGTTCTGTCTGCCAAGGCCTAATGGATCTCCCGGTTGCTAACCACTTTAACTCCCCTTCTCATTCTCATACTGACCCTGCTGTCCTGGGCCTACTCCATTGTCACAGTGAGGCAATACGCAAATTGGAGGATCAGCACCTCATAATTTGCAAGGATAGTTTCCAATCCTTGCTCCCCTCGCTCTACCCCCCTTCCCCACCTCCTCCACTAAAAGTCTGCTATCCATTTTCTCTATAGATACAGCCTGACCCACTGAGTTACTCCAGCATTCTTACATTGGTTATCTGTAGTTGTTTGATGTGTTTATCTTTAATCAGAGTTCCTTTATCGTTTATCTGTACACTGTGGACGGATTGATTGTAATCATGAATAGGTTTTTTTCTTTGACTGACTAACACGCAACAAAAAGCTTTTCACTTGACCTTGTACACGTCACAATAATAAACTAAACAGTTAGTACGACTCACAAGCTGAGAGACATACACAAGAGTCTTGCAGCATACGCAGATCAGTGAGTCGTATTAGTTTGACTAGTGATCTTGTTTGACACAGGCTGTTGGCAGATGTGTTGTAAAGATGTGAATCATTGCACCCAGGGATTAAGTCGGTCACATAATTCATTTGAAAATGAAGTCACAGATCGTAATCATGCAAGTGAGATCATTGTGTTGGAAGAAATTGCAGATGCTGGTTTAAACCGAAGATAGACACAAAATGCTGGAGTGACTCAGCGGGACAGGCAGCATCTCTGGAGAGAAGGAATGGTGAGGTTTCGGGTCGAGACCCTTCTTCAGATCATTGATCTTCCTGCAGCCAACAATTCAATTCCTTAGGGCTGGATTTCAGCCCACAAATTCTCCCATCACACCTGGAGTATTGTGTGCACTTTTGGTCCCCTAATTTGAGGAAGGACATTCTTGCTATTGAGGGAGTACAGCGTAGGTTCACAAGGTTAATTCCCAGGATGGCGGGACTGTCGTATGCTGAGAGAATGGAGCGGCTGGGCTTCTATACTCTGGAATTTAGAAGGATGAGAGGGTATCTTATTGAAACATATAAGATTATTAAGGGTTTGGACCCGCTAGAGGCAGGAAACGTGTTCCCGATGTTGGGGGAGTCCAGAACCAGGGGCCACAGTTTAAGAATAAGGAGTAAGCCATTTAAAACAGAAACGAGGAAACACTTTTTCTCACAGAGAGTTGTGAATCTGTGAAATTCTCTGCCTCAGAGGGCAGTGGAGGCTGGTTCTCTGGATGCTTTCAAGAGAGAGCTAGATAGGGCTCTTAAAGATAGCGGAGTCAAGTGATAAGGGGAGAAGGCAGGAACGGGGTATTGATTGGGAATGATCAACCATGATCACATTGATTGGCGGTGCTGGCTCGAAGGGCCGAATGGTCTACTCCTGCATCTATTGTCTATTGTCTATTGCTTTGGCTGCGGAGGATTTCCTACCCTCTGCAAGATGATGAAACACATCTTTGCTTCTCTCCACCTCACCCACCAAACCCGTCAGTTTTGTGTCAATAAACTGGTATTTCCTCTCTATTAGTTTAGTTTAGTTTAGAGATACAGCGCGGAAACAGGCCCTTCAGGCCACTGGGTCCGCGCCGACCACCGGGTCCGTGCCGACCGGGTCCCCACACATTAACACTATCCTGCACACGCAACACACTAGGCACAATTTTTACATTTACACCAAGCCAATTAACCTACAAACCTGTAGGTCTTTGGGGCGTGGGAGGAAACCGAAGATCTCGGAGAAAACCCACGCAGGTCACGGGGAGAACGTGCAAACTCCGTACAGACAGCATCCGTAGTCGGGATCGAACCCGGGTCTCCAGCGCTGTAAGGCAGCAACTCCACCGCTGCGCCACCGTGCTGCCCCATTGTTCAGTTCCCTTCTTGAATATCTCCCTTACCTAAATGAATGTCAGAGTACATGTGTCAGATACACACTTTGATGGGGGAGTCTGCAGAAAACGTGTCATCAACAAGTCCAGTGAAATGCCTGAAACATTGGCTCAACCTGCAGAAAACCTTTGACTGGACAATAAGGAGATCAGAATCAACTTCATTCGAACACACGCTAGGTTTACAGCATGGGGACGTGGTGGACACTTTCATTAACACATTAGCTGCATCAAAGCTTCAACATGCATTGCTGCACTTGAAGATGTCACCCAACATCTGGGAGCTCCAATGCAATTTCATGCAGTCACAGAATTGGATGTCACAGAAGGCAGCAATCTATAAGTGATAGGAGCAGAATTAGGCCATTCAGCCCATCAAGTCTACTCCGCCATTCAATCATGGCTGATCTATCCCTTCCTCCTGCCTTCTCCCTATAACCCCTTTGTCTTTCACAGTTTACTCTGATTGCTGTGGACTTGGCCCAGGACCATTGATAATGATTCGGTGTGAATGGATACTCTGTCTCCACTTCATGAGACATGATCCTCTTGGTTTGTCCCATGCTGTTGTCCCTATGATATCCAGCTGATCCTGCTGCCTCGGAATGAAGGTGCAGTCAAAGCTGGACTCTTTGGGCCCAGAGCTGCTTGTCCATCTACAAAGGTCATCAACAACCTGATCAGAGGCTGCCTGAGGTCAGGCGGAGGTTGACGGGCCGTGCCGTCAGAGGGGGACCCAGCGAGGGGGGGGATGGGGGGGAGTGGGAGACGTCAAGAACTAAGGGG
Source organism: Malacoraja senta (assembly GCA_038087875.1). Classification (NCBI taxonomy): domain Eukaryota; kingdom Metazoa; phylum Chordata; class Chondrichthyes; order Rajiformes; family Rajidae; genus Malacoraja; species Malacoraja senta. Next base: position 99,436,712 of record CM075977.1, read on the forward strand.
GACCCAGCAGGGGGGTGACAAAGATGTGTTGAGTACTTTTAGTAACTTTGTCAACGCCTTTGTGGCGACTCTTTTGCGTACTTTGTATACAAAAACAACGGATTTCACTACACCTAGCTAGGTACAAGTGACAATGAAGTACTGGATGTAAGAAGGAGCTGCAGATGCTGGTTTAAACCGAAGATAGACACAAAAAGCTGGAGTAACTCAGTGGGACAGGCAGCATCTCTGGAGAAAAGGATTTTTTTATTTTTTTATTTCAAAATAGACTTTATTCGGGTAATAAATATATACAATACATGAATGTGCGAGAAATTCATCCGACATTTTCGGAGGCTATACAAATTGTTCAATGCAGTTTATATACATTTCTCCAGTTTCACAAAACTGTCCCCCACCCGTGCCACTCATGTGGCCCCCTGGCATGGGATACCTTCCCTTATTTTGAGGGGTGTCTCCACCATACCGTGCACCCCATGTCCAGCAGCGGGAGGACCCTAGACTGTGGTCCTCCCTCACAGACCCTTGGCGTTGGCTGCACTGAGCTTCAGTGCGTCCCTCAGCACGTACTCCTGTGGTCTGCAGCGGGCCAGTCGGCAACATTCCCCGACAGACATCCCTGGTGAACAACGCTCGGGCCGACCAAAGAGCGTCTTTCACCAAGTTGATGACCCTCCAGCAGCACTCGATGTCAGTCTCTGAATGTGTCCCTGGGAACAGTTTGTAAATCACAGGGTCCTCTGCGACGGAGCTGTTCGGGATAAAGCGTGCCAGGGACCCTTGCATACTTCTCCAGACTCTTTTTGCAAATCCACACTCTGCGAAGAGGTGGGCAACCGTGTCCTCTCCATAGCAGCTGTCCCGAGGGCAGCGTGCGCTGGTAGTGAGGTTCCGACGGTGCAGGAAGGATCTGACTGGGAGGGCTCCCCTCACCGCCAGCCAAGCCAGGTCTTGGTGCTTGTTGGTGAGTTCTGGCGATGAGGCATTTTGCCAGACAAGCTGGGCAGTCTGCTCTGGGAACCACGCCACCGGATCCATCGAGTCCTTTCCCTGCAGTGCCTGCAGGACGTTCCGTGCTGACCACTGCCCGATGGACATGTGGTCAAAGGTGTTGGTCCGGAAGATCCTTTCCACAGACGACAGATGGGGCGGCAATGTCCAGCTGACTGGCACATTGCGTGGCATCTGCGCCAGGCCCATCCTTTGCAGGTAGAGCCTCAGCAGGTAGTGACACTTGGTGCCCACGTGCCTTGGCTCTACGCTCCGCCTGATGCAGCCACACATGTTTCGGGTCGAGACCCTTCTTCAGACTGGTTAGGGATAAGGGAAACGGGAGATATAGACCACTATGTGGAGATATAAAGAACAATGAATGAAAGATATGCAAAAAAGTAACGACGATAAAGGAAACAGGCCATTGTTAGCTGTTTATGGGGTGAAAACGAGAAGCTAGTGTGACTTGGGTGGGGGAGAGATAGTGATAGAGAGAGAGGGAATGCCGGGGCTGGAAAATAATCGCATCTCTGGCAAGGTAAGAAACTGAAAAAAAGTTTCCCCCGACCCCCACATAGAACAAACCGGAGAACATTTACACAAACTTTTAACACACACTAAAAATAAAAAATTAAACGAAAAAACAGACAGACTGTTGGCGGGGCTGCCAATTGTGAGGCGCCCCAGATAGGTACTAAATGGATGCTTGGTTGATGTGCAACCTGCTTGATTTGCAAATGCTGTTGAGAATTGTAATTTTGTGTTTGCATTTATGTTTGGCCTGTGGCCGAATTAACTTTGTAGCACAGGAACAGGAAAGGCAAGGTATGTGACTGTTGATAAATGGAGACCAGTATTACCGGATTCGCAGTTGGGTTATTTATCAATTCCTGCCAGAAAGAAGATAGACACAAAATGCTGGAGTAACTCAGCAGGACAGGCAGCATCTCTGGGTAGAGGCAATGGGTGACGTTTCATAGAAACATAGGAAATAGCCAGCACCGCCATTCATTGTGATCATGGCTGATCATCCCCAATCAATAACCCGTTTCGGGTCAAGACCTATTCAGAGGGTGTGTCCCCCCCCCCCCCCCCCCTCTTCTTTCCTCACCTGTTTCTCTTCTTCCTGCTCCATTGCTACTCAGTATATAGTTGGAGGGGAAAGCTTGTGAAGGAAGACCGCAGCACACCACTGCATCTCATACTGATGTCCTCCTCCAGGCTGGTCCAGTTAAAGGCAGAGTAACCAAGATTACTACACCCAGTGCTTTGTTCCATACTATTTACCACAGTTGCTTAAATTGGACACTAGAGGCAAAGGACATGTCATCAGCAAATAATTCTTATTGTTCAATAGTATTAGGCATGTTGGATTGAATTAAAATGATTTCAATGCACGAGGCAGAATGGGTAAGGTGGATGAAGTCAGGGTGTGGACAGCTACATGTGAGGGATGTTGTAGCAGTTATGGAGACCTGGCAGCTTAGTATTCCTGGGTACAGATGCTAGAGGAAAGATAGAGAAGGGGGTAAAAGAGAAGGCAGGACAGGCAGCATCTCTGGATGGAAGGAATGGGTGACGTTTCGGATCGAGACCCTTCTTCAGACTCGGGAGAGTCACGGGAGAGGGAAACCCCGTCTAGAATTCCTCCTGCTCTCCAGCTTCACGCATTCATTTCTTCTTCATACCTTTTCGTACCTCGAGAGAAGCGGTTGTTGCTTTATTGATTTCGGAAAATGTCATGGCAGTAGTCCGAGATGATTTTACTGATGGTTCATCCAACGAGGCTATGGTTGGATCTATGGGTGGAATAGAAGGTGTCCTATAGGCCCCAACCAGTCAACAGGAATTAAAAGAACAAATATACCAGGTAATTGCAGGCATCTGGAAGACTCATAATGTTGTCATAGCAGGGGATTTGTAACTTTCCCAATAAAGACTGGAACATTCATCGTGTGAAGGACATAGATGGGGTGGAATTTGTCAAATGCGTTCAGGAACGTTTCCTCAGGCAATATGTGGAGGGGCCGACAAGGGAGAGGACAAAGCTTTGGAAATTGGGAAGGGCAAATGACTGAAGTGTCCGTGGGTGAGCCTTTTGGGACCAGCGATAACTGTTCTATTAGGATTAATATAATTATGGATAAAGACAGTGTGGGCCCAAGTTAAAATTCTGAATTGGGGCAAGGCCAACTTTGATAGTACTAGACAAGAACTTGCTAGAGTTGATTGGAGTAGGTCACTTGCAAGCAAAGTGATGTCTGAAAAGTGGGATGCTTGTTAGGGTGCAACTGCAGATGCTGGTTTAAACCGAAGATAGGCAAAAAACGCTGGAGTAACCCAATGGGTCAGGCAGCATCTCTGGAGAAAAAGAATAGGTGACCTTTTGGTTTGAAACCAGTCTGAAGAAGGGTTTTGACCCGAAACTTCACCTATTTCTTTTCTCCAGAGATGCTGTCTGACCCGTTGAGTTACTCCAGCTTTCTACGTCTATCATCGGGATGCTTGTTGGGTTTAATTTTGTTTATTGTCATGTGTACCAAGGTACGGTGAGAAAATAATTTGTGGCGTGCTTTCCAGTCAGCGGAAAGAGTTAACATGATTGCAATCAAGACATCCACAGTGTACAGATACAGGATAAAGGGAATAACATTTACGGCAAGATAAAGACCAGTACAGTCCAATTAAAGATAGTCCAAGAGTCACCTATGAGGTAGATGGGAGGTCAGAATTGCTCTTTAGTTGGTGACTGGATGGTTCAGTTCCCTGATAACATCTGGGAAGAAACTGTCCCTGAATCTGGATGTGTGCGTTTTTACACTTCTGTACCTCGTGCCTGATGGGAGAGGGGAGAAGAGGGAGTGGCCAGGGTGCGACTCGTCCTTGATTCAGTACTTTAAAGAAAAGAGGGTAGGTAACTAGGGAGAGAATAGGACCCCTTAGAAACCAAAGCAGTCTCCAAATCTGATCAAGGACATTCTTGCTATTGAGGGAGTGCAGCGTAGGTTCACAAGGTTAATTCCCGGGATGGCGGGACTGTCATATGCTGAGAGAATGGAGCGACTGAGCTTGTATACACTGGAATTTAGATGGATGAGAGGGAATCCTATTGAAACATATAAGATTATAAAGGGATTGGACACGCTAGAGGCAGGAAACATGTTCCCGATGGGGGGGAGGGGGGAGTCCAGAACCAGGGGCCACACACAGTTTAAGAATAAGGGGTAGGCCATTTAGAACGGAGATGAGGAAAAGCTTTTTCACCCAGAGCGTTGTGAATCTGTGGAATTCTCTGCCGCAGAAGGCAGTGGAGGCCAATGCTCTGGATGCTTTCAAGAGAGAGTTAGATGGAGCTCTTAAAGATAGCGGAGTCAAGGGATATGGTGAGAAGGCAGGAACGGGGTACTGATTGGGGATGTTCAGCCATGATCACATTGAATGGCGGTGCTGGCTCAAAGGGCCCAATGGCCTACTCCTGCACCTATTGTCTATCGTCTAGTATCTCTGTGTGCAGGAGATGGGGAGAGTCCTCAATGAGCATTTTTACTGTGAGAAAGACATGAAAGCCTGGGGATTCCCTTCCATACTCCTTTTGAAGTCCAAGAGAGCATTCCTCGACATACCAAGTCTCCTCAATCTTTACAGAAAGAAGAGGCATTGATGGGCTTTGTTTGTGATTGATCAATGTGCTTGGCCAACGATCAATCTTCAGAGATGTGCTTGCCCAGGAACTTGAAGAACTTGACGCTCTCCAACGTCAATCAATCGATAAAGACAGGTTTGTGGGTCCTCAGCTCTCCGCTTATTAAGCCAACAATCAGATCCTTGGTTTTGTTGATGTTGAGAGCAAGGTTGTTGTTCTGGTACCATGTGATGTTTAATCTCCCTCCTATAGGATATTGGCCCTGTGTCAGGCCACATGGCAATGGGGATAGAGTGAGCAGAGCTTCTTTTGTTCTGGCTCTAACCACACTGTTGATCAACCACAGTTCTGTTCATTGTATTTTTCACAGTCTTTATAAAGCAGTCCTTTCCCTGTTTTAATATTGCGGTTATTTTAGAAGAAATAACAGATCTCTGCCAGGACATCTTAAAGTTCAGATAAGGCCATTGTTTACCTGAACACCATGGGCAGATATAGTCACCTGCTCAGTCCACTTCTCTCCTCTTCCTCTCTCTTCAGTTGCAGTGCGCTTCTCCTGTTCTATGTGTCCTCCGCACATCATCCCAAGGTAACTTACTTCTTGGCCATGGGTGGAAATTGCTTTTAAAACATGGGGGAGGGGAGAATCACAATGAGGCCTAACATCTAGGACAGGGGTTGGCACCCTAGGGCCCATGGGCCGGATCCGGCCAGTAACCCAAACTCATCCGGCCCGCAGACGGGGTTTTTTTCAATTGTTTTTTGCGAGCTGGGAACTGCAGCCAGTCCCGGGGCACGCAGGCGACCTGGGTACTACAGCCAGACCTGGGGCAAGCGAGCCGTCCTGGGAACTGCAGCCAGTCCCGGGGCACGCAGGCGACCTGGGTACTACAGCCAGACCTGGGGCAAGCGAGCCGTCCTGGGAACTGCAGCCAGTCCCGGGGCACGCAGGCGACCTGGGTACTACAGCCAGACCTGGGGCAAGCGAGCCGTCCTGGGAACTGCAGCCAGTCCCGGGGCACGCAGGCGACCTGGGTACTACAGCCAGACCTGCCAGCTGACCTGGGCGTTACAGCCAGGCGAACCGACCTGGGACTGGCTGTAGCGCCCAGGTCACAAAAACATGGGGGGGGGGGGGATTGTCCCCCACCTCTCAAAACATGGGGGGGGGGACAGGCCCCCGCCCCCCCTGGATTTCCGCCCATGCCACATGTGGGAGCAGCCGTCAGCAGAGAAGTATTGAAGCTGAACGAAGTTCTTCAACCACCACCTCTAATAAAATATGGAACTTTAAAGAACTTCAGAAAGTTAACAAATGCTTGCAGAACCGCAGCAAGGAACAATAGACATCGATCAGCGACCTTTGATTCCAGTGGCTGTAAAGCTCTTGCATTGTGCTGGTGAGAGCAAGGGATGAGTGGGTGGGGATGCTGGAAGGGGCACCGTTGGTTTTTTATGAACGGGATAACAGCCAGAGCATTAAACATCAACCCTAGTGCCAAAGCAGAATTGTTTGTGTTGCAAGCTGCCAGCAAGTTGCACATTTGCGAAAATGACAGCTGGATGCAACTTCTTCCTCAGATGCCACAGTGGAAGTTATTTAGCATCCACTGGCCTAAACCATGGGTGCCATGGAATCAAATGTTTTGGCCTGTGCATTTTAATAAGAATTTTTCAATCTACATGCCCACCACATTCCCTATCCATTCTGTCCAACAAAACCTCCAGAGGAGACATGATGTTTCAGTTAAGACAAGGCACGATACAAAAGAGCAAAGAAAATCTGGAGACAGATTTTAAATGTAGATAAAAATCATTTTTGTCGCTGACGTCAATGTCTGAGGCATTATAATTTTGAACTGGCATTCACATACAGTATGTTTCTGATAGAAATGCTCAGTTAATAAGAGGGTTCCCTCCTAGGAGAGTTTAGTTTGGTTTAGAGATACGACGATGGAAACAGGCCCTTCGGCCCACCGAGTCTGCGCCAACCAGTGATCCCTGTACACTAACACTACCCTACACACTAGGGATAATTTACAATCTTTACCCAAGCCAAATCTGTACGTCTCTTGGAGTGTGGGAGGAAACCGGAGCACCCGGGGGGAACCCACGCAGGTCAAAGGGAGAACATACAATCTCTGTAGAGACAGCACCCATAGTGAGGATCGAACCCGGGCCTCTGGTGCTGTAAGGCAGCAATTCTACCGCTGTGCCACCGTGTCAGCCCTGTTTGCCTAAGAAGATTCAGCAGAGTCAGAAATAGATTTATTTCTTCAGTTTTGAGAGGTGCCACAGATTCAAATCTATAGTTTTATTTTCTTTATCAAGTTGAAAAGCCAAAGCTATTAACTGAGGAAAATTGCAGGACCTGCCAAACAGTTTGATAGTTCTGTCAAGGCTGGTGAGGGCAGGAACAGGGAGATAGGGGATCTGAATGTGTGGCTGAGGAGCTGGTGCAGGGGCCAGGGATTTAGATTCTTAGACCACTGGGATCGGTTTGGGGATAAGGGACGGGTTGCACCTTAACAGGCGGGGGATCAACATTCTGGCAGGCAGGTTTGCCACTGCTTCACGGGTGGGTTTAAACTAAATTGTGGGGGGGGGGGGGGAGGAGACAAATTGCAAATACAAGGATGGAGTTAAAGGGAAAGTGAGTATAGGAAAAGTTAAGAAAGACACCGGAATTAAAAGGACAGAAAGTTCACGAAGGGATAGGGAGTATGGCCATGTGAAATAGGAATCGATGTGAACGGTGAGGTGAGTAATGGATTAAAAATATTATATATGAATGCACGAAGTATAAGAAGTAAAGTGGATGAGGTTGAGGCTCAGTTAGAGATTGGTAGATATGACATTGTGGGCAGGGCCGGCCTTAGGAGGTGCGGGGGCCAATTGGGAACAATGTTGGTGAGCCCCAGGTTCCCAGCCAAGGTTTGTAGAATCATAGAAATACAAATAAAGTCTATTATAGACTTTATATCTCTTTGGTAGAATAGAAAGTAATCAAAATGTGCGCTTAACAAGTGCCTCCGAGTTAATGGAGCAAACAGATCTAAGCTACATTTTAATATAAATTGAATACATGTAAGCCTACAAGTAACAAACAAAATGTGTAGATCACCTCAGAAAAGTACATAGTTACAATACCACTTGTTTAAGTGACTGTGAAATGATTTTTTTTTTTAATTAACTAGAGCCTGGAAAAGCAATAACTATTGCCGAAAAACCAGTCCAGGCATATAATTTTAGGCTTCAGCCCCATCCTACCCTTTGGGCTTCTACCCCATTCTAACTTAGCGGGGGGGGGGGTTGGTGTGTGTGTGTGTGTGTGTGTGTGTGCGTGTGCGTGTGCGTGTGCGTGTGCGTGTGTTTGTTTGGCGGAGTCTGAGGGGAGAAGCGCCGGCACTAAGAGAGAGCGAACGCGCGGACAGACGGACGAAAGCAACGATCATAGAGCGGAATAGATGACCAAAGATCTTTGTAGGTGACACTTTGGGTCGAGACCCTTCTTCAGACTGAGTCAGGGGAAAGAGGAACAAGAGATATAGACGGTACTAATGACAAATGAATAATAATAATAATACATTTTATTTATGGGCGCCTTTCAAAAGTCTCAAGGACACCTTACAAAGTTTAACATGTAAGCGGAAATAAATAAAGATTAAAGACATCACGAGTACACAAATTAAAGCCAGAATTCAATCCAAAAACAAAAATCAAAAACACACTATGGAAGATATGCCTATATCTCCTGTTTCCCTTTCCCTTGACTGTCAGTCTGAAGAAGGGTCTAGGCCCGAAATGTCACCTACGCGCTCTATGATCGTTGCTTTCGTCCGTCTGTCTGCGCGTTCGCTCGCCCTTGGTTGCCGGCGCTTCTCCCCTCATGGCAGCTATCGACAAAGTTGACCCAAAATATCACCTCGTCCTCTCCAGAGATGCTGCCTGATCCGCTGATTGACTCCAGCCTTTCGTGTCTGTCTTCGGTTTAAACCAGCATCTGCAGTTCCTCCCTGTACAAGGTATGTGCCGTTTAAAAAGAAAACTTAAAAAAACATTTAAAACATTTAAAAACACATAAACTGTTCCCACGCAACGCTGCAAGAGGCATAACAGAAGACGGGTCGAGGTTACTGAAATGACGGAAGTTACGCTCCGGTGCGTACTACACGTCAGTCCATTGGATTTCGCAGGAGTGGACCATCTTGCGCGCTATAAGATCTTTGCTCCAATTGATCCTAGAGCGGAGCTCTCAGATCTTTTGATTACTCTAGCGCGGGGCCCCCTTAGCTGCGGGGCCCAATTGGGAGCAATCGGTCCAATCGGCTTAAGGCCGGCCCTGATTGTGGGGATTACAGAGACAAGGCTGCAGGAGGATTGGGCCTGGGAACTGAATATTCAGGGTTATACATCCTATAGAAAGGACAGGCAGGTGGGCAGAGGAGGTGGGGTAGCTCTGTTGGTGAGGGATGGAATTCAGTCCCTTGCGAGGGGTGACATAGGGACTGACGATGTAGAGTCGCTGTGGATAGAATTGAGGAATTGTAAAGGTAAGAAGACACTAATGGGAGTTATCTACAGGCCCCCAAACAGTAGCCTGGATATAGGGTGCAAGTTGCAGCAGGAGTTAAAATTGGCATGTGACAAAGGTAATGCCACTGTGGTTATGGGAGATTTCAATATGCAGGTAGACTGGGAAAATCAGGTTGGTTCTGGACCCCAAGAAAGGGAGTTTGTGGAGTGCCTCTGAGATGGATTCTTAGAGCAGCTTGTACTGGAGCCTAACTGAGCGAAGGCAATTCTGGATTTAGTGTTGTCTAATGAACCAGATTTAATAAGGGAACTTATTAAGGAACCGCTTGGAGGTAGTGACCATTATATGATGTTTTAATCTGCAATTTGAGAGGGAGAAGGTTAAATCAGAAGTGTCCGTGTTGCAGTTGAACAAAGTTGACTATGAAGGCATGAGAGAGGAGCTGGCCAAGGTCGACTGGAAAAGGATCCTGGCAGGAATGACGATGGAACAGCACTGGCAGGAATTTCTGGGCATAATCCAGAAGATGCAGGATCATTTCATTCCAAAGAGGAAGGAAGATTCTAAGGGGAGTAAGAGGCAACTGTGGCTGACATGGGAAGTTCGGGATGGAAAAGAAAAGGTGTATAACATAGCAAAGATTAGCAGGAAGCCAGAGTATTGGGAAACTTTCAAAGAACAACAGAAGATAACAAAAAGGGCAATATGGGGTGAAAAGATGAAGTACGAGGGTAAGCTGGCCAAGAATATAAAGAAGGACAGTAAAAGCTTCTTTAGGTATGTTAAGAGAAAAAGATTAGTAAAGACAAATGTGAGTCCCTTGAAGGCAGAAACAGGTGAAATTATTATGGGGAACAAGGAAATGGCAGAAGAGTTGAACAGGTACTTTGGTTCTGTCTTCACTAAGGAAGACACAGACAATCTCCCAGATATACTGGAGGACAGAGGATCTAGGGAGAGGAACGGAAAGAAATTTGCATTAGGCGAGAAATAGTATTGGGTAGACTGATGGGACTGAAGGCTGATGGTCTGCATCCCATGGTACTCAAGGAGGTGGCTCTAGAAATCATGGACACATTGGTAATCATTTTCCAATGTTCTATAGATTCAGGATCCGTTCCTGTGGATTGGAGGACAGCGAATGTTATCCCACTTTTCAAGAAAGGAGCGAGAGAGAAACAGGGAATTACAGACCAGTTAGCCTGACATCGGTGATGGGGAAGATGCTGGAGTCAATTATTAAAGATGTAATAATGGCGCATTTGGATAGTAAAAGGATTGGTCCAAGTCAGCATGGATTTATGAAAGGGAATTCCTGCTTGACTAATCTTCTGGAATTTTTTGAGGATGTGACAAGTAAAATGGATGAAGGAGAGCCAGTGGATGTAGTGTATCTGGACTATCAGAAAGCCTTTGATAAGGACCCACACAGGCGATTAGTGGGCAAAATTAGAGCACATGGTATTGGGGGTAGGGTATTGACATGGATAGAGAATTGGTTGGCAGACAGGAAACAAAGAGTAGGAATAAACGGGTCCCTGTCAGAATGGCAGGCAGTGGCTAGTGGAGTGCCGCAAGGCTCGGTGCTGGGGCCACAACTATTTACAATATATATTAATGATTTAGATTATGGAATTAAAAGTAACATTAGCAAATTTGCAGATGACACAAAGCTGGGTGGCAGTGTGAAGTGCGAAGAGGATGCTAGGAGGTTGCAGGGTGACTTTGGACAGGTTGGGTGAGTGGGCAGATGCCAGGTTGAGCAGTGCCCACACCGGTACTCGCAGTGGGGTGAGCTCCCGTGATACATTTTATTTTCAGGGGTAAGGGAGCCCACAAGGGGGGCACTGTCCCACGCCGTCAGCGCACAAGTGCGTTAGCACTGTCCTGCTCTCCAGGGAAGGAGGCGTGACGATCTCAGGCCTCCCCTTGCAGCTCGCCCTTACCTCACGAAGAGGCGCTGGCTGTCTCTGGCCTATCCTGGCAGCTCAGCTTTGTGCGGCCGCTGTCCCTCACTATCTACGGGCAGGAAGAGGCACTGCCATCTCAGGCTTGCCCCGGCAGCTCACCCAGACGCTGGCTGTCTACAGCTTCCTCCCGGGAGCTGAGGTTTTACCGCACAGTGACGCTGATGGTCTCAGGTTTATCCCGGTGGCTCAATCTTCCTCAAACCTGCGACAAGGGAATACAGCTAACAGGGACCACACCCCCCCCCCCACTCCCCCCTCCACCCTCTCCCCCACCCCCAGCCTCCCCCCTTTCCTCTCCCCCCCCTCCTCTGAGAGAGATCACTCTCATAGACCTAGAATACAGGTAGAATCTCTAATTGACGCATATATTTGGTAGTATTTTAAACAAAGTGGTAGGAACTTTAATACTCTCTATTTGTTAAATTAATAGCAACATGGAAAATGTATACATGAATATTACAAATACTTCAATAGAACTGATTTGATCTATTCATTTATACAAAGACAAGTATATCCATTGATAATGTATTACCAGTTGCACTGTGGAAAACACTTTATATTTAACTACACATCTGTTACGAGTATCAGATAAATATTGTGGTTGTTAATTCATTTACACTTGGGAGCATTTATCCTGTTATATTTTGAAAAGCATATCCATTTTGTGTCTGGTTGCTGGTTGATATATTTGGTTGCAAGATAAATCCATTAATATTTTATGTAAATACATTTTATTCAACGGTGCCCACATTGATCTATTCTGGAATAATTAATATTGCAGTGTGTATGTTAATTTATTCTATTATAGTGCATCTAGTTAAATTGTAGCTGGTCATTTTCACGATAACTCGGACACCCAGTTCTGCCTTTGCAGTAATTCTGTTGTAGTTATCCAGTTATACCCCTACTGTGACTAAATGATGATATGGAGGCGTGGATATTGATTTACACTGGGGCATATATCTGGTGCAACTTACCAGAAATGTTCCAGGTTTCCTCTGACATCCTGTAGCGTTCTGGAGGCACAGCACAGAAACAGGCCATTCAGCCCACATTCAGACCATAAATCACCCATTCACTCTGCTATCCCACTTTCTCATCCCTACTCACCAGGGGCAGTTTTCCAGGAGCTAATTAATCTACATTAATATTTTTGGGAGGAAACCAGAGCATCTGGAAGATACTCACAGGTGACAGAGAGAACATGCAAACTCCACACAGACAGCACCCAAGGTCAGGATTGAACCCTGGTCTCTGGCACTGTGAGGCAGCAGCTCTACCAGCTGCGACCCTGTGCTGTCCTCAGATGATACAACCAGTATCAAGCCTGACTGTATAAACTTTGTTATATATTTTATATTTCAAAAAATAGACTTTATGTGTAATAAAAAATGCATATATCAGAAAACAATACAAAACTCTTAATATATTCTTAGTAGCTCATATATTCATAGTCCTGACCAAAGCATCACCTATCCATGTTCTCCAGAGATGCTGCCTGACCTGCTGAGTTACTCCAGCACTTGTGGTTTTTTGTTCAAGATCCCAGCTTCTGCATATCCTTGTGTCTATCTCATTTATTCCCAGTATCTGGTAGTGGAATGCAGCCCAGTGGTATGAACGTTGAACTTCTCAATTACAGGCAACTCAAACCCCCCCCCCCCTCCCACCATGTCCACCCCCCACACCCACCAGCCCACCCAGTGTCTCCGTTCACCTTTTCCATCCCTTCCTCGCTCGCTACTTAGATTTATCCCCTACCCACCTGGTTCCATCTGGGACATATCCAGTTGCACTTACAAGTTCAAATGTATCGGTCACATGCACCATAAGGTGCAGTGAAATATAATTTACCATGCAGCGTTACAATTCAAAAAGGACACAATACACAAGATAATTCAACACGGACATCCACCACAGCATTCTTCACTCCTCCTCCCTTGTTGACCTGTGGTCGAGGCCCTGACCCTCCGTAGTCGCCGCTACGGACGGCCCGATGTTCAAGCCCTCTGGTCGGGATGGTCAGAACGCCGACGTCGGGACAGTTCGAGCCGGGAGCTCCCTCTGTCCTGACCGATTCACTATCCTCTGTCTCCACCCTTCCTCCTCTGTTCATCCAGTTGAATTGTAGCTGATCATTTTTATGACAAAGACAGACACAAAAAGCTGGAGTAACTCAGCGGGACAGGCAGCATCTCTGGAGAGAAGGAATGGGTGACGTTTCTGGTCGAGACCCTTCTTCAGACTGAAGAAACGTCAAAAGCAGTCTGAAGAAGGGTCTCAACCCAAAACGTCACCCATTGCTTCTATCCAGAGATGCTGCCTGTCCCGCTGAGTTACTCCAGCATTTTGTGTCTATCTTCAGTGTAAACCAGCATCTGCAGTTCCCTCCTACACATTTTAATGGTGGTTGGACTATAACTCTATCTGCCCAGCATCCTTCATCCTCCTTGGTCCATCACTTAAGGGCCTGTGCCACGAGCATGCGACTGCATGCGGCGAGCGCGACGTAACGTGGTCGCTTGAGCCGTAAGGCCTCGCGGGGCCGGTCCCACTTCGATCGCCGGAGCCGTATGGAGTTGTGCGGAGCTGGTCCAGACATCGCGCGGGGCTCCGAAAAACTGACACTGTTCAAAATTTCCGCGCGCCAACAGCCTGCCGGCCCGCAGCCGCCTCGACGCCGTACGCACCGCCTCGACGGGCGTGCGCAGCGTCTTGACGCCGTACGTCACGCGTGAACTTCCCGCGGACTTCGCTCGAACTTCACGTCACTCACTCGACCTCCGCGCGGCCCTCGCTTCCGGTTTGGTCGCGCTCGCCGCATGCAGTCGCATGCTGGTGGGACCGGCCCTGTACGGGGATCACTCGACCTCCGCGCGGCCCCCGCTTCCGGTTTGGTCACGCTTGCCGCATGCAGTCGCATGCTCGTGGGACAGGCCCTTGACCTACTGTCGTAGATTTCCATTGAAAGTCACCCGATGTGATGTGTAGTTATACTGATAGATATTGAGAGAATGATCTGGTTACACGCTGGTACATTTGCTTGTAATGTTATATTCCAATATCGTAGAGTCTAGTTTTGGAAAAGGATAGGACTGGTCCATAAAACAGACCCTATATTGGGGCAAAGTCAAAACTTGATTGGAGGAGGCTATTTGCAGGTGAAGAGACATCAGGTTAGTGGGAGATTTTGAAAGTTCGGAGCCCGTATGTTTCCGAGTGAAGGGCAATGGCTGGCAGAAGCTAGAAACCCTAGATATTGAAATACGTATAGGTTCCTGCCAAGAGGCATATGTCAGGTATTGGTAGCCGGGATCAAGTGAATCCTTTACGGTTTAGTTTATTGTCACATGTTCTGAGGTACAGTGAGTACAGCTTTTGTTGCTTGCTATCCAGTCAGCGGAAAGACATTACACGATTACAATCGAGCCACTTTGCCCTGTTATATGTGACATTAAAATAACTTGTGCTGCTCCTACTGCTACTACTAGGTGGCACAAGATGGAGGTGGGAGATGAAGGGCAGGTGTAGCTAAATTGGGGGTGAGGTGGGAAGGGTGTTGACACAGGAGGGTCGATCACTTTGAGGAGTACAGCAGGGGTGGGAGTAAACTAAAGAGTGAACCAAGAGGCCAAAAAGACAGCTGCCAAATACATGGCAAATAAGTTAAAGGACAATCCAAAGAGATTCTCAACGTGTACTATGGGCAAAAGAGAAACTAGAGAGAGAATAAGGTCCCTCAAAGATCAACATGATGGTTTATGTGTTGCACAAGGTGTTAAATTCATATTTCTCATCTGTATTTACCATGGAGGTGCTAGAGATCTTTGGAAGTTAATAGTGATGACTTGAAGATGAGGTGCTAGAGATCTTAACAAGGATAAAAGCCCTGTCCCACTGTACGAGTTCATTCAAGAGTTCTCCCGAGTTTAAAAAAAAATCAAACTCGTGGTAAGCACGTAGAAGGTACGTCGGAGCTCAGGACGTCTCTTAGCGGCTCGTAACGCTAACGGCAGGTACTCGGGAAACGCGGTAAGCTCGGGAAGAGTTTTCAACATGTTGAAAAATGTCCACGAGAGCCCCGAGTACCTGCGAGCGGCCATTACCGTAAATCTCCGAGTTCGAATCAGGGCAAACTCGGGAGAACTCTTGAATGAACTCGTACAGTGGGACAGGGCTTCTAGAGGTAGATAAATCCATAGGACCTGATCATGAGTGCCCAAGGATATTGTGGGAGGCTAGGGAAGAAATTGCAGGGCCCCTGGTTGAGATATTTGTATCATCGATAGCCATGGGTGAGAGGGCTGGAAGATTGCAAGGCTGCTAATGTTGTGCCTCTATTTAACAAAGGGTGCAAGGAAATGCCTGTAAACCACAGAGCAGGGGGAGCTGTTGGAGAGGGTTCCGAGAAACAGGATCTACATGCATTTGGACAATCAAGGGCTGATTAAGGATAGCCAGCATGATTTTGTGGTAGGAAACCATGTCTCAAATTTAATTGAATGTTGTCTACCTGTAAAGCAAGGCCACAAAGTGCTAGAGTAACTCAGCAGGTCAAGCAGCACCTCTGGAAAACATGGATGGGGGACGTTTTGGGGTCACCTATATCCATGTTCTCCAGAGATGACGCCTGACCTGCTGAGTTACTCCAGCACTTTGTGTCCTTTTGTGTATTAACAAGCATCTGCAGTTCTTTGTTTCTACTAATTTAGCAAGGCCTTTGACAAGATACCACCTGGTAAGCTGGTCTGCAAGGTCAGGTCGCGGGGTGAGCTGGCCAATTGGTGGTAGTTGAAAGTTGTTTTTCAGACTGGAGGCCTGTTATAAATGGCGTGCCACGTGAACCAGAACTGGGCCCACTGTTGTTCATTAATTAGATTAATGATTTGAATGCGAATGTGGATGCCATCGTGAGAATGTTTGCGGATGGCACTGAAATTGATCCTACAGTGAACAGTGACAAAGGTTATCTAAGATTACAACAGGATCTTGATCAACTGGGTCAATGTGCTGAGGAACAGCAGATGGAGTTTAATTCAGATCAGTGTGAGGTGTTGCATTTTGATAGAACTCACACAGTCACAGTGTAGAGCCCTGCGGATGTTGTAGAACACAGGGACTTAGAGGTGCAGGTGGGTCCATGAAGTTGGTGAAACACATAGACAGGGCAATGAAGAACACATTTGGCACGCTTGCCTTCATCAGTCCAGGTATTGAGTACAGGTGTTGGAACATCACGTTATAACTATGCAAAACATTAGTAAGGCCACATTTGGGGTACCCTGTAGAGTTTTAAGGTCATAAGTGATATGAGGAGAATTTGACCATTCGGCCCATCAAGTCTACTCCACCATTCAATCATGGCTGATCTATCTCTCCCTCCTAAACCCATTCTCCTGCTTTCTCCCCATATCCCTAGACACTCTTGCTAATCAAGAATCTTTCTGTAAGGATAACATTTGGTTGCTCTGCTGCAGGAGGATATCATTAAATAATAAAGGGTGCAAAAAAGATTTACAAGGATGTTCCTTCATTCATTCATCATCGTTGAAAACATTAACGCCGCAGTGGTGCTGGTTTCCGACGGGAACGGTGACGGACGCACTACACATCTCTGTCCTCCAGTTCCTGCGGACTTCCGCCGCTGGAAGTATCGGATTTTGGTGTGTGTGTGTGCTTTATCATCATTCCTTACAATGTTATGTACGACAGTGATCGCAACTTCTACTGAAGTGTGGATGGCCGTTGGCTCGCTAGAAGCTCATCCGCCCTTTGACAGGTCTTGTTTTTGGTCCTGCTGGGGGTCCACAGCCCCCTCCTCACCTGGCAAACCAGGTGGGGCAGACGATTTAGTCGCCGACTATCCGACCATGGAGCAGGTAGCGCGGGATTACATGGTACCCGTGGTGGGGGGAACTCCCCCCTACCTGACCTAAGATGTTACTAGGATGAAAAGTTTGAGATATGAGAGGCCGGATAGGCCAGATCTATTTTCCCTGCTGCAGAGGACGTTGAGGATTACCCTAATAGAGATATATAAGATCATGAGGGGTTATCATGATCTTATATCTCCTTATCATGAGGAGTGAAGAGCCACTGTCTTTTCCAGAGGGTAGAAGAGTGTAAAGCTAGGTGCCGTAGGGTTAAGATGAGAAGTCAATGATTCAATAGAGAGCCGAGGGACAATGTTTTCATATAGAGAGCCTTCCCATATCGACCCTTCCTGACCCCACCTTGTCTGACCCCGGCACTGATCCCTGCAACCACAGAAGGTTGCCATCCAGGGATGTAAACAGCCATTCCAGGTGAGCTGGAGATTCAACAGCACCTCCTCCAACCTAGTCTATGGCATTTGGTGCTCCTCAATGCCGATCCCAAGTTCCCAGTTGCCAACCGCTTCATCTTCCTTTCTCAATCCCACACCAACCTGTTGGGATTGGGAAACCTGCTTTTGGGTCTTCTCTACTGTCAGGGTGAGGCCCATTGCCCGACACTTCATATTAGAGTCATAAAGCGTGGAAATAGGCCACTTTGATCCAACTTGCCCACAATGACCAACATGTCCCATCCACACAAAAATATGGGCCTGCATTTGACCCATATCCCTCTAAACCTGTCCTATCAATGTACCTGTCTAATTGCCTCCTCATGGACAGTCTACATTAACCCAACCGTATGAGCACTGAATTTCTCCAATTTCAAATCACCCTCACATTTGGTGTTTCTCCCCCCTCCCTCCCCAACCTCCTCTGATCCTTCCATTTTGTCGCTTTTCCTACACACACCCTCCTGCCATCTATCACCCCCTTTCGTCCGTCCTACTTGATTCCAACCACCCACTTATTTCACCCACTGGCCTTCCCACCGTAACCCATCTGATACTGGGCTCCATCTGCCTTCACCTCCCCTTTAATGGTTCCGATGATCACCTCCCTTACTCCAGCACTGGTAGACTTTGTGTTCCCACTTATCGTGCTCCTACTGCCATCTCCCAACCCCCCCCTCCACACCCTCCCATAGCTGGCTCTATCTGTCCAGCATCCTTCATCCCTCCTTGGTCCATCACTCACCTACTGGCTCCGGTCTCACCCCTACCACTCTCCTCTTTGTACTGGCTCAAAGAGTCATAGAGTGATACAGCATGGAAACAAACCCTTCGGCCCAACTTGCCCACACCGGCCAACATGTCCCATCTACATTTGTCCCACCTGCCCGCATTTGGCCCAAATCCCTCCAAACCTGTTCTATCCATGTACCTGCCCAACTGTTTCATAAACATTGAGATAGTCCCAGCCTCAACTACCTCCTCTGGCAGCTTGTTCCATGCACCCACCACCCTCTGTGTGAAAATGTTACCCCTCAGATCTATATTAAATCTTTTCCCCTTCACCTTAAACCCGTGTTTTCGGGACCTCCCGAGCCCTCCGCAGCCCTCCGCAGTCGCCGCTAGGGGCGGCCCGATGCTCAGGCCCTCTCGCCGGGATGACGTCGGAACGGGAGAACAACCTCAGCATCTTGGACATCCGAACCGGCCACTTCCTTCCGCGGCTCCCGAAGTCCACAAGCCGCGCTGAGCGGAGACCCACGCTGGCGGCCCTCGGGCAAAGGGCCCCAGGGCACCGCGATATTGAAGTCAGCGCCGCCCGCGCTGGAAGCTCTTCAAACCACAGCTCCACGATGTTGTTGCCGCAGGCCCAACACTCCGGAGCTTCAAACGGCGATCCCAGGTGAGGCATCGCTCGCTCCGCGATGTATCCAGCGCTGCGCCGCCGCTGCTGGAGCTCTGGTCCGGTCCCCGGCAGGAAAGGCCGCGCCAATCCAGTTGGCAGGCCGCGAGGAGGGGAGCGAGGACGCGACTCGGAGAATAGTCAAGTCAAGTCAAGTCACATTTATTTATATAGCTCATTTAAAAAACAACTCTCGTTGGCCAAAGTGCTTTACATTTGTTATAAGAATAGCACAAACAAAACAAAGTACATACATATATACATGTAGCCCTCACTCAGAGGACATCAGGAAAGGCTTGGGAGTATAGATAAGTTTTTAGTCTTGACTTAAAAGAGTCGATGGAGGGGGCAGTTCTGATGGGAAGGGGGATGCTGTTCCACAGTCTAGGGGCTGCAACCGCAAAGATGCGGTCGCCCCTGAGCTTATGCCTAGACCGCGGGATATTCAGCCTCGCATCCTCGCCAGGAGGCGACTGGGAGACGGTTTCCCCCTTGCCCTATCCCCCCTCCCCCACATAGAAATACAAAAAAAAAACTCCTCAACATACTTTTAAACAAAATTAAAAATTAAAAAAACGGACAGACTGTAGGCAGAGGCAGCTTTCATGCGGCGCCCCTAGTGGTGAAATGTGTTTTATTTGTGGTTCGTATATCTAGTTGTATTGTGAAATATATTGTGTCGGAAATAACTGCAGATGCTGGTTTAAATCGAAGGTAGACACAAAATGCTGGAGTAACTCAGCCGGACAGGCAGCATCTCTGGAGAGAAGGAATGGGTGACGTTCTGGGTCGAGACCCTTCGTTAGACATTTAAGAATTCTTCAGACTTTAAGAAACATATATTGTGTTTGACATCTAGTTACACTGTGGTTGGTGTAACTGGTCACGTTATGGAAGGTATATAAAATATTTGTTTACAAGAACAATTCTTGCATATTTTGATAGTTATATCTTGTGATGCTGTGGTGAGTATTATGCATAGGTAGGTATATCCAGTTGTACTGTGAGCGAATATATAGTTGTGGTATATTGTGACATACTGTATGTTCATTTATAACATATATCGTATAAAACGTAAATGTTATGTTGGAGAAGGAACTGAAGAAGAAGGGTCTCGACCCGAAATGTCACCTTTTCCTTCGCTCCATAGATGCTGCCTCACCTGCTGAGTTTCTCCAACATTTTTATCTACCTTCTAGTTACGTTGTGGTCAGTGTATCTCATCATACTGTGGTCACCACTCACATTATTAACGTGGGTGTACATATGATTAGTTTAGTTTACAGACAGCGTGGAAACAGGCCCTTCGGCCCACCTAGTCCACACCGACCAGCGATCCCCGCATATTAACACTACCCAACACACACTAGGGACAATTTGCATTCATACCAAGCCAATTAACCTACAAACCTGTATGTCTTTGGAATGTGGGAGGAAACCGAAGATCTCGGAGAAAACCCACGCGGGTCACAGGGAGAACATACAAACTACGTACAGACAGCACCCGTAGTCAGGATCGAACCTGGGTCTTTGGTGCTGTAAGGCAGCAACTCTACCGCTGCGCCACCGTAGGATAATTAAATGTACATCTGACATTTCTGGTTGTTTTATGATTGGTACAAAATGACTTCATTGTTGAAGAAATATTCTTGTATGCTTTTGCAGTTTTGTTTGAGGAGATCTCACTGAGGACATCTATCTGCTTCTGATGTGGAAGGTACGTTCCAATATAAACTCGTTATATCCAGTTACAGTGCATTAGGAATATCTAATTATACTACTGCAGTGTACTCTTTGCCAATTTTGTTCTTAACTCACAAGACTTGGTGACTACATCAAACCACGCTGGGTACAGCCATAGTATTGCTCCTTTGTACTTAATCTGCAAAGTACAATAGAGTTAGTTGTATCCAGTACAGGAAGCAATATCTGGTTAGAATGATAGTGACAGGCTTTTTCCTTGAACCTCACACCCCCCCCGCTCTCTCTCTCTCTCTCCCTCTCTCTATTTCTCTAAAAGCCGTCCCACGGTACGATTTCATTCCAAGAGCTCTCCCGAGTTTGCCCTGATTCGAAGTCGGAGATTTACGGTAATGGCCACTCGTCGGTACTCGGGGCTCTCGTGGACATTTTTCAACATGTTGAAAACTCTTCACGAGTCTTCCCGTGCTCACCTGCTGTTAGCGAGTCTTCCCGAGTACCTGCCGTTAGCGTTATGAGCCGCTAAGAGACGTCCCCGAGCTCCGACGTACCCGCTACATTCATTCACCGTGCTTACCACGAGTTTGATTTTTTTTCAACTCGGGAGAGCTCTTGGAATGAACTCGCACCATGGGACAGGGCTATAACTCTCTCCCTCTTTCATCCTATATTTCATACATCTCTCTCCGATTTTAACCGCTAATTACCAATGTCAGAGCTGTTTTACCTCATGTTCCTTTCAAAATTACACCTGAGATTTCAGTTTTCATTTCTGCAGTTGAGCCATTTCTTATTGTCCATGTTTTCTGCCTCCATTTCTAAGTCAGTGTTCTGACCATGCAATGTTGGTATGTTTGTGGTGGGCCTAATGTTCTGTGTTGTTACTGTTTGCAACTTGCCATAGCCCCTCACACTAAAATAGTTCTCTGCCTTTCACACCTGTAAGCTTGGAATATTATTTGGTTTCAGCACATACCTTGCAGTTGACATTATCTTTCATCACTTTTTGGTTCTTTTATTGTATTCGAGTTAGCATCATGCGATGTGTCAGGGGATGAGTCAGGGGATATGGGGAGAAGGCAGGAACGGGGTACTAATAAGGAATGATCAGCCATGATCACATTGAATGGCGGTGCTGGCTCGAAGGGCCGAATGGCCTACTCCTGCACCTATTGTCTATTGTTTCAATAATCTGTTCCATTGAAGCAACAATATTAGACTCAAAGATACATCAGAAATACTTTTAAATGTGTTTATACATTTAAAATATTTTATTATTTGTATGAGTTATCCCTTACAGTAGATATATCCAATTTCACAGTTACAAATTATCTCTGCTAAACTATGGCAGAGAGCCTTAAAAGTCTAAAAATTAGGTTCAAGAAATAGACACATAATAGTGTGGGATTTCTGATGAGTATTTGCTTTACTTTTGTCTCTTATCAAGGGCAGAGAATTAAATTAAGAGGCGAGAATTATAATTTGGCGTAATTTCATCTAATAAAACAAAAAGCCCTGGAGTGAATTTTAAAATGCTAAATATATTAAACAATAAATAACACATGAAATAGTTATCTAATTAAACTATGGGTTGTCTATTTAGTGATACAGTGGATAAGTTGTACATTTTAAAATGGCTTGGTTAGATGAACTATTTTCTGTCACATTAATAAAGTTTTGATACGTGAGGGAGAGATGCAGTAAATAAGCAGAGTTACACAATGAATGATTTCTTCCCAGCTGTTATCAGGCAACTGAACCGTCCTCTCATCAGCTAGTGAGCAGTCCTGACCTCCCATCTACCTCATTGGAGACCTTTGAACTTTCTTTAATTGGACTTTATCAGACTTCAATGTTTATCTTTGCACTGCCGACGGCTTGATGGTATTATGTACAGTCATTTTTTGACTAACATAGAAACATAGAACATAGAAAATAGGTGCAGGTTGAATAAAATTCAAACTGCAATTTGAGAGGGAGAAGGTGAAATTGGATGTGTCGGTATTACTACTGACCAAAGGTTAAATCAGAGTTGCAAAGAGACTTGGGAGTGCTGGTGCAGGATTCCCAAAAGGTTAACCTGCAAGTTGAATCGGTAATAAAGAAGGCAAACACAATGCTAGCATTTATTTCAAGAGGCCTTGGATACAAAAACAGGGATGTAATGCTGAGGCTCCATAAGGCGCTGGTAAGGCCTCATTTGGAATAATGTGAGCAATTTTGGGCACCAAATTGGAGGATGTGCTGGCTCTGGAGAGGGACAAGAGGAGGTTTACAAGAATGATCCCAGGAATGAGTGGGTTAACCTATGATGAGCGTTTGTCGACACTGGGCCTCTACTCGCTGTAGTTTAGAAGAATGAGGGGGCACCTCATTGAAACATACAGAATAGTGAAAGGCTTGGATAGAGTGGATACGGAGAGGATGTTTCCACCAGTGGGAAGTCTAGGACTAGAGGTCATAGCCTCTATTCCTAGACTTAAAGGACATTCCTTTAGGAATGAGGTGAGGAGGAATTTTTTTAGTCAGAGGGTGGTGAATCTGTGGAATTATTTTGCCACAGAAGGCTGTGGAGGCCAAGTCAATTGATATATTTTAGGCAGAGATAGATAGATTCTTGATTAGTATGGGTGTCAGGGGTTATAGAGAGAAGGCAGGAGAATGGGGTTAGGAGGGAGAGATAGATCATCCATGATTGAATATTGGGGTGGACTTGATGGGCCGAATGGCCTCATTCTGCTCCTATCACTTATGACATTATGACATACTGGGTGGGGTTGAATATTCACCAGAGAAATTACATGATAGACAAAATCCCAGATGTGGCACAAAGGTTAACACCTGCAGCCTTACCCATGGACTAGTAAGTGGGGAGCACTGGAGAGAGACCCCATGCAGTCTACAGGTACATTGAGGAGATCCTCACACTCCTGCAGCTGGACAGACTACACCAGAGGTGGGAACTACACCTAGTACCCTTTGTGTAAAAATGTTGTCAGCGTGTGAATGAAATTCCAGCCAAGGATACATGGAACGGACTTTGACCCCTGAACTATCCACTAAGCAATCAATCTGCCAACATCTTACCTCTGCTCCCTTAGATCCTAATTACCCTTTGTTCCTCTTTTGACCTCTGCTTCTTCCTTATTTTCCCTACCAATTTCAATGGAAAACTCCCTGAGATTCTGGTAATTTACCTCCTCTGAAACCAGGCTAACACACCTAGTGTTATCTGAACATATTACGTTCAATCCAATCTGCAGAGGCAGTTTAGTTTAGTATAGAGATACAGTGCGGAAACAGGCCCTTCGGCCCACCGAGCCCACGCCGACCAACGACCCCCGATCAACATACCAGAGACAATTTTACAATTTTACTGAAGCCAATTAATCTACAAACCTGTACGTCTTTGGAATGTGGGATGAAATCATAGCACCTGGAGAAAACCCACGTGATCCTAATTTGAGGGACATTCTTGCTATTGAGGGAGTGCAGCGTAGGCTTACAAGGTTAATTCCCGGGATGGCGGGACTGTCATATGCTGAGAGAATGGAGCAGCTGGGCTTGTACACTCTGGAGTTTAGAAGGATGAGAGGAGATCTCATTGAAACATATAAGTTTGTTAACGGTTTGGACACACTAGAGGCAGGAAACATGTTCCCAATGTTGGGGGAGTCCAGAACCAGGGGCCACAGTTTAAGAATAAGGAGTAAGCCATTTAGAACGAAGACGAGGAAACACTTTTTCTCACAGAGAGTGGTGAGTCTGTGGAATTCTCTGCCTGTTAGGGCGATGGAGGCCGGTTCCCTGGATACTTTCAAGAGAGAACTAGATAGGGCTCTTAAAGATAGCGGAGTCGGGGATATGGGGAGAAGGCAGGAATGGAGTACTGATTGGGGATGATCAGCCATGATCACATTGAATGGCGGTGCTGGCTCGAGAGGCTGAATGGCCTACTCCTGCACCTATTGTCTATTGTCACGGGGAGAACATACAAACTCTGTACAGGCAGCACCCGTAGTCAGGATTGAACCTGGGACTCTGACGCTGTAAGCCAGCAACTCTACTGCTGCGACACCGTGTCTCTACAAGCAAGTCATGGCGGCACGGTAGCGCAACGGTAGAGATCTTCAGTTTCCTCCCACACTCCAAAGACGTACAGGTTTGTAGGTTAATTAGCATGTGGTGTTAATGTGCAGGGATCGGTGGGCCGAAGGGCCTGTTTCCGCGATGTATCTCTAAACTAAACTAAAGTCAGAAAACTCTGGAAGACCAAAATCAATGCATTCCTAATCTCTTGGAGAATTCCTTGATTAGGGCCTTCAGATTCAGTGGATACATTGGTTGTATTGTTTATTTGTCTGGGTCTACTAATGTACTCATTCTGCATCTAAATTACCCACTCTCACCATTCTCCCACTTCCTACCATGGCCGGGTCAAAAATACCTGTTTAATAGCTTAGTTATTTCCATATTCCCAATTTTAAATTCTCTTCTCTGACCCTGCAAGTGACCCAGGCTTGCATTAATCTCTTCATTTTATTACACTCAGATGTACTGACAATATTTATATTTCTTGCCAGTTTGTTCACATTGTACTTTGTCTCTATGAATTCCTTAGACAAATCCTAACATTCTTCCATTCCTCAGGCTCACTGTCACATTATTTGCTTCAGTTAGTCAATGTAATTATGTTTTTCACATTCCAACCACTCTCTGGCAAAGGTATTTCTCATGAATTCCCCATTGGATTTATGAGAGATGTTCCTTTATTAATAGCCCTTAGTTCTGGTTGCCCATAAATAGAAGCATAGCCACAAAACACTAACAAAACCTAATAGCTTTTTACTTGATCACTTTCAATCTATCAATTATTGGAGAAAAGTTTGTCTTGCTGTTTCGCCTTTGCTGTTATGAAAGATCTCGTTCAAATATTATTTTCCTTTGTGTAACCTCTCCAGGGTCTGCATCATTTTAAAATATTAGATGCTAAGAGTTTGACCCTGATACACTGGTGGAGATGTTTTCTTTTCGTGGGTAGGATATAATGAAACTTCTATACTGCAATATTCTTCAACCCTTGAGTGTAACCACAGTCTGTCCACACCCAACTCCATCCGCCAGCAAGTGAGACTGCCAATGAAATTATAGCAATATAAAACTTACAAAGAGAGAAAATGATATAAACAGCCAGCAGGTCAGAAAACAGAAACAGAATTAACATTTCAAGTTCAAGACCCTTCCTAAGAATTGGGAAAAAAGAGAAAAATAACTTATTTTTAAATTGCAGAGACATTGGGCAAGGATGGAAAGGACAAAGGAAATAATTGTGATAAGTGAGGCAGGTCAAACAGGTTAAGCCCCTGTCCCACTTTCACGACCTAATTGGCGACCTCTGCTGAGTTTGCCCTTGACTCATACTCGCAGCATGGTTGCCATGAGGTCGTAGGAGGTCTTCGTAACTCTTCCTCATGCTCGTGAGTGGTCTCCGCGTACTCGTGGGTTCAAGTAGGTCGCGGCGTTTTTCCAGCCTGATAAAAAATGTCCACGAGTAAAAAAAAGGTTGGTACGGAAAAAATTGACTCGTAGGTAGGTTGTAGTTGGTCGTGATGGTAGTCGTAGGTAGTTGTAGGTAGTCGTAGGTCGGTAACTGGCCTAACAAAAAAAATGCAGACATTACCTCATTTTACCATGTGATCATTTTCCAGTCGTAGCTAGTTGTAGTTGGTCTTAGATGTGGAAGGCTGAGGTCGAGGGGGTTGTAGGAGGTCGTAGACATAGTCGTAGGAGGTCGTAGACATAGTCGTAGGAGGTCTTTTACTTCGGCAAGTCAACACGACCTTGACATTTTTTTTCAACTCGTCTAGGGTCTTCTAAACTCGTGGATTAGGTTGTCCAAGTGGGACAGGCCCTTTACATGGGAGAAATTAAACAGTAATTATGCTTCTTTGTCTGTCATGCATTGCTAGTTGGTGCCTCAACTTTAGACCTTGGACTATCGAGATACAGCGTGGAAACAGGCCCTTCGGCCTACCGAGTCTGCACCGACCAGTGATCACACGGTACAATAACACTATCCTACACCCAGGGACAATTTTACAACATGCTGAAGCCAATTAACCTACAAAACCTGTATGTCTTTGAAGTGTGGGAGGAAGCCGGAGCACCCGGAGATTACCCACACGGTCATGGGGAGAAGGTACAAACTCTGTACAGACAGCACCCGTAGTCAGGATGGAGCCCGGGTCTCTGGCGCTGTAAGGCAGCAACTCTACGGCTACGCCTAGATATGTTACAAAACTTACCTTCAGTCGCGCTGTAACTCTGCCACTGGCCGTGTGCGCGATTTTGGCGCCTTTAAGGGGGGGCGGGGTTAAAACGCGGGTTACTCCTCCCTTGTCCTGGTTAATATTTTGTTGGAGTACAAGCGTTCGCTGAAGAATCGTTCCTAGTGGCCTTTTGTGTATTTTTTATTTTTATTAAATCGTCAATGTCAGCGCTGGAGTAATTTTAAAATCAGCTCTTGAAGCGTCAACGCCGATAACGGGGATGGATTTCACACACGGGACAGGTAAACGAAAGTGGTTTATTTTAATGTATAAAAGTGCTTCTTAAGAATCCTTTAATTCACATTTTTTCATGCGACACGGTGATTTTATTCCCCGAATTAACGGCAGTATTTTTCATGCCAATACGGGGTTAAATTCACCGCAAATCAACGTTCCAAAAGATCGCGTTCCAGAAATCCTCACTCACAAGATGATTTAAATCCCCATTAATTTACAGGTATTAAACATTCAATTCCTTCCATTTGGCCTGTAAATTCATGAAAATTAGATTTAAAAATTATGTTATATTGTGAATTATTGTGTGAATGTTATTTGGACACTTAGGCTATTTAAAAATGTTAATCTATTCTTAAGAAATTGATAGATGCTTAGATCTAGTAATTGAATTTTGTAATTAGCTACAATTAGGTAACTAACTAATTATATGCTTTACTTTCATGTCTTCTAAGTAAGATTGTTTCATATTTGTTTCAGAATGCTTCAATCTATAATAACTGAAAATTTCTTTCAGTTATCTTACTTTTTAAGAAAGTTATGGGCTTTTAACTGTCCTCGATCACAGCTTTTGTGTTAAGTCAATGGAAAAGCAATAGGGAACAAGATGCTAATTTCCGAGTATGAAAATGGCCATAACTTCTTTAATACCGAAGATATGAAAGTGAATTAGGTGTCAAATTAAACTTCTTTTTATGCTTTATCTGATGGGATAAATTGCAGACTTTATTTTTAAAATCTCAAAATTTTGTAACATTGCTACTACGCCAGCTCGGGTAGCTAATGTTATCCCACTTTTTAAGAAAGGCAGGAGAGAGAAAACAGTGAATTATAGACCAGTTAGCCTGACATCGGTGGTGGGGAAGATGTTGGAGTCAATTATAAAAGATGAAATAGCGGCACATTTGGATAGCGGTAACAGGATCGGTCCGAGTCAGCGCGGATTTACGAAGGGGAAATCATGCTTGACTAATCTTCTGGAATTTTTTGAGGATGTAACCAGGAAAATGGACAAGGGAGAGCCAGTGGATGTAGTGTACCTGGACTTTCAGAAAGCATTTGATAAGGTCCCACATAGGAGATTAGTAGGCAAAATTAGGGCACAGGGTATTGGGGGTAGAGTGCTGACATGGATAGAAAATCGGTTGGCAGACAGGAAACAAAGAGTAGGGATTAACGGGTCCCTTTCAAAATGGCAGGCAGTAATTAGTGGGGTACCGCAAGGCTCGGTGCTGGGACCGCAGCTATTTACAATATACATCAATGATTTAGATGAAGGGATTCAAAGTCACATTAACAAATTTGCAGATGACAAAGTTGGGTGGCAGTGTGAACTGTGAGGAAGATGCTATGAGAATGCAGGGTTACTTAGACAGGCTGTGTGTGTGGGAAGATGCATGGCAGATGCAGTTTAATGCAGATAAATGTGAGGTTATACACTTTTGTAGCAAAAACAGGAAGGCAGATTACTATCTAAATGGCAAGTTGGGAAAAAGGAAAGTACAATGGGATCTGGGGGTCCTTGTTCATCAGTCTATGAAAGTAAGCATGCAGGTACTGCAGGCAGTGAAGAAAGCGAATGACATGTTGGCCTTCATAACAAGAGGAGTTGAGTATAGGAGCAAAGAGGTCCTTCTGCAGTTGCACAGTGTCCTAGTTAGACCACACCTGGAGTATTGTGTGCAGTTTTGGTCCCCTAATTTGAGGAAGGACATCCTTGCTATTGAGGGCGTGCAGCATAGGTTCACAAGGTTAATTCCCGGGATGGCGGGACTGTCATATGCTGAGCGAATGGAGCAGCTGGGCTTGTACACTCTGGAGTTTAGAAGGATGAGAAAGGATCTCATTGAAACATATAAGATTGTTAAGGGCTTGGACACGCTAGAGGCAGGAAACATGTTCCTGATGTTGGGGGAGTCCAGAACCAGGGGCCACAGTTTAAGAATAAGGGGTAAGCCATTTAGAACGGAGACGAGGAAACACTTTTCCTCACAGAGAGTTGTGAGTCTGTGGAATTCTCTGCCTCAGGGAGCAGTGGAGGCTGGTTCTCTGGATACTTTCAAGAGAGAGCTAGATAGGGCTCTTAAAGATAACGGAGTCAGGGGATATGGGGAGAAGGCAGGAACGGGGTACTGATTGGGGATGATCAGCCATGATCGCATTGAATGGCGATGCTGGCTCGAAGGGGCGAATGGCCTACTCCTGCACCTATTGTCTATTGTCTATTGTTGTATTTGTACAGCCTAACCTGGTGAACATGTCTCAGTGCCTGCTATTAGTAACTGCGTGTGCACATGTCAAGTGTAAGCCTTTATCTGTAAATATAGAGACTGACGGCAGCATGGGCTTTTAGGAATGTTGCAGCCAACTTTATTTAGTTAATTGATGTATTTCAAAATGTGCCCTGAACACCATGTGATCATGAAATGATGCCTATATATTTCATGTTCACATATTCTGTTGTGCTGCAGCAAGTAAGAATGTCATTGTCCCGTCCGGGACATATGACAATAAAACACTCTCTC
Organism: Malacoraja senta; assembly: GCA_038087875.1. Lineage (NCBI taxonomy): Eukaryota > Metazoa > Chordata > Chondrichthyes > Rajiformes > Rajidae > Malacoraja > Malacoraja senta. The sequence continues at coordinate 99,466,371 of CM075977.1, forward strand.
CCACGCTCTCTCTCATGTCATCTGGATCAAATTATTAAGGGCCCCTCCTACAGAATTGGTTGCTTCATAGGTTTATGTTCTTATTGGAGCAGAATTAGACCATTCAGCCCATCAAGTCTACTCTGCCATTCAATTATGGCTGATTTATCTTTCCCTCTCAGCCCCATTTTTCTGTCTTCACCCCATAACCCCGGACACCCCGACTAATCATGAATCTGTCAATCTCTGCCTTAAAAATATCCATTGACGGCCTCCTCAGCCGTCTGTGGCAATGAATTCCACAGATTCACCACCTTCTGACTAAAAAAAATCCTCCTCATCTCCTTCCTAAAGGAACGTCCTTTTACTCTGAGGTTATCACCTCTGGTCCGAGACGCTCTCACAAGTGGAAACATCTCCACATTTACTCCATCCAGGCCTTTCGCAGTAATTGTCAATGAGGTCCCCCTTCATTGAATGGCCTAATTCTCCTCCCATCACTTATGATCTTCTGCGCTCATCCTTCTAAACTCCAGCGAGTACAGGTCTGGTGCTTTCAAATGCTCATCATATGTTAACCCAATCATTCCTGGGATCATTCTCATAAACCTCCTCTAGACCCTCTCCAACGCCAGCATTTCCTTCTTCAGATATGGGGCCTAAAACACCTCACAATATTCTACATGCAGTCTGACCAGAGCCTCATAGAGCCTCAGCATTACATTCCTGTTTTTCTATTTTAGGCCTCTCAAAATAAATGCTAGCTTCGCATTTGCCTTCCATACTACCGATGTGCCTAGAATATTATATTTTTGGGAATCCTGTATCAGCACTCCCAAGTTCCTTTGCACTTTTGATTCCTTGAATTCTCTCCCCATTTAGAAAATATTCTATGCCTTTATTCCTTCTACCAAAATGCATGACTCCATTCTTTGCTACACTCTGCCACTTCTCTGCCCACTCTCCCAACCTGTCCATTTCCTTCTGCAGAGTCCCTGCTTTCTCTACACTACCTGCCCCTCCACCTATCTTCGTATCACCTGCAACTTGGCCACAAAGCCTTCAATTGCCTCGTCCAAATCATTGATGTACAACGTGAAGAGTAGCGGCCCCAGCACTGACCCTAGTGGAACTCCGCTAGTCACTGGCAGCCAACCAGAAAAAGCCCCCTTTATTGCCACTCTTTGTCTTCTGCCATCCAGCCAACCTGCTATCCATGCTGGTATCTTCCGTCTGATGTCATGGCTTCTCATCTTCTTTAGCAGCTCCATCTGGTCCAGGTGACTTATCCACCTTCAGACCTTTCAGCTTCCCAAGCACCTTCTCCTTAGTGATAGCCACTCCACTAACTTCCACCCCGACTCTCTTGAATTTCAGGCACGTTGCTGGTGTCTTCCACTGTGAAGACTGATGCAAAAAACATATTGAATTCATCTGCCATTTCTTTATTCCCCATTATCACTTCTCCTGCATAATTTTCCAGCAGCCCAACGTCCGCACTTTATATATCTGAAGAAACTTGCTCTTTTATATTATCGGCCAGCTTACTTTCATATTTCATCTTTTCTCCTGTATTGCCTTTTCTGTTGTTTTTCAAAAGCTTCCCAATCCTCCAGCTTCCCACTAATCTTTGCAATGTTATATGCCTTCTCTTTTATGTTTACGCTGTCTTTGATTTCCCTTGTCAGCCGCGGTCGCCAGTCTCCCGTTAGAATCGTGCTTTGTCTTCAAGTGAAAAGATCCTGCATCTTCCAAATTGTTCCCAGAAATTCCTGGCATTGCTGTTCCACTGTCAGTCCTGCTGGGGTCCCTTACCAATCAACTTTACCAGCTCCTCCTTCATGCCTCTGTAGTCCCCTTTGCTCAACAGGAATACGGACGTCCAATTTCATCTTCTCCCTCTCAAATTGCAGGTTGAATTTTATCATATTATGGTCACTACCTCCGAGTGGTTCCTTTATCTTAAACCCTAATCAAATCTGGTTCATTACACAATATCAAATCCAGAATTGCCTTTTCCCTGGTAGGCCCAACTACAAGCTGCTCTAAGAAACCATCTCGGAGGCACTCTACAAATTCCTTCTCTTGGGGTCCACGACCAACCTGATTTTCCAGTCTACCTACATTTTGAAATCCTTCATGACCACTGTAACATTGCCTTTCTTACATGCCGTTTGTATTTCCTGCTGTAATTTGGGCCGTACTTCCTGGCTACTGTTTGGGGGCCTGTAAATAACTTTCATCAGGGTCGTTTTACTCTTGCAGGTTCTCACCTCCACCCACAAGGATTCCACACCTTCTGATCCTATGTCACCTTTTGCTAAGGACCGAATTTCATTCCTTACCAGCAGAACTACCCCACCCCCTCTGCCCACCTGACTGTCTTTTCGGTCCGTGGGAAGTTCGCGCATGACATACGGCGTCAAGACGCTGCGTATGGCGTCAAGACGCTGCGCACGCCCGTCGAGGTGGTGCTTATGGCCTCAATGCGGCTGCAGGCCGTTGCCGCGCGGAAACTTTGAAGTGTCAGTTTTTCGGAGCCCCGCGCGATGTCGGGACCAGTTCCGCACAACTCCATACGGCTCTGGCGATCGAAGTGGGACCGGTCCCGCGAGGCCGTACGGCTCAAGCGACCATGTTAGGTCACGCTAGCCGCATGTAGTCGCATGCTCGTGGGACAGGCCCTTTAGCTCTTATTCCTATTACTTCTGAGACTTCAGTAACCCCTCCTGCGTTCTCCTTACCTTTAACTTCATCCATACATTTCCAATTTGTTGAACCCCCCCCACACACACTATTTAGTTTAAAGCCCTCTCCACAGCCCTGGTTGTGAGGTTCATCCAGCTAGCTGGAATTGTACTGATCCTAAATATCCATCAGGCTACTTTCTTGTCTGGGTTCAATAGTAGGCTGTCTGATAAATACCTGGAAGGCTGGTAACTGGGAGAGCCACTTCTCATCAGGTTCCTTGAATGTAGATGACATCAATCCAAGAAAAAATGACTGTATCTTTGATCTCATAGCATTCAAATGTGTGGAAACAGAGCACTATGATCACTGCAAAACACCAAGTAAAGTGTTCTCAGAAGATAGACACAAAATGCTGGAGTAACTGAGCGGGACAGGCAGCCATCTCTGGATAGAAGGAATGGATGGCGTTTGGGTTGAGACCCGTCTTCAGACCCCTACACAAAGTCTTCTCAGTGTTTTCTGTGCACATCTGTATGCCAGAGAGTACTTTGGAGCACTTTGCCCTGCTGTTTTATGCAAATATCTGCAGATTTCTTTCCAACCGTTAATTCATTTAACATTTGCAGTTGATAATGCACCTGTAATTGTACTCACTTCCAGCATAGTTTGGTTCAGTATAGTTTATTGCCACGTGTACCAAGGTACAGTGTAAAGCTTTTGTTGCGTGCTATCCAGTCAGCGGAAAGACAATACATGATTACAATTGAGCCATTACGGTGTATAGATGCATGATAAGAGAATAACGTATAATGCAAGGTAAAGCTAGTAAAGTCTGAACAAGGATAGTCTGAGGGTCACCAATGAGGTAGATAGTAGTTCAGCACTGCTCTCAGAATGAGGTAGGATGATTCAGTTGCCTGATAACAGCTGGGAAGAAACTGTCCCTGAATTTGGAGGGTGCTCCCCTAATTCTAACACATGTTAATCCCTTAAATGAAGCAGTAAATCTGTAAGATGTGAACGAGTGTCAACCTTGATGTTTAAGACTCCAATAAAATCTTACATGCCATATGTATAATGCATTCAGAAAGTATTCAGACCCCTTCACTTTTTCCACATTTTGTTACGTTACAGCCTTATTCTAAAATGGATTAAATTCAAGTTTTTAAATCATCAATCTACATACAATACCCCATAATAAAAAAGCAAAAACAGGTGTTTAGAATTTTTTGCAAAGTAATTATAAAGAAATAACTGAAATATCACATATATATGTATTCAGACCCTTTACTATGACACTCAAAATTGAGTTTAGGTGCATCCTGTTTCCATTGATTATCCTTGAGATGTTTCCACAAAATTGATTGGTAAATTAAATTGATTGGACATGATTTGGAAAGACACACACCTGTCTATAGAAGGTCCCACAGTTGACAGTGCATGTCAGAGCAAAAACCAAGCCATGAAGATGAAAGGAATTTGTCAGTAGATCTCCGAGACAGGATTGTGTTGAGACACAGAACTGGGGAAGGATATAAAACAATTTCTGCAGCATTGCTGGTCCTGAAGGGCACAGTGGCCTCCGTCATTCTTAAATGGAAGAACTTTGAAATTACTAGGACTCTTCATAGAGCTGGCCACCCGGCCAAACTGAGCAATCGGTGGGGGGGGGGGGGGAAGGGCCTTGGTCAGGGAGGTGACCAAGAACCCGATGGTCACTCTGATAGAGCTCCAGAATTGCTCAGTGGAGATGGGAGAACCTTCCAGAAGGACAACTATATTTGCAGCACTCCACCAATCAGGCATTTATGGTAGAGTGGCCAGACGGAAGCCACTCCTCAGTAAAAGGCATATGACAGCCTGCTTGGAGTTTGCCAAAAGGCACCTAAACAAGATTCTCTGGTCTGATGAAACCAAGATTGAACTCTTTGGCCTGAATGCCAAGCGTCACATCTGGACATCCATAGTAAAGATGAGGGAGTGGGGGCCTGGAAAATGGAAGTCATTGAGTAGAAGAGCTTGTGAGGTGCCTTGGACATAGGTAGGGAGGGATTGGACCAGGGGGATAGGATGGAGTCGAGGTATGTGGAAATTAATTGGGTGGGGCATGACCAAGCAGAAATAATGGGTCTGCCAGGAGAGTTCTGTTTGTGGATTTTGGGGAGAAGATAAAAGTGGGCCGTGCAGGGTTGGAGAACGATAAGGTTGGAGGCTTTAGGGGGCAGAGAGCCGGAAGTGATGAAGTCAGTAATGGTGCTTGAATTTAAGGCCTGGTGCTCGTCTGTGGGGTCATGGTCCAAGGATAAGTAAGAGGAGGTGTCTGAGAGATCTCCTGGTGGCTCAGCACTTTGACCCCCTCCCATTCCCACACTGAGCTTTTGTCCTGGGCCTCCTCAGAGTGAGGCCCAGTGCAAATTGGAGGAACAGCACCTCATATATTGCATGGTAGCTTACACCCCAGTGGTATGAACATTGACTTCTCTAACTTCAGATAGCCCTTGGTTTCTCTCTCCATCCCCTTCCCCTTCCCAGTTCTCCCACCAGTCTTACTGTCTCCGCCTCCATTCTATCATTGTCCCGCCCCCTCCCCTGACATCAGTCTGAAGAAGGGTCTCGACCCGAAACGTCACTCATTCTTTCTCTCCAGAGATGCTGCCCGACCCACTGAGATTCTCCAGCATTTTTATTTTACCAGCATCTGCAGTTCTTTCGTACACAAGACTCTTTGGACACTTTGTGAGAACATGTTTGTGAAGATGTCAGTAAACATAGTGTGCACAGTAAGCTGGCAGCATGCAAAGTGCTTTAGACCAGCCTGGCAAAAGAATAAGCGCGAGCGGCCCTTTACTGTTGTGTTCCACAGGACATGGTTAGAACGCAACAAAGACTTTTCACTGTACACGTGACAATAAACTAAACTACACTGGAAACAATATTTGTAAAACCTGAAGATGAACACAAAAAGCTGGAGTAACTCAGCGGGACAGGCAGCATCTCTTTTGGGTCGAGGCCCGAACGCCACCCATTTCTCCTATCCGGAGATGCTGCCTGTCGCACTGAATTACTCCAGCATTTTGTGTCTATCTTTGGATTAAACCAGCATCTGCGGTTCCTTCCTATAATAAAGGAAACAGGCCCCGTTGTTAGCTGTGGACTAGGTGAGAAAAGCTGATCAGTCTGTGGTCTAAGTAAACAAATAGGTAACAGCATTGTACTATTGTTAATACACTATGCATATTTGAAATTGGAACAGCTATTTCCATTGCTAATGAAAATTCCCACAGAAAGTCAGGTGGGTCTTTATTCTTTGGAGCGCAGAAGGTTAAGGGGGGACTTGATAGAGGTCTTTAAAATGATGAGAGGGATAGACAGAGTTGATGTGGATAAGCTTTTCCCACTGAGAGTAGGGAAGATTCAAACAAGGGGACATGACTTGAGAATTAAGGGACAGAAGTTTAGGGGTAACATGAGGGGGAACTTCTTTACTCAGAGAGTGGTGGCTGTGTGGGATGAGCTTCCAGTGAAGGTGGTGGAGGCAGGTTCGTTTTTATCATTTAAAAATAAATTGGATAGTTATATGGACGGGAAAGGAATGGAGGGTTATGGTCTGAGCGCAGGTATATGGGACTAGGGGAGAATACGTGTTCGGCACGGACTAGAAGGGTCGAGATGCCCTGTTTCCGTGCTGTAATTGTTATATGGTTATATGGTTATATGGGTCACACTACACATCTGGGCCTGAGCAGAAATGGCTGCAATTTTATTCAACTCCCGGGGAAACATATTGTTATCTGCTGTGTTGTGGACAGGACTGTTGTTAGAACTCAGTGGGCTTGCTCTGACTGGCGTCAGGAAGGATATACTCACCACAGTTGGCTGAGTTCATCAAAGCCTGCGCAGACCGGCAGCTTTGAAGTCAAGTCTTTGAAATTGTGATTATTTATTTTCTTGTGGCTGCAATACTGTCTCACTTTCAACTCTCAGCAAAACGAGCCTTGTTTTCCCCAAACTCTGCAAAGCTACTCCAACAAATCTTTATCACATTGACTGAATGACTTGCCTGCATTCTACATTCCCAATCTTTACTTAGAAATGAGGAGCACAGATGCAATATCCGACCTGAAGCATCATAACCCATATTATCATATTATAACAATAAGAACTGCAGATGCTAGCTTATATTAAAGAAAGACACAAAATGCTGGAGTCACTCAGCGGGTCCGGCAGCATCTCTGGACAACATGGATAGGTGATGTTTCGGTTTGGGATCCTTCTTCAGACCCATATTACTTGTGCTTTGGTGAATGACTTACATTACTGGAAGGAGATCACCACATCATCCATTTTTAATGGTCATACTGTCATTTAAAGTGCTCTGACATTTGTGGGGATTGTGGAAAGTGAGATCCCTGTACTCTTTCTTTACTTTGTATTTGGATAAACACTGCAATGCAAGAGAGTTCTGCCAGAGATGAAGATGGTTTTGTTGTGGGCCAAACAAGGGTATTTGGGAAGAGCTTGAGAGTCGTAATCTGTTTAGTTTAGAGATACAACTTGGAAAAGGCTCTTTGGCCTTCTAAGTCAAAGCTGACCATCGATCACCTATTCACACTAGTTTGATGTTATCTCATGTTCTCATCCACTCTCTGCACACTGGGGGAAATTTATGGAGGCCAATTAACCTAAAAACCCACACGTTGTTCGGAATCCTAACTTAGGATACGGGAGGAAATCGGAGCACCCGGAAGAAACCCACACCATCACAGATAGAACGTGCAAACTTCACAGGGACAGCACCCACGATCAGGATCGAACCGAGGTCTCTGGCACTGTGAGGATCTGTTCTCCAGCATAAATACATTTGATGGAACTTGGACAGGTCAGTGCTACCATGGCCTTTATTGAGGGTCTGTGGGCAATTGGTAACGGCTAGGTGGCGCACTCACGAGCTGTTAAAATCATAACTTTCATTTACACCGCCTTTTTAGTGACCACAGATCTCCCAAAGCGCTTTACAGCCAATTAACAAGATTTTAAATAATATCACATTTATAATGTGGCAAACATGATACAGCAAATTCCCACAAAATAAGTTATACTTACCAACTGTTTTATTTTGGTGATATTGTTTGACGGATAAAATTGACATTCATTCTTGTTCTGTAGAATATTTGTACAGATCGTTTGCATCCAGCTGACAGACAGCATCTCTCACTACAGCACACCGCAGTCAATGAGAAGCTGTGAGCCCGAGACAGTTCAGCAGCTTCTGCAGGTAAATACATCAGCTTTCGACTGGAAGCAAGTGTACATGGCATATCATAGAACAGGTGGCTGCTTTATAGTCTATTGTAGCTAGAAACGTATTTCGCACAAGGCAAATAACGCCATACTGAAACATTGAAGTTGACCAAAGCAGACACGCGACATCACTTGGAGGCTGCTCCCTACCTCTCCTCCCTCACTCCCATACAAACAAGCCTCACATCCTATGCCACATCAAGCAGTTCATCATTGCAGCATTTTGAGGTTTTAGTTTAGAGATAGTGCGGAAACAGGCCCTCCGAATCCGCAACCAGCGATCCCCGCACATTAACACTATCCTACACACACTTGGGACAATTTACATTTATACCAAGCCAATTAACCTACAAAATCTGTGGGGAAACCGAAGATCTGGGAGAAAACCCACGCAGGTCACAAAGAGAATGTACAAACTGCTGTAAGGCAGCAACTCTATCGTTGCGCCATCATGCCACTTAAATTTCAGAGCAACTAAGAAGCAGAAGCAAGGATGCTCATGTGTCTGTACATGTGGTTGAAATGAACCCAGTTTTTTTTTTTCCATTTTGATCTGTGTTGTCCCATTGCTGCGCTTGAATGAAAGACTGATTTGCCCTGCAACCTGTAAACAAATTGCAAGTTTGTCATCAACTCCTTTGTTAGTAGAACGACGGACAGAAATGCCCTCATGTATATGAGATACTGAGTGCTCTGTCAGCAACTGAAACAACCATTTATTTTGGAAAGCAGCCTCTGTGGTGAAAATCTAACAAGCTTCTGCGGTTATCAGAATAAAATGAACAGGAGAGCCATTTTACTGAGAGCACTGAACAGATTACAATCCTCTCAGAAGGGCGAGTTTGACGTGATTAATATAGAATTCAAAATGACGTTGAACAGTTTTGCATCAACTGAACATCAGAGATAAACCAGACAATTACAAACCACTAAATCTATCATCAGCAGTAGGGAAGTTATCGTCAGAAATTCTGAGGAAATTATTAATATATATATAAGACGGATTAATCAAAGATAAGCTAATCAAAGATAACATGGCTTTTTAAATGGGGAATTTTTGTCTGAGTAACTCTATTGAATTTGATTGAAGCGTATTGATAAGGGCTGTGCAGTCGATGTACTCTGCAAGGACTTCAGTAAGGTTTTTGAAAAAATTCCACAGGAGACGGGTCCAAATGGTTGGAGCCTAGACCTATGGCAAGTTGGCAAATTGGATCCAAGATTGTATCGGTAATAGGAGTATGAGGGCAACAGTTCAGGTTTGTTTTGGTGATTAAAGTCTGAGGCCACAAGGAACTATGGTATATGCATTAACGATCTGGATAGGAATTAGGAAGTACGGGTAGCAAATTCAGATTGCATTAAGATTTGTGGTGTTCACAATGTGAAGGGTAGTCTCAGGCAAGAGGACATTAATGATGAGTTGGTAAAAACGGCAGAACAGTAGATAGAATGCAATCCTGGTTAAGTGTGAAGCAATGCGGAGGACTAATAAGGGTAGGTCACACACAATGAATAGTGGGATCCAAGGGGGATACAAAGGAACAGGGGGATCTTGATGCACACATTCAAGGACACGGAAGAAGGTAGCACAGGTTGATAAGGTTGGTGAAGAAAGCATATGGAATATTACCATCATTAACTGAGGCTTAAAATGTATAAAGCTGGGAATCTATAGCACAACTTTAATAAATATTGATTAGGCAACAGCTGTACTATGTGCAGTTCTGGTCACCACATTATAGGAGGCATTGGAGAGATGCAGAGGCGATTCACCAGGATGTTGCCCAAGATGGAGTGTTTCAGTTAAGAGAAGACATTGAGGCTTGGTTAGTTTTCCTTGTGGCGATGAGGAGGCACCTGATTTACATATAGAAAGGTAGAATTTAAGCTCCCCCCCACCCCCCCATGGTAGACGTATCTAAATCTAGAGTATCTGAAAGGCAAGAGGTTTAGAGGATCTGAGGAAGAATTGGAGTGTGGTTGTACTCTAGGATGCACTGTCTGAGGAGGTAATAGAGGCAGAGACTAATTTAATGAGTCCCTAACCAGGCATTTGAATCACCAAGGCAGATGTCTACGGACCAGGTAATGGTGTTATTATATCTGGGTATATGATCAACAGGCACGTGCTGGGCTGAAGGCTTTACTTCCTTTTGAAGGCACTGAAAATTTCCACAGTAAATGTGTGACTTTCAAAAAAATGTATGACTGTTAATTTATCCATTTTAAATCATTCCCTGCCCTATGAAGACATTACCAAGACTCATATTTCTGTTATATTTAGTTGGTACAGCTAGAATGCCAACTATTCATAACCAACTACGGCTGGCTTTCTGGTAAAGGCCAATCACTGCTCCTGCAGAAATGTCATCCAGAACCACCAAGAGAACCTCTGTGAATGTTTTCATCTACTTTGGAGGATAGGTGGGACTTTCGTTTAACATCTGTTCCAACAGTCAGGAATTGATGATTGGCTCAGGCCTCAACAGTGCAAGTCAAATTCATGATCCCTTGACTCTGAAGCAACGGTGCCATCCACCTAGTCAAATAGTTCAGAGGAAGATTTACTTATGGTGCCCCTTTCCTTCTATCTGCATCAGTCCTTTAAATCCATACGAGTGAATGGAGTCCATCACTAACATCGACCTTACTATTCATTGGGTCAGATTCAATTAAAATAACTGATGACTAAGCCAGGACATCTGTAGATGCTAATATGCATCGAGTCAATTCTCCATTAGTTAAATCTTTATAATTGGTCGATAATTAAGGATTAGGCAGCACATTCTTCTGATCGATAGTGAACCTTCCTCATACTGTTAAGTACACATGGTGCCTGGTATGATCAGACTTGGATCTGATGTCTCAGATGGGCAATACCAGAATTCAACATTTGAGCCACATGACTGATCTAATGGGCCACTACTGTCCTTGTAATCACTCCCTCCCTCCATATTTGATTCTGAGGTGGCTGTTGCTGGCAAAGACCACATTTATGGCCCAACCCTAATGTAATTTGAGATGGCGGTGAGCTACTGCAGTAAGGTGAAGGTACTTCCACAATACCATTCAGTTGGGAGCTCTTAGATTTTGACCTTCTGACAAAAAAGAGAACAGTGAAATATTTCCATGTTAGGATAATGAGCCACATTGAAAGGAAAATCTGAAGGGTGAACTTTTAGGATTTGATGCAACATTAAAAAAAAAAAAACTGCTGCTCACTGGAGCCAGGGTGCAGATAGTTGACAGGTGCCGACTTAAGAAAGTTGCTTTGTCCTACTAGTTGTTGACTCTATACTCATCTAGGCAAGTGGACAGTCTGGTTTGTAGAAGGTGGAACTCTCTTAGGAAAACTAAAAGGACAGGCAGCCACTGCAGACTATCCAACATCAGACCAACTCCTATAGCCAACAATATTGTTTGATTGGTCAACGTTTCTCTAGATTATGACATTTCCCTGGATGATGGAGCATCTTTCATCTCTTTCCATAGCAGCCTTTAAAGTGAAACTATGCCAAAAAAACAGACATTTGACTGATTATTTGGAATCCTTCACAAGGCAAACTATGCTGGTTAATAACATACAAGTAATCTAATGTTTGCTCCAGGGAACAAATTACATTTTATCCAATGTAAATAATAGCTTTGAAATTGTACATCTCACAGTATTGCAGAATGGCTTTTAATGATGTCACCCTTTATACAATTATATTCCAAAATGTGCTCTTCCAGCATCCTGTTGATAAATGAATGCTGAATAATGTAAGCAAAGACATCAATGAATAACACACAGAACATATTTTTATTAATGATTTCCGAGTTAAATGAAAAAACTTTTTGAGATTGGTGTATTTTTAAAATAGCAAAAAATTGCACCAGTCCTAAGAATTAAGGCTTAAATAATGTTTCTATGCGTGAACACTGAAACTTGAACTGTAGTTGTTGCATCTTATAATGCAGCACTAAATAAATGTGACATAGTAGTAAATATTGCTCATAACTGTTTTGTTTAGAAGTTACTTTTTAAATGGAAACTGTAGGCAACCAGATTACAAAGCATAGTGTGGGACATTAATTTAGGCTGCAGCTATGGACGATGCTTTGTGCGCAGAATTGCAGGGATATTCGGTTTTAAAATGCAATTATTGCTTTTTGAAAACAAACACACTTTAGTGGTAATATTACAGTGCAATAATGATATTTGTTGCACAATTCACCAAATGATAAAGCACCTCAAATGTCCCAAATGAAATGAACCTATATCCTAATGCAAATGCTTTAACATAAAATAACCCAGTAAGCCCTTTCTTTCAAACTACATATACGTTGAGTGCTTTGTGAGACTCATTGCACAAATTAAAATACACAATAACAAAAAGGCAACATAGCAGGCTGCATACATTTACATTAAAAACCATATTAGTGTTCTATCACTGTATTTTTCCTTTAAGTAACGGCGGCCATTTTCCTGATCTTCCAACACTATATAAGGAAGCAATGTTTGAAGATTTTAGACCTTTCCTGTACAATATCCTTATTAGTGTTTGCCACTTTGCACCAGCAGGAAATTAATAATCTCCTTTACTTGACATGGTCATTTTTATTCCAGGAAGACTAGTTACAGGAGTGTTTTGACCATGATTAAGTTAAATAATTTGAGCACTTAACATAAAGATGAATCATATCTTCTCAATTGTAGCTAATGAGAAAACAAATCAGAGGCCAATCAAGTCTCTTTATGTTTCTAGATAAAAGAAAGAAATAGAACAAATTCTAAACTGTAATTCAAAAGACAATGTAACTTCCTATGATGAACATATAAAAAATAATTTTAAATTTTGGATACAGCACCAAAGGCAAACCATACAATCTGCATAAACATTAGTTTTAAAATGATACACATACCACTGTGGAAAGTATTCTGTCGCTCATCTGTGTAACTTAACCTTAAAGAACTATCTCAAGTGTCAAGGCACCACCACAATTCGCTGGTGTATATGTCTTCCTTTCACATTAAAACATAAGGACCACTGTAGTTTTACATTATAATCCAATAACCATTAAATGGTTCATGTATTCCTGTAACAAAGCCATCATGTCTTGCCTATTCATAATGAAAACCTGCATGCTATTTTACAGACTGAATATAAATACACAGGTCAGGGCTATTGCAGCCTACTTGATAATTGTACAGCAATGTAAAAAAAAAAATAGTGCAAAAAATCCCCTTCCAAATAGAATTCAAATTAGAGTGCGGCCAGTGAATATGCGACCACTCTCTGACGTTTATTTGCATCAAGAGGAACAGCCATGGTTGAGTGATTGGTCTGGTTAAAGACAATGATTCATCTGCCATAAAACCATGGTGCCCTTGCTGACACCGATACTGCCATATGTTTAACTGTAAAAACAGAATATAGGACAGTTTGAGATCTGCTTTTCATCCTAGCTAGTAGATCTCGTACATTTGGTGACAATGATAAATATCGATTCTCAACCTCCTATCAGCAGTCCATTTTCACTTTCTCTAACGAATTGCTTATTTTCCCTAAAGTCTTTTTGATACGTAATGCAGTGAGCCGCGCCGAAGGATTTTGGTACCAACATTCTTTCATCAGCTTGGCTAGAGCAGACAAGGTCTGAAAGAGAAATGAGTAATGTTATAAAGCAGACAGGCTTTTAGTTCAAATTCAGTCTCCCTATTCTGCACACGAGAACAGCAATGCTCTTGTGAAGTTGAAAAGACACTCGTGTCCCAGTTGTTCTGGGCATCTTAATTTACATTTCCAGGTCATCTCAGCTCCACAGAACCAATGTCAGCGTGTGAACTGGCACAAGCTTCAGTACTTGGAAGAAGGCAGGAGAGTTGATTAAGGCAAGTGGAACTCCTGAAAAGCTACGAAGGTGGGAATAACACGCCTCTCTTCTTTCCATTCCAATGTTAAAGATTTTATTACTTCTATTTTTAGCCCAGTTCAGTAGTGGTGATCATGATTTTGGCAAAGATCAGGTGCAAAATATGGATTTAAATGACTGATGCAGATTGAAGGAAAGGGGCACCATAAGTAAATCTTCCTCTGATACAAAATGCTCCCATTTCTGCAGCAAAGGCAAAATGGACAGGCAATTTCCACCAGTTTCCAAATCATTTCTATCCATCAGATCAGGCCGACTATCCAAACTGTGCTTAACATACCTGCTTTAATCTAATCTATAATTCATTCTCAGTACACCCCTGGCTTTCTCTTACTTAGTGTTCTTGCTTGATTTCTTGGCTCCAGTTCTCTGACACAATCCTTCAGCATTTCATCAACCGCATCCCAGCCACGACTGTGGTGAATCATCACCCAAAGTTTTTCCTTCCGTCTGCTCCCTTCAGCATAGACAGACGGTGCATTTCCCCAGCATCTTAGTCAGAAGCCGAGCATCAAAGCAAGTGTTAGCCACCAATAAAATTACTTCCATTTGAGCACGTAACAAATGCGCACTACTGCTGAAACATTCACTAACGGGTTGGCTTATTTAGAATAATTACTTCAATGGATCGTTCCTAAGTTCCACCCTCACTATTAGTACCACAATACCCTGCTTTCCTAGCCTTGCAGCTCGTCACTCGACAGATCCATGTCAAAATCCCTGCTGCGAGATTGCCCTTTTTTGTTAGCCTGAATGTCTCTGTGTACCATCTGCTCTTCCAACATTAGCACAGCCCCTTTGCATGTCCTCCCCTCAACGACACTGGTGCTAGAGATTTTATTTACTCAGTGCCACTGTCTCACCACCTCAAAACATACTTATTTCAGTCTTGGCTCTGGTCTAGGACTTCAATTCTCCTCTTGCCAATTTTCAGATTTTGGGTTATTTCCAATTCCAAATGATCCACATGATAGTACAATTCACATTTTGAACTTATTGTTGGTGGAGTTATTAAAGGATGAATCTATTGTTTGTGGAATCAGTAAAGGACAAAAACAATGCTTGAAATGAATGAGAGAACAAAATAGAATAGGCAAAACATTCACTTGTGGGCCCAAAGAGCAGGAATGTTCCAACTAGGAAAGGATATCAGATCTGAAGGACATCTGTGGGATGCAAAACATTTCTTGCCACATGGTACATTATTTAATTCATTGGACAATGAGAACACAAATAAAAAGTATTTTAAATGGGGAAAGGCAAGAAATTTAGGACTGAGATCATTTTGTTTTTCATTTAAACAGTTATAAATCTCAGGGTGCCAAATGGTTGGGATAATCAAAATAAATGATATATTTTTGAATTTGAAGGGAATCAGAGGACAGCACAAAAAGATCGGAATGATGGAACACGCTGAAAGGGCTACATTGTCTGGGATTTCTTATACTTTTACTACATAATTGATGGTGTTAATCCAAAATACGTAAGATGGTCATATTGGCTGTTTCAACTCTGTCGTCTAACATTTTTTTTGTGGTTTCATCTACAGACCAATTAAACATTTAGAAATCACTGGCAGCCAAATCCTTCAGAACTGCTCTTGTTTGGTTAATCCAAATAGTTTCCAGGACGCCACATAGGCCTTTTATGCACACGCACCTGTGATTTTTAGACACAGGATTGATTGGTTGATTCTTTGGATCAGCAGAAACTGAAATACTGGAGGCAACTTGGAAGAGTTGAAAATAAGTGACATTTGGCTTTCAGAAACGTTCAATAGATGAAAATACAAAAGCGGACAATGGAAAAGAACAGATTGTGAGAGAGCGGGAGGGAATAGAAAAACTTAGTACATATATGATTGTAATACTTAGCAAATAGAATAAGATGAAATACCCTGAAACAAAATGGTGAATTGAATTATTATTCAAAACAAAGAGTATTGAACTCACAGGGTCAGAGAACCATCTGTTAGGAATATTTGGTCTTTGCTGTTCCACACACACAATTTTCCGCATATCTTCAAAGCTAGGGTCATTCGGTACCAGATCATAAAATGGGGCTTGTATTCCTCTGCAATCCCTGCAAAAGAAAGAACTTGAACTCTAAGCAAATTAAATATAGATTTCACAATGCAAGATAATCCAAAATAAACCTGACAATCTAAAAAGGATTTTAGCTTAGTTTAGTTTAGAGATACAGCACGGAAACAGGCCCACCAAGTAAGCACTGACCAGCGATCCCTGCACACTAACACTATCCTGCACACACTAGGGGCAATTTGCAAGCCAATTAACCTGTAAACCTGTGAGCCTTTGGAAATGCGAGATCTTGGAGAAAACCCATGCAGATCACGGGGAGAACTTACAAACACCGTACGGACAAGCCCCCATAGTCAGGATAGCACCCGGGACTCTGGCGCTGTAAGGCAACAACTGTACCGCTGCACCACTGTGTCGCAATTAAGTTGATTGTGTGAATCCCTGGGCCAGAGGATCCCTAGCCCTTGGTCAGGGATCCTTGTTCATAATCGTGTCCCAAAACAACAGTGGTTTCAACTATTGAGTTGCCGATTTGTACAACACCAGAGCAGAGAATCCCACCTGATTTGCACTCTTAACTGTCATAGCTCATCTCATCAAGTCTACAATAGAGCCTTGATATTGGGGGGGGGGGGGTGGGGGGGGGGGTAATGGCATTTGCATTTTGGTTACTGACTTCAAACAAAATGCATACGAATGACCAAAAGGACTGGGCTTGAAGATTCCTACACTTAATTGCTCGAGTAATTTTATCTCTTCTTTCCCAGCCAATATTTATTGCTCAACCAACATTGGTGAAATAGCTCATCTCATCATTGTTATTGTTCAGATTCTGGGAGCTCCCAACATACAAACGGATTACTTTCTCCATTGCAATAGTGTCTGTACTTCAAAAATAACTCATTGCAAAGGACACCGGGCCAGCCCAAAAGTATGCAGAAAGTGCTATCTGTGTGTGTGTAAACATATAAATGTAATGTCCGTTCATGGAAGCTATATACACATGCACATCACAGCTGTATCAACCCAGTTCTCTGAATGCAGGTGTGGATCAGATTTTAGCAAACTTTTATACTCAGGATGACCAGAACAATGACAGTATAGCTTCAGTCACAATGTCTGTTCAAACCGTGATGCCACATTAAACTAATCTAATACCTCTTCACATAATCGATATCCCTTCATTCCCTGCCAGTTCATCTGCCTGCCTTCGTGTTTCTTAAATGTTGCTTTTCTATCTGCTTCCACCACCACCTCCCCTAGAAGCAGGTTACAGGCACCTACCATACTGCAAGTAAAATAACTTTACCACACATATCCTTTAAACTTTCCTATCTCATCTTAAAGTTATGGCCTATAGCTTTTGACATTTCTAGCCTGCGAAACATATTCTGACTATGCCTATCAATATTTTATATACTTCCATTAGGTTATCCCTCTGAATGCCTCCAACAGTCCAGAGAAAACAATCCCAGTTTGATTAACATCTTCTTACACTCTCTAATCAAGACAACATACCCCTTTTCCTGCACTGCGATGACTAGAACGGCACATCGTACTTCAAATGTTACCGAACCAAAACATTATCCAGCTGCAGCAAAACTTGTAAACCTTTCCCACATCCCCCCACATCATCCTCTGTCATTTCTCCACATATCTCCAAGTGATCTATATCCGGCCATATCCTGACAACCTTCCTGACAACTTCACCAATTTCCGTCATCTGCAAATTTGCTTGTCAGCCCACCTACATTTTCATTCATATCATAAACAACTGACCCATCACTGATCCGTGCCGAATACCACTGCTCACAGACCTCCACTCAGAATAAACCCTCTCCATCATAACTACCATCTGTCTTCCATGGCCAAGCCAATTTTGATTCCAATCAGCTGAGTCACCCTCGATCCCATGTACCTTCATTTTCTGGACTATCTACCACAAAGGACTATGTAGAAGTCTTTACTAAAAGCCACGTAGACAACACCCACTGCCCTGCCCTCAGCAGTCATCTTTGCCACCTCCGCAAAAGACTTGAATATAGTTTGTACGACATGAACCCTGCCCCTGCACAAAACCACTCACTGATGCTGCTAATCAAGCGATGCGTTTCCCAAATGCAAGTGAAGCTAATCCCTGGGAACGTTCTCTACCAAATACACCAGAAGAGTCCCCTGACAAGCTTACATTTATACAATATCTTGCAAATTACCAAACTTACCAAGGTAATGCTGGGATAGTAAACAAAATACAGATACAGGCGACACAACGGTAGAGTTGTTGCCTTACAGCGCCAGAGACCTGGGTTTGATCCTGACTACAGATGCTATCAGAACGGTATTTGTACGTTCTCGCCATGACCTGCGTGGGTTATTTCCAGGAAGCTCTGGTTTCCTCCCACACTCCAAATACGTACAGGTTTGTAAGCTAATTGGCTTGGTATTGATGTAAAAGGGTGTTCGGGGTGTGTGTAGGGTTGCACTAGTGTGCGGTGATCGCTGGTTGGCGCGGACTTGCTGGGCCGAATGGCCTGTTTCCGCGCTGTAACTCTAAAATAAACAATCAACAGAGTACCAACTATCTGTTGATTGTACTCAAATTTCATTTTCCTTTTGTAACTCTGCTAAATCCTACTATTATTTGCAAAGTGCCCGGTTTCTTTAAGAACTTATTTTAGTATATTCATTGCATAGGTGCAGAATTAGGCCATTCGGCCCATCGCCTATTCCGACATTCAATCATGGCGGATCTACCTCTCCCTCCTAACCCCATTCTTCTGCCTTCTCCCCATAACCCTCGACACCCGTTCCAATCAAGAATCTATCTATCTCTGCCATAAAAATATCCATTGACAGCCTCCACAGCCTTCTGTGGCAAGATAATTCCACAGATTCACCACCCTCTGACTAAAGAAATTCCTCCTCATCTCCTTCGTAAGGAACGTCCTTTAATTCTGAGGTTATGACCTCTGGTCCTAGACTCTCCCACTAATGGAAACATCGTCTCCAGGTCCACTCTAACCAAGACTTTCGCTATTTTATACTACTCATGTCAGTCTACTGGACTCTAATTTGATTTTGTCTCTTAACCAGTGGTTTTATACCAAGTACCGTCCAAGCAATTGGAACCATTCAAGAATCCATGGAATTTTGAAATAATTCAAGCAATTATTATATATATATTGCACTTATGGGAACTACTTAAATGTTAAGCATGTGTGTTAACATTACAAACATTTGCTTTACTAATTTCATTTTCAGTCCAAGTAACTTATTTTCCTTAAGTTCAATTTGATTGAGATGACTAATAATTGAAAAAGAGGTTGGTAGTCATGCTTACCATTACTGAATGTTCTTCTGGTCACTTCCCACAAGACCAGTCCAAATGCCCAGATGTCCACTCGTTTGTAGGCATCAAAGCAGTCAACCTGAATTGATTCCTCAAGTACTTCTGGTGCCATATAACGTTTCGTGCCCACTTTAGGATTATTTCCGACATCTAATTGATTGTTAGTCTGTGAATGCATCACCGCTAACCCTACAAAGAGAGACATTATTAATACAGTTACTGTCATTTAGAGTCCTTCAAAAGGAGTTGACAATGTGGAACCTCTATGAACTCACCAAGATCAGCAATGCAACAATGCAAGTTCTTTTTTACTAAGATATTTTTGCTTTTCAAATCTCTGTGAGCAATTGCAGGCTTTCCCTCAGTTCCAAAAATTTCATTGTGGAGGTGTACCAGACCGTTGGCTATAGATAAGGCAAAATTCAGACAGACTACAGTATCCACTGTACTACGTTGTAAATAGTCGTAGAGTGAACCATTTTCATGATAATGAGTGATAAGCCACAGTTGAGTGCTAGAATTCCTCGAGGTCATGTCTGAAGCAATGAAACCTTAAAGAAAATCAAAAGGGCTAAAATCAATTTTAAGAATATTAAACAAGATACAAAGAAAGAAATTAAAGCATCAAGAGATAATCGACAGATATAAAAAGTAGATGGACTCCTATAATACATGAGGCTGCTGTACCAACCCCACATGCTAAATTACCAGAGCCACATTTTGTTCATTTAAAAACCTTTCCATCTTTCCTTAGAGTGTGATGATTAATTGGACCTTTCCAATACAATCTCATCATTCCCAATTATTTCTTAGCTTTCCACCATTTCGTATACCTACCTTTAAACATTGTCTAACATTTTTGAAACGACCATCCTTCTGAAAATATTACATCAATTAATTTATCTGCATTGGAAGCATTACTGTAACAAACAAAATCCATTGTGGTCTGATGTAATTTGAGCAGATACACTGTAAATGGCTTGACTCTAATCATGTATAGTCTTTTCACTAACACACAAGAGCTTTTATTGTTACATGTACCCCGGTACAGTGAATAAACTAATCTAAACAGAAACTCTACAATATTAACAGACAAACCTTGTTCACATAATTTTCATAACCAATTGTGTAATTTAAAGATGAAAAATAAAGCCAATATATGATATGCCAAAGTAATCCAAAGTCAGCACCCGAGCCAGAATATAATCATCAACATTTTATTTTGCTAGTTGGTAACTTGACACTTTTCACATTTTTTGACAATTTTGTCTTAAGTTTATGCAAGTAATTTGCACCATAATCTTGCTTTTGTTTAACTCCCTGATAAAAGAGGGGACAGTGACAAGATGAGAGAAGACTGTGGAGTGAGAGGCAGATTTTTAAATTTACAATATATATGGATGGTTATCTGGAAAATATTAATTTTTGTGGAGGTTACTGCATTCGGAGGAGGAGCCATGTTGGGGAACGGCTGCTAACCAGCAGCCGTCCGTTTAATTCACTTTTTTAAAATAGTTTTTTAGTGTGTTTTAGTGTCTCCAGTTGGAGAAATCTACTTTTAAATGTAAGGTGAATGGGGGTAATTTTATTCTAGGTCCCTACCTGGTCGGTGAGTCAGCTTTTTCTCCGGGCTGCCTCGTCGACCCGTCCTCGTGGCCTACTAGCGGGCATGGAGCGCCGTTTCCTGACAGGGACCGCCCAGCACCTTCAGCTTCGGTCGGCGGCACAGCGCTGGAGCGCTATCGGGGAGTGTAGCGGGCGATGCCTTGCCTGGGTCGACGCGCTGGAGCGGTATGCGGTGATCGCCGAGATCAACACCTCCGGGCTGCGGGTCTGTGGACCGACCAGCCGCGGGCGGCGGCGCCGACTTTAACATCGGGAGCCTCGTGGCTCCAACTCGGCGCGGCCCTGTCGGCTTCAGGTGCCATCGACTCAGCTGGGAAACCGGCCGTTCCAGCCGCTGCGAGGACTCTCCCGACGGCCAGGAACATCGGGCCTCCGTAGAGGCAACTGTGGCGGCCTCGATGGGCCTGACTCTGGGGAGAACTGGATTGGGGACTGAACATTGTGCCTTCCCCCACAGTGGTAGCCATTGTGGGGGGATGATTTTGTGTGTAGTGTTAAGTGTCTGTGTTAGTCTATGTCCAACATGGCGGTCGGAAGGGAGAGTGTACGCTGGCGCGGTTTGGCTGCCGCTGCTCTCCCTTCATGTTGTGTTTTCTGAATTTTGTTGTTGTCTTTCTTGGATCAAATTTCTGTTTTTAATTTGTGTATTTGTGATGTCTTTATAACTTGTTTTACTCTGATTATATGTTTATATGTTTCTTAAATTGTAAGGTGTCCTAGAGACCCCGGTATTAGCCGCCCTTAAAATAAAATCTATTATTATTATTATTCTGACAAATGCAACCAAATCATTTACAATTAAAAAAAATGACAACCAACTGCAAGTTATTATTAAATCACAGGTCTTTAAGTTCACAGGGAATTGTTGATCCAAATGCAAACCCAACACCATTTAAAGCATTAATAAAGCGTGCTTATAGAAATACTGTAGCCACACACCCCAAAGGAAATTTGGCAACCAGT
The DNA here is from genome assembly GCA_038087875.1 of Malacoraja senta. NCBI lineage: Eukaryota > Metazoa > Chordata > Chondrichthyes > Rajiformes > Rajidae > Malacoraja > Malacoraja senta. The sequence goes on from CM075977.1 coordinate 99,488,241, forward strand.
AAGTGATTGCTTGAAAGACAGCAAACAAATTGGTGATTTGTATCGGTCTCTGAAGTTGCAGAATTATCTTGTTTTACACATTCACTGTTGTGAATGAAAAACATTTAATTTTTACTATTTAGCGATGATTTTCAACATAGTTTACATTTCTAACTTCCACGGGGATGCTTACCCGATTCAGAAATTTGCACATGCGACCAGTTTTATCCAGAGATGCCAGCAAACGATTTAAAAGCATGATTTTACAAGGTAGTGGGTTGTAGACATATTTTTTACCTGAATTACACAAAATGGCATCACCTTTTCAATTCTGCTCGCTAACCAACGTGCTTTACAGTATTTTGCATCGTACAATAAAATAAAGCAAATACTTTGAATATATAATGGTGCATATGAATTATTTCTCACCTAATATGTTCTCATGGCGAAGAAGAACCGTATTATAAATTTCAGTCTCTCGAAACCAGGATTTCTCATCTCGAGATGAGAAGATTTTTACAGCAACACTTTCACCTTGCCACTGGCCTCTCCAAACTTCTCCATAACGCCCCTTTCCTGTTTCAGAAGGGTGGGGGAAGACAGGGTTAAAAAAAGTTTTAATTTTGTTCACCGATTCCAGAAACCTAAGCACATTCAGTTGTGAATAGAGATATTGTAAACCTGTCAGGTTAGCACCGTCTAAGCTCAATTAAAGTGGAATCTGAACTAAAAGAATTGATGGGAACCACTTTCAATCCCGACACCCCAAACCCTCACAACCTTCTAATGGATTAATCAAACTATACACATTAACTATAAGGGCCGCAGGCTGCACCCATACTCCAGCACCAGGCATGGCTCGCCCGCCTCCTGCGGATCCGGGAACCCGCCTTGAGTGTGAGCCTTGTCCCCAAGGACTGGGAATCGGAGAGAAGGGAAGAGGCAGTTGGTGATGGATGCAAGAACAAAGGATCAGTCAGAAGGACCGGGGTCTTGCCTTCTGTGCCCTCACGGTCGTCTGCGGGAGGCGCTCCAGGGGTTCGAAGGCTGAAAGTGGCTAGGCAAAGACAGGGACTGGTTTGTTGGACGATCTGGATCATGGCGACAGCTGCACGGGCCTTTCTGGCCAGCTGCAGTTGGGACCTTGAAAATGGCGCCAAAACCTGACAACTCTTGCATATGATCTCAGTGGCTCTTTCTATGCATTCTGTACTTATTCGGGGTTTGTAGTGAAACTGAATCTGATCTCACTTGACTGAACTTCATTTGCTACATCATATAGCAGAGGATCGACATTAGTGGTTATAAAATGTATGTTACATTAAGCAAAATTCCAGGAAATATTCTGCAGATCACCAGCACACCATTGGATAACTGGTGTAGTCCATGTCCACGATGTACTGAAGCCTTTTTATCTGTTTTTGATGAGTTTGCTGATAACCAAGCCTTTCCAGGATACATGCTACACTGCCCTCCATCATGTTTGGGACAAAGACCCATCATTTATTTATTTGCCTCTGTACGCCACAATTTGAGATTTGTAATAGAAAAAAAATCACATGTGGTTAAAGTGCACATTGTCAGATTTTATTAAAGTCCATTTTTATACATTTTGGTTTCACCATGTAAAAATTATAGCAGTGTTTATACATCGTCCCCCCATTTCAGGGCACCATAAAGTAATTTCTCAGATGTGTTTAAATGCTTCCTTAATGCAGGTATAAGAGAGCTCTCAGCACCTCGTCTTTCCCCCAGTCTTTCCATCACCTTTGGAAACCTTTATTGCTGTTTATCAACATGAGGACCAAAGTTGTGCCAATAAAAGTCAAAGAAGCCATTATGAGACTGAGAAACAAGAATAAAACTGTTAGAGACATCAGCCAAACCTTAGGCTTACCAAAATCAACGGTCTGGAACATCATTAAGAAGAAAGAGAGCACCGGTGAGCTTACTAATCGCAAAGGGAATGGCAGACCAAGGAAGACCTCCACAGCTGATGACAGAAGAATTCACTCTATAATAAAGAAAAAAAAACAAACACCTGTCTGGCAGATCAGAAACACTCTTCAGGAGCCAGGTGTGGATTTGTCATTGACCACTGTCTGCAGAAGAGTTCATGAACAGAAATACAGAGGCTACACTGCAAGATGCAAACCACTGGTTAGCTGCACAAATGGGAAGGCCAGGTTAAAGCTTGCCAAGAAGTACTTAAAAGAGCAACCACAGTTCTGGAAAAAGGTCTTGTGGACATATGAGATGAAGATTAACCTATATCAGAGTGACAGCAATAGCAAAGTATGGAGGAGAGAAAAAACTACCCAAGATCCAAAGCATACCACCTCATCTGTGAAACACAGTGGTGGGGGTGTTATTGCCTGGGCATGTATGGCTGCTGAAGGAACTGGCTCACTTATCATCATTGATGATACAACTGCTGATGGTATTAGCATAACAAATTCTGAAATAGACACATCCTATCTGCTCAAGTTCAAACAAATGCCTCAAAACTCATTGGTTAATTCTGCAGCAAGACAATGATCCCAAACATACTGCTAAACAAAGGAGTTTTTCAAAGCTAAAAAATGGTCAATTCTTGAGTGGCCAAGTCAATCACTTGATCCGAACCCAATCGAGCATGCCTTTTATATGCTGAAGAGAAAACTGAAGGGGACCAGCCCCCAAAACAAGCATAAGCTAAAGATGGCTGCAATACAGGCCTAGCATAACATCACCAGAGAAGATACCCAGCAACTGGTGATGTCCATGAATCGCAGACTTCAAGCAGTCATTGCATGCATAGATACATAGATACATAGAAAATAGGTGCAGGAGTAGGCCATTCGCCCCTTCGAGCCTGCACCGCCATTCAATATGATCATAGCTGATCATCCAACTCAGTATCCCGTACCTGCCTTCTCTCCATACCCCCTGATCCCTTTAGCCACAAGGGCCACATCTAACTCCCTCTTAAATATAGCCAATGAACTGGCCTCAACTACCCTCTGTGGCAGAGAGTTCCAGAGATTCACCACTCTCTGTGTGAAAAAGTTTTTCCTCATCTCGGTCTTAAAGGATTTCCCCCTTATCCTTAAGCTGTGACCCCTTGTCCTGGACTTCTCGAACATCGGGAACAATCTTCCTGCATCTAGCCTGTCCAACCCCATAAGAATTTTGTACGTTTCTATAAGATCCCCTCTCAATCTCATAAATTCTAGCGAGTATAAGCCAAGTCTATCCAGTCTTTCTTCATATGAAAGTCCTGACATCCCAGGAATCAGTCTGGTGAACCTTCTCTGCACTCCCTCTATGGCTATAATGTCCTTCCTCAGATTTGGAGACCAAAACTGTACGCAATACTCCAGGTGTGGTCTCACCAAGACCCTGTACAACTGCAGTAGAACCTCCCTGCTCCTATACTCAAATCCTCTTGCTATGAAGGCCAACATACCATTCGCTTTCTTCACTGCCTGCTGCACCTGCATGCCTACTTTCAATGACTGGTGTACCATGACACCCAGGTCTCGCTGCACCTCCCCATTTCCTAATCGGCCACCATTTAGATAATAGTCTGCCTTCCCGTTTTTGCCACCAAAGTGGATAACCTCACATTTATCGCCAAGGACTGCTCTCACCCCAACCACAGACTGTTTACCCTCCTACCATCCGGGAGGCGCTACAGGTCTCTCCGTTGCCGGACCAGCAGGTCCAGGAACAGCTTCTTCCCTGCGGCGGTTACACTACTCAACACTGTACCTCGGTGACTGCCAATCACACCCCCCCACCCCCCCGGACACTCCTCCCACCAGGATTTATTAGATTTATTTATTTACTGCTCATATTTATGTCGCTCTTCTAGGGAGATGCTAACTGCATTTCGTTGTCTCTGTACTGTACACTGCACAATGACAATAAAGTTGAATCTGAATCTGAATTATCCACATTATACTGCATCTGCCAAACATTTGCCCACTCACCCAGCCTATCCAAGTCACCTTGCAGTCTCCTAGCATCCTCCTCACAGCTAACACTGCCCCCCAGCTTAGTGTCATCCGCAAACTTGGAGATGTTGCTTTCAATTCCCTCGTCCAGATCATTAATATAAATTGTAAATAGCTGGGGTCCCAGCACTGAGCCTTGCGGTACCCCACTAGTCACTGCCTGCCATTGTGAAAAGGACCCGTTTACTCCTACTCTTTGCTTCCTGTTTGCCAGCCAGTTCTCTATCCACATCAATACTGAACCCCCAATACCGTGTGATTTAAGTTTGTATCCTAATCTCTTATGTGGTACCTTGTCGAAAGCCTTCTGAAAGTCCAGATACAACACATCCACTGGTTCTCCCCTATCCACTCTACTAGTTACATCCTCGAAAAATTCTATAAGATTCGTCAGACACGATTTACCTTTCGTAAATCCATGCTGACTTTGTCCAATGATTTCACCACTTTCCAAATGTGCTGCTATCCCATCTTTAATAACTGACTCTAGCAGTTTCCCCACTACCAATGTTAGACTAACTGGTCTGTAATTCCCCGTTTTCTCTCTCCCTCCCTTCTTAAAAAGTGGGGTTACGTTTGCTACCCTCCAATCCTCAGGAACTACTCCAGAATCTAAAGAATTTTGAAAAATTATCACTAATGCATCCACTATTTCTGGAGCTACTTCCTTAAGTACTCTGGGATGCAGCCTATCTGGCCCTGGTGATTTATCGGCCTTTAATCCATTCAATTTACCCAACACCACTTCCCGACTAACCTGGATTTCACTCAGTTCCTCCATCTCCTTTGACCCGCGGCCCCCTGCTATTTCCGGCAGATTATTTATGTCTTCCTTAGTGAAGACGGAACCAAAGTAGTTATTCAATTGGTCCGCCATATCCTTGTTCCCCATGATCAATTCACCTGTTTCTGACTGCAAGGGACCTACATTTGCAAAGGATATGCAACAAAATACTAAACATGACTACTTTCATTTACATTACATTTTTTGTGTCCCAAACATTATGGTGCCCAGAAATGGGGGGACTATGTATAAACACTGCTGTAATTTCTACATGATGAAACTAAAATGTGTAAAAATGGTCTTTATTAAAATCTGACAATGTGCACTTTAACCACATGTGATTTTTTCTATTACAAATCTCAAATTGTAGAGTACAGAGCCAAATAAATAAATGATGGGTCTGTGTCCCAAACATTATGGAGGGCACTGTATGTGGGAATGGAGGAAAAGATGTAAACAACACCTTTATTCATTTTCAGACTTTGGTTTTAATTCCTAATTAAGTAGGTTGTTAAAACATTTTCAACTTCTAGCTTTATTCATTTTTTGAGAAAACATTTGCAGTTCACTTCTTCTGCCCACAAGACCCATACTAGAGCAATGAAGCCTTTCTGTAAACAGATAGCCTGCCGGGCACTTTTCTTCAACTGTCTGCATTGCAAGATTTGATTTTCCAATGAATTACATGTCAAAAGCTGTTTATGCATCCCTTTCCAACACAGTCTTTATTGGATGCTCCCACGGCCAAAACATTTCTTGGAAGCTGGCATACTAAACTAAAATCAGACATTTGTGCAAACATTCAAGCTGTGTGCTTGGCCACCATATTATTGAAAACATTACTTCAGACACTTATTAATACAGGTTTCACACTTGAGTAATATTGTACTCATTTAATCAATATACTGTACATATTAAACCCTCACAACTAAAATATGAAGGACAAATTATCAAAGTATTTTTTAAAGAAATGTTTATTTCATCCAATTCTGGATTTTTAAACCTATTACTTTTCTCTGAATTTTGCTAAATTTAAAATTATTCTCTCACTTTTCTTTCAGGCTTCATGCTTACACAACCCAATTCAGAAGCAATGGCTTAAATAAAATACTCGAGTCGTCAAATGCCCAAGTTGTAATGGGGCTGTCCCACTGTACGAGCTAATTCAAGAGTTCTCCCGAGTTTCACCTGATTCGAACTCGGAGAATTACGGTAATAGCCGCTCGTAGGTACTCGGGGCTCTCGTGGACATTTTTCAACATGTTGAAAAATCTTCACGAGTCTTCACGAGCTTACCGCGTTTCCCGTGTACCTGCCGTTAGCATTACGAGCCGCTAAGAGACGACCCTGAGCTCCGACGTACCCGCTACGTACATTCTACGTGCTTACGAGTTTGATTTTTTTTTAAACTCGGGAGAGCTCTTGAATTACCTCGTACAGTGGAACAGGCCTTTTAAGATTGACAACCAAATCAATCGGATAAGGAAAGGTACATCACAGGTACTATCCAAATGAAAAGTGTACTCAGCTATTTTGATGACGGCTAATTCTTATAAATAAACTGAAATGATTCTTTGATAGCTTTGATCAAAAGTGGCTGACGTTTTATTTTACATACCTACACATTCCATCAAGGTAATCTGTCTGGCAACTGTGCGTTGTACCAGAAATGGTAACCCCGATCCACTACCTGACGTACAAGAGTGGTCAAGCATATCCTAAGAATGGGGAATATTAAACATTAATATAGAAACTATCGCTATGATACAGATAAAATTAGAGGTTCTGAGAAATGAAAAGTTAGGCCCAAGTAAACCAGACTTAACAGCATTGTTAAATACTGAATAGCAATATGTATGTTCTGAATAATGCCATTCCACTATAATCGTTAAAGATGTAGTTTGCATTTTAATATTCCAACCTCACTTCGAGCTTGCTCCTCATTTACGTCACCTCTACCAATCCAACAAATCTCACCCTTCTACCCTTACCTTGTAGCTATCCCTTGATATAAATATTCTCCTCATTTTAGGGGAATTATACATAACCTTTACAGGAACATAGAAATCCATTGTTAAATCAAAAGTGGCTAATTATCACATAGCTTGGTTGCACTTACTACTAATTTATATACTTAAAATGCGTTTGCTTGCATAAGGTAATGTAATGGAAGACAAGACAGAAGCTGAGGAAAGAAGAACCAGATAGGAGGAAAATAGTGTGATTAAGAAGGTCTAGATTTGACGGCTTCTCTTTCTTTTAAGTGTTGTCAATCAATTCAAAGTAATTTTCAGAACTATGTGAAGAATGGTATTGAAGCTTAGATTATATCTGGATCCAAATAGATCTGGAGTTGCAGATTCTGCATTGAAACGGTTACCACCAGTTCTGCTGGGGAATTTTGCCAAACTGAGTAGTATCCCGAGCCAGCATCTGGAGAATCAAACCAGCCCTTAAGTTTTAGTCAGACCTAGGATCAAGGGTCTGATTTATACACCATGCAGTAAGATTGGTTCTTCACTGCATTTGCCCTTTGTTCTGTACATTTCTCTCTCCCTCACTTCCCCTGCTTTGCCCATTATGCTAAATTTTTCCTCAATTTGTTCTCTTTCCTAAAACCCATTTGTTCACCAACCATCTTTCCACAATCCAATCTTTAAGTAGGTTGTAATGTGAAGCCTAATGCTGCATCAGTTGCGAACACTGAAAAAATCTATTGCCTCTATTCTAATTCCTTTATCATCAGACAATTCTCAAGGAACCATAGGTGGAGTTATTTAACACCATCAAAACTAACATCCTAACCTGCTGATTTAGCAGGAATAGTTTGTGCAAGGTGTGAAAAGTTCATAATTAAATTTCAATTAAAGCAAAGGAGAAGACGAGAATCAGATTACGTTATTTTAATTATGAAGACATGGTATTAATAACATAAGTATTTAGCAGGTGTAAAGTGCCAGTTGTAATTGTGAGAAAAACTAAATAGCACATAAGACCAAGGGAATTAAAATATTGCAGAATTCTTAATCATACTTTAACCCATCATTTTTCAAATTAAATCCTATTTCGACAAAGAAATTATTTATAATCTCCCAAGAGGTATCTCCAATCCTGCCCAGAGTTGTCAGAGAAACGACAACACCCCAGTGTGCAGACCCTGGTCTCCTGAGTGGTACAACATTCCAGTGGCACAGCAATGTCTGGTTATTTATTAATTCAGAGGCCCATAGACCTTCCTGCCTGACACCAAGGTAAAATATTTTTCACCCGATGAACTTGGAGTTAAAAGTTTAAGACCATTGAAGCTATCTTCCCTATTGCATTTTCTCAGATAAAGTAGGAACATTTTAGTTGGCAAAATAGATACAGCTGCGACACAAATTCAAACTTAAAACTGAATTTGCAATCTATTCTTGGTTTTCGACTTTTCACGGACGTGTATACCACAAAAGCCCCACTTACTTTCCTGTTTATTCCCAATGCTAACAGCATGATTTTTTCCAATCAATATACTGGTCAGAAATCATATTTGCAGAAGAGTTTCTACATCAAATTTACAGAGATTGCAGTTGGGAGTCAGTAGCAATTGTGATGTGGGAATTTTTGGAAATTATAAGAAACTTGGGCAAGTTTGCAGAATGGTTAACCCAAAGGGCCTTACATGCTGCAGAGGCATGATGGGAATTGAGGCCAATGTAGCGACAGTAACATAAATGTCCCGTTAGAAGGGGCAGCCTTTAGATTAGGCAAGTGTTTAGAATGCAAGGCATAGCTGGGTGGAGCAAAGATAAACATAGGAAGTTTGTAGACCAGGCTGAGGACAATACAATTGATCACAAGAGGACTCACTTCATAACAACCATTAACAAAGCAAATGGAGGAATGGTTTCCTAAGCAACGGAAGAAGTTTCAGCCGTCAGACAAACACCAGCAGAGGTAAAACAAAGGGCAAAGACTACAAAGAAAAGTGGGTGGCAGGTGAATTATTGCAAAAATGGAAAATTCGCATGGAACTATCGAAAGGCAAAAAGCATAAAATGATGCAAGTGTTTTGAGTCAGTGAAGCACTTTGAGTCCTCTTAGAGTGGTTCCGAAACAGTACGATCAAGGCCTTTATAAACCGACTTGTTCTAGAATCTCACCACTGATGTACACATTGTTCTTTGTTTGTTGTCAGAGTCATAATTAAGAGGGCGACTATGCCCAAAGTGACACCAGTATCTGGGAGCAGGTTAAACACACAAATCTCTCCAATAATTGGCACTGCAAGCAAGGTACCGTACAGAAATGTGGCTTCTATTTGGGTGAATATGTTTAAATTTTACCACCTATAGTCTGAGGAGTAGATCCCACAATGTCAGAGATCATAAGTTGCAGTACTAAAAGAAGAAATCAGCAGGAAAAGATGGAGTGGTCTCAATGCTTGGCAAGATTGCTGTGTGAATTAAGATATTAGGTACTGATGCAGAGAAATAAGATACAAAGACAGCTCGTCTTGGAGATATTGTTTAACATTTCATTGGAGCACATGATGTACTGCTTGATGACGACTAATAATAAGAAAAACATGTATAGATAGTCAGGTAAAGAGCAGTGAATTTGGCCACAGTGATGGTGAAGGAAGGAAAAGATCATTAATGCAGAAAAAAGTAGACACAGGAAAGAGTGTCAGGTTTATAGAAGGATTCAAAATACATTAATGTTATGTGGATGGGTCAAGGAAATATTATAAAGGTTCCTCTGGAACTGTGTTTGTCGTGGTAGACGAAGGAGGAAAAGTGGTAGATCAGCAAAGGAGGCAGAATTAATAGCCTTGACAGAGGCCCTCAAGTTAGGAACAGGAAAGACAGTAAATATTTATGTATTTTCATTATATATACATATTGCACATGATTATATGATTGTGTGGGCACAAGGATATGACATCTCATCTAAAGGGTGGATACAACATCAGGAACAAGATCAAACACAGGGTGACGGCAGCTAGTCTCTCCCTGGAGGTGGTTGTCATAAATGTTGGCCACCAAGAGGTAGACTACCTGGAGATCTAAAGAAATGCAGTTTGTTATGCTTTGTAGTAGGACAGGAGACCCCATCACAGAAATATGGAGAGATCATAGTTGTAAGTTGTGGTTAAGTGGGTGTCTAAATTATACAACTCTAACCACTACTATTGAGGGTCCATGCCTCTGTAATGAAGATATTAAGGTAGTGGGTGGTCATGGATTAGTAATGACCCTGACAAAGAAAAAGTAATTAAGAGTTTAAGAAGGAACTGCAGATGCTGGAAAATCGAAGGTACACAAAAATGCTGGAGAAACTCAGCGGGTGCAGCAGCATCTATGGAGCGAAGGAGATAGGCAACGTTTCGGGCCAAAACCCTTCTTCAGACGAAGGGTTTCGGCCCGAAACGTTGCCTATCTCCTTCGCTCCATAGATGCTGCTGCACCCGCTGAGTTTCTTCAGCATATTTGTGTACCAAAGAAAAAGTAATCCTTGTTCCCATTTACCATCACATTCGATTGATGTCCAATCTTGCGGGATTGGACATTCCAGATTGGTGCTGGACACCTACAAAGAGATTATTCCAACATCTCTAAGGGAGCAGTTAAGAGGAAAAGAGATAAAATCATGTGGAACCAGAAGAGGACCAGCAGAGATAGTGGGAGCAGAATACACGGCATTATACAGAGTTATACAACACATCATTAATATGATGGGTGTAGCAGGACTCAGTGAACAGAGAACAGCTGACAGGGAAGATACAGAGAGTAGTAGCAATGTGATTTAAACATGCCAAAATACACACTAAAATAGGGGAGGAAGTTGTGCAAGTATTCTTTAAAAAAAAGTCAAAGTACTTAAGCCATGGGGTCAAGGAAAGAGCTTTCACGTCGCGGCTCTGTTTCCACCACTACGCACAAGAAGCACAAGACGCCATTGTGTGCAGATGCCGAGAAGTGTGCTCAGCTCTGGCTGAACAATTTCTAATCTTGTGATGTGGACTCGATAAGAAGACTTGAGCCATACAAGGGGACAAATCATAGATTTATAGAGTGTGTAATATTTGAAATAACCTGCAATGACAGCATCTAACAAATATGAGATTTCACAATGTCTTTATAATTCTGCATCTTTTGGCAGTAAACTATCTTGGTGGGGAAGACAGAGAAGTCAGAGCCGATACCTATTATCAGTGTGCTTTATTCTGCAATATGCCCCGAGTTTCAATCAAAAAAAAAAATTGTGAAAATGACACTGTTTTCATTGAAGAGAAACAACAGTGTCATCCAATTTGACAACTAATTGTCAAATAACGAACCGCCATTGTGATTGAAAGACCTTGGACTGGATTTCATTGGTTAGTTCAATTGGATAAGTTTTAACCATCTACAAATAAAATGTTCTTTAGGATTTGACATCCAGCAGGCCAGGCTTGCAGAATGCATCCCTGGAGTTAACTATTGTAACTATGGCATTAATACAGATGATAGTGACACAATGGGAACAAATTTCATCACCAATGATCTAGTATCAAAAGTCATTGATACTAGTTATTGACCAAGTTATTTCCAAGACTTAGAGATTTGTTCTGACCAATGATTAAGCCAATGTAGTATAGATAGGCTGAGAAAAGCTACACACATAAACATGGGTCTGTGTTGTTTCTTGGTGGTGCTGGAAATGTGTCAAATTTTTAATCTGGGCTCCCAATTACCTTTCTAACCTTCATGGATCAAAAACATGAGCAAAAGTAAAGGTTGATCTATCTGCTTTAAACTTCATCGGGAATTGTATCTGGTGGGGAAATTATAAACTATATACAAGAAAGCTTACTGCAGTAATGTACTTTATGTATATTTATAGGATTCAAAATACATAGTAATGATATACTGATGTATATCAGATTGTATACTGATATGTAATTTAATAAACATATGTGGAAAAAGAGTCTTCAACATTATTTGATGATCCAACTAGGTGCCTCAAGCTTCTTCTGTCATGGTCACAGCTGATCTGATCTTGGCTACAACTTCACTTAAGAGGCAGATGCTCTAAAAAAACGTTCTAATTGTAAATTGTGCTAGTCCATTTTTTAAAATAGATATCTGAAGGGATAATTTTATTTCTCTGGTATAAAATTTAGTTCCACATAATTCAACTACAAACAGAAATTTCTCCGCAGCAGGGGTGTTCTATTGAGCTGCAATGCAACTTTGATCAATGCGAACAGAATTAAACCAATATTCTTTTACCAAAAGTATAATTAATCTTTTTTATAGTCTTTGAAATTCATGGTAACATTTGATACATCACCTCCACTTAACCACTTAAACATTCATGTGTTCACAGTGAAGACATGTCCAAATTTTTCTTATGAAATACACACCATGTAATCAAGACCATCCAAATTCAACATTTGCAATGTGTACTCATATTTGCACAACAATGACTTTAGAGAATTATAAAAATTGTAAAAATTAATTACCGCAAGCGTACTATCTCCCACATTGGAAGCTATAAGGCCATCAATTGCTCCATTTTCGGCATCACGAGCATGTAACCTTTGCATCCTATTCTGGTGAACTTTGCGACAAATCAGGACAGCAACGAGTGACAACACTATCAGCACTATGACCGTACTAACAACAACAATTATTAACATCTCCACACTGTACTCGATTGGCTCTCCTTTTGGTGCTGAAACAAAAAAAAGTAAATCAGCTCATTTGCATAGTTTGCTTAAAAATAACACATGCATACCATGTTGTTTTCAGTGCAGTTTGTGCTTTATCTGTATATTAAGAGCAGCTTCCTACAATAGTTGTGTCAAAGGAAAAAAATAACTTCAATGCAGGAAAACAAAGAACAAGGATGAGGAAACAGGATGTGGACTAGGGAATTACATTGGTTGCTTGTCACCATATCTACTATGAAATATATACACATATATTAAAACAACTCGCAAATCAATGTGGTTTACATGCTTTTTCATTTGAGTTACCTGCTTTCATTTGAATTTCCTGCAAGTCAGCTTCCTTAAGCCACATAACACTGTTTAGTTTTTAGTTTATTATTGTTTTGTGAACAGAGGTATAGTGAAAAGCTTTTTTGTTACGCTATCCATTCAGCGAAAATACTATACGTGATTACAAACAAATCACCCACAGTGTACAGATACAGGATAAGGGAATAACGTTTAGTGCAAAATAAAGTCCAGTAAAGTCCGATAAAAGATACTCCAAGGGTCTCCAATGAAGTAGATGGATGGTCAACTACTCTCTAGTACAATGGTTCTTAACCTTTTTGGCACCAGTATGCGTATACGCGAACAAAATACTGTATGTGGTATGTTCCTTTGTTAGGTTCCTAAACATGGGCTCAACAAATTGATATGTTATTTGTGTCCCCTTCATGACCCCTGGCAAAGCCCCAAACGACCCCCATAGTGGTCACGGCCCCCAGGTTAAGGACCACTGCTCTAGTAGGTGATAGGATGGTTCAGTTGCCTGATAACAGCTGGAAAGAATCTGTACCTGAATCTGGAGGTGTGCATTTTTAACTTCTGTACCACTAATGGGAGAAGGGTGAAGATGGAGGTGAGACTCGTCCTTGACTCTGCTGGTGGCCTTGCCGAAGCAGCGTGGTACTTTAAGCTTGCAGTAACAAGCATAAGCACATAGTTAATAAAAGGACATTTATTTCTTCTGCTAAGAAAAATAACGTAACTCTCTAGCCGTTAACTACCTTTTCTCCATTGTCATAATTGTTTTTTATAATGTAATATTCTAGTTTTCATAGGAATGCAATCAGCGTGCTACTGCGGACCTGCAAGCCATTTTTTTTGTGAATTCTGTAAGGGTGAATTTCCATTCCTATGCACAAGTACACTGTTCCAGTTAGCCCTACTATTACCAATTTCTCTAAAACTAATGTAGGTTGAATGGATGAATTATTGAATGAATGAGTATTCGATGGTGAGCATGGACATTGTGACTGGAGGGCCTGTTTTTGTGCTTTATGATTCCTTACGCTTTGCCCCTTTATTCAGCTTATTCATATAGACAGGAAATAATTAAGGGCCAAGGACATCTCTGTTTTTAGAGATACAAAGTGTTTTATTGTTTTATATCCCAAAAATGAACAATTAAATTCTTACTTGCAGCAGAACAACAGATACGTAAACATAGTACTCAGTAGAATCAATATATAAATAAAAAAACAATATAGGGCAAAGAAAAAACAAGACAAGCCACTAGTGCAATCAAGACAGTTTGTAGGTTGGTGTTTAGTTGGAGTTTGTCGTGTTCAATAGCGTGAGGCTTGTTGGGAAGAAGTTGCTCCTGAACCTGGATGTTATCGTTTTCAGGCCCTTATACCTTCTTCACGATGGCAGAAGTGAAGTGAGAGTGTGACCAGGGCGGTGTGGTTACATCATGATGCTAGCTGCCTTTCTGGAACAGCGCCTCCTGTAGATACCATCGATGGTGGGAAGGTCAGCATCCGTGATGGACCGGGCAGTGTTCACCACTTTTTGCAATTTTCTTAGTTTCTGGGCGTTCGAGTTGCCAAACCAGGCCGTGATGCAAGCAGCCAATGAGCTCTCTGCTGTACATCTGTAGAAGTTCAAGAGAGTATTCGTCGACATACCAAATCTCAATCTTCTAAGGGAGTAGATGCGTTGATGGGCTTTCTTTATGCATCTTTATGCATCCAGCACAGATCTTCTGAGATATTCATTCCCAAGAATCTGATTTTTTCTCTCTCCACCTGTTTGCGAATCTTCAACCTTCCTCTTCTAAAGTCAGCAATCAATTCCCTGATTTTACTGATGAGAGCGAGGTTGGTGTTCTGACATCATGCAGTATTGTCAACCGTAATTCATCCAACAACGGTGGTGTCGTCTGCGAATTTAAAGAACAGTTGGAACCGTGTCCATCAACACGGTAATGGGTTTAGAGTGAGTAGAACAGAGGGCTGAGCACACAACCTTGAGTTGCTCTTCTGCTGATAGTTTGAATTGGCAGCAACACTAGCAATGTGTTCTATGAATGAGGAAGTTGATCAAGTTCCATGGGCAAGTTAAAGATACTGGGTTTGTAGTGCAGTTCACACTATTTACAGTGGACACATGCTCAAAATTGACATTTTCTTGTTGTATTTAATGGCCAATCTAATAATCCAGACCAACATGTTAATAACCAAGTTTTGCCAGCTTGCTGCTGGCACCAGGTCAACTGAATTTCACTTCTCTCCACTCACACTCTTGCAGCCCATTAATACCAAGGCAGCACATGTAGAATCCATCCAATTTTTTAATATATCCATGACAATCCTTGCTGTTTGAACATAATGCTTTGTTTTCCCTGAAAACAGATTATCCTTCAGATGTCTGAAGAAGGGTCTCGACCGGAAACGTCACCAATTCCTTCGCTCCATAGATGCTGCCTCACCCGCTGAGTTTCTCCAGCATTTTTGTCTACCTTCTATCCTTCAGATGTTGATACTTAACAGTGAACTGTTTAAACGTTAGTGTAGGAAGGAACTGCTGATGCTGGTTTAAAAGTTAATACTTATTGTGCACAAGGAGTTTATAACATGTATCGCCTTTTAAAAAAGACACCAGTTTTGACTGTGTCTTCCATTCCCATAATTGCAAAGTTGAGCTCGCAGAAACTTTTCTTTCCAAAACAAATGCAGTGTTTTAGATTTCATTAGCAACAATTTTGAAATATTAATTCTTAGTACATGTTGATAAGAATAAGTGTGTTTGATGCAGGATTCTCAATTCTCTTTTATTTTTAAATGATTAAAAAACTGTCTTCCCTTTCAGTTAGTTTCCTTATTCGACAAAGGTGGTCAAAATGCTGCCAGAAATAAAAAGCAAACTAGTCGTCAGACAATGTTAAAAACTAGTCAATCCCAATGAAAGTTCAAGACGGCGTAACCTGAACAAAAATAAGGTGCATTGGCTTCAATAATGCTGAAACTTTCCATTGGAAGCGAATAACATTTAAGATTCTGGTTACACTTACGCTCAGCTCAGTCTGCCTTGGTTTACACGATCACCCGGTTTTCAAACATTTTAACTCCCCTTCCCATTCCCATACTGACTTTTCTGTCCTGGGCCACCTCCATTATCAGAATGAGGCCACATACAAATTGGAGGAATATCACCTCATATTTGGCTTGGGCAGCTTAGAACCCAACAATATAAACATTGATTTCTCTAATTTCAAGTGACTCCTGCACTACCACTCCCCCCCCCCCCCACCCCCCCCCCACCTCTATCTTTCAGTCTGAAGGAAGGTTCCGACCCAAAACATCACTTATTCCTTTTGTCCAGAGATACAGCCTGACCCACTGAGTTATTCCAGCATTTTGTGTCTAACTTCAGTATAAACCAGCAGCTGCAGTTTCTTCCGACACAATAAGCTACCAGTTCTGTGGAAAGGTCTTCGTTCTAAACTCTTGTTTCTTTCTTCACAATTACTACCTAACTTGCTTATTTCCAACTGTTCCCACAAGCCAAAAAATATGAAGTAAGACATAAAATGGTGGAGTAACTCAGCGGGACAGGCAGCATCTCTGAAGAGAAGGAATGGGTGACGTTTCAGGTCGAGACCCTTCTTCAGACTGATGTCAGGGGAGTGGGCGGGACAAAGATAGAATGTAGTCAGAGACAGTAAGACTGGTGGGAGAACTGGGAAGGGGAGGGATAGAGAGGGAAAGCAAGGGCTATTTGAAGTTAGAGAAGTCAATGTTCATACCGCTGGGGTGTAAACTACCCAAGCGAAATATGAGGTGCTGTTCCTCCAATTTGCGCTGGGCCTCACTCTGACAACAGAGGAGGCCCAGGACAGAAAGGTCAAATTGGGAATGGGAGGGAGAGTTGAAGTACTAAGCAACCGGGAGATCAGGTAAGTTAAGACGGACTGAGCGGAGGTGTTCAGCTAAATGATCGCCGAGCCTACGCTTGGTCTCGCCGATGTAGAGAAGTTGACACGTGGAACAGCGGATACAGTAGATGAGGTTGGAGGAGGTGCAAGTGAACCTCTGCCTCACCTGGAAAGACTGTTTGGATCCTTGGATGGAATCGAGGGGGGAGGTAAAGGAACAGGTGTTGCATCTCCTGCGGTTGCAGGGAAAAGTACCTGGGGTGGGGGTGGTTTGGGTGGGAAGGGACGAGTTGACCAGGGAGTTTCGGAGGGAACGGTCTCTGCGGAAAGCAGAAAGGGGTGGAGATGGGAAGATGTGGCCAGTAGTGGGATCACGTTGGAGGTGGCAAAAATGTTGTAGGATTATATGCTGTTTGCGACGGCTGATGGGGTGGAGGGTGAGGACAAGGGGGACTCTGTCCTTGTTACGAATGGGGACAGGGGGAGCAAGAGCGGAGCTGCGGATATCGAGGAGCCTCATCTATAATGGAAGAGGGGAACCTCCTTTTCCTAAAGAATGAGGACATCTCTGATGTCCTGGTATGGAAAACCTCATCCTGGGTGCAGATGCAGCATAGATGGAGAATTGGGAACAGGGGATAGAGTCTTTACAGGAAGCTAGGTGGGAAGAAGTTTAGTCTAGATAATATCATACTATGTGGGTCCATTTGTATCTAAACCACCTCTTATAAACCTTCGAGGTACATAGTCCTAGTCAGGATAGCAGTGGGTCTATATGACCAGTAGTTGCTCATGTTCCCTTCCCTAAAATTAAGATTGGCCAACTTCGTAAGAGTTGAAGTGGTTTCAAGGCTGGACCAAGATGGGAGCAATACTGAAGAATATATTTTCTTTATTCACATATGAGAGCAATTGTTACATATATGTTAAAAAAAAACAAATTGGGAAGAAATTATAAACCCTAAAATCCATGCTTTCTTGGCTCTTTTCCAGTTCAAGTCAAAGGCAAACAGTCAAATGATTGCTTATAAATTAGTTTTTAATGAACGTTAAAAGAAATGACATACAGTCGCTATGACTCGCCTGACATCTTATGCTGCAAAGAAATCTTCCAATGGTAACTTTCATTTATTGCCATACTAATGTAGGAAAATGAACCATCTGCTAAGTGAGGACAATGAGCTTGCACTCGAGTACAATATGGAAGTGTATTCTGTCTGACGGGTGATGCTTCCAAAATAAGTTGTCCTGGGAAAGCAAGATAATTCTGTCTGCTCTGACCACTTGGTTGATGCATGATATCCTGATTTAAAAAACGTTGTTGGCATTTTTTACTTCTTTGGTTACAAATCTGCTACCATTTTGCCACATTTTCAAGTATGTTAAAATTTCATGGAAATTGAAAGCAAGTGGTTTGAGACTTATCACTCATTTAATATTACAGAAGTTCTGTGAGAAACATCTCGGTGTGGGCGGGTTGAGCCGAAGGGCCAGTTTCCACACTGTATCACTCTATGTCTATGACATTTGCCCTGATAAAAAGATCAGATTTAGGGCAATTGCAGGAAACATATCTAAAGATGGCACTGTAAGTCATAGAAAATAGGTGCAGGAAGAGGCCATTCGGCCCTTCGAGCCAGTCGTACTACAAAAAACTAATTCTGAACTGCAAAACTAATTCTGAACTTTGGACTGCAAAATATATTAGTTTCATATCGAAGAAGCAATTACAGTTTTGTAGCAAATAAAGCAAGTTTTACTTTAAATGATTTAAAATGTATGGCACAGAGTTACTGGCAAGGCTAACATTAGAAAGAGAGTGCAAGAGCTATACCAGGTTTCTCCAGCTTGGTAAGTTAACCATTAATCTAGTTTTTGTCTGGAATAAGGGCATGCAGTCAGGCAAACAGTGACATTTACACTTCTTGTAAAGGAAAAAAAAAAATCAAGATTCTTACCCTGAGAAAGAAGTGGCATTGCAGTAATATTCCTATTGCACAGGTCCCCATTGCAACAATGCACCACTTGATTTTCAGAGGGCGAGGTCTTGCACATCATTCCACTTTGATCTTCACCATTGAAGCAACCTTTCCTGTATACAGGAACCTCTCCATTTTGTATAACTGAAGCAAAACATGCTTGGCCATAGCATACAGGCCTTCCACACGAATTTCCCTCACAGACACATTGAAACCGACTTGGATTGTCTTTATCTGCACAAAAAAATAAAACTTATGTAACATCTAAATGATCAGAAGCAACTTTAAAACTCAATATTAAAATCTTTTAACCAAATTTTACACCAAGATAAAAGCACATGTCATTTGTACTTACTGTAGTTGGCAATCTTCCAAACTTGGGAAGGGACTATAAAGACGAGGTTTTTATACCCCTTCGTGCCAATGCAAACCAAGCTAAACAACATAATTCCAACAGAAAACAAATACAACTGACCCAATTTGTGGGATGAATCAACTTTATGAAACACAACTTTATGAAACACAACTTTATGAAACACAAGCAGATAGCTTGCATAGTTACAGATCATGCACAAATGATTTTGATACGATATACTTAGAACGATTTAAAAAAAGTGAAAAACATTTGTCTTCTCAATAAACACTGCAAAAGCTCAATAGCGCAGAGGTAGAGCTGTGCTTCACAGCACCAGGGACACAAGTTCAATCCTGACTCCAGGTTTGTACGTTCTCCCTGTGACCACGTGGATTTTCTTCGGGTGCTCGGGTTTCCTCCCACATTCCAAAGATGTGAAGTTTGCAATTGGCTTCTGTAAATTGTCCCTGGTTTGTATGATGCAAAAGCGAAATAACATAGAACTGGTGTACACTGGACTTGGTGGGTCAAAGGGCCTGTTTCCACATTGTATCTCTAAACTAAACTCTGAACAATTATAAATGAATTCTCCCAATTCTGCTAGCCCTTGCTGTCCCCTCCCCTACATCAGCCCTCTGGTTGTCTCCTCCCATCTCCTAGCCCTCGGCCTCCTCCTCCGCCTTTTTTCCTTTTTTCCTTTCTTCTCCCCACCCCCCATCAGTTTGAAGAAGGGGTTCGGCCCGAAACCTTGCCTATTTCCTTCGCTAACCATAGATGCTGCTGCACCCGCTGAGTTTCTCCAGCATTTTTGTGTACCTTCTGAACAATTATATTTTTGTTAGTTCTGCCACAGCCATCAAACGGATCAGAGCCGAAGTCTCATTGATTGTCAATATCAGATTAGGGCCTCAGTAGAATTTGCATTTTGCTATACTTTAATAACAGTCAAATTTCAAAAATTTGAATAGTAAAATTTGCACAGTAAATAAGACATCTGACCAGCCACTGTGTGGTCAGAGGTTTAAATCCTACCAAGTTGTAAAAATGAATACAACATTTTTAATTAGATGTAGAACAGCAGAAGATGTTGGCCATAAATATTTCTATATAGTTGCAAAACTGGGTCCACATTTATTGTGGAAGTCAACACAGATTGCCGAAGTAGCTCAGTGGGTCAGGCAGCATCTCAGGTGAATATGGGCAGGTGATGCTTCAGGTCAGGGCCCTTCTTCAGACTCCACATTTATTACCCTTAAGAGGAAAGACCCGTCATGATATTTAATCTGCTCTCAGTTTCATAATACATGGTTGACTCTGTACCCACTTCAGGCAATGGAAGATTGGATAATATTATCAATAATTTCTTCCCTCAGTACTAAATAACGCAGACACATCCAAGCTGCTTTACTCATTTTACTTTTCTCTCATTCCGATAGACTTTTTGTTGCCGTAACAAAAATGCACTTTATGAGCAACAAATAAAATATTCCATAAAGTGCATTATTGAAAAGAAAATTAGGAACTGTGAGGACACAGGGCATATTAAACTCAAAGAAATCAGTAACTAAAAATAGAGCTAAATATTTGATGAAGATAGTCAGCAATACGCATAAAGGCTATTCTTTCAGCCCACCATGCCCCTGCCAATCATCAAATATCCATTTATGTCCAATATTAGTGCGCTATTAGTTAACATGTGCCCAGGATACTACGTTTATCTGTAGTGTAAAATAAGTAAAACACAATTTAATGATTAATACCAATAATAATAAGCTTACACACTTAACAAATTCACAAATGAATAAAACTGGAAGCTTAAGTTATTTAGTTATGTTTCCGGGTATTCAACTTGCCTTCAGCTCCACATCGAAAGGCCTTTGGGGCCAGAAGTAGCAGAACAAGAATACTACATTGGGCCATCAGGAAAAGATTACTGCAAAACAAGAACAGTTGTTATTTCTTATTCTTCCCATGCTTCCATCTTAGTACAACATTTCCATTCCACTGTCTTTAGTCTCCTACAAGCTATGGCCCATTCATCATTTGCTGTGTTGCTTTGGTGCCACATTTCCAAATTTTGCTGATGGCACACAGGGATCTACAGTTGTCTGTCTAGTTTACCCAATTTTAAACAAGCTCAGCATTTCCTTCCCATCTGTCCAGACACTTCATGGCTAAATAAGCTGATCAAACACAATTACTTGTTAACAAATAAGCAACCTAGAAATTAGTTCCATTATCACCAAGTCTTTAATGCACAAACGGCATGTAATAATAAGTGACCCATCTTAGATTATGGTCGCCATCATCATCTAAGAGTTTGGTAAACTGGAGTGGAGACTTCCATGCACTATTTATTTTGTTGCATCTGAAGTGGTCCTGATATCAGTTGCACATCAAATGACTAGTCGGGCACTGCCTTACTACCATTTACTTTAAATTCACGATCTTTCCTACAACTATCATTGATATCATTGAATTGTTCACAGTATGATTGAGTGCACTTTGTGTTATTCTAATATTTTTACATCTAGTTAAAAGGAAACGTTATTGAGATCTGGAGACTTGACTGGGCAGTTTCAGTATTGACATGCTCCTCAACCACCTGCCCAGGTGACAAGAGTAAGCTTAACCCAACAGGGAGAGTTCAGTTTGAGCTTTCGGCAACTAAGATACTCGTACCACAGGTGTCTCAATTCTTACATCGCTGGCAGCTTTCCATTAGCACATGCATTACTGTTGCAATAATTAGCTGTACAGGATGAGCTAGAGACCCTCTGTGTCCTTGTGTGTTCAGGGACATCACACCCTACCTGGATCCAAGCTGAATGCATTTCCAATTCAGCTTTTCTAATGCTCTGACAGAGACACATGACGTGTTGTGGGAATACTTTCCAGGCTGCTTTCTCCGTGGGGTCAATGACTTCATCTCCTTGCCACAGATCTTTGCAAGCAGCAGCAAATTTCTGCCATGTCACACAATTAGCTACACCACTGCATTTGAGGTTACTGCATCCAAGGAATATATGCAGTCTCTGGGTACTGCATCACTGGCATCCTATGAGTGCAGGCATAATTTTGTGTACAACCACAATGCTACTTCTACATTTTTAGCCAATTGCACTGATTTTTTGAGGGGATCATTGGGCATTAACAGCACATGCAGCAAATTTAATTTCCAACCA
>CM075977.1:99510620-99534020 GCA_038087875.1 Malacoraja senta
TGTGAGCAGAACTGCGGGTAATGGAGATATAATACTTTTGGTTGTGCACGATCTTCCTCTGAACTTAATCTATAATTGATTGTTACCGACCGGAATCTAATCAAAGTTATCGATTACAGAATTCGTAACCTTTTTGTCACTTTGATTTCTTCTGTCGCTTTGATTATTATTGATGAAAATGTTCAAAATACATTTTATATTGCAAACTTAATATTCCTCAGATTATTTTGCCCATTGATGTCAATTTATTGATTGACAAATTGATAAATTGATTGATAAATGTATTCATAAATTGATTGTAGACTTTAGGAGAGCTCCACCTCCCCTCACCCCACTCACCATCTACAACACCACAGTCACATCTGTGGAGTCTTTCAAGTTCCTGGGAACCACCATCTCCAAGGACCTTAAATGGGGGGGGCACCATCGACTCCACAGTCAAAAAGGCACAAGAGAGGATGTACTTCCTGCGGCAGCTGAGGAAGCACAATCTGCCACAGATGGTCCAATTCTATACGGCCATCGTAGAGTCTGTCCTCGCCTTCCCCCATCATGGTCTGGTTTGGCTCAGCCGCCAAGCACGACATCCGGAAGCTGCAGCGAATCGTCCGATCAGCTGAGAAGGTTATTGGCTGCAACCTTCCCTCCGTTGACTAACTACAAGGGCCAGGAAGTGAGCGGATAAGATCATCTCTGACCCCTCTCACCCTGGCCACAAACTCTTTGAATCACTTCCCTCTGGAAGGATGCTCCGGACTGTCAAAGCTGCTACAGCTAGGCATAAAAACAGTCTTTTTCTATGAGTAGTATCTCTACTCAGTAACCAAAAATCTGTAGCCTGCTTTTGCTCTGGTATTTTATTTAATTCACATGTTTAATCAATAATCTTTTATTATTAATGTTTAATTATTTTATGTGTCATTCCTAACTGTCACTGTATGTCATGTTGTCACTTGTGGGCGGAGCACCATGGCAAATTCCTTGCATGTGAATATACTTGGCCAATAAACTTATTCATTCATGTCAACTTATGATTTTTTAAAGATTTTGGCACTAAGTTAAGTATCCCACAGTTGTGTACCCATTAACGTTGCTTCCTCATAGCTCCTGAGATCCAAATTGAATCCCAACCGTGGGTGCTATTTGTGAGGAATTTTGACCTTCTCCCTGTGAATGCTTGGGTGTTGTGATTTTCTCTCTCATCCCAAAAACGTGCAGGCTGGAAGATTGGCTTCTATAAATTACCCCTTGTGCAAATGGATGGCAGGAGAATTAGGGTTGGGGATGGAGTTGATCAGTATGGAAATATAGGATTAGTCCTGCTGGTTTGTACAGACATGATGGGCTGAAAGGTCTATTTCCATGCTGTATGAACTGCCACTGATTTGAAATGTAAATTACTTGCTTCCATGCAATATACCTCTCATTGTCATTTGTTTATGCTCAATCGTTTGCTGTTTTTCAACAGACTTGTTGTAAACTGCTATCTGATATGCCTACTGTCTTCATTTATTATATAAGCAATAACTTCATTGCAACGCAATCATTCAATCTCATAATTTAAAAAAACATATTTGTTCACAGGATGTGGGCTTTACTGGCAAAGGCAGTATTTATTGCTTATTTTGAACATCTTGCAAAAAGATGGTAGCATCCTACCTTCTTAGCCATTAGGAGCATCCCTGATTTGCTCAACTTAGTGTGAATGGCCACATTGCTTGCCCCAACCTCATAGTTATCCATTAAATGCTCCATACTGAGCTAGGATGCACAGATATCATCCCCTTGCTTTGGTAGAAGGTTGCCAGGTTTCCAGCACAGCAGCATGCAGCCTGAGTGGATGTCTTTTTGTATGTTGAAGCAGCGGAGCGCTCTAAGGAATCTGCACTTTGCTGTTTGTTGAGGGCTATTAATGTGATAGAATTTGATTAATCGCTTTTAGTCCAGATTAAATACCTCTATAAATGTTTATCTGAAATGTATTTTGTATTTAACATATTTACCATGTTACATATAACTGAACTTGAAATTTAATAAAGGGGTAAACTAGTGACTTTACTTACACAATATTAAATCTTTGTGAAATGTTGTTGCATGTGTTACAGTTGCAGAAATATTTCAGTTATTTTTAAACCCTGACAGCCCAGCACCCCACTTGCACTTTTCAATTCGACATCCACATACATTGTCCTGGAAGTATTACAAGATGTTTCAGTGCAAAGCCCACCTTGTAATGCGACTCATTGAAAATAGGATCAGCATGGAATTCATGCTACAGGTTTGTGGGATTAATTCATTTAATTATTGGAAAAGTTATTTCCTGAAATCTGAACTGATTTATTTTTAATTTTTTCATCTCCAATTGTTCATGCTCCCAGTTGCCAAGCTCTTGTGGATGTTTAAACGTCACTGACATTGAGAGATCTTTAAAAATTATTAAAAATAAAATAATTTAAAAATAGAACTTTCTATCTCCTTTTGTGTTCTTAACGGGTTCTCACATCTGATATCTGCTCCAAGTTGTTGCAGGATCTCAGAAGTGATTTTTTTCCCTTGTGGAGAACATATGACTTCTAAATCAGACTAAGGTTGAAAATACCATATTTAACAATGCATGCAAAGAAATGCCAAGCTTGCTTCTGGCTTTGCTATTCACCAGAAAAACCCAGACCATAATTCCAACAGAGCATTATGAAGAAGGATATATAGGACTTTGTGTCCTTCAGTACTGTAGTCTTTCTTACTTGCTAAACTGTACCACAGTTGCACTGAGCCTTTGTTGCTGTAAATCCCTTGTGCCCTTACCTGGAGGAGCAATCGAGGCAGCAGAAACTTCACCACAAATTGGGCATTATCAACATCCTTTATTCTGAGGCAAAGTTGCAATGAAGATTTGGTTTTATTTAATTAATAAAACAGTTTTAATTATACATCCTCTTTTTATGTGTTAAATAATCGTGGACTTAAAATTGTACTCAGGGACATTTAAAAGATTAAGGCAAAGTGCTCCCTTTCATCATTTTGGTTCTTAACAAAATATAGCAAAGCGTTGCTCAAGAGTGTTATTCATTTAATTACTGATAGTCCATCAGAGTAATAGAAGGAACTTTTTTTAATTCCTTCAACAAAGCAGTAATGCATTTATAGAAACCACTGTTAGGATAAATGAACTGTCATCATTCATCAACTAAAACTTGCAGCTTTCAAATGGTATCAACTTTGTAGTTGTGAGACTGTATATTTCTATCCAACAAAGTTTGTTTACTAATTTAGGTCTTCAACAAACTGTTAAGTTTGGCCAGTACCGCCTCTTCACAGAAGTTCCAATCACATATGTGGAGCCAGATGCTGCTTTCAACAACTGGATTCTTAAAATCAATTTCAAATGTGTCTGGAAAAGATATTCAACCTCTAATAAAACAATGGGTGTATCCTTCAGGTTTTTTTCTCATTACTTTTGAAATTTTGATCATTTATAATGATCAGAATCTTAGCTTGGCATGCAATAGTTAAACTGTTCTTTAACACTTTTCTTACAAAATACAAATAATCCCATTTGTGACAGATAACTGCAACAAAATGCAAACATATGTTTCTTCCCTTAGCTCTGCTGTTTTTTTTTGATTTGCACATCCTATGCGGTCAATTCAAACAGAGGTGTTGCATATTAAATATGTCTGGGTCATCTGTATATTTATGACAACTGTCAGACTCGGTAATGTTCAATACTTGAAAAATCCTTAATTATATGCTGTAGTGACCAGAGCAGTGTGGTGAAGTTCTTCGGCAGCTTTGCGTTTAACAGGAAAAGGAACATCTTGGAACTAGAACTGAAGCAAGATTACACTTCTTTGGGAACTCAAAAATATGTGGTAAGACCAACCAAATTCAACTAAGCTGATAGTGAAGTATAGTCCTCAATCATTAAATTATGGAGAATCCATCTTGGAGTTGATAGTATAAATTTCCAGTTAATATTGTTGGAGCCCCATTCTCATTTGTCAGATATGTGTGAAATTTGAAGGCTAGCTTCTAACAGAAATGAGCACATGTGCAACGTGCTCTGAAAAATACATATTTGGAACATTTTCACAAATCAAAGAAATTGTAAAACAATGTTTAATTTAAATCTCTAACTTTACTAACAGACTACCTGCCAACCATCCTTAAGTATTTTTTAATTATGCAAATTGATGAATATTCTTGCCTCGTTAGCTCTGTAGAATCCTTCTGCTCATAACTTTCTGAATTATTCGTGTACTACTGACCTGGTGCTCATACCCATATATAATTATTCTCCCATTGGGTCCTGTGGCTTCAGCTCCCAAGTCTTTAAATTCGAATCCCCTTTTTAAACTAGCCCAACTCCTTTAAGGCATCTTTAAAATGTACCGTATTTCCCTGCGTCCAAGACGCTATTTTTTACTCTAAAATAGGGCCCGAAAATTTACCTGCGTCTTGTAGGCCGAGGGTTAGGCCGAGTAATGCCACTCTCGTAGCGACTGCTCCGCGGAACCTGCCACGCCTTCGGCCCTGGAACTGTGTGAAGTGGGAAGCGGCTGTAAAAGGACAGCGCTGCTGGGGGGGGGGGGGAGAGAGAGAGAGTGCCTTTCCACAGCGTGTGGGGAATCTGACCAGGGTCAGCACAGCCTGGAATGCACAAAGTAGTAAACTTGGCTGGGCCGCCAGGGGTAAAGTTGCGGGGAGGGCAGGAGCGTTGAAAAGGAGGGGGTCGGAGATCATGCCAGCAACTCACTCACTCATTCACCGCTGCCGCGGCGCTCCTCAAAACCGGCCGCCATGTCAGCGCTTTCTGCCGGCCCACCCGCCAGCCAGCCACGGTATCCTTCGGCACAGGTGCAAACAGTGGAGGTGGTGGGGTGCGTCTTCATTGCCGGGAAATACGGTATTATTCGTGTCAAGCTGTAAGTTATCAGCTCCAATGTCTCCTTATGTGGTTATGCATATACTTTCCTGTTTAATAAAGCTCCTTTGAAATAATGTGGGACTTTTTTTCATGTTAAATGAAAGGTTTGTTGTAGTAATATAAATTATTCCATAAACATTCTTTTCAGGGACCTTTAAAAATTACCGTACAAGAACTAGATGGGTCATTTAACCACACTCTGCAAATTGAAGAGAACAGCCTAAAGCATGATATTCCTTGCCATTCGAAGAGCAGACGGTAGGTATTAGTGTCTGGGAAGATCAGATTTTAGTAAATTAATTAAAAATTGTCCCAGTTTTAACATTTGCATATTATAAAATGTTGTACATTCACACTCTAATCTCTCACAACATTTCTTTCAATGCTATGAAAATATTTGGAAAGAATGAATGAATTAGATTTTGCGGATTTCTCTTTCACCATCTCCTCTTCGCACATTTCTTTCTCTGTGCCCGGTCCTGACCCCGCCTCGGTCTGCCTCCCCCTCCCTGATCTGCTCCCGCCCTCAGTCTGCCCCACCCCGCCCCCTTACTGTCTGCCCCCCTTTCTGTCTGCCCCCCTTTCTGTCTGCCCCCCTTTCTGTCTGCCCCCCTTTCTGTCTGCCCCCTTTCTGTCTGCCCCCTTTCTGTGCCCCCCTTTCTGTGCCCCCCTTTCTGTCTGCCCCCCTTTCTGTCTGCCCCCCTTTCTGTCTGCCCCCCTTTCTGTCTGCCCCCCTTTCTGTCTGCCCCCCTTTCTGTCTGCCCCCCTTTCTGTCTGCCCCCCTTTCTGTCTGCCCCCCTTTCTGTCTGCCCCCTTTCTGTCTGCCCCCCTTTCTGTCTGCCCCCTTTCTGTCTGCCCCCCATTCTGTCTGCCCCCCTTTCTGTCTGCCCCCCTTTCTGTCTGCCCCCCTTTCTGTCTGCCCCCCTTTCTGTCCGCCCCCTTTCTGTCCGCCCCCCTTTCTGTCCGCCCCCTTCTGTCCGCCCCCCTTTCTGTCCGCCCCCCTTTCTGTCCGCCCCCCTTTCTGTCCGCCCCCCTTTCTGTCCGCCCCCCTTTCTGTGCGCCCCCTTTCTGTCCGCCCCCCTTTCTGTCCGCCCCCCTTTCTGTCCGCCCCCCTTTCTGTCCGCCCCCCTTTCTGTCCGCCCCCTTTCTGTCCGCCCCCCTTTCTGTCCGCCCCCCTTTCTGTCCGCCCCCTTTCTGTCCGCCCCCCTTTCTGTCCGCCCCCCTTTCTGTCCGCCCCCCTTTCTGTCCGCCCCCCTTTCTGTCCGCCCCCCTTTCTGTCCGCCCCCCCTTTCTGTCCGCCCCCCCTTTCTGTCCGCCCCCCCTTTCTGTCCGCCCCCCCTTTCTGTCCGCCCCCCCTTACTGTCCGCCCCCCCTTTCTGTCCGCCCCCCTTTCTGTCCGCCCCCCTTTCTGTTCCCCCCCCTTTTCTGTTCCGCCCCCCTTTCTGTCCGCCCCCCCTTTCTGTCCGCCCCCCCTCCTGTCCGCCCCCCCTCCCTGTCCGCCCCCCCCTCCCTGTCCGCGCCCCCCTCCCTGTCCGCGCCCCCCTCCCTGTCCGCGCCCCCCTCCCTGTCCGCGCCCCCCTCCCTGTCCGCGCCCCCCTCCCTGTCCGCGCCCCCCTCCCTGTCCGCGCCCCCACCCTGTCCGCGCCCCCACCCTGTCCGCGCCCCCACCCTGTCCGCACCCCCCCCCCGTCCGCTTCCTTGTCCGATAAAGAGCAGCAATTGCCTCATTTGGCTTAAGACCAAGTTTTTGCTGGCCAATCAGTGGAGGCCAACTGGTAATATGGAACTCAAGTACTTAAGAACATTGGTACACTCTTATTTACTTTCACCAAGTGGCTAAAATATCTCCATAAGATTGTAACATATCAGGTAAAAACAATTTTAAAAAAATCTGCATCAGGGTATATATTCATGGCTATGTTTGAAAGGATGTATTTGAATTATACAACTATAAACGACTTTCACACACAAACTGATTTGTTCATTATTTGAGTTCATGATGTCAGTCAATTTTCTTTCTATTCAGAAATAAGAAAAAAAGATCCCACTGTTGAATGGGGAGGAAGTGGACATGGATCTTTCTGCAATGGAGTAGGTCTTTTTCTTTGTGCTAATATTTTTATCAGTCACATTTATAGTCATCCTGTGTTTTGCAAAAAGATTTAAGACAAAATTAATGTTCTCTTACAGCTGAGTGAGATTAAAGTTGTATTTTTTTGTTTTCTTTTAGTGCTGATTCTCCATTACTGTGGATAAGGATAGACCCAGATATGTCTGTTTTGAGAAAGGTGGAATTGAGCAGGCTGATTTCATGTGGCAATACCAGCTTCGTTATGAAAGAGATGTGGTTGCGCAAGAAGAATCAATTCATGCTCTAGAAAAGTTTCCCACACCAGCATCTTCGACTAGCACTGACAGATATCCTGGAACAAGAACAATGCTTTTATAAAGTACGAATGCATGCCTGCTTCAGGCTAGCAAAGGTGAACAGTGAAGACATTTTGTGATAATATGATCGTGGAATGTGATTTATTGAGATGTTTGGTTGAGTGTACACTCTACATGGATTACTGCTTTTTTGTACATAAAATTGTGTAGGCTACTTTCTGGATATTATGCAATTGATTTGGGATATTCAAATCAAGAAACATGCAAAAAATGGCTTTCGAATACTTGTCTATACTAATCCCATTCTACTGTTTTGCCCCATAGCCTCTATGTCATGATATTTCAACTGCTCATCTGAATACTACTTAAATGTGAGAGTACCTGCCTCAATCATCCCATCACGCAGTGTTTCAGATTTCAACTACTGTTTTGGGTGAAATGTTCTTCTTAAAATCCACTTGAAATCTTCCATTAAATTATCCCTATGCCCTCTGGTCATAGATGCCTCTGTTGAAGTGGTGGGTTTCTCACTATTTATCTTATTGTATTCCTTATAATTGTATACCTCTTTGGATCACCCCTCAACCTTCTTGCTGTCAAAGAAACTCAGCCTATCCGATCTGCCCTCACACCTGAAACTCCATCTTCGACATCATCCTGGTGAATTTCCTGTGCATCTTCTCCAGTGCAATAGTATCCTTCTCAGTGTGGTGACCAGAAATACACTATTGTGGCTGTGATTTAACTAATATTTGATATGGTTGTGCCATTTCCTTCCTGATTTTATATGCTATGTTATCACATATGTCGCCTTAAACACCTCCACTGCTGCCTTACGAGATCCTTAAACATGTAAACAGATGTTTTATCATTTCTCAATACATCTTCATATCCTATCATTTATAGTTTTTATCCTAATCGTATAAGGCCTCCCCAAATGGAACACCTTACTTTTTTCAATTTTTAAATTACATCCACCACTTTATTGCACAGTTTGCCAATTGATCAATATTGGTTGATATCACAAAGCCTCCTTTGGATCCATTTTGCCAAATTGCCCTAAATCCCAGATGCTCTTACTTTTTTAGATGTATTTCCCATTAATTTGTCAGTCTTTACTCGTCCATGTAGATTACTTCAATTGCACTAATCCTCATCAACACACTTAGGTGTCAACTTGAAAAATTCATAAAATTAGTCAGATAGGACCTGTCTTTATAAAGGTCATGCCATCGATTACTACTACCTCTGCAAAACTAGATTAATCCTGTCCCTTAAAATTGTTATTAGTTTTCCTACTCCTGATGTTACACTCACCTGTAAGTACTTGGGTTATACTTGTTGCCTTTATTAAATAAAGGTGCCATATATGCTGTCCTCGTGTTAACTGTGGCAGAGAACAATTGAAAATATCTCTGTTTCCCACGGATCTCCTGAGTGTTCTTAGCTAGCATGGAATTCATCAAATCGACTTTTGGCTATTCACAAACTGGCAGATGAAATGACATATTGGATCTAAAATTAGCTCCAATAACAGGAAGTTAAGGGTAATAGTTAAAGGCTATTTTTGCAAATGGAAGATTGATATAGTTGTGTTATAGACAATAGGTGCAGGAGTAGGCCATTCGGCCCTTCGAGCCAGCACCGCCATTCAATGTGATCATGGCTGTTCCACAGTGTTCAAAGCTCATTCCCTTGCTATTTGTAATCTATACTAATGATTTAGACCTGAATATAGCGGGTATGTTAAAGAAATTTGGAGATGATACAGATGTTGCCAATGTGGTCGCAGATTTAAACTGCAGAAAAATTGAGAAACAAGGAACTACAGTTGTTGGTTAATACACAAAAGGCCACAAAATGCTGGAGTACCTCAGGAGGTCAGGCAGCATGCCTGGTGAATATGGATAGATTATATTTTCGGGTCTGAAGAAAGGTCTCGACCTGCTGAGTTACTCCAGCACTTTTCTGCAGGAAAATACAGATGGTTTGAAGGATGGACGGAAAATTATTAATGGAAATGAATCTAGAGAAATATAATGCTTTTGGGGGAAATGTCAAAAGGCAAGGATAATGAGTGGTGTGGAGGAAGATAATGATCTTGGAAGGCACATTCGCAAGTCAATATAGATAGCAGGACAAGCTCAGTAATAATTTTAATAAGATTTCTGGGTGCTTTTATTTCTTATTCAAGGGATAGAATATAAAAACATTAGAACTATACAACACTGGTTAGCCCATAGTTTGAGTACTGTATGCTGTTCTGGTCACTGCATTTTAGGAATGATGTGAAATGGAGATGCAAATGAAACGTGACTGTCCTTCCAATATGATGGAAATCTGAAATAAAAACAGAAAACATAAATACATGACAGGTCAAATGGAATCTGAGGAGACAAACAAATGACATTTTTAGTTGATCTTTCATCAAACTAAGACATGTTGAAAAGTTTTTTTAAGATGCACAGAAGTGTAGGGAGTGGAGAGAAATGTTAATGCTAGCTGAGTGAGGGATACGAAGACTTATGAATTGAAACTACTTATCAGTTCTTCCAGGGATGCAGTAATTAATTTGTACAACTGCCAATTTAGTATACTGCATTCAGTGTTAATGATGTAGTTTTCTCTACTTTGCAGAGACCTATGCCAGTTTAGGTGATTTCTGTTCAGAATACCTCCATTCAGTCTCAAATGGTGACATCCAGCTTCCAGTTGCCACCCCACCTATTCCCCCTCTGAATTCTGTCCTTGGCCTCTTTCACTGATCTAATGTCATCCGAACATAGCTCCGAGCACAGCATCTCATCTTTAGACCAGACGCGTTGCAGCTCTTGGGTTCAACAATTGGAGATAACCAGCCTTTCAATTGTGCATCGAAGTTGGCCACTTCCATTAACTGGTCTTCAACCTGTAACACTAACTACGTTTTTCTCTCTTCACAGATGCTGTCAGATCAGAATGTATATTTTACCCTTGCTTACTTCCACGCTTGCTCCTGCACTCTCCTTCACTTGCTTCTTCGGTCTGTCTGTCTCACCTGTTATGCAGATTTTTAAAACTTTTCCTAGGTTTGATGAAAGATAGTTAAAATGTGAACTATTTATTTCTCCACAAATGTTGCCTGACCTGCTGAGCCTTTCTTGCATTTTTGTTATTGGCAAAATGTGATTGCACAAGAAAAGTTTTACAACCGTAAAATTAATTGAAAGAATAGTTAGGGATGCTTTCTTTGGAACCGATGGTGGTGACGTGAGATTAATAACGAAATTAACACAATCATGAGGCACATAGGATAGGATGGGCTATTATCTTGAGCATAAAGGTAAAAAAACAAGGAGTATAGATTAAAAATAATTGATAGCAAGATTAAAGGGTAAACAAGAAAGGTGTCTGGAATTCATTGCCTGAAAGAGTGGTTGATGCAGCATTCTTCATTGCATTTAAACAGTATTCAGATATGTACTTCAAGAGCTGTGACCTGCAGAGCCACAGACCTAATGCTGAAATGTGGGATTAGGTTTGGTAACTTTATTTTAACCAACACAGAGACATTGGGACACTGAATTCCTTTTATGTCATACTTTCTGAGATTCACATAATAATAATATAAACCAGACTAATGGTTGGTGTTAACAGCGATACAGCAAATTCAACCAAATGGGCAAGTCCAGTATTTGGAACGAGTCAGTCTGATTTTCAACAAATGGAATAAATACAGAAATGTGGCATTCCCATTAGTTAAGCTTGTATATTTCACACATGATGTCTCTTTAAATTTATACAGTAACTAGTATCTGGAACAAGAACTAACTGTGGGAGGAACTCAATTGGTCAGACAGCATCTGTGGAAGGAAATCACAATATTTCTGGTCAAGATCCTTTAGACTGATGGAGTACAGGCAAATAGCCAATAGAAAGAGGTGAGGGGGCAGGGTGGGGCAAGAACAGGCAAATGAAAGGTGGATCTAGGTAAGGTGGGGATGAATGGCAGATGAGCCAGGTGTGTGAAAGAAGGGTAATAACCAAGGTTGGAGATAATAAGTGGAGAAGACAAAAGGTGGATTCTGATAAGAAAGGAAGCTGAAAGTGAAATGTAGAACCGGAGGGTGGGATGAGGAGGAGGGTGGG
Source organism: Malacoraja senta (assembly GCA_038087875.1). Classification (NCBI taxonomy): domain Eukaryota; kingdom Metazoa; phylum Chordata; class Chondrichthyes; order Rajiformes; family Rajidae; genus Malacoraja; species Malacoraja senta. The sequence goes on from CM075977.1 coordinate 99,522,064, forward strand.
TGGAGAAGAAAAAATGGGAGACCCAGAGTAGGGAGGCTCTGCTGATTTTCTCCAGCAGTTTGTTTTTTGCTTAAAATTCTAGCATCTGCAGTCTCCTGGGTCTTCAACAAATATCTGCAATTGTTCCTTCAGATTGCAAATGCCATGGTGAACACTTGGACGGGTCCTCCAGCCATGAAGTCGCTCTATACCCGCATGTTTTGCTGCAAAAGTTGTTCAAATATTGTTAAGACCAACAATTTCATGAACTTCCAGAGCTACTTTTTACAGAAGGTAAAACATTTTCATAAATGCCATAATTGGGATGGTTGAATTAAGTTATTGTAGCTTTTTAAACGCAACTGATATTGTACAATGAAGCCTGACTGTGGACTACCTGCCATAGTATCTCATTATACTTATTTAGTTTTCAATAGTGACATATTTTGACAGTTCTCTGAGCCCATTTTATGGTTGAATAGATTGTAGGAAAAGATTAACGCCAATTTTGTTTACCAAAAAGAATTAAAACATTATTTATAGCCCTGTAGCATGACAGAGAGCACTCAATTTTTGCTATATTACTGTCTATACTTAGCTTTGAAGCAGATGATATTTTGCAAGTTTTATTCCAGATTTGCTTTATCCCTCCAACTTTCTAAATGGAAAGATTCGATCAAAATTAAGGTGTTAGCTTGACTCCTCCAGAGGTAGTATATTTAGTTTTGTTTCAAGGTATGGATTTAACCCTGCTCTAGAAATTGAGCGCAAAATCAAGGTTGACCCTGGTTATATTGTTAAAAATCACTAGAGAATAATTTGAAGTGGAATATTACTTTTCTTCCCCCTGAATTTTGGCCCTTGTTAATCGTTCAGGCATAACCAAGTAGATAAACTGCTTAGTTAATGGATCGTTCTGTGCAGATTGTCAGTCTTGCTTGGCTGCTAAAATGTGACGGTCCTTCAATAGTACTAAATTGGAGTCAAGGATGGGAAAGATGTGATTTTCTTTCTTTCCTCTTTTATTGATTGTGAACCAATAAAATTGTGTTGGATATTTTGACAATTCAGTCTAACTGTTAACTATCTTTATTTTCCTTGGTCAGTTGCTCCATGTTAATAAAATATACCATTCAGTCAGTTGGAAATCATGACTCTAGCAGTAGATTCTTTTTAAAGACAAATGACTTCTCGGGTGATAAAGCATATTTCTGAACATTAGCTAATGCTTTTTGTCTGTTTCATAGACCATGCCTGTTGCTATGGCATTGCAGCGGGATATCCATAACCAGTGTCCCAAAGAAGTGTTGGCCTTTATTTTGGACTTAATTAAATATAATGACAACAGAAAGAACAAGGTAATACATCATCAAATTTTCCTTTTACATCTTAAAACCTCTGGGACTCTACAACTATGGCTTTAGAACAACTGACACAAGTTTTTTCTTATGCTTCCTGGTTATGTGTTATCAGTAAAAATGAGAAGATTCACATATTCTGAATATTCTTTTTCAAATACCTCTCTGCTTAAAACCACTTGGACACCAAACAAAAAAACAATTATCTGTCTTTTCCCCATGTTTGGGGAATCAAGAAATAGAGGTTTACGGTGAGAGAGAAAATATTTAATAGGAATCTGTGGGACAACTTTTTCATATAGTGGTATGTGTATGGAATGAACTGCCAGTGGAAATGGTTGAACAGGTACAATAACAACATTTAAAAATACATTTGGATAGGTACATGGATAGGAAAGGTTTGGAGGGAAATGGGTCAATTACAGGCAAATGCGAATAAGGGTGAAGAAGGGTTTCGGCCCAAAACGTTGCCTATTTCCTTCGCTCCATAGATGCTGCTGCACCCGCTGAGTTTCTCCAGCATTTTTGTGTACCTGCGAATAACTTATATGGGTATCTTGGATGGCTTGGATGAATTGGGTCGAAGAGACTGTTTTTGTGCTCTATGACTATGACTATTTCTCTGCACCATTTATTTCAATAATTGCATTTAAAAATATTCTTTTCCACTTTAGTTTTCGGACAACTACTATCGTGCTAAACTTATTGATGCACTTTCAAACTCAGTGACGCCTGCAATTAGCATCAATAATGAAGTTCGAACATTGGATAATCTCAATCCCGATGTACGATTGATTTTGGAGGAGATTACCAGATTTTTAAATATGGAGAAGTTGCTACCAAGTTATAGAAACACAATAACTGTCAGGTACTTCATTGATAAATATTTACAAATTCACATAATCGTGATATTAAGTGAGTGTAATTCTTGTTCCAGAAAATTTAAGGTTCAGCAATAACAAAGTAAAACGTTGTTTATATTCCTATTCTTTTGCACTTTCTGAATATTTTTCATCTCTGTATGATGAAGCTATCTGAAGAATTGTACCTTGAGTGCAAAAGGAACAGTTCACAATATTTTAGAGTTTTTTATATCAGCTATTGTACATATCTGCAGGTTGCAGATTATGACATTAAGTACATGTTTTATCACTATGACATTCATAGTGAAGTGCAATGTGAGACGTGCAGCCATTTTATTGAACATTATCAGTTTTGAGGTTTATTTATTTCAACAGTGATTGAAGAATCAGTTCAAATGCTTTGAGTTTCCTGATAAGTAGCAGTATTAACATAATTGTAGAATTTGAGGAAAGCCACTAAGTTCGTATCTGTGCCGGTATTGGCTCTTCAGGTACAGATATCTTGTGCATTCATGTCTCATAGCCTGAAAATATCCATCGTGAATCAATGGAGGCTAGTCTCAAAAAAAGATAGCTGAGGGAATTGAGAACAAACATGATGTTTGGAGTTAAAGAAGAAAGTGCTGGAAGTACTCAGTTAGTCTGGCATCATCTTTGAATGGAAAACATGAAGTTAAGTCACGGAATATTCATCAAATGACGATTGGCCTGTGAACCTACATTTTACTGGAAGAGTTGGAGTATTTATATTTTATAATATAATATTTTGTTTTTATATTTTTCTCTCCCTATGTTGATCCACATATTCATTTAAAAAATGACACTTGGTAATGTGGAAATTACCCTTTCTAGCAGAAACAATGACACACACATGCTATAATACAAATCAAATTATACTCACACCATTCTCAGCAACAGTCCTTGAAATTTCGATTCAATATTATGTTTAGTTTTGGTCAACCTACTATAGGAAGGATGTCTAAGTTGGAAAGAATGCAGAGAAAGTTGCCAAGACCTGAAGGCCTGAGCAATGGGGAGAGGTTGGGCAAGTCAGGACTTTATTCCTTGGAGTGCAGGAGGCTGAGGGGTGATCTTGTAGAGGTGCATACAATCAAGAGGAGAATTGAAAGGGCGAATGCACAAAATCTTTTTCCAAGCGTAGGTAAATCAAGAAACAGACAACAAAGTGAGAGGGAAAAGATTTTATGTGAAACTGAGTGGAAACTTTTTCAATCAGAGAATGGTGCTGAACAGCATTTAAATGACTATTGGATGGGTTTATGGATAGGAAAAGTTGAGAGTTATATGGGCCAGTCACATGCAAATGGACCAAGTCGAAGGGCCTCTTTCTCTGCTTGGACGAAGGACTATGCCAAAAAGTGTTTGTCAAAATGTTTACTTTTTATAATTCTTCAATTTGCAGTTGCCTGAAAGCTATACGTATACTTCAGAAGAATGGCCATATTCCCAGTGATCCATCACTTTTTAAATCATATGCTGAATTTGGGCACTTTGTTGATGTTCGCATTGCAGCTCTGGAAGCAGTTGTAGATTATACGCAAGGTATGATCTTGATCTCTGAACTTGTAGGAATTTTCTCCCTTGTACAAAATACTATAAACATTTGGATAATGCATCGTTTTCAGTTATCACAAATGATTTTAATGGTTAATTTTTGTATGTCATTCTTAAATTGTGATTGGGATAATAAACAAAAGAGTGGAGGATACATTCTTTCACACTTTCTACAACTAGCCTTTTTGGTACTTATTGCCACCAGTTTACTTAACATTTCTTTAAGGACCTTTCATTATTTTCTGTCCCTTTCACCCATTATTTTTCTTGCATCCTGACAGCAACACCTCTCCATCTTGTTGTTGCCACTCCTTTCAAATATTTTAATCGTTTGTACAACTCTTTGCTTCAAGTCTGAAGAAGGGTCTTGACCCGAAACGTCACCCATTCCTTCTCTCCAGAGATGCTGCCTGTCCCACTGAGTTACTCCAGCATTTTGTGTCTACCTTCGATTTAAACCAGCATCTGCAGTTCTTTCCTACACTCTTAGCTTCATATTGTCCATCTTTCCCAATAGCATTCAGCTTGAAGCTTGCGGTCCAAATAGCAGAAAAAATAACACCAACACAAATGTTTTAAATGATTGACGTAGGTTATTATTGCATAAATAGTTTTTTTTATAGCTTTAATGTATTGGTGCATGTTGCACACAAAGTATACTTTCAGTGTTGCAAGTATCGCCTGCAATGTTGCACTATTTTTTGTTTTTGTGTAACAATGCAATAATCCAGGGTCTTCAGCTCATTTAATAATTATCACAAGCAACCTATGTACAGTGCCCTCCATAATGTTTGGGACAAAGACCCATAATTTATTTATTTGCCTCTGTACTCTACAATTTGAGATTTGTAATAGAAAAAATCAAATGTGGATAAAGTGCACTTTGTCAGATTTTAATGAAGGCCATTTTTATACATTTTGGTTTCACCATGTAGAAATTACAGCAGTGTTTATACATAGTCCTCCCATTTCAGGGCACCATAATGTTTGGGACACAGCAATGTCATGTAAATGAAAGTAGTCATATTTAGTATTTTGTTGCATATTCTTTGCATGCAATGACTGCTTGAAGTCTGCGATTCATGGACATCACCAGTTGCTGGGTATCTTCTCTGGTGATGCTCTGCCAGGTCTGTATTGCAGCCATCTTAAGCTTATGCTTGTTTTGGGGGCTAGTCCCCTTCAATTTTCTCTTCAGCATATAAAAGGCATGCTCAATTGGGTTCAGATCGGGTGATTGATTTGCCACTCAAGAATTGACCATTTTTTAGTTTTGAAAAACTCCTTTGTTGCTTTAGCAGTATGTTTGGGATCATTGTCTTACTGTAGAATGAACCACTGGCCAATGTTTTGAGACATTTGTTTGAGCAGTCATTATGCTACTACCATCAGCAGTTGTTTCATCAATGAAGATAAGTGAACCAGTACCTTCAGCAGCCATACATGCCCAGGACATAACACCCCCACCAACGTGTTTCACAGATGAGGTGGTATGCTTTGGATCTTGGGCAGATCCTTCTCTCCTCCATACTTTGTTCTTGCTATCACTCTGATATAAGTTAATCTTCGTCACATCTGTCCACAAGACCTTTTTCCAGAACTGTGGTTGCTCTTTTAAGTACTTTTTGGCAAACTGTAACCTAGCCATCCTATTTTTGCACCTAACCAGTGGTTTGCCTCTTGCAGTGTAGCCTCTGTATTTCTGTTCATGAAGTCTTCTGCGGACAGTGGTCATTGACAAATCCACACGTGACTCCTGAAGAGTGTTTCTGATCTGTCGGACAGGTGTTTGGGGATTCTTCTTTATCATAGAGATAATTCTTCTGTCATCAGCTGTGGAGGTCTTCCATGGCCTGCCAGTCCCTTTGCGATTAGTAAGATCACCAGTGCTCTCTTTCTTCTTAATGATGTTCCAAACAGTTGATTTTGGTAAGCCCAAGGTTTGGCTGATGTCTCTAACAGTTTTATTCTTGTTTCTCAGTCTCATAATGGCTTCTTTGACTTTCATTGGCACAACTTTGGTCCTCATGTTGATAACCAGCAATAAAAGTTTCCAAAGGTGATGGAAAGACTGGTGGAATGACTAGCTGCTGAGAGCTCTCTTATACCTGCATTAGGAAGGCATTTAAACACACCTGAGCAACTACAAACAGCTGTGAAGCCATGTGTCCCAAACATTATGGTGCCCTGAAATGGGGGGACCATGTATAAACACAGCTGTAATTTCTACATGGTGAAACCAAAATTTAGAAAATTCCCTTTAATAAAATCTGACAATGTGCATATTAACCACATGTGATTTTTTTTCTTACAAATCTCAAATTGTGGAGTACAGAGGCAAATAAATAAAGATGGGTCTTTGTCCCAAACATTATGGAGGGTACTGTACAATTTACTCATACCTCATACATGCATTACAAGATTTATTTATTGTTTATCGAACTGTTTTGATTTAACTCCAATTATTATTCCCAAATATCTATTTTCTATATGATATAATTTCATGCCATTCTTTGCTTTTGCTTATTTCAATGACATTTCTTTAATTATTATCATATTCATGATAATTTTAATATTTTCAACAAGTAATGCATTTATAGCGTAAATGATTTGAAATTATGCCACAAAAATAAAACATTCATTATTCAAGCATACGTTTTGTAATTGAACCGTTTACAACCTGTGACCAGCATCACAAAAGATCTTTAACATCAAAAGAATATGAAAACTGATTAAAGTGAAAAATTATCATATTGTTTGACAGGGAGTTACCACATGGGATTAGAAAATAGAACCATGCTTTTGTTTTTTAAAAAGCTACATATTATTACTTCATATTACTTTTATAAAGTTGCAGATTTCTCATCACTCGGATTCATTTTTAAATACTTGCATTATAATGTTATTAAATGTTATATAGTTAATCCCTTGTATGTTTCATTTTGAATATTTATTTGTTTTGTTCCTTTTGAAATTTATTTTTTTACAGTGGACAGGAGCACAGATGAATTGCAGTGGCTGTTAGATCTGGTCCAGAATGATGCTGTACCCTACATAAGGTTAGTCTTGTTAAAACAATTGCAGCTAAGGCAGAAACCTTGTGAACTTTTAAGAATTGAACTGGAGAAATAATATCAGAATTAGTACATTATTCGAGGTTGATTTAAAAACAGTATTTGGAAATTGTTTAATACAACATTTCCCCCTGATTATTATTTTGCATGATAATTTATATTTTAAATTTCTAGTTCATAGTTTACTTCAAACTTTATTATATTTAAAGCAGCTCTACTTGTTTACTTTAAGTATGTTTCTTTGCACAGAATTATATTTGCATTTTGTTGGAATCACATCAGAAGATAAAACATAAGGAATTATCTTCAGAATTGGCACTAAGTCACCCTAAAATAAAGTAGGGAAGAGTGTAGACAGTGCCAAGAATATGCAGAAATAACTGAATATGCTGGTCTGTTCTGAGCACAATGAGACCCATAAAAAATATATAGTATAAACTAATTAAAAAGAAAATAAGAAAATCGCACAAAACTTCCCCCTTTTCAGATTGTGACTGTTCTTTATCTTAAGCTATCTTTCCTCCAAGTCTATAATTTTTAAAGTATTCAAAAATCTGTCCATTTCTGCCTTTAGTAAACTTAACAACTTTGGAATATTGTACTCAATTATGCCATGAGATATGATATTCCAAAGATTCACAATTCTCTAAGCAAAGAGTTTCCCCTATCATTTTTAAATTTCACTCACTTTTACTTTGATCTTCCAGTACTTAACTTTATAGTGGGGACCATCTTTCTAAATCTATTCTGTCCATCCCTGCCAAAAACAATTTTCCTCCTCTTTACTAAACAAATGACTCCCTTATCCTCTGAATGAAATTACTTCTCATCCTTTTAAACTTCAGTGGGCATAAACTGATCTCTTCTTTATCAGGCAAATCATGATGCCAGAAATAAAGGCCAAGTATTTTCCACTCATGGACAGTAGTCGTCCATTGCGCCCATGTTGAAGAGCTTTTCAAGCTTTTTTTGAAGAGCTGTTGAATTAGTCCCTCTCTCTGACTCTTTTGACAGTTGTGTGCATTTTCTTTCTTGAAATATTTATTCAAATCCCTTTGAAGGTACCTGTAGAATTTCTGCCTTCTGTGCAACGTATTCTAGGTTCTTTCTTCATCTTGGCCTATCCTTCCATTGTGTTAAATCTGAGTCTTCTGCTTACCTATCTTCATGCCCCAGCTCCTCCAATGACTAGACTGGTGGCGCTGACTTCACACATCATGAAGTCCCTGGAGAGGCTGGTGCTCACTCACCTGCGACCCCTGGTTAAACCCTACCTGGACCCCAAACAAAGATGGGGGTTGAGGACGCAATCATCCACCTGCTCCATCGTTCCTGTGCTCACCAGGATAAGCCGGGAAGCATTGTGAGAGTCATGTTTTTGACTTCTCCAATGCTTTCAACACCATCTGCCGGCACTGCTCGGGAGCAAACTGCCGAAGATGTGGGCAGATGCTCCATTGGTGTCCTGGACGACCACAATATGTCAGGCTACAGAACTGTATCTCGGACATGGAGGTGAGCAACACGGGGGACTGTCCTCTCTCCCTCTTCTGCAGCTCGGATTTCAGATATAACTCTGTCTCCTGCCACCTGCAGATGTTTTCAGCTGAATCTGCTATTGTGGGCTGCATCAGTGAGGAGAGGGAAGCTGAATACAGAGGTTTAGTCAATGACTTTGTTGAGTGGTGTGGGCTGAATCACCTGCAGCTCAACATCGACGGCGTAGGCGCCGTCTTGACGGCGTACGCCTAGCGCGTGGCGTTGCGCGATGACGTCACCGCATGGTGTTGCGTGATGACGTCACCATGTGACGCCCAAATTCAGTCGGCCCGCCTTCTGCCCAGTTGATTGGTAAGTATGACGCAAATTAAGTCACGCGCGTACTTAGCGCGAACTCCGCTTCCGTTTGGTTGCGCCAAACGCATGCAATCGCATGCAAGTGGGACAGGCCCTTAAGGAGTTCGTAGTGGACTTTAGGAGGAGAGAAACACCCCTGTTCCTGTCTCCATCAATGGTGTGAATGTGCAGTTTACCAGGGAGTACAAATACCTTGGAGTGTTCCTGGACAGTAAACTGGACTGGTCCAGGAACGCTGAGGCCTTGTACAAGAAGGGATAGAGCTGGTTGTACTTTTTGAGAAGGCTCTGCCCCTTCAACGTCTGCAGTAAGATGCTGCAGATGTTCTACCAATTGTTGGTGGCCAGTGCCATCTTCTTCGCTGCGGCGTGCTGGGGCAGCAGGGCAAAGGCTGCGGACGTCAGTAGGATCAACAAACTCATCAGGAAGGTTGGCTCTGTCCTGGGGCCGAAGTTGGATTCATGGGAGGTGATCTTGGAGGAGAAGATGCTCCTCAAACTGCGGAGCATCCTGGACAATACAGCTCGCCCCCTCCATGATACACTGGTCAACCTGAGGAGTACCTTCAGCAACAGACTGGTTCCACCAAGATGCAGGACTGAACGCCACAGGAGATCCTTCTTTCCTGTGGCTATCAAACTTTACAACTCCTCCCCCTTCTGTTGTGGGGTAGACTGAGACTGACACCCCTTCCCCCTCCTTCCCAATCTTTGCACATCCCCAATCCTTTCCACTCGTCACTTTAATTTTAGGTTTCATGCATTTTGTATGACTCCTGGCAGATCAATTTCCCTCCTGCGATAAATAAAATCATCGTATCGTAAGAATAATTTCTCTTTTATGTTATAAAAGCCTTTGTGATTTGATCGCCTTAAGATCTTTAAATTTTCAGAAATTGATTCCTTTTTTCAAGAATTGGTAACTCAATGGAATGCATATTTGTTGGGAAATAATTTCTTTAAAAAAGATGTATCAGTGTTTCTCACATTTTTAATCTGATTGTCAAATTTCACTTTGTGGGATCGAGGAAGGTTAGAATTGTTTTAATTTTTTTTTGCTCCTTTGTTATCATTCATGATTATTCAAATTCTTATTCTTCGAAGCCAAAAGTCTTTTTTACTACTGCTCTTATGCCATCGTGGTTTCATTTTTATTTTCTCTTCTCCATTTGTAAAGGTCAAGTACCATGGAAAATGTAATTCTTAAACTTGGTCTTCATTTATGTTCTCATGACAGCTACAACACTGGATTTATGTCTCCACAGATACTGAATGTCTCCAACGTGGTTTATTTTTATTATAGTTTTCCCTGTTATTATTATATTTTGTGTTTTTTAGATTTTTTGTCATTTTTCATTTTAAAAGCCTCTTTTTTGGGGGTACTCTTTTTTTGATTTTTTAAACCGATCATCCATTCTAGTCCATGATTATATTTTTGCTCCCAAACTAGCCTTTTGCTCTTTCTGACCCTGATGACGCAATTGCCTTATTCACTTCACTGATTGAAAAGCTGACTTTTGCTGTATTGCTTACACCTCCTCCAGGTGAAGAAGCAAGTGGAATTTTATTTAACATTTTAATAGATAGGGTGAGAAAGATTAGGCAAGAATAACAGAAGAGAATAGGAAGAATAAGCTGGAAATGAGTGAAAATGAAAAGGAAGGGAAGGAGCAGAAAATAGTCAGAGCAAGCACAATTACCAGGCTGACCTTTAAAAAATGTTGTTCTTGGTGGCCACTATTTTTCGGATGAAAGATTCTGCGATATTCAAGGAAATTGTCACCCATTTGTCAAAAACATCTTGTCTGCTCTTGTTTTCATCACCTTTAGTACTACTTTGCGGTTTTAAAAATGAGTGTCAGTAAAAGTACTGCTTATCTTCATTGCGAGGGTTTAATTTTTTTACCATTTTGTCCTTGATGGGATTAAAAACCAACATAAATCTTAGTAAAATTATTCCAATACAAAAATTAATTATCATACATTAGAAAGGAGCAATGTTTTCTGATTCACATGCAAATTTCTTGTGGAATTTGTTCAAGTATGTTTTTGACAGTTTTTCTGAACTGACAGGCCCTTGTTTAATTTGGCTTGGTCCCGTTTCTTTTGTACTACTGACGTATACCTGCAGAATTAGTCTTCAGCCTCAGTCAGGCCAGGTAGCTTTTATAAACAGGAAAGGGAATAACCAATTAGTTATGTGTTGTGTCTTTGCTAAGGTTCATGTATTTTATTAATGTATAATAAATGGTCTATTCCAAAATTGAGGGACATCTCTTGTAACCAAAATTTTAAAAAATAGTGTTCCAAAGTGAAGTGAAAGAATTCTCTGTCTCATCCCTCAGACTTGTAGATGTTTGAAACTCCAAAAGCCCTTTGGCCCAAGTGATTGAATGTTTATGTCTGGAAAGTGATTTAAGAAAGTAAACCTGACACTCTGAGAAGAAAAATACTTTTTTTTAAAAGGCAGTCCCGAAGTGGATGAGGAAATGGGAAAATAACAAACTGGGACTAATATCAAACACAGAAAATTGGAGAACATCTCAGAGAAAAATGAAGGGGCTGGAGGGTGGGGGACACTGAACTTTTCTGGGAACTGTGAGAATTGCAAAAGTAATGACTAAACATTTGGTTAGAAGGAAAAGTTTTAACAATTAGCAGACTGAGAAAAGAAGGATGTCTTGCTTTTACTCGATCTGTTTTAAATGACTTGAGTCATGACAAAGCATCTTCCAACCACTGAAGTACTTTGTGCAGGAAAGAACTGCAGATGCTGGTTTAAATTGAAGGTAGACAGAAAATGCGGGAGTAACTCAGCGGGTCAGGCAGCATCTCTAGAGAGAAGGAATGGGCTATTTGTAAGTGTAGAAGTTGTTGCAATGATGGAACCTTTGCAGTCAATTGTCACACAGCAGGATCCCACAAACAACAATCTGATAATGACCAGATAATCTGTTTATATATTTGTGATTGGGGGACTAGATGTTGGCAAGGAATTGGGATTGAAATATTTCATAGAAACATAGAAAAAATAAATAGGCGCAGGAGCAAGCCATTCGGTTCCTTCGAGCCAGCACCACCATTCAATACAATCATGGCTGATTATCTAAAATCAGTACCCCGTTCCTGCTTTTTTCCCATATCGCTTGATTCCTTTGGTCCTAAGAGCGAAATCTCTCTTGAAAACATCCAGTGAATTGGCCTACACAGCCATCCATCTGGGTGAAAAGGTTTTTCCTCATCTCAGTCCTA
>CM075977.1:99534220-99580790 GCA_038087875.1 Malacoraja senta
TGTCGAAGATGGAGTTTCAGGTGTGAGGGCAGATCGGATAGGCTGAGTTTCTTTGACAGCAAGAAGGTTGAGGGGTGATCCAAAGAGGTATACAATTATAAGGAATACAATAAGATAAATAGTGAGAAACCCACCACTTCAACAGAGGCATCTATGACCAGAGGGCATAGGGATAATTTAATGGAAGATTTCAAGTGGATTTTAAGAAGAACATTTCACCCAAAACAGTAGTTGAAATCTGAAACACTGCGTGATGGGATGATTGAGGCAGGTACTCTCACATTTAAGTAGTATTCAGATGAGCAGTTGAAATATCATGACATAGAGGCTATGGGGCAAAACAGTAGAATGGGATTAGTATAGACAAGTATTCGAAAGCCATTTTTTGCATGTTTCTTGATTTGAATATCCCAAATCAATTGCATAATATCCAGAAAGTAGCCTACACAATTTTATGTACAAAAAAGCAGTAATCCCATGTAGAGTGTACACTCAACCAAACATCTCAATAAATCACATTCCACGATCATATTATCACAAAATGTCTTCACTGTTCACCTTTGCTAGCCTGAAGCAGGCATGCATTCGTACTTTATAAAAGCATTGTTCTTGTTCCAGGATATCTGTCAGTGCTAGTCGAGATGCTGGTGTGGGAAACTTTTCTAGAGCATGAATTGATTCTTCTTGCGCAACCACATCTCTTTCATAACGAAGCTGGTATTGCCACATGAAATCAGCCTGCTCAAATTCCACCTTTCTCAAAACAGACATATCTGGGTCTATCCTTATCCACAGTAATGGAGAATCAGCACTAAAAGAAAACAAAAAAATACAACTTTAATCTCACTCAGCTGTAAGAGAACATTAATTTTGTCTTAAATCTTTTTGCAAAACACAGGATGACTATAAATGTGACTGATAAAAATATTAGCACAAAGAAAAAGACCTACTCCATTGCAGAAAGATCCATGTCCACTTCCTCCCCATTCAACAGTGGGATCTTTTTTTTCTTATTTCTGAATAGAAAGAAAATTGACTGACATCATGAACTCAAATAATGAACAAATCAGTTTGTGTGTGAAAGTCGTTTATAGTTGTATAATTCAAATACATCCTTTCAAACATAGCCATGAATATATACCCTGATGCAGATTTTTTTTAAATTGTTTTTACCTGATATGTTACAATCTTATGGAGATATTTTAGCCACTTGGTGAAAGTAAATAAGAGTGTACCAATGTTCTTAAGTACTTGAGTTCCATATTACCAGTTGGCCTCCACTGATTGGCCAGCAATAACTTGGTCTTAAGCCAAATGAGGCAATTGCTGCTCTTTATCGGACAAGGAAGCGGACGGGGGGGGGGTGCGGACAGGGTGGGGGCGCGGACAGGGTGGGGGCGCGGACAGGGTGGGGGCGCGGACAGGGAGGGGGGCGCGGACAGGGAGGGGGGCGCGGACAGGGAGGGGGGCGCGGACAGGGAGGGGGGCGCGGACAGGGAGGGGGGCGCGGACAGGGAGGGGGGGGCGGACAGAAAGGGGGGGCGGACAGAAAGGGGGGGCGGACAGAAAGGGGGGCGGACAGAAAGGGGGGGCGGACAGAAAGGGGGGGCGGACAGAAAGGGGGGGCGGACAGAAAGGGGGGGCGGACAGAAAGGGGGGGCGGACAGAAAGGGGGGGCGGACAGTAAGGGGGGGCGGACAGAAAGGGGGGGCGGACAGAAAGGGGGGGCGGACAGAAAGGGGGGGCGGACAGAAAGGGGGGGCGGACAGAAAGGGGGGGCGGACAGAAAGGGGGGGCGGACAGAAAGGGGGGGCGGACAGAAAGGGGGGCGGACAGAAAGGGGGGCGGACAGAAAGGGGGGCGGACAGAAAGGGGGGCGGACAGAAAGGGGGGCGGACAGAAAGGGGGGCGGACAGAAAGGGGGGCGGACAGAAAGGGGGGCGGACAGAAAGGGGGGCGCACAGAAAGGGGGGCGCACAGAAAGGGGGGCGGACAGAAAGGGGGGCGGACAGAAAGGGGGGCGGACAGAAAGGGGGGCGGACAGAAAGGGGGGCGGACAGAAAGGGGGGCGGACAGAAAGGGGGGCGGACAGAAAGGGGGCGGACAGAAAGGGGGGCAGACAGAAAGGGGGGCAGACAGAAAGGGGGGCAGACAGAAAGGGGGGCAGACAGAATGGGGGGCAGACAGAAAGGGGGGCAGACAGAAAGGGGGGCAGACAGAAAGGGGGGGCAGACAGAAAGGGGGGCAGACAGAAAGGGGGGCAGACAGAAAGGGGGGCAGACAGAAAGGGGGGCAGACAGAAAGGGGGGCAGACAGAAAGGGGGGCAGACAGAAAGGGGGGCAGACAGAAAGGGGGGCAGACAGAAAGGGGGGCAGACAGAAAGGGGGGCAGACAGAAAGGGGGGCACAGAAAGGGGGCAGACAGAAAGGGGGCAGACAGAAAGGGGGGCAGACAGAAAGGGGGGCAGACAGAAAGGGGGGCAGACAGTAAGGGGGCGGGGTGGGGCAGACTGAGGGCGGGAGCAGATCAGGGAGGGGGAGGCAGACCGAGGCGGGGTCAGGACCGGGCACAGAGAAAGAAATGTGCGAAGAGGAGATGGTGAAAGAGAAATCCGCAAAATCTAATTCATTCATTCTTTCCAAATATTTTCATAGCATTGAAAGAAATGTTGTGAGAGATTAGAGTGTGAATGTACAACATTTTATAATATGCAAATGTTAAAACTGGGACAATTTTTAATTAATTTACTAAAATCTGATCTTCCCAGACACTAATACCTACCGTCTGCTCTTCGAATGGCAAGGAATATCATGCTTTAGGCTGTTCTCTTCAATTTGCAGAGTGTGGTTAAATGACCCATCTAGTTCTTGTACGGTAATTTTTAAAGGTCCCTGAAAAGAATGTTTATGGAATAATTTATATTACTACAACAAACCTTTCATTTAACATGAAAAAAAGTCCCACATTATTTCAAAGGAGCTTTATTAAACAGGAAAGTATATGCATAACCACATAAGGAGACATTGGAGCTGATAACTTACAGCTTGACACGAATAATACCGTATTTCCCGGCAATGAAGACGCACCCCACCACCTCCACTGGTTGCACCTGTGCCGAAGGATACCGTGGCTGGCTGGCGGGTGGGCCGGCAGAAAGCACTGACATGGCGGCCGGTTTTGAGGAGCGCCGCGGCAGCGGTGAATGAGTGAGTGAGTTGCTGGCATGATCTCCGACCCCCTCCTTTTCAACGCTCCTGCCCTCCCCGCAACTTTACCCCTGGCGGCCCAGCCAAGTTTACTACTTTGTGCATTCCAGGCTGTGCTGACCCTGGTCAGATTCCCCACACGCTGTGGAAAGGCACTCTCTCTCCCCCCCCCCCCCCCCCCCCAGCAGCGCTGTCCTTTTACAGCCGCTTCCCACTTCACACAGTTCCAGGGCCGAAGGCGTGGCAGGTTCCGCGGAGCAGTCGCTACGAGAGTGGCATTACTCGGCCTAACCCTCGGCCTACAAGACGCAGGTAAATTTTCGGGCCCTATTTTAGAGTAAAAAATAGCGTCTTGGACGCAGGGAAATACGGTACATTTTAAAGATGCCTTAAAGGAGTTGGGCTAGTTTAAAAAGGGGATTCGAATTTAAAGACTTGGGAGCTGAAGCCACAGGACCCAATGGGAGAATAATTATATATGGGTATGAGCACCAGGTCAGTAGTACACGAATAATTCAGAAAGTTATGAGCAGAAGGATTCTACAGAGCTAACGAGGCAATAATATTCATCAATTTGCATAATTAAAAAATACTTAAGGATGGTTGGCAGGTAGTCTGTTAGTAAAGTTAGAGATTTAAATTAAACATTGTTTTACAATTTCTTTGATTTGTGAAAATGTTCCAAATATGTATTTTTCAGAGCACGTTGCACATGTGCTCATTTCTGTTAGAAGCTAGCCTTCAAATTTCACACATATCTGACAAATGAGAATGGGGCTCCAACAATATTAACTGGAAATTTATACTATCAACTCCAAGATGGATTCTCCATAATTTAATGATTGAGGACTATACTTCACTATCAGCTTAGTTGAATTTGGTTGGTCTTACCACATATTTTTGAGTTCCCAAAGAAGTGTAATCTTGCTTCAGTTCTAGTTCCAAGATGTTCCTTTTCCTGTTAAACGCAAAGCTGCCGAAGAACTTCACCACACTGCTCTGGTCACTACAGCATATAATTAAGGATTTTTCAAGTATTGAACATTACCGAGTCTGACAGTTGTCATAAATATACAGATGACCCAGACATATTTAATATGCAACACCTCTGTTTGAATTGACCGCATAGGATGTGCAAATCAAAAAAAAACAGCAGAGCTAAGGGAAGAAACATATGTTTGCATTTTGTTGCAGTTATCTGTCACAAATGGGATTATTTGTATTTTGTAAGAAAAGTGTTAAAGAACAGTTTAACTATTGCATGCCAAGCTAAGATTCTGATCATTATAAATGATCAAAATTTCAAAAGTAATGAGAAAAAAACCTGAAGGATACACCCATTGTTTTATTAGAGGTTGAATATCTTTTCCAGACACATTTGAAATTGATTTTAAGAATCCAGTTGTTGAAAGCAGCATCTGGCTCCACATATGTGATTGGAACTTCTGTGAAGAGGCGGTACTGGCCAAACTTAACAGTTTGTTGAAGACCTAAATTAGTAAACAAACTTTGTTGGATAGAAATATACAGTCTCACAACTACAAAGTTGATACCATTTGAAAGCTGCAAGTTTTAGTTGATGAATGATGACAGTTCATTTATCCTAACAGTGGTTTCTATAAATGCATTACTGCTTTGTTGAAGGAATTAAAAAAAGTTCCTTCTATTACTCTGATGGACTATCAGTAATTAAATGAATAACACTCTTGAGCAACGCTTTGCTATATTTTGTTAAGAACCAAAATGATGAAAGGGAGCACTTTGCCTTAATCTTTTAAATGTCCCCGAGTACAATTTTAAGTCCACGATTATTTAACACATAAAAAGAGGATGTATAATTAAAACTGTTTTATTAATTAAATAAAACCAAATCTTCATTGCAACTTTGCCTCAGAATAAAGGATGTTGATAATGCCCAATTTGTGGTGAAGTTTCTGCTGCCTCGATTGCTCCTCCAGGTAAGGGCACAAGGGATTTACAGCAACAAAGGCTCAGTGCAACTGTGGTACAGTTTAGCAAGTAAGAAAGACTACAGTACTGAAGGACACAAAGTCCTATATATCCTTCTTCATAATGCTCTGTTGGAATTATGGTCTGGGTTTTTCTGGTGAATAGCAAAGCCAGAAGCAAGCTTGGCATTTCTTTGCATGCATTGTTAAATATGGTATTTTCAACCTTAGTCTGATTTAGAAGTCATATGTTCTCCACAAGGGAAAAAAATCACTTCTGAGATCCTGCAACAACTTGGAGCAGATATCAGATGTGAGAACCCGTTAAGAACACAAAAGGAGATAGAAAGTTCTATTTTTAAATTATTTTATTTTTAATAATTTTTAAAGATCTCTCAATGTCAGTGACGTTTAAACATCCACAAGAGCTTGGCAACTGGGAGCATGAACAATTGGAGATGAAAAAATTAAAAATAAATCAGTTCAGATTTCAGGAAATAACTTTTCCAATAATTAAATGAATTAATCCCACAAACCTGTAGCATGAATTCCATGCTGATCCTATTTTCAATGAGTCGCATTACAAGGTGGGCTTTGCACTGAAACATCTTGTAATACTTCCAGGACAATGTATGTGGATGTCGAATTGAAAAGTGCAAGTGGGGTGCTGGGCTGTCAGGGTTTAAAAATAACTGAAATATTTCTGCAACTGTAACACATGCAACAACATTTCACAAAGATTTAATATTGTGTAAGTAAAGTCACTAGTTTACCCCTTTATTAAATTTCAAGTTCAGTTATATGTAACATGGTAAATATGTTAAATACAAAATACATTTCAGATAAACATTTATAGAGGTATTTAATCTGGACTAAAAGCGATTAATCAAATTCTATCACATTAATAGCCCTCAACAAACAGCAAAGTGCAGATTCCTTAGAGCGCTCCGCTGCTTCAACATACAAAAAGACATCCACTCAGGCTGCATGCTGCTGTGCTGGAAACCTGGCAACCTTCTACCAAAGCAAGGGGATGATATCTGTGCATCCTAGCTCAGTATGGAGCATTTAATGGATAACTATGAGGTTGGGGCAAGCAATGTGGCCATTCACACTAAGTTGAGCAAATCAGGGATGCTCCTAATGGCTAAGAAGGTAGGATGCTACCATCTTTTTGCAAGATGTTCAAAATAAGCAATAAATACTGCCTTTGCCAGTAAAGCCCACATCCTGTGAACAAATATGTTTTTTTAAATTATGAGATTGAATGATTGCGTTGCAATGAAGTTATTGCTTATATAATAAATGAAGACAGTAGGCATATCAGATAGCAGTTTACAACAAGTCTGTTGAAAAACAGCAAACGATTGAGCATAAACAAATGACAATGAGAGGTATATTGCATGGAAGCAAGTAATTTACATTTCAAATCAGTGGCAGTTCATACAGCATGGAAATAGACCTTTCAGCCCATCATGTCTGTACAAACCAGCAGGACTAATCCTATATTTCCATACTGATCAACTCCATCCCCAACCCTAATTCTCCTGCCATCCATTTGCACAAGGGGTAATTTATAGAAGCCAATCTTCCAGCCTGCACGTTTTTGGGATGAGAGAGAAAATCACAACACCCAAGCATTCACAGGGAGAAGGTCAAAATTCCTCACAAATAGCACCCACGGTTGGGATTCAATTTGGATCTCAGGAGCTATGAGGAAGCAACGTTAATGGGTACACAACTGTGGGATACTTAACTTAGTGCCAAAATCTTTAAAAAATCATAAGTTGACATGAATGAATAAGTTTATTGGCCAAGTATATTCACATGCAAGGAATTTGCCATGGTGCTCCGCCCACAAGTGACAACATGACATACAGTGACAGTTAGGAATGACACATAAAATAATTAAACATTAATAATAAAAGATTATTGATTAAACATGTGAATTAAATAAAATACCAGAGCAAAAGCAGGCTACAGATTTTTGGTTACTGAGTAGAGATACTACTCATAGAAAAAGACTGTTTTTATGCCTAGCTGTAGCAGCTTTGACAGTCCGGAGCATCCTTCCAGAGGGAAGTGATTCAAAGAGTTTGTGGCCAGGGTGAGAGGGGTCAGAGATGATCTTATCCGCTCACTTCCTGGCCCTTGTAGTTAGTCAACGGAGGGAAGGTTGCAGCCAATAACCTTCTCAGCTGATCGGACGATTCGCTGCAGCTTCCGGATGTCGTGCTTGGCGGCTGAGCCAAACCAGACCATGATGGGGAAGGCGAGGACAGACTCTACGATGGCCGTATAGAATTGGACCATCTGTGGCAGATTGTGCTTCCTCAGCTGCCGCAGGAAGTACATCCTCTCTTGTGCCTTTTTGACTGTGGAGTCGATGGTGCCCCCCCCATTTAAGGTCCTTGGAGATGGTGGTTCCCAGGAACTTGAAAGACTCCACAGATGTGACTGTGGTGTTGTAGATGGTGAGTGGGGTGAGGGGAGGTGGAGCTCTCCTAAAGTCTACAATCAATTTATGAATACATTTATCAATCAATTTATCAATTTGTCAATCAATAAATTGACATCAATGGGCAAAATAATCTGAGGAATATTAAGTTTGCAATATAAAATGTATTTTGAACATTTTCATCAATAATAATCAAAGCGACAGAAGAAATCAAAGTGACAAAAAGGTTACGAATTCTGTAATCGATAACTTTGATTAGATTCCAGTCGGTAACAATCAATTATAGATTAAGTTCAGAGGAAGATCGTGCACAACCAAAAGTATTATATCTCCATTACCCGCAGTTCTGCTCACACCCCACACATGACAATCCCCCAGACAGAACATGGATTGAGGTACCTTTGTTGTTAACTTTCACCCCACCAGCCTCCATATCCAACACATCATTCTCCAACATCTCCGTCGCCTTCAACTGCTAGTCCCACTGTTAGTCACATCTTCCTCGCCCCACCCTTTTCTGTTTATCACAAAGACCACTCCTTCCGGCTCCTGGTTCGCTCATCCTTCCCCCTCCAGAGGCACTTTCTCTTGCAACCTCACAATACCTGTCCCTACACTTCCACCATCATTTCCATTCAAGGACACAAGCAGCTCTTCCAGGTGAGACAGTGGTTCACATGCAACTCCTTCAACCTTGTCTACTGCATTCAGTGCTATTGATGTGGCTCTTCCTCATGGGTGAGCAACTGGTGGTCCAGAGTCAACTTTAATCCAACAAAATTACTAGCACGCTCTTGAAATCCACCCCTCCCCCACTGGAAGTCCCTCCGAAAATGTGGCGCCTAGGCCCGTTGAAGTGGCCAATCGCTACCTCATCAGGACTTACATACGGCCAGGGATCTGGAACTCTGGCCAGGCCAGAGCTGGCAAATCTGACCACCACAGCGGATCAAATTTGCCGCCTGCAGTCGGGGCTCTGGAATACCTGCCCGGCTGAGCCAACAGATCCATTTCCATGTTTAAGAAAGAACTGCAGATGCTGCAAAAATCAAAGGTAGACAAAAAATGCTGGAGGTCTGAAGAAGAGTCTCGACCCGAAACATCGCCAATTCCTCCAATTCCTTCTCTCCATAGATGCTGCCTCACCCGCTGAGTTTCTCCAGCCGACTTTGCAGGCCAGTATCTTAGACCCCGATCTGTGAGCTCTATTGGTCCGGCAAAACAGATAATATGACCAGGCTCTAAAACCAAGGGTAAGAGGAAATCGGTGGTGGACCTGTACTTCTATTCCCTTTCCCATTCCCATACCAACCTGTCTGTCCTCGGCCTATTTCACTGCCAGTGAGGCCACACACAAATGGAAAGAACATTGCCACATATTCCACTAGGGTACCCTATAACCCAACGCATGAACGCTGAACACTACAATTTAAACCTCCCTCCACTCCGCTCACACTTTCTTTCCATTACTATTTCGCTATCATCCAGTTCCTTTCACCTCCTCCATCTGCTCATCACCCACCCCTGCCTTCACTGGACCCCTGATTTTTCTTCCTCCTCTTTGTCCAGATTGCAGCATCTGCCGTCTCTAGTGGCTCTATATTGTTCAGGACTTGCTTTTTCGAGAAGAAGTGTATGAATAATAAACATCCTGTAACTTTCTATGTCAGTCAATTACAAGCAAAGGACTACTTACGTTTCTTTCTCTTTCACTCCAGTAAATGTTGGATGCAGCAAAACACCACCAGTTTTCAATTCATAGTCCACAATTTTGTCCAGTTCCTAGAGATATTATAGAAATATTTTACTAAATCATACAGATCAAATGAACTATTCTGAATAATTTTAAACTTATCCATGGTTTTGTCTCTGGTTATTTTATTGTTCTTCTAAATCAGTCTTCCTCTTACTTATCCAAAAGCTCTGGTGGATATATTCTAACACAACAATTATTATTCATCATCATTCTTGCCTCACTAATCCACACTGGCTCTTGACTGAGCAACATCCTAATTTTGAAAATGTTTTATTGCAAATCATTCCATGATCACATCCCTCTCTCTTTTGCTGTCGTGGTCTTCAGTCTTCCTATTAAGTGACATTTCTGTAACTTCTATCTGGCCTCTTGCTCATCTCAATGTTTAGTTGTCAGCATTATCAGCCATATATTCAGTCACTGAGAACCTAAGGTATCTAAAATGTATATATATGTATAACAAACGGTACAACTTAACAGGAAGATTAGTTTGTATTACCTCTTTTATCCAGTGTCTGTATTCATTTACACCAAATGTTTTCTTCATCCAAAGGCCATATATATACCCAGAGATTCCTTTCAACACCCATTCATCTGACCTGGTGAAAAGGTGAAAAGATGACATTAAAAAGACTGAATTCAAAATTAGCGTAATAAAATCATTTTCAAGTCTTTTTTTATGTGATGAAAAGAAAAAATAAATACATTTTAACCAAATCTTTAAGATTTTGGGAAAAGAAAATCTCCACAGAAAACATATATAAATGCAATTTTTAAAATATATTAGGATGGACGATGAAACCCTCAGCCATTCTGTCACACTACAGAATAACTGTGATTTTACACTGCCAATTACAGGTATCTGTAGTTTCCAATTGGTGATAATAAGCAATGAAAATAAAACACATTTAAAATAAAGGATTTGTGCTTAAATTTGATTTAAACCAGCACTAAAAACTTTACAAATGATTCCATGAGACTAGTTACAATACAAGTAGAATCTGTAATAATCTATAATCATGTGGGTTGGTGTCATGTCATTCTCATTTTTAATCCAAAAGTTATTCCCTATATTATAAGTAGTCTTTGCAGCATTTTAATTAATCAAATGAGTATTTAATTTCATTTAGTATTTTCAAACAGTGTTAGTTTCCCAGGTTATGGGATCTAATTAAGATATATGCTCTCTGGAAAATTCTTCCTCTTTAAATTAACTACAATTAATTATAGAAAACCACCTCAGAATAAAATACCTCAATTTGTCCCAGTCAACAACTATACCTATCACCCATTTAAAAATAAAGTCACATGACTTTCAACAGTTGCATTAAAGCTTGTTATTATTCATGGGAATCCCATCTTGCAGTTACCAATAATTCTAAATTATTAGAGGATAACCAGTACGAGCCATATTATTTTTCTATATAGTTTCAAAAGAAAAACCCACACAAATGCTTTCTTATATGAGCAAAATATTGTTTTAAAAATATTACTAAAGAGAGGTGCACATCAGAAATAAGACACCATGCTTCCCAAAGGAAATGGTGGCATGATCATAATGCAAATCTTTCCTGAGCTCTCATGGTAATTGTGTCTAAATTAGCTCGGAAGCTATCTTCTTTGCTAGTGATGGTAGATAAAATAGGAAGAAAGCAAATTATGTGAGGACAACAAGGGTAAGGAGAACATTTGGCACATACATCAGATACCACTGTTTACACACATACTTAACACAGGTTCTGGAGATTTTGAAGTTCACAATTTGAGGATGACCCATAGTCCAAATATTTTTTCGTCATAATTGTTATGTTGACAAAGACAAGCAGTTTGCATGATAGAAATTACATGATTATTTTATCAGTTATGACTAGAACTGCAAGTTCTTCTTTGAAATGGCTACAAATTAAATATATGCATTAAACAACAGGCAGTAAAGGCCTCAATGCAATCTTCCTCCTTGTATCAATTTACCGTTCCCTTTGAATTATGCACTTGTATTTGTTTGGTTTGAGTCCATATTCTTAATCCAGTGCAAGTGCCATCAAATGCATTAAGCTGATTATTACCATGAACAGGATATGTTGAGGACGTGAATAAGTTTGTTCATGATAATATTTTAATCTATATCATGACTTTTTCACAGCACAGGAGGAATCGATCCCAAACTCTCAATGTGGTAAATATATTATCATGCATGTGCTTGGCTCTACCATTTTATATACTCACCAAGACATTCTGGAAATGAAGCAGCCAAAAAACTGCTGAGCGAGAGCTTGTGCTAAACACCGTCTGGTAAGTGGCGTCTGATCTATAATCATGGCACTGTGCAGGATGTTTGTGCTAAATGAGAGGTGAAAGAAAAACTAATTACAGACAATAAAGGTATTTTATGTTTTTAAGCAAATATTATGGTCTAAAGGTAACAAAAATTCAGTTAAGGCTAGCTATTGTATTTAGTCAGCCTTTAACGAGTCATTGGAAGCTTGCCAGTCCTTTCATACTCACTCTGTAAACACACATTTCATGGCAATAACGTAACAATCGGCAGTGGTTTTCATCAACAGAATCTCAGAGTTAAGATCAAACACGTGAAAATATACAACTACTACAAACAACAAGAATTAGCAATGAGCACAAAACCTTGTTAGAGAACTTAATATCTTGGTACATTATATCACTATCAGAAGAGGTATTCTGATCAATGGCTAAGGACATCTTGTTGTAAATGCACACATTAAACAACACTCAGCACTTATCTGGTGGTTCACCGTGCATTAATGATACCGACTAGACTAATTTTAACATTCCTGTTCTTATTTATTGTGTTTTCCTACGTTTTATTGCTTTCATAATTCTATGGACAAGAAGGTAGATTATCAGAATTTATTTTAAGACACACTCTTTAATTTAAACTGATGTTCCTAGTGGGGAAGGCTCCAACCTAACTTTCTTACTGAATTTGTGACTCCGTTTTCAGTGAAAATAAGATCAGGTGTTTTCCAGGTTGTATAACTGAGTTGCCAAGGAAACAACGCTTTACTAATGTTCCATATTTCTTAAACATCTGAGCCATATAGACCAAAATGTCACTTGTTAATATCTCTGTTTTGTTTAGTTTGCTGATGTCATCTAGCCTTTGCATCAGATGAAAGGGAAAAATGGATTGCAGATAATCTGCTTCTTACGCATGACAGCAAGCATTTGCCCCCCTCTCTTAATGGCTCAAATGTCAGTTAAATTGACTTTTACAATGGCTTACATGAACTACTGCTGTGAATATCAATTACAATCAAAATTCAATACAAATGAATATTTGCCATCTGAGCAAGGTAACAGGAAAGTTGCAAGTGTCGGGAAGCTACTCCCATGGACAAATTGATGAATCTTATTTGTGGAGAAAATTGATGGAACAAGTACAGACCATAAGAAAACCTAGTTAAGTAAAAGTTATACCATATACTGTGGAAATCAACCCAATTTCTTTAAATTAACAAACGCCAGACTGTAGGGTGTGATTACTTTGTTTTTTTGCATATGTAAAAACGTGAAAAAAGCTTGAAATAATTCAAAATCGTAAGACTGCTACCTGAAACAAATGTGTTAACTCAATTCAGTTCCCGGTAGAAGTAGACCGATGGCGCAACACAGCATAAAAAACTGGATTGGACACAACTGGAGTATTATATCCAGTTCTTTAGATGGAAACGCTTTAGTGAGGGTGAAGAGGAAAATTATTAAAATGGTTACAGGGATGATTTTACTTAAATTGGTGAAATGGAAAAGCTGGGTTTATTCTCATTAGAGCTGAGGTAATTGCCATGCTATCTGATGTTAATTCTAATAAGCATGAGTGGTATAAAGAGCAAGCAAAGATAAACTGCTCTCAACAAAATCAAGAACTAGGGACCATAACTGAAGTGATTAATAAAGGAACCAAAAGAAACCCCAGGTTAAACTGCATCAAATGATTAGATCCTGCAGTGTATTGCTGGGCAGTGGTGAGGATAGATTGAAATATAACATACAAAAGGGAACAAATTAACTATCTAAATGAATTTGCAGGGTTATGGGGTGATGGTGGGCAAATGGGCCTCTTCCCATGCTATGGTATAAAACATGCACCAAACAAAAGTTTGCACACAGTCAAGCTCACTTCAAGTAGTCTTATTATGAAGAATGTCTACTGATCAGCCAACATCCCCAGCAAAAGAAATATTCCCAACACTCACCTTAAAATACTCATAGATGCATATGAAGCTACTTCTACATAGGCTTCATCAACAAATACAGTCTTATAATAGGCATAGGGATATCTGCAGGTCAGAATCTCTTCATAAAACTCAAAAATCTCATGAAGAAAGGATGTGGTGTGTTTCAGGAGTGGCAACAATTGGGGTAGGCAGAAATGTGTTACCTGGAAAGTATGACATCAAAATGTGAAATATCCAATGTAATGAAAAATATCTTCTTAGATTACATCAAAATCAGAAATAGTTTAATCCAACACATAATCCTCCGACATTTTCGCCATGCAACACATACTCCTCCAACATTTTTGCCACCTCCGACGGGATCCCACCACTAGTCACATCTTCCCATGTCCACCCCTTTCCGCCTTCCAGAGACCATTCACTCTGCAACTCCTTGGTTAACTCATCCCTTCCCACCCAAACCACCCCCTCCCCAGGTACCTTCCCTTGCAACCAGAGATGCAACACCTGTCCCTATACCTCCTCCCTCGACTCTGTCCAGGGACCCCAACAGTCCTTTCAGGTTCAGCAGAGGTTCACTTGCACCTCCTCCAACCTCATCTATGTTGTGCAAGGAGTGGACTCTTATACATCAGCGAGACCAAACGTAGACTGGGCGATCATTTCACTGAACACCTTTGTTCAGTCTGCCTGGACCTACCTAATCTCCCGGTGCCAAACACTTTAATTCCCCTGGTACACAAAAATGCTGGAGAAACTCAGCGGGTGCAGCAGCATCTATGGAGCGAAGGAAATAGACCAGTCTGAAGAAGGGTTTCGGCCCGAAACGTTGCCTATTTCCTTCGCTCCATAGATGCTGCTGCACCCGCTGAGTTTCTCCAGCATTTTTGTGTACCTTCGATTTTCCAGCATCTGCAGTTCCTTCTTTAACACTTTAATTCCCCTTCCCATTCCCACACTGACCTTTCTGTCCTAGCACTCCACCATTGTCAGAGTGAGGCTAAATGCAAATTGGAGGAACAGCATCTCATATTTCACTTGGGTAGTTTACAACCTAGTGGTATGAATATTGATTTCTCTAACTTCAAAGAATCCTTGCATTCCCCCCTCTCTCAATCCCTCCCCCACAGAAGTTGTACCAGCTTCAAAGTTGTCTTGAGTCTCATTGTCAATACTTGTTTCCACCTAGGTCACAGCTAACAATGGTCTGTTTCCTTTATCATTGTTACTTTTTTGCATATTTTTCATTCATTTGTTCTATCTCTCTACATCGCCGTCTATATCTCTTGTTTCCCTTTCCCCTGACTCTCAGTCTGAAAGGTCTTGACCCGAAACATCATCTATTCCTTTTCTCCAGAGATGCTGTCTGACTCGTTGATTTACTCCAGTTTTTTGTGTCTATCTATCGTTTAATTTCACTTAATATTCAACTTCTGTTGCAATTAATTCATTCAGCCCAATTCACAAGCTATATCAAACGGAACATTTGTCCTTATAGAGTTTCATCCAATTAGAGAACTAATATTCAAACTTTTAAAAATGCCATCTGTTAAAAACACCAAAAACATCCAATAAATGATAATAGAACACAAAATATTTTGTATTTTATAATTATTAAATGTTGTACCATGGAAAAACATTAGAAACATCTCTTTTGCCTTTCAAATGGATCACTGGTGATCCTTTACCTCACTGCCAGCTTCCTGCAATAACCGCATATTCATTGCTTCAACTAAATCTGACATTCCGTCCAACTGCTTTCCTGAACAATATCCGTCTTCAAAATTCCCTGGAGTTACATAGATACATAGAAAATAGGTGCAGGAGTAGGCCATTCGGCCCTTCGAGCCTGCACCGCCATTCAATATGATCATGGCTGATCATCCAACTCAGTATCCCGTACCTGCCTTCTCTCCATACCCCCTGATCCCTTTAGCCACAAGGGCCACATCTAACTCCCTCTTAAATATAGCCAATGAACTGGCCTCAACTACCCTCTGTGGCAGAGAGTTCCAGAGATTCACCACTCTCTGTGAGAAT
Source organism: Malacoraja senta (assembly GCA_038087875.1). Classification (NCBI taxonomy): domain Eukaryota; kingdom Metazoa; phylum Chordata; class Chondrichthyes; order Rajiformes; family Rajidae; genus Malacoraja; species Malacoraja senta. Next base: position 99,549,842 of record CM075977.1, read on the forward strand.
TCCAAAACTTTACTCGCCCCTGCGTGAAGGAAGCTCAGCTTTGTCCTGAATGGCCAATTCTTTATTTGGAGGCAGGTTCGAGACACCCAGCCATGGGAAATTTCAAATTTGTATCCATCCTGAAGCCCCAAGAAATTAAAATTAGATCATGTGATGACTCTTTGTTGCAGTCCCTGTATCCCTAGCATATCTTGATTTTGGTAGGGAGATCAGACATCCAGGCAATATTCCAGATGGAGTTTCAGAAGTGTTCATTATGATTGGAGCAAAACAACTCCACTCTTGTTCTCAAATCCTCCTGCAATAATGATTAACATAATACTTGCCTTTCTAAATGCTGCATGTTAATTTTCTGTAACACCTTTCAATGTATTACAATACTCTCCTATTCTTTTTTTCTAGCAAAGTGGATGACCTCATATTTTTCCACATCATATTCCATCTGCAACATCCTTGCCCATTCACTTAATCTGTCCCATGGCAGTGAAGCTTCTCTACATCCTCAATGCCCACACTGCCACCTATCTGCAAGTTTACATCATCCACAAACTTTTAAGTATATTCTCCAGTTAAACACTACTAAGTCACTGACATAATATGTGAGACACAAGGAACTGCAGGTACTGGAACCTTGCGTAGAAAACAAAGCGGGTCAAACAGCATCTCTGGAAGACATGGACAGGTGCTATTTCCAGTTGGGACTGTCTTTAGTTTGAAAAAGAATCCCGACCCAAAACGTTAATATCCGTGTCCTCAAAAGTCAAAAGTGTTTTATTGACAAATGTCCCAGTGTGTTTATATGTATGTGTATACATACGCACACACAAACACACACACGCACATATATATATATATGTACACACACACACACATACACATAAAAACAAACAATTATAGAAAAAGACAAAAAGACAAAACCAATGCCCCCAGTCTATGGAGTTCAGAGCTTATTTGGAGGTTGTAGTATTTAATAGCCTAATGGCTATGTGGAAAAAGTTGTTCCTGAACTTGTACATTACAGTTTTCAGGCTCCAAATCTTCTTACCAATGGCAGGAGTGAAATGAGTGTGTGGCCAGGGTAATGTGAGTCACTGATGATGCTGGCTGCCTTTTTGAGGCAGTGGCTCCCTTAAATCCCTTCAATGGTGGGGAGGTCAGAATCTGTGATGGACTGGGCATTGTTCACCTCTTTTTGCAGTCTTCTTTGCTCCTGGACGTTCAAGTTGCCAAACCAAGCCGTGATGTAATGAGTCAACATGTACACCAGCAGAAATTCAAGAGAGTCCTCCCTGACATACAGAATCTCCACAATCTTCTCAACAAGTGGAGGCGTTTATAAGCTTTCTTTATAATTGCATCAGTGTGCTAGGTCCAGGAAAGATCTTCAGGAATAAGCATGCCCAGACTGGCGCCGTTTGGTCAGTAGATTTATCGCATTTCTATACTCTGATTCATCATCATCTGCAATTCGTCCAACAACGGTGGTGTTGTCGTGAGTATAGGTTGAATAGAGCAGAGGACCTTGAGGTGCTCTCATACTGATCGTTACTGAGGAAGGTGTTGCTGCCAATTCATACAGTATGTGGTCTGTTGATGATGAGGATCTAGTTGCAGAAGGATGTGCAGAGACCCAGTTCCATGAGCTTGATAACTAGCTTGGAGGATATGATAATATTGAACGCCGAGCTGTAGTCTATAAACAACAATTTGACGTATGTGTTCTTATTGTCCAAGTGGTCCAGTGCAGGGTGGAGAGCCAGTGAGATTGCATCCTCCGTTGATCTGTTGTGGCAGGAGGCAAATTGTTAAAAAAAACTCTCAAAGCACTTCATTAGGCAGAGGTTCACCTGCACCTCCTCCAAACTCATCTATTGCATCCGCTGTTCCAGGTGTCAACTGCGCTACATCGGTGAGACCAAGTGCAGGCTTGCCGATCGCTTCGCCAAACACCTCTGCTCTGTTCGCAATAACCAACCTGACCTCATATTTCACTTGGATCGTTTACACCCCAGCAGTATGAACATTGACTTCTCCAATTTCAGGTAGTCCTTGCTTTCTCCCTCCTTCCCCTCCCCTTCTCAGCTTTCCCACAGCCTACTGTCTCCGCCTCTTCCTTTCTTTTCCCCCCCCCCCCCCACATCAGTCTGGAGAAGGGTCTTGACCCAAAATGTCCCCTATTCCTTCGCTCCATAGATGCTGCCTCACCCGCTGAGTTTCTACAGCATTTTTGCCTACCATTGATTTTTCCAGCATCTGCTGTTCTTTCTTAATCATTACCATGGACATTAGTTCCACCGGTCGATATTCATCAAGTCATGTCACCTTACTCTTCTTGGGCACCGGTAACATTGATGCCCTTTTAAAGCAGGTGGCAACCCCAGACCTCAGTAACAAGAGGTTGAAGATGTCCGCAAAAACTCCAGCCAGTTGGCTGCACAGGTTTTAAGAACACAACCAGGTATAACATCGGGTCCAGGCACTTTCCGAGTGTTCCTTCAGGATCTTCTCACGTCGACCTCTGTGACTGAGATTGTAACACCATCGGGGGCTAGGGAAGGCACATCAGTGCCTTCTACAAATGCTGCTTGATCCACTGTGTTACTCCAGCACTTTGTGTTCTATATATAATATGTGAATTACTTATGGGCCTGTCCCACTTAGGTGACATTTTAGGCGAGTGCAGGAGCCTCTGTGTTCGCCACATGTTCACTGGTCGTCTCTGGTGAGTCTCCTTCATGGTCACGAGGAGCTCCCGCATTCTGGGGACTAGTCGCGGCCTCAGAATGGTCGCCACAAATTTTTCAACATGTTGGAAAACTTTCTGCGACCAAAAATTAGTTGCCATGTGGAAAATTGATAATCCTGTAGTCGTAGGTGCAGTTGTAGTGGGGTCGCCATGTAGTTATAGATAGTCGAGGTAGTCGTAGGTAGTTTTAGTTAATCGCTTTTGCTGACCGGACATTTTCTTTGGCTCATTGGGGAAAAAAACGTAAGCACGAGTTTTCAGAACCAAGGATAACCGACCGGTAATGTTAAATGCCCGCTAATCTTCACAGCAGTGTATCTCTGGCTTAATAAAAGTTGTCTGGCTTCTCAAAAGTGTTTCCACTCCTTCTCACCCCTCTTTTAAAGGAATTACCGTACACTGTGTTAGCCGTCTTAACCTTCCTGTTCATCGCGGTGTAGACAGCGCTTCCCCTGGTCACCGCCTTTGCGGCGGCGGCGGGGCTGTGTCTGTGTCTGTGTGCGTGTGTTCCACTGTGACAGTCGCCGTTCCAGTTCCCGGTTTTTCATGCGGCTGCTGGCAACTTGACAGTCGCCGGCAGTCTGCTGAAAAATCGCCTAAGCGGGACAGGACCATTAGGCCCCAGCTCTCACCCCTGATCATGGCCTCCCAACCAAAAAATAACCCATTTAATCCTACTCCATTTTCTGTCCATTAGCCAAATCTCTGTCCACACCAGTCAGTATACTAATCCAGTCTCATGTCTTCTATTTTTGGTCAGTCAACTCTTGTATGGCACCTTATCAAAGATCCTTCAAAATTATGTCCACATTTCACCAATTGGTTTGATATATCTATGCTGATAATTATAATCTCAAAAACCTTCAACATACCAATCAAACCCGATTTCCCTTTCACAAATCAAGGGTGAGTCTGCTTATTCATACTATTGTTCTTTAAGTGCCCTGGAACCACTTTCTTAGAAATGGATTCCAGCAGTTCTGGAAGATTTAACACCTTTCCATTAATTTCTCCAGTAAAAGATTTTTTTTATAAATGCTTTTTTGTTTAAACTCCTCATTCATTCGTTCTTGAATGTTTGCAGGAGATTTTCTTCCATCAGAACATAAAAAATTAGTTTAACTTCTCACTCATTTCAATAATCCGAATATGTGATACAAAAGTGATCTCATGTAATACAAAATTCAAAAGTTTTTTTTAACCTGGTCAAGTTTAGAACTTTAACTGTTAGCTATATGCAAATTATTAAGTACATAGTTTTAACGAGCAAAATAATTGCCTGAAAATTATTGTTTTTAGAGGAAGGACAACAAATTTGGAAATTTGCAGTGTCTAAATTTTAGTCACAGCATCTTAACTTATCAGTCTCTTTCTAAACTACTTATAACCATTGCTCAGACTGACTCCTGACCCGAAATAGCATCTGCCCGTTCCCTGCATGGTTGCTGTCTGGCCCAATGTGTTCCTTCAGCTCTTTGTGTTTTGCTCAAGATTCCAACATCTGCTGTTTCTTGCGGCTTCAACTATTGCTTGTTGCTGCCCTCATGTGTATTTTCCACTAATAACATTTTTAAGCCATCAATAATTCTTAAAAATGGATATTACTTAACTACTCAACTACTTTCCAAATGGTCCACCCACCACTGCCAAATGTTTCTCTGCAAGAGACCACTGCTAAGGACATAAAACTTCCAAACAGCAAATGGCGGTTTGTGCTATAACACAATATTTTTATGATGCTTTACTATGACCACCCCAAATTTATGAAAATTCTAATGTCATCTTCAACATTAGTAGATCAACAGGCAGTTCACATCATTAAGGATTCCATTAAATGTGGTGGATTTGTCCTGAACTGAATCTGAATACGGCAATAATTATGGATACAGGAACTGCAGATGCTGGTTTACAAAAAAAGACACAGAGTGCTGGAGTAACCCAATGGGTCAGACGGCATCTCTGCATCATATGGATAGGTGACGTTTTGGGCCAGGACCCTTCTTCAGACTGCAAGAAGGGTCCCAATCCAAACGTCACCTATCCATGTTGTCCAGAGATGCTGCCTGGGCCGCTGAGTTACTCCAGCATCATGTCATATATTTTAGAACAATAATTAATTTATCTATTTACAAAACAATATTCTCTCTGTGTTTGATGCAAATCAAGTCAAAATCCATAAAACAAATCTTCACAAAACAGCTGAAGGGTCTAAAATTTTCACATTTAACATTTAAGTATTTCTATTACTACACTATGTTGTAATTAGTTATGACGTGAAAACGGTAGAGAAAACTGATTTAATGTGTAAGAAGGAACTGCAGATGCTGGATTAAACCGAAGATAGACACAAAAAGCTGGAGTAACTCAGCGGGACAGGCAGCATCTCTGGCCCTAGGGATGCTGCCTGTCCCGCTGAGTTACTCCAGCTTTGTGTCCAACTGATTTAATATGATGCCTCAAATGTAAATGCAACATTCATGGTACTTATGTATACAAAATAGTTTGACACCTTAAGATATCAGAAACGACAACAAAAGACTTGCTTCAAATGGTCATAAATGAGAGATGAAGTGGGTAGGAAGCCAATGAAGCCAAAGAGAAAAAAAGACAAAATGCTGGAGAAACTCAGTGGGACAGGGAGCATCTCTAGAGAACATGGATAGGTGTTGGGACCTTTCTTCAGACTGATTATGGTGGTGGTGGTGGGGGGGGGGGGGGGAGGAGAAAACTGGAAGGGAGGTGGGGACTGAACAAAGCCTGCCATGGGATAGGTGGAGACAGGTGAGAGGCATTTTTGATAGATGGGTAGTTTTTCAAAGGTCAGAGATGAAAAGACTAAAAGTGTGAGATAAGGACAGAAGAGGTAAAAACTGTGAAGCCAGAGAAAGTAATATAGGTGGAAGGGGCCCGGGAGGAGGGGGGGGGGGGGGTGGCAGGAAGATATGGACGAAATGGGTGCAAATCCAGGTTCGGCACAAGGAAGAGAGGGGGAAGGAGAAAAAGAGTGCAGAATTCAATTTCATACCATTAAGTTGTAAGTAACCCAAACAAAAGGGAGACTTGATAATACAGAAGATTTTGAAATTGTGTCATTGTCAGAATGGGATCCAGGGCACTGAAGTATAGCAATGGTTGAATGTGACTTGGATCCAGTAAAGGTACAGGAAGTTGTCTTAGATGATCACAAGTTTATGTAGGATGGAAGAGAGGACATCAGTCATTGGTGCACTGAAATAACTACCTAGAAATTCCAAACACATGGATGAAAGTTTCAGCAGCAGATTAGGTGAGGCACAGGGAGTCACATAATGTTACAGAGGTGGAGTTTAATACAGTAGCACATTTACGATGCAAGCTCTGCCTGGCATTAAATACAACACAATGCTTGCGAATGGCCTGGCCCAGCTCAATCGCCTGAGTGGGAATGGTAGTGGGAGCCATGTATGTCGCAGTGACCAAATTGCTACTCCTGGTAAGCATTAGATATCATTGGCATGAACGCAAGCAATTGACGGCACTGGGCCTATACTCGCTGGAATTTGGAAGAATGAGGGGGGACCTTATTGAAACGTACTGAATAGTGAAAGGCTAGGATAGAGTGGATGTGGAGATGAGTTTCCACTAGTGGAAAAGTCTAGGACTAGAGGTCATAGCCTCAGAATTAAAGGAAGTTTCTTTTGGAGTAAGATGAGGAGTAATTTCTTTAGTCAGAGGGCGGTGAATCTGTGGAATTTTGTTGCCACAGAAGGCTGTGGAGGCCAAGTCAATGGATATTTTTACGGCACATAGATTCTTAAGTAGTACCGGTGTCAGAGGTTATGGGGAGAAGGCAGGAGAATAAGGTCAGGAGGGAGAGATAGTTCAGCCATGATTGGTGTAATAGACTTGATGGGCCAAAAGGTCCAATTCTGCTCCTATCACTTATGACCTTATGATGTTGGGCATAATCTTCCAGTCTCCTGTATCTTTCCAACCTTGCTTCTTTATCAGTCTCTGAAAATCTACATTGCCCCAAAATCCTCTCACTTCACTGTCTAGCATCAGTACTGCCCTTATTATGTATTTTGTGCTCAAAGAAATCATTTCACAAAACATTACAAATATTTACTGGGTATAAAAGATCCTGCTGCTGAAAACATCCATTTAAAGGCCTGTACATCACACATGCCCCCCCCCCCCCCCCCTATAGATTTAATTTCCAAAAGATGAATTATAATGTCAGTACTGATAATCATTCTATAATTGTTGCATGGCACAGCTTAAACTTTAAATGCCGTTTCCACAAGATATAAAAAGTAACATATTTGGTAATCAAAGTAATCAAAATGCATGCACTCTGTTTTCAAAATGAAGAAAATCAGGTATATAAGAAATAAGGTATATGATATTCATATCTGTAACAAGCAGAGCAAATGATTTAGTTTCACTTACTTCATGCATGTAAGGATCAACCAGTATTTCAAAGGGGCCAACAGTCAATGAAATGTTCGGGGCAGCTGTTGGAATCGTTAACATGTAATGAAAAGTTTTTTTTCTCATGTCATGTGTGTAAACAGACTCCACCAAATCTCCATTAGAAACCGCTACCATTGCAGCATCAACTGTGAACTCCAACTTCCATGTGCATAGTTCAGAGAAAGAGTCCACACAAGGAAACCAAAACCTACAAGGTTTTTTAAAAAGTATAATCAGTTACGACACTACAAGATTCTTCTGCCCCTCAATTCAAGATCAAAACTTACACAATTCTAATATTTGTGTTAAAAAGATTTTATAAGAAGATGCATTTCCAGGAATTAAGTGACAAAGGTGTATCAAAGAACAAGATGGGTTTTTCATCTGATGCAACATTTTATGAAATTCTCAAACAGATGCCTGAAAGCAGTACAAACTTATTCAGTAATAACTTTCAATGGCTAAAATATGTGAAAGGGAGAAGGAATTTGGTAAAATGGGAAGCGTAAAGGGGAATGTGTTTATTATAAAAGCATCAAACTCTTGAGAGTTTAATGACTCACCTGGTAGAGTTTTCATATCCAAAGGAAAAGACATGTGCACCTCGCTCAGCCATGCTACCTTCTACATTGGGCACAACAAAATGAAGCCCTCCTTTTGGCTGGTCCAAGGAGAATTCAATATATACTTTCATAACTTTCATCTCTAGTAATGAAAACCAGACAACAATGCAATTACATTTCTAAGATACTGTATATTACAAAGATCTAATATAATTGACATTATTATATATTATTCATTAACTGATCTCCTGTGAAAATGATTTGTGAATTTGATTTACAGACTCGTCCTTAATAAACTTCAATGTAAAATACTCATTGATATTCCAGCGTTGACTTGCGTCTTTAACCACGCATCACCGTCTGTGCCCACAAATGGTTTTACATTGCCTCTACCTGCAGAATGACATTTACATGCCCATTGAATGTTTTTGAGTTCTCGGTCTTTTTGTACTCTGGTCTCAAACGCATATTTTCCAGTCCTATCCTCTTCACTTCCTCTCATCTTATTGTCTCCTTGAGAATACACATGAAAAGCATCATATGCTTTATTTGTTTTGTAACATTGTTTTGTTTAACTGAAATCTACAAATGGGATTTGCTTCTTTCATCCTTACAGTTGTTTGTTCATGGACTCTGCGAGTGTCATTCGTCATTTCCTTCATCCTTGATATTTTATATTTTTTTAAGTGCATAATCAAACCATTCCATGCCAGTCCACTCATTAGCAGATTTATTGAATTCAATTTCATAAGTCTGCCATGATCATATGCGAATTTGATTCCAAGATCATCCAGTACAACAAATAACTTACTGAAAGCCTGCAGTCAAAGTTTCCTTTAATACTTACCATCAACATGTTTCCACAGTTCAGATGGAACCTTAATACACAGCTCTCCATTTCCAGTGTCAGGGTCAACCGCACTGACTGCTGCTGCATAGGCATTGGAAAAGTAATTAAGATTTCGCCTGGAGAACAAAAGAACGAATGAAAATGTATATGCTTCATATTTTAAAACTCTACAATACTGTCAGCTAGTCAGGCAAACCAACAGAAAATGCTTAAAAATAAAGTAGAGTATGTCATGTATTTATTCCAAACTTAATAAGTATAGATTTTTGCAATATTTCTTCAGATTTGTTGAAAACCTGTTTTAATCATACAAACAAGTTAAAAGGAATAATTATGTTGGCTGTAAGGACTGCATATTATGTTATCATATGGAATGCAATTATAACAAAATTAGTATTAATACCAAAATCTGAGAAACACTGTTCTAATTTTACCTTCAAAATTTAAACATTGTAAATATTAATGTTACTCCTCATGTTTAAACTTCAAATTACATGGGTATGATTTATTTTACTTTTCGCTGCCTTTTGCACTTCTTACACATCTATCATTTCATTTCTTTTGGAAGGATCACACTATAGTCAGCCAAGGAGCCACTGAACCATACGTAATATGTTAACCATATTAACAGATAATTCCACATTTCAGCCAAAAAACTTGCTGACTGTGCTTTATGTTCGTATTTGGAGGTTTTTAACAAAGGTAATAGGCTATGTTTAATATTTTTACTGAAAAATGAAAGTTTAATGATTCTTCAACCAATTCCACCCAAATCAACATTTTAAATGCTGGCTAGCATAACACACCAACAATTAATTTTTCAAAGTCTGAGATTAGTTTTACTAAGTAATAGAAACATAGAAACAGAGAAAATAGGTGCAGGAGTAGGCCACTCGGCCCTTCGACCAGCACCGCCATTCACCATGATCATGGCTGATCATCCAGAATCAGTACCCTGTTCCTGCTTTCTCCCCATATCCCTTGATTCTGTTAGCCCCAAGAGCTCTATCCAACTCTCTCTTGAATACATCAAGTGAATTGGCCTCCACTGCCTTCTGTGGCAGAGAATTCCACAGATTCACAACTCTCTGGCTAAAAAGGTTTTAACTCATATCAGTCCTAAATGGCCTACCCCTTATTCTTAAACTGTGAACCCTGGTTCTGGACTCCCCCAACACCGGGAACATTTTCCATGCATCTAGCCTGCCCAAAACCTTAAGAATTGTATATGTTTCTATAAGATCCCCTCTCATCCTAAATTCCAGTGAATATAAGCCCAGTCGATCCATTCTTTCATCATACGATGCCCTCCATAATGTTTGGGACCTCCTTGCTCCTATACTCAAATCCGCTCGCTATGAAGGCCAACATGCCATTTGCTTTCTTCACTGCCTGCTGTACTGCATGCTTATTTTCAGTGACTGATCTACAAGGACACCTCGGTGTCGTTGCACCTCCCCTATGCCTAATGCATCCTTTTTACCTTCACCAGATATATCCTTTCAAAATCACATCTTAAAATCACATACACCATGACCACAGAGTTTGTATATCCTCCATGAACATGTGTATTTCTGCTACATGTTCTGATTCTCTGCCATATTGGGGATTAATTGACTACTGTAAATTACCTGGGGTAGACACAAAATGCAGGAGTAACTCAGTGGGACAGGCAGCATCTCTGGAGAGAAGGAATGGGTGACAGTCTGAAGATGAGTCTCGACCTGAAACGTCACCCATTCATTCTCTCCAGAGATGCTGCCTGTCCCGCTGAGTTACTCCAGCATTTTGTGTCTATCTTCGATTTAAACCAGCATTTGCAGTTCATTCCTACACTGTAAATTACCTATTTGCCTTGGTTAATGGTTGAAAATAAATCAAAGAGGTGTTAGACACCTGAGGGAAAGTAAGTTGCAAGGGAAATAAAAATGATAGGATTGCATGTTTGGGACCAGCATGGATCGAATGGGCTGAATTGTTTCCTCTGTGTCACTGTGTCATTTATTGATTGCATAAAAAGTACACCAGGAACAGAAACAGCGTTACAATTTCGACATTTCCGTATTGTGTATAAAAATCAGTCCTTTGCATAGGACTTCAGCCTGTCCAGCTGGTTCCACAAAAGAAACAAGGTTATAGCTGACCAGTGCTTCAAAACTATCTTCCAAATGGTCTTGCCCAAAAATTTATAACTGAAAGTTTTGATTGATTCAACATCCACTCATGTTTGACGGAATGTTTCCTTTTCCATTACCCTTCGCCTGAATGGTAATTCTACTAAATAACTTCACTCTAATTTCAAGATCAAATCTCCTGTCCAAGTTTACTACCACAGAAAAATGTATCTTCATCTGCAAAGACTCTATCCCCGACTCCAAATTTCTCAGTTGCGTCTGCTCGCAAGATGAGACTTTCCATTGTAGGACATCCAAGATGTTTTCTTTCTTTGACCTGTCCTCACGGCCTACCATCGGGACTGGAGCGGCGTTTCCTGAGGGAACAGGCCAGAACCACGGCTTCGGCAGCTGCACAGCGCTGGAGCGCTATCGCGGAGCGGGTGATGCCTTGCCCGGGTCGTCGCGCTGGAGCTCCGGAATGCTGAGTCTGCCAATTGGAACATCGTGAAGCTGCGGGTCTGTGGAGCGGCCAGCCGCGGGCGGCGGCGCTGACTTTAACACCGTGGAGCCTGGGATCTCTCGCCGAGATCGTCAGTGGTGGAGCTCCGCCCAGCGCGGCCTGTTGGCTTCGGAAGCCGCGGTCTCCAGTATGGAAGCGGCTGTTCCAGGTATCCCAAGCCGCTGAGAGAGTTCTCCTGACGCCGGAGCATCATCACCCGGCGAGAAGGGCCTGAAACATTGGGTCCCGTAATGGCGACTGCAGAGGCCTCAATAGGCCCAACTACGGGTGGACAAAGGGATGGGGACTGGACTTTGTGCCTTCCCTCAGTGGGAACCATTGTGGGAGGATGTTTTTATGTTTAATGTTAAATTTCTTTATAATCTCATGTTGTATTCTTATTAATGTGCTGCAATGGCAACTTGAATTTCACCACACCAATTGGTGTATGTGAAAATAAATGAACCTTTGAACCTTCTTTATTAAACACGATTTTCCCCGCTGTCATAGATGGATCCCTCACCCGTATCTCCTCTGTGTCTCGTAGTTCTCAATAAATCAATCATTGCCCTGGACAAACATTTTGCAACATGTATATACAGTGCCCTCCATAATGTTTGGGACAAAGACCATCATTTATTTATTTGCCTTTGTACTCCACAATTTGAAATTTGTAATAAAAAAATTCACATGTGGTTAAAGTGCACATTGTCAGATTTTATTAAAGTCCATTTTTAAACATTTTGGTTTCACCATGTAGAAATTACAGCTGTGTTATTTACAGACCCCCATTTCAGGGCACCATAATGTTTGAGACACATGGCTTCACAGGCATTTGGAATTGATCAGGTGTGTTTAATTGCCTCCTTAATGCAGCTATAAGAGAGCTCTCAGCACCTAGTCTTTCCTCCAGTCTTTCCATCACCTTTGGAAACTTGTATTGCTGTTTATCAACATGAGGACCAAAGTTGTGCCAGTGAAAGTCAAAGAAGTCATTATGAGACTGAGAAACAAGAATAAAACTGTTAGACATCAGCCAAACCTAAGGTTTACCAAAATCAACTGTTTGGAACATCATTAAGAAGAAAGAGAGCACTACCAATCGCAAAAGGGACTGGCAGGCCAAGGAAGACCTCCACAGCTGATGACAGAAGAATTCTCTCTATAATAAAGAAAAATCCCCAAACACCTGTCCGACAGATCAGAAACACTCTTCAGGAGTCACGTGTGGAATTATCAATGACCACTGTCTGCAGAAGACTTCATGAACAGAAATACTGAGGCTACACTGCAAGATGCAAACCACTGGTTAGCTGCAAAAATAGGATGGCCAGGTTAAAGTTTGCCAATAAGTACTTAAAAGAGCAACCATAGTTCTGGAAAAAGGTCTTGTGGACAGATGAGAGGAAGATTAACTTATATCTGATGGCAGGAGCAAAGTATGCAGGAGAGAAGGAACTGCTCAAGATCCAAAGCATACCACCTCATCTGTGAAACACGGTGGTGGGGGTGTTATGGCCTGGGCATGTATAGCTGCTGAAGGTACTGGCTCACTTATCTTCATTGATGATACAACTGCTGATGGTAGTAGCATAATGACTTCTGAAGTGTATAGACACATCCTACCTGCTCAAGTTCTTACAAATGCCTCAAAACTCATTGGCCGGCAGTTCATTCTACAGCAAGACAATGATCCCAAACATACTGCTAAAGCAACAAAGGAATTTTTCAAAGCTAAAAAATGGTCAACTCATGAGTGGCCAAGTCAATCACCCAATTTGAACCCAATTGAGCATGCCTTTTATATGCTGAAGAGAAAACTGAAGGGGACCAGCCTCCAAAACAAGCATAAGCTAAAGATGGCTGCAATACGGACCTGGCAGAGCACCACCAGAGAAGACACCCAGCAACTGGTGATGTCCATGAATCACAGACTTCAAGCAGTCATTGCATACAAAGGATATGCAACAAAATACTAAACATGACTACTTTCATTTACAAGACATTGCTGTGTCCCAAACATTATGGTGCCCTGAAATGGGGAGACTATGTATAAACACTGCTGTCATTTCTACATGGTGAAACCAAAATGTATAAAAATGGCTTTTATTAAAATCTGACAATGTGCACTTTAACCACATGTGATTTTTTTTCTGTGACAGAGGCAAATAGATAAATGATGGGTCTTTGTCCCAAACATTATGGAGGGCACTGTAGCTCAACCAGTGTACTGTGTTTAACAGTCCCAAATAAAATTGACAGTATCTCCGTTTCCGATTCAAACTCGATGACTTTGTAAATGCCCATGTAGAATGCCACCTAGCACAGTCTTTTTTTTTTTTTTTAAACTTCCAACTGCAAACTATACGATTTATTTGAAGCTTTGAATGCTTCACTCTATATATATTCATCCACAAGATGAGGTGCTGGAAACAAATACTTGTAATTTCCCTAAACAGAATCCTTATTTCCTATACCTCTGATCTCCCAATTATCAGTCCATTTCATAACTTTATTTCCAATTACCTGCATTTCCATTTTTTGGTCATTTTCACTTTCATGAGGCATTATCAAGTACCTCCTAAAAACCTAATGAAGCTAATGGCACCTTCAACAAAGGTAATTGGATTAGTTAGAAATGATCCTCACTTTCCAAAACATACTCATCCCCTTGGATCAACTGAAAGCCGTCTATAAGTGTTCAGTAGCAAGCATGGTCTTTAAAACCAACAATTGATCAGCTAGTGGTCATTCTATTACTTTGTTTCTCTCTCTTTCTCCAGCTTTTTATATTTAAGTCATATGAGGAAAGATTGGAGTTTAGAAGGATGAGGGGGGGGATCTTATAGAAACAAATAAAATTATAAAAGGACTGGACAAGCTAGATGCATGAAAAATGTTCCCAATGTTGGGCGAGTCCAGAACCAGGGGCCACAGTCTTAGAATAAGGGGGAAGCCATTTAAGACTGAGGTGAAAAAAAACGTTTTCACCCAGAGTTGTGAATTTGTGGAATTCCCTGCCACAGAGGGCAGTGGAGGATAGTCACTGGATGGATTTAAGAGAGAGTTAGACAGAGCTCCAGGGGCTAGTGGAATCAAGGGATATGGGGAGTAGGCAGGCACGGGTTATTGATTGGGGACAATCAGCCATGATCGCAATGAATGGCGGTGCTGGCTCAAAGGGCCGAATGGCCTCCTCCTGCACCTATTTTCTATGTTTCTATGTTTCTAATATTTTCAAATTTCCAATACCAGAATTCCTGAATCTGTACTGCTTTTGGAAATATACTAACAATGCATCTGGAGTCTCTGCATCCATTTCCGTGGACCTTCTGGGAACAAAGCCGTCAGACGGAAGGTTGAGGGATGATGTTTTGGAAGTTTTGTAATATTAAGAGGCGCAACAAGGGAGTATTTCATCAGTCTTTTTCCCAGGTATGGGTCTAAAACTAGAGGGTCTAGGTTTAAGGCAAGGGGGAAAAGAATGCACAAGGGGTAAGCAGCGTGGAACAAGATGCAAGAGGAGATGGTGGCGGCAGATAAGATTACAATGTTTCAAATCATTTGGACATGTACATGTGTAGGAAAGGTCTAGTATGGGCCATATCGAAATCATGTGTCATAATATGGGGCAAATGCAGGCAAGTAGAATTAGCTTAGGCATCTTGGTCAATGAGGATCAGTTGGGCTGAAAGGCCTGCTATTGAGCACAATGGCTCAAAAACAACAGCAAAACAAGATCCTGGAAATATGCCCACTTCAAATTCTAGAATCCCATCCAAGTTCACAAACTAATAACATGTTTGATACCAGTCAAGAATATGGTGAAGCACGAAAGCAGTCCTTACATAAAACCTAGATAACCTGTTATCCAGTAGATCATGTTGGAATTGCACATCCAAACTTAACAAAGCCTGGCATCCGTTGCACTGTAGCCTTCCAACAAATGATTTCCAAAATTCATACCCGAAGAAATTTTACTTGGACTGCCAGCTCAATAGACAATAGGTGCAGGAGTAGGCCATTCGGCCCTTCGAGCCAACACTGCCATTCAATGTGATCATGGCTGATCATCCCCAATCAGCACCCCGTTCCTGCCTTCTCCCTATATCCCCTGACTCCGCTATCTTTAGATAGCTCCTAGCAACCATATCCCAATACAAATAATTTTCACATTACTCCAGCACTTTGTGTCCTTTTGTGTATTAACTAGCATCTGCAGTTCTTTGTTTTTATACTTTCAGATAGTATTGTTATTTTGCAATCCTCTACCTCATTAGTATTTCAAAATTGAACCTAAGAAGTTAAGAAACAGTGAGAGTCATGCATTCAATAAGATCATGGCTGACTTCAACACCACATATGCCTTAATTTGCTTAATATCTAAAGATTTTGAATATATTCCGTGATCCCAGAGTCTTCTTGATGACAGAATTTCAAAGATTCACTGCCCTCTGATAGAAAAGACGTTTCCTCAACTCAGGTTACTGAATGGCCGATCTCTTACTTGTTGATCCTGAACCCTGGTTCCAGAAACTACAGCCAGGCGACATCAACATTACATCAATGCTGTCCGGTACTTTACGAATTTTGTGCCTTTCAGGGGGATCATCCCTCATTCTGCTTAATCTCTCTTCATGTGACGTAGTCAGCAAATTGTAATTGGTAACATTTCTAAGATTTATTTTCAAACATAATTCAATGATGTTAAATCACAATTTATGAAAATTGTGTGTCTAAAATACAATAAAGATTTCTTTGACTGAGAAACTTTGGCTCATTTTCCACTTGCAAGCCTAGTTTTAACTCTGCCCTTTCAGGAGCAGCCTTGTTTTTCACCATTCTTAGTTTGAGCACAGTGTTAATATCATACTCACTGCTTTGATTCATGGTGGCAGACCTCCAAGGTTGGATCATTGTAAATGAAAGCAGCTTCCAAATCATTTATTCTTACTCTGTAAATCCGACATTGCTTGCTATTCAGTTTAATTCTACTGAGGTTTGCAACTAATGGGAAAATGGTCAACTCCACATATCCCTGCAAACATAAAACATAAAGGAGCTCTGTTTAGAATGTCTGAATATATATTTTGCACAAAAATTTAGAAAAAAATGACAGTACTTACTATAACAGACTTCCTCTGAAAGTTTATATTATTTATGCAGACCACCTGGTGAGTTGTATAAAGATACAAATCAAAAGTAAATGACAGTTCAGTATACAGCATTCATTCAATTTATTAATTTAAACTACTGTAATAATTCAAGCAGTAGGACATATTACTTATACTGAATGAAAATGTGATTTATTTCAGGCCCTGCACTAGTAATAGGAAGAATGCCACTGTCAAACGTGGTAAGGATCTTTTCCAAGTTTAGGACTACCAACAAATTTAACAGCACAATACAAATTTACACTCAAAGTAAAAAAATGCTAATGTAAAAATCATTATTAGCAAAAATATTAGGAAACTAAACATTTTTAACAAATTACTCCAAAATATATTAGACAAATTATTTATTTGCATTTATCAGGTACCACCTCAGCAGCATGTTCCAGGCACTCCCACTCTCTCAGTAAAAAAGCTTGCTCTGTGCAACTTCTTTAAACTTTGTCCCTCTCACCCTTTTATGATTTTTTCCAATCTGGGAAAAAAGGTTCTGACAGTCTACCCTATCTATGCCTCATAATTTTATATATTTCTTTCAGGTCTCCGCACAATCTCTGGCGTTCCAGAAAAAACAATCCGTCTACCCCTTCTCAACACCCTTAACAAGGCCTCCATATCCTTGCTGTAAAGGGGGGGGAGGGGGTAATTTCATTAGCTTTATTCCTTCTTTCATTTCCTTATACCCCAGCAATTTTTTTTTAACTCCAATGGGAGAAGAGTTACATTTGCTGTTACCTCTCATTAAGGGGTAATTTACAGAATGCAATACTCTAAATGCAGCCTAACCAGTCCTGTAAAGTTGCATCATGGCTTATTTCCTCTTATACTCAATGCCACGACCTATGAAACCAAGCACACTATATGCTTTCTTTACCACTCTATCTACCTGTGTTGCCAGTTTCAACAAGTGATGAACTTGGTCCCCCAAGATCCCTCTGCACATCAATACTGTTTTGGGTCATGCCGTTAATTGTATATTTTCCCCTTACATTTGACCTCCCAAAGTGCAACACCTCATACTTGCTCAGATTAAACTCCATCTGCCATTTCTCTGCCCATTTCTGCAGCGGATCTGTATCGCGCTGTATACTTTGTCAACGTGCTTCATAGTCCATAATCCCAGCGATATCTTCAGCAAACTTACTAACCAACTATAAGGACAATATCAGGTGACCAGTGGAGTATATGCTAGGGGTGACACAGGTGCGGCACAGCAGTAGAGTTGCTGCCCTTCAGTGCCAGAGACTCCGGTTTGATCCTGACCTTGGCTGCTGTCTACATGGAGTCTCCCTGTGACCACGTGGGTTTTTCCCCACATCCCAAAGACGTGCGGGTTTGTATGTTATTGACTTCTGTAAATTGTCTCTAGTTTGTAGGACAGAACTAGTGTATGGTGATCGCTGGTCAGCGCGGACTTAGTACGACGAAGGGCCAGTTTCCATGCTTATCTCTAAAGTAAACAAAGCTAAACAAAATCTACAGCCTGAATACTGTCCTTCCACCACAACCCTCTGACATCTATTAGTAATTCGTTCTGAATCCATACAACTAAGTCACTGCTAACCTTGTGCATATTAATCGTCTGGATCAGCCTACCATGGGGAACCTTATAAAACGCCTGATTAAAATCCATGTAGACAACATCAACCGCGCTACCCTCAATCAGCTTTATCACCTCCTCAAAACAATGAGATCAAGTTATTCATGTGAAATAGCTAAAGATATTTCCAATTAGGTTCCATTATCATATACAGAATAACTTACTTCATTATTCATTATAGCTTCAGCCTTCTAAGCTTCCTCCATAAAAACACCACCCCAGCTCCCACTATCAACCCAGACTCTGCAAGCAATTATCACTAAACATTCATCTCAAATTATTTTTGTGAAGGGATTAAAAAATAATGTTCACAGAACTTAGCTTCAACACATATAACTTTCCCCATTGAGAAGCCAAGTCAGATCATCTTGGTTCTGTAATATACCAGGTTGCATGAATTTATTATATAACTGTTCAATGTTTGCATTTTCGTTCTTTAAATTTAGTTCTATAACTAGACTGAGTGGAACCCGTTGAGTCCGTCACACTGGAGGCTCGGTCCCCCAATGCAATATTCCACAACTCACCCATAGGCCCCAACTGCACAGGCGCAGCTCATTTCCACTCATCCCTAGCACTCTCTCCCCTTCTTTCCCCTCCCCCAATCCCTCCCTCACCTCTCTCTCCCTCTCCTTACCCCTACTCTGTCACTCCCTCCTATCCCTCTATCCGCCACCTCCCCCACTCCTCACCTCCCCCTATCCCCCCCACTATCCCTCCTCACCTTCTTTACTGCCCTCCTCTCCCTCTATTCCCCACTCCCTACCTCCCCCACTCACCCCTCCTCTCCCTCTATTCCCCCTCCTCTCCCACTCTCCGTCCTCACCTCCACCCTCTCCTCCTACCCTCCCCAATCCCTCCGAAACCTCTCCTTTCCCCTACCCTCAGTCACTCCCTCCATCCCTCCCTCCGTAGATCTTCTCCCCTTCCTACTTCCCTCCTCTCCCTCTCCTCCCCCACTCTCCCTCCCCAAGGTCTCGATGTTGCCGCTCCTCTCCCTTCTTGCGTGCCCCGGAGAAGCATCAGCCGTCGGCGCAGATCCTCGGCTGCGCGAGCATGTGGGCAGGGGGGTATCACGGGGAGGGGGACAGGAGCCAGCGAGGGGGACCAGAGGGGAAGGGGAAGGGGCTGGAGCTGTGGGGAGTTGCGATTGTGGTGCGTTTGAGACTCACAGCAGGCGCTGGAAGCTCTAATCTGCCGGGATTAGACCGTCCGCTTTCCATTTGGCGACATCTCCGATGCCGGTTCCGCTCCCTCCCGCCGGCCTCCCTCAGCTCCAGTAAAGACGGGATGGCGCAGAAAAGGGCGGCCCGTCCCGCGGAGTGACAGGAGAAGAGACCAATCCGCGCGGCGCTGAATGACAGGAGAGATCGATCTGCGCATGCACGGTTTTTAGAAATTTTAAACCTCGCTAACCGTTACAATATATCACCGATCGGAACTAAACTTGGTGCACTCTCAGCCCAGGAGGACAGTGAGTGGGCTGACGAAAAACTGTAGTGCTATCGCGTACCATTTTTGCGCAAATAGAATAACCGCGCAAACCGGAAGAGCACAAGATCAGAGTGTTAGTTATGTATTGATAACACCGTTGAGCCTGAACCATGAGGAATTACTAGCAACCCTGGCTGGGCCCAAGTTGTCTTGAAAGGAACATCAGCAGTATTACTGAGCATGGATATAATGAGAAGATATGTATACAATCCACATGCTTGAACTTTGGAAAAGACAGCAATGTCACAAATCTCCACGTCTGTTCTGCTTGCACATTGGGCTGAAGGGAACTGGACATATGGGAAGGATGTTAACAGAGTAAGTTGAATGAAGTGGAGAGAGCCGAGAGGAGGGGCTGAGAAAGAGAGGGTTAGAAAAGGGGGAGGTGTGGGAAGATGTGATGCAAAAAGCATATGTGTCTGCATCCTTATCATATACAATTACTATATTCAAGAGGCATTTAGACAGACAATTAAATCATCGGCATTGAAGAATACAACTCTAATGCAGGTAAATGGAATTAGTGTAGATGGGCAAAAAAGTATGGCATGGGTGCAGTAGGGAAAATGGTCTTTCTGTGTTGTATGACTGTGCACACTGACTATGGTTAGTTTGTGCAATTTTTTACATGCACAAAGTCTGGGCAACATAGCTTGGTGTCCAGTCTAGGATTCATTTGTCACTGGACCAAGACCTCGCCATCTATTCCCCGAGATATTTAAAAAAAATCTCTTCCTATCTTCCATTCCTGAGACTGGAATAGATACAAGATTGAGCTGAGGGACTGCCTGAGGGGGACAATGACAGTTGCTTATAATGTGAGAGGATAACAGGGCACCTTGGTCCTGGCTAAATGATAGGAACAAAATCTATATAATAAATTAAATTTAAAGATTAAAGTTGTCAACTAATCTCTGAAATAGATGCTTGGACTGATTATTTTCTTTTAACCTCATGAATTATCTTGTGGCATGCATAGTCATTGTTCTTTATTATTAGTGAATCCATACATGTGACGTAGAATGGGGTTGGGAAGTAGATGGGGAAAGAGTGGCGCTCAAATCTAAATACGTTTACAAGTTATTCATGATCAATTTCATTTTCATCCAGAATTCAGAACAAACCACTTTATTCACAAGTTTCATTGGTTAGGATAAAGAGTCCCAAGTCACGATTGCATGTTTTGTGGAGAATTAAATTGTCAATTAACTGGATCTACTTGCAATGAACAACAGTACAAACTGTCTGCAATGTACAACTCAATTTCCACAATGCAAATAAATGGAAGTCATTGGGAGATTTACTACAAACACTTTTTCCAAATAATAAGTAGCGCAATGTTAGTTCACTAAAAGTTACTAAACAATTCCTTCAGGAATCATGCAAAACTCAAAATTAATTAACTCAATCCACAATCGTGAATAGTAAAATACAGAACTGCAAACTTATGGCAGCAAGAAAATATTTCAAGAGCAGACTGATTACAAATGATCATCCATGGCAGGGAATTTGTCAATCTACCAATGAACTAGACTTCATTCTCAATGTTGCACATTTACCAATGAACTTGCAGAGCACCAACATTTGCCGATAATATCCTATGTGTGTTTATGATTAATGTGTAAACACAGCATGCAAGTCTCCAGAGTACCTGCTCTGTAAAGACATTTCAAAGCTATCTTCCTTACATTATAACATTCACAGATTAATTAAATCCAGGTAGTTATAAAGCAATTAGTGTGAAAGATACTCATCATTGCATCTTTTAGAAAAATATTGTTCCATTGCACCTGAATCTACACATTGCTGTACATCTCACAAATGCGCCTTGATGCACAGGTATTCCTCTCACAATTTTTTTGTTCCAATTAAAAAAGGAAATGTGAAGATGCCATTGTCCTTGTTTCACAATGCTGAAAATGGTTTGACTTCAGGTAGAGGTTTTCAAATGAGAGTTTGCAAGCTCATATGATTTCTATTGAACTTACCATCCACACTCCACGTATTATATCTTAGAATTATATTCTTTACCTTGCATATTATTTGTAAAGAGGCACAATCATCTCCAAACTCCTGAACCAGCTCACCCCTCTGCCACTGGATCATCGACTTTCTGACCCACAGACATCAGTAAGTAAGGATAAGTAACAACACCTGCTCCAGAATAACTTTCAGCACCGGTGCTCAGCAAGAATGCATTCCCAGTTCCCTAGGATACTCCCTATACACTCATGACTACGAGGCCAAATTCACCTCTAACCATCTACAAGTTTGCAGATGATACCACCCTGGTGGGATGAATAGACTATCTATGGTACTGTGTAGGAAGGGTCTGAAGAAGGGTCTCGACCAGAAACGTCACCCATTCCTTCTCTCCAGAGATGCTGCCTGTCCCGCTGAGTTGCTCCAGCTGTTTTGTCTACCTATCTATGGTACTGATACGTTACAATGGTTAGAATTATATTCTACATTCTGTATGTCCCCCTCTGCTCTCTCTGTTGTACCTGAATTTGACAATTGTATTTATGTATTGTATATCTGATCTACTTAGATAGCATGATCTAAGATAAAGCTTTTCATTATACCTCCAGACATATGACAATAATAAACCTAAATAACTCCAGCCTCCCAGACAGCTTTGATCCACTGCAATTTGCCAACAGAAGGCATCATCACTCTGGCCCTGCATTCATCACTGGAATATCTGGATAACAAGGACATCTACATCAAACTCCTATTTATTATGTTTATACATCAAAGGAGCCATCAGACTTACTCCACGATTAAACCATGGCTGATCTATCTTTCCCTCTCAACCTGATTGTCCTGCCTTCTCCCCATAACCCTTGACACCCTTACCAATCAAGAATCTGTCAATCTCAGCCTTAAAATACCCAATGACATAGCCTCCACAGCCATCTGTGGCAATTAATTCCCCAAATTCACCACTCTCTGACAAAATAAATTCCTCCTTTAAAGGTATGTATTTTTATTCTGAGACTATGCCTTCTGGTTCTAGAGTCTTCCACTAATGGAAACATCCTCTCCACATCCACTCTATCCAGGCCTGTCACTATTCAGTAAGTCTCAATGAGATCCTGCCTCACCCTTCCGACTACAGTTTCACCTTCAACATCATAATCACAAAAAGTTGTGGATGTGGCCAATTCATCACACAAACCACCCTCCTCCTCCCCCTCCCCAACTCTACCCTTCACGTTGTTTTGGGAAAGCAGTCAACATAAACAAGAACAAATTACACTTGAACCAACCCCAGTCCACTTCTCCCCCTCTCCCAGGGGGCATTTGCATTTATGTATAGCTTGATTGTACTCATGTATAGTATGATTTGACTGGATAACATGCAAACAAAGCTTTTCACTGTACCTCGATACATATGACAATAACAAACTAATAGCAATAAGTATGAGGAAGACATAGAAAATAGGTGCAGGAGTAGGCCATTCGAGCCAGCCATTCAATATGATCATGGCTGATCATCGAGAAACAGTATCCTGTTCCTGCTTTCTCCCCATATCCCTTGATTCCATTAGCCCTAAGAGCTATATCTAACTCGCTCTTGAATACATCCAGTGAATTGGCCTCCACTGCCTTCTGTGCAGAGAATTTCACAGATTCACAACTCTCTGGGTGAAAAAGTTCTTCCTCATCTCAGTCCTAAATGGCCTAGCCTTTATTCTTAAACTGTGACCCCCCTAGTTCTGGACTCCCCCCAACATCGGGAATATTTTTCCTGCATCTAAACTGTCCAATCCCTTAATAACTGTATATGTTTCAATAAGATACCCTCTCATCCTTCTAAATTCCAGTGAATATAAGCACAGTCAATCCATCCAAGACAGCTTTGAAGCTTGTTTATTTACAGACAGGCACTCTAGAGATTTGCACAAAGGTTGGAGTACAAGGGTAAGCAAGTTTTGCTGAGTGTCCTTCGAAGTCATGTGCACATAATGAGACATGTACTTGCCTTCTATTCAGTGAAGTATAGCTTTACTGTTGATTTTGTGAATGAGGATTTTGCTCTTAAAAGGTAAGATCGAGTAAGACTGGCCTGCACTCAATCGTAGTTAAAGGTTTGAGAGGTAATGTTATTGAAACTGATAACATTGCACAGGCATTTGCATTTTTATTTGTTTGCCAAAGCAGTTGAACAACACAATCTCATGCAAATTTATTGAATGGTGGGGCAGGTTTATGGGACTGTATGTTCTACATCATCAACCAATTTTTATCTTCTTATAATCTCAATGATCTCATGCCCCTGCCTTCGCTCCTCTACTGCCAAATCTTAAATTTACATTTTTGTCCATTTACAATTAAATTAACTATCGTTCTAATCAGGTTCTTCATAAACAGAAAGAAGTGCAAGACCTCAACAATAGCAAAAGCACATGAGAGAATGAAGATCGTCATTGAGACACACATCTCCTGTCTCTATTACTGCCTCGATGATATTTTAGTTATATTCAAACAAATCTTTACCAATGTTCTTCTAGTTAGCCTTACTTTGAACACAAGTCTTACAGCTAAAAATCATGTCTATTCAACTCTGCCCATTTGTGCACTCTCAATGTCCAATGCCAGCGAAAAAGAAGTTGTCTTGGTCCTGTAGCTTTGGATTCTATCCTAAACTCATCCAGCTGTTCGTTACTACTGACCTTAGATGTTTTCCCTATACCACACAATGTAACACATGTGGGAGGACCCTGAAGTGCATTTACAAATGTAAAGATTTATTAAATAAATATGAACTGTTACTTCTTATATCCCTTCAATACCTTTCTTGGGCACTTCTCTTTATTCCAAGAGTCTCTTTGTGCAAACCTTAAAGCTGCCTATCCCTGCTTTTCTCAAAGTGCCGTGTGGATGCTGGACCAGGAAAAGTTACACTTAAATACAGAACCAACAGAAGGAAGATACTTATAACTTATAGGGCCTTGGGCTCTCGAACCCCTTATCGCCTTTCTTCCTGTTCATGTCTCCGGCCGCTCTTCCTTTTGATCAAATTCCTCGCCAGTCCGCGCCACCTTCTCTCATCTTAAACACGGGGGCAGTCGAAAGGATCCATTCCGTGTCTGAACGATTGGGTAAATAATCAGCGTTGAGCTGCCGGGTGCGTGTGGGGGGTCGGGAGGGATTGAAGGATCACTGGGCTCTCGACGGCCGTGTGGAGGGATCGGCAGACGGGGGGGGTCACAGCCAAGGGGCAGGGGGTTACCGGGCGAGAGGTGACCAGAAGGGGGGAGGGGGGAATGGAGAGGGTTTTCGCACACGAGACGTTGCCGGGCGAGGGTGAACAGACGTGGTTGTTGGGGTCGGTACTAACTAAGGTGGGGGCGTTGTGCCGGATCACTGGGATGCAAAGGGTTGGAGGTGAGGGGCCGTCGTCTGTTGAGAGAGGGAGGGGAGCCGGACTAGAAGACGTGGAGTTACCAGACGTTACGTTATCGTGCTAGGGCTGACCAGATGTGGTTGTCGGGTGGGTGCTAGGCTGTAGATACCGGGCGGGGAAAAGGGGGATGGAGGTTGAGCCGGATCACTGGGTGCAGCCGGTTGGAGGTGAGGGATGGTCGACTGTTGAGAGTGAGGAGGGGGAGAGCGGGTGGGTGGGGAGAGAGACCGGGGGAGGGGAGGGGGAGAGAGAGAGTGAGATCGGGCGAGGGGACACCGGGGGGGGGGGGGCGCGGGTTGTGTGGACCAGCGGGCTGGGGCGCGAGCGGGCGGGGGGGGGGGTCGCCAACTGTCAGCAGCCGGGCGCGCGCCCCTCGCCAACCGCCGCCTGCCGCCGCGGCCATTTTGACTATAACCTTTCACCTGCGCAGTTCAAAGTTACCGATGGTTTTTTTTAAATTTAAAAATCCTTGCGGCTTCGAAAGGTCAACAACAGCAAAAAAAAACCGCATAATAACTCGAGATTTTTTTGTTTGTTTTGATATCGTCGGTGTTCAGAGAAAACTCCAACCCTTGTGACCATCGGCGGTGCGAGGCGCGCATGCGCGGGGAGGCGACGTTTCCGGGGGGTGACGTCAGCCGGGGGGTAGGAGCGGAGTGGTGGGAAGAATGGCCGCCGGGATGAGCAATTGTTGGCAGGATCAAAGCACTGCAGATGATGGTTTATACCAAACAGAGACACAAAGTGCCGGAGTAAAACAATGACCAATCTCTCAACAAGGCCGGCAAGAAAAGAGTCAAAAACAACATCTGACGGAACAAGTTAGAAGAGAGTCAAAAGGACTAGATGTGGAGTACTTTGGTTTTATCGTATGAGTCAGGGAGAAGTGGGCGGAGGAGAATGACAGTATCATGAAATATCTTAAAATAAACCGGTTTAAGACATTCGCAACATGTGTCTCCAACTTCACTACTCATCGACACTCTCCGTATGTTCGTGGAGCAGTAATCAAGGCCAAACAGCATCCAAAAGAAGAACATTACCACTTCTGAACGCCACACTCGAAAATAACATGCCGGAAACCAACCCCTCCGGTGGCTCGCAACGGCCATCTGTGAAAGGATGCTGCAACTAGGAAGGGCGTACTGGGAAAACAACAACCCCTTAGGAGAGCGGGCAGCAGCCTCTTGAGTAGAACGCTGCAACCCAGAAGAGTGTACTGGGTAAACAACGACCACTCAGGAGAGCGAGC
The DNA here is from genome assembly GCA_038087875.1 of Malacoraja senta. Lineage (NCBI taxonomy): Eukaryota > Metazoa > Chordata > Chondrichthyes > Rajiformes > Rajidae > Malacoraja > Malacoraja senta. Next base: position 99,576,002 of record CM075977.1, read on the forward strand.
AGCAGACTCCTGAGAGCGGTTAGTTACGGTACACCAATGACACATCAATACCAAATGTCAGTCTGGTCCACAATTCAACCACTTCAAATGATGAAGGTTGAAAATGATATGTTTTATATATCAACTGTACACATGAAAGGGCACCAACCTATGAGCATGAATAAGAAAATAGGAATTAGACCGTATGATACAAATAAGTTACTGATTCAATATCAAGATCTGAATAAGACTGGAGGAATCAGAGTCAATACACCAGGGCTGCCAACATTGGGTGAGAGTTGGGAGTGAGAAATTGCGAGAGACCAAGCCCGAGGGAGCATAGCGACCGGGAGGGTGTCCCCCCCTCCCATTGGTACGGAACTTTTGCATTTTTCAGCTTGAAATTGTGCAATATGGTGCATACTGTAGCGAGCCTTTTAACTTACACTTGAATGCAATATATATGCTTTAAATTGGATTGGAGCATTTTTGAAAGGGGGAGGCTGAGCGATCACTGATCACTGGCCTTGGGGGAACCCGGTGAGGGAGTGGAGCAACCGAGTGGGGAGAGGGTGTGGAAGAAGGGTGTCCCCCCTCCCAGGGTAGGAACGTTTTGAAATTTGATGTACTAAAATCATGTTTTAGTGCATTGTAGAAGTATGATTTCAATGTTTTTTGTATGAAATATTTTTAAGAGGTAACTTTTTAAGGGGTAACTTTATCCACACAAAGGGTGATGGGTGTATGGAACAAGCTGCCAGAGGAGGTAGTTGAGGCAGGGACCATCCCAACATTTAAGAAAAAGTTAGACTGATACATGGATAGGAAGGGCCTGTTTTCACATTGTATCACTATGACTACATTATACCTCCACCATGCATGAATGCTTCAAAATCAAGTGATCGAGTTTTATTGCCATATACTCAAGCATAGAAACATAGAAAATAGGTGCAGGAATAGGCCATCGGCCATTCGAGCCAGCACTGCCATTCAATATGATCATGGCTATTCATCTAAAATCAGTACCTCTTTCCTGTTTTACCCCATATCCCTTGATGTCGTTAGCCCCAAGAACTAAATGTAACTCTCTCTTGAAAACATCCAGTGAATTGGCCTCCACTGCCTTCTGTGGCAGAGAATTCCACAGATTCACAACTCTCTGTGTGAAGAAAGTATGTCCTCATCTCAGTCCTAACTGGCCCCCCCCTTTATTTTTAAACTGTGACCCCTGGTTCTGAACTCCCCCAACATAGGGAACATTTTTCCTGCAGTTACAGTAAGTGAAAATCTAGCAGGCAAGCAAGGATGCTTTCTCCAACCACCCCCATTTGAAGTCCACTATCTTCCACCGTTTCTACCCAGTGCTTGAAACTTACTTCCAGCAGCCACTGGTTGTCCTCCTGGATGCACTGAGCCGCAGCCTGATCCATGCCGGTCACCTGGGCGAATTTGGCACAGATACTCTCACGGCAGCGGTGCAACGCTTCCGACGCCTTGCACTGAGGCTGCTCCATGGCCGGAGCTGCAGTGAGCGACTCGCCAGCCCGGCAAACACTCGCCAGCCCCGCTCCCCGTCCGCATCTGTTCCCGCCGCTGCTTCTGCTTCCAACACCCATGGCCCATGCAGTTGATATGGGTTTTGGAATTTTCATTGATCACAGAATTTCTCACAACAGAGCGAGAGAAATTTGTGATCAGCGTGAGAATTTGGCGAAATGCGTGATTCTCACGCTCAATGCATGGGAGTTGGCAGCCCTGCCTCTCTATCCCCCTCTCTACCCCCCTCTCCCCCTCTCTCTCTCCCCTTCTCTCTCTCCCCATCTTTCTCCTCTCTCTGTCCCCCTCTCTCTCCAATCTCTCTCTCCCCTCTCTCCACCTCAATTTCTCTCCCCTCTCTCTCCCTCCCACCTCACTCTCATCCTTCTCTCTCTCCCCCTCTCTTCCACTCTCTCTCCTCTCAACCCCCCTCTCTCTCTCCCCCTCTCTCTCCCCACCTCTCTTTCCCCTCTCATCTCCTCTCTCTCCCTCTCCTCTCACCCCCTCTCTCTACCCTGTCTCCTCCCTCTCACTCTCTCCCCTTCCCCCTCTCTTCTCTCTCTCTCCTCCGTTCCCCTCTCTCTCCCCCTCTCTCCCTCCCACCTCACTCTCCCCCCTCTCTCTCGTCCCCTCTCTCCTTTCTCTCTCCCCCTCTCTTTCCCCTCTCTTTCCCCTAACTCTCTCTCCCCTCTCTTTCCCCTAACTCTCTCCCCCCTCCCTCTCTCTCCCCCTCGCTTTCCCCCCTCTCTCCACACAATCACCCCTCTCTCTCTCCCCTCTCTCTCTGTCTCTCCTCTCTCTTTCCCCCTCTCCCTCTTCCCCCCTCTCTCTTTTACCACCCTCTCTCTTCCTCCTCTCTCTCCCATTCTCTCCTACCTCCCCCCTCTCCACCCCTCTCTCTCTTCCCTCTTCCCTCTCACCCCTCTCTCTCCTCTCTCCCCCCCCCCCCCTCTCCCACCTCACTCTCCCCCTCTTCCCCCCCATCTCCCTCTTCACTCTCTCCATTCACTCCCCCTCTGTCTCTCCCCTCTCTCTCCTCTCACCCCCTCTTTCTCTCTCCCCCCTGTCTCCTTCCCCTCTCCTCTCTCTCCACCTCCCTTTGAGAGTCTCTCGCACTGGGGCTGCTCCATGGCCGGAACTGCAGCGAGCGACTCGCCAGCCCGGCAAACACTCGCCAGGCCCGGCTGCCCACATTTGTATCCGCCCGCTGCTTCCATCCCTCCCTCAATCCCGGCTCTCCAACACCCGCGGACCATGCAGTTTATCTGAGTTTTGACATTTTCGTTGATCACAGAATTCCTCACCACAGAGCGTGAGAAATTTCTGATCAGCGTGAGGGCGTGAGAGTTTATTCAAATGCGTGATTCTCACGCTCAAAGCGTGAGAGTTGGCAGCCCTGATACACCAATATAGACAAGAATCGCAGTATCACCCCATACTGAGTCCAGACCATTGGCAAAGTGGTGTAGAGGAATAATTACCTTGCACGAGGTGCACTAAATCTTGGAAACCTTGTATTCACTGGAGTTTAGGATGAGCGGGGATCTTATAGAAACATATACAATTATAAAAGGACTGGACAAGCTAGATGCAGGAAAAATGTTCCCAATGTTGGGCGAGTCCAGAACCAGGGGCCACAGTCTTAGAATAAAGGGGAGGCCATTTAAGACTGAGGTGAGAAAAAACGTTTTCACCCAGAGAGTTGTGAATTTGTGGAATTCACTGCCACAGAGGGCAGTGGAGGCCAAATGACTGGATGAGAGAGATAGATAGAGCTCTAGGGGCTAGTGGAATCAAGGGAAATGGGGAGAAGGCAGGCACGGGTTATTGATTGGGGACGATCAGCCATGATCACAATGAATGGCGGTGCTGGCTCGAAGGGCCGAATGCACCTATTTTCTATGTATACGTCTGTCTAAAATACTCTCTTCTGAGTGTGATAATAGAGAATTTGTTGTTCATACCGCTGGGTTGTAAGCAACCAAAGCGAAATATGAGGTGCTGTTCTTTTAATTTGCATGTGGCCTCACTCTGGCAATAGAGGCCTAGGATTCAAAGATCAGGATGGGAATGGAAGGGGAAATAAATGGTTAGAAACCGGGAGATCCAGTAAGCCTTGGTGGTTCAAGCGCAAGTGTTCGGGGGGAAACGATCACCAAGTCTATGCTGGGTCTCGCCAATGTACAGGAGGCCACATGAGGAACGCCAGATGCAGTTGATGAGGAATGGGATGGGGAGTTGAAATGGTTGGTTACCAGGTGATTCCGTAGGCCTAGATGCATCGAGCACAAGCGTTCAGTGAAACGGTCGCTGAGTTCATATTTGGTCTCGCCGATGTGCAGGAGTTATTGTACGATGTACTATTGTTACTGGGTGCTGTTGTATTAAATGGAATAGAATTAAATGTGAAACATGCCCCCCCCTAAGTGCTGAGGAAGGGTCACTGGCACAACATGTTAAATGGTTTATTTTTTACACACTAGACACAAGGGATTGCAGGTGCTGGTTTACAAAAGAAGACACAAAGTGCTGGAGTAACTCAGTGGGTCAGGCAGCACCAAAGATAAGTGTGAACACTACTATGACACTATTGAATACATTGAGAATGAAAATGTATGAACAGTTTTTGCACATTTGGTTTTGTATATATATTTAATAAAGTTCATTTTTTTAGAAAAAAATCCTGAGAGGGTCAGGCAACGTCTCTGGAACACATGAACAGACAACATTGTTCACTTCTTCCAGTATTTCTGCTTTTGTACTTGATAGACCACGTCCAAAATAAAACACTTATTTTAAAACATTATCCAGTTTAGTTTATTGTCATGTGTACCAAGGTACAGTGAAAAGCTTTTGTTTCGTGCTAACCAGTCAGCAGAACGACAATATATGATTATAATTGAGCCATTTACAGCGTATAGATAGATACTTGATAAAGAAATAACATTAAGATCGTGTTGTTTAAGAAGGAACTGCAGATGCTGGAACAATCGAAGGTGGACAAACATGCTGGAGAAACTCAGCGGGTGAGGCAGCATCTATGGAACGAAGATAGGGGTAACGTTTCAGTCTGAAGAAGGGTCTCGACCCGAAACGTCACCCATTCCATCGCTCCATAGATGCTGTCTCACCCGCTGAGTTTCTCCAGCATTTTTTGTCTACCTAGCATTAAGATCATGGTAGCCACAAAGGTAACAGACATGGAAAAACATTTGACTGTACAGGGTCCTTCGTGGCCGTGATGTGCTTTCATTTTCTACATATCGGGAGGTTA
>CM075977.1:99580990-99632741 GCA_038087875.1 Malacoraja senta
ACTCACAGCAGTTGCGGATCCGGATCCGCCCCACTCCTACTCCCAGAGTGGGGCGAAAACGATTGGAGATAGACACAAAATGCTGGAGTAACTCAGCGGGACCGGCAGCATCTCTGGAGAGAAGGAATGGGTGATGTTTCGGGTCGAGACCCTTCTTAAGACTGAAGAAGAGTCTCGACCCGAAACATCATCCATTCCTTCTCTCCAGAGATGCTGCCGGTCCCGCTGAGTTACTCCTGCATTTTGTGTCTATCTTCAAATGATGTCACGCGCTCCAGACGGCTGTGCGGACGCATGATGACGCGCACGTCACTACCGGCCTGTCGCGTAAATGATGGCCAAGTGGGACACGCCCTTAACTCTTTCCGAATCGGAGCGCAGAACAGGCGAGCAGTTAAATGAAGACATGTGACATTCCAATAAGTGAAATGCATGAGGAACAAATCCGGACGCAATCTTCCAACTTCGTATTATGGAATAGAATAGAATGCCTTTTATTGTCATTCAAACAGCTTGGTTTGAACGAAATTGCATTTTCTACAGTCTTACATTACAAAAAACAAAACAAGACCCACACTTAATACAATTTAAACAAACATCCATCACAGTGAATCTCCAGCACCTCCTCACTGTGATGGAAGGCAAAAGTCTTATCTCTTCTCTTTGTTCTTCTCCCGCGGTCCAGCAGTCCAAGTGCAGCGCCGAGGCGAACTGGGGCTCACGATGTTAAAGCCCCCGGCGGGCAATGGTAAGTCCCGCGGCCGTTAAGCCGCACCAGGCGATGTTAGGCCCCGCTCCGAGTCCTTTAAACCCCGCGATTCCAGCGGGAGAAGTTGCCGTTGCGGGAGCTCCGAAAAGCGGTCTCCCACCAGGGACCTGCGAGCTCCCGATGTTCCTGTCCACCAGGCCTGCAGCCGGACCCTCCGAAGCTCTGAAGTCGGGTCGCAGCTGCGCGCCACCACAGCTCTCCGAAGTCAGCCAGCTCCGCGATGGCAGGTCTGCAGGCTCCGCGACTGGAGCCCTCAGGTTGGTCCCAGCCGGAGGCCGCCGCCGGCTCCTCGATGTTAGCCCAACAACATCGGGGACCTGACAGGGAAAAAGTCAGGTCCCCATACAGTGAAGAGATTAAACGGTTTCCCCCACCCCCCACATATACACAGCTAAAAAAAAAAAAACAAACTAGAGTCAAGACATACATTTAACAAGACAAAAATTAAAAAAAGACAGACGGACTGTAGTCGAGCCGCTGCCGATAGGCGCCGCCACACTAGTTAAGGGTGTAGTTATAAAAGTCAAGATGAATTTTCACCACTGGTGCAGTACTCTTGAAGAACCTTCAAGTCAGCACGGAAATGTTAGGCAGCTGGAGGGAAATATTACACTTGTTTCTTTTGCTGATTTATAGGATACTAGACCAAGTGCAGACCCGTTGGGTCTGTTTCCCCAACGTGCGTTTGCAAGGGGGGCTGCGGCGTCACACTAACCACCCACCCGTTGGGTCTGTTCCTCCAAAGCACGGTTGCGGGGTGGGAATCTGGCACCCACAAACACACACACTCATCACACCCCTTGATATTATCTTAATTTTTAATTGGCTTCTTTTATTCCATCTCCACCCTATCCACTGACGAATAGCCCTCACCTCTCAGGTGCGTCTAGAGGGGGGAGGCAGAGAGAGAAAATTTAATGTTAGAAAAAAATTGTGAGGAAGCGGAGGAGGAGGGTGGCAAGGAAGGGGGAGAGGAAGGGGGGGAGAGGAGGGGAGAGGAAGGGGGGGGAGAGAGGAGGGGGAGAGAGGAGAGGGGGTGAGAGGAAGGAGAGGATGGGGGAGAGAGGTGAAGGGGGGGGTTTGAGCGGGCGTGCATGAGTCAATCCGCGGGCTGTGAAGAGAGAAGGGCAGAGAGAGAGAGAGAGAGAGAGAGAGAGAGAGAGAGAGAGAGAGAGAGAGAGAGAGAGAGAGAGGGGAGAGACAGAGTGACTGGTACACAAAAAAAAGCTGGAGAAACTCAGCGGGTGCAGCAGCATCTATGGAGCGAAGGAAATAGGCAACGCTTTGGGCCGAAACCCATCTTCAGACGGATTTTGGCCCGAAACGTTGCCTGTTTCCTTTGATCCATAGATGCTGCTGCACCCGCTGAGTTTCTCCAGCTTTTTTTTTGTGTACCTTCGATTTCCAGCATCTGCAGTTCCTTCTTAAGGACAGAGAGACTGTTGGCGGGCTGTTTCCCCAACGCGCATTTGCGGGGGGGGGGGGCTGCGGCATCACACTCACACTAACCACCCCCAAACACACAGGCGGGAACAGGGGGGTGGGAGAGGGAGACGGGGTGGGGAGAGAAGAGGGGAGGGGGAGAGAGGGAGACGGGGTGGGGAGAGAAGAGGGGAGGGAGGGGAGAGGGGCAGGGAGGGGAGAGGGAGAGGAGGAAAGGGGAGAGATTGGGGAGGGAGAGGAGAGCAGGGTGGGGGAGAGGGAGGGGGAGGAGAGTGGGGAGTGGGAGGAGAGCAGGAGGGCAGGAAGGGGAGGGCAGGAAGGGGGAGAGGGGTAAGGGGGATGTTAGAGGTGGAGAGAGGGATGAGGGAAGGGGAGAGGAGTAGGGGGAAGAGAAGGAGAGATGGAGGGGGTGAGAGGTGGGGGAGGAAGGGAAGAGTGGGGAGTGAGGGGCAGAGGGGTAGCGGTGCAAGAGAGAGGGGAAGGGGGTGGGGGGAGATGGGGGTGAAGAGGGGTGGGGGAGGGGGAAGGGAGGGGGTGGGAGGAGGGAGAGGGGTGAGGAGAGAGGGGGAAGTGTGGAGGGAGGGGGGAGAGCGGAGAGAGGGGAAAGATTGGGAAGGGAGAGGGAAGGGAGGGGGGAGAGAGGGGTGGGGGAGAGAGATGGGGAGGGATGGGTGGAGATAAGTGGAAGAATGGGAAGGGAGGGGGAGAGGTGTAGGAGAAGTGGTGGAAGTGGGAGAGAGGGAGGGGGAGGGGGGAGGGGGAGTGGTTAAAGAGGGAGATAGGGGCAGGGGAAGGGGGTGGGAGGAGAGAGGGGGGAGGGAGGGAGAGGGATTGGGGAAGGGAGGAGAGAAGTGGAAGAGTGGGGAAATGAGGGGAGAGTGGTAATGGGGAGTGGTTGAAGAGGGACAGAGGGGTAGGGTGAGGGGAGGGAGGGCAAAGGGAGGGGTGGGGTAAGGGGGAGAGAAGTGGAAGAGTGGGAAGGGAGGGGTAGAGGGGGGGGGGTAGGGGGAGTGGTGGAAGATGGACAGAGGGGTAGGGGGAAGGGTGCGGGGGGAGAGGGAAGGGGGTGGGGTAGAGAGGGAAGGGGGGTGGGGAGAGAAGGATGGGGGTGGGATGAGGAGGGGGAGGAGAGGGAGAGGGGTGAGGAGAGGGAGATGGAGAGAGAGGGTGGGGGAGGGGAGGAGAGGGGGAGGGGGGAGAGGTGTGGGGGAGGAGGGAAGGAGGCGAGGAGGGAGATGGGGTAGGGGGTAGAGGGGGAAGAGTGTGGATGGAGGGGGAAGAGTGGGGAGGGGGATGGGGTGGGGGAGAGAGGGAAGGGGGTGGGGGAGTGAAGGGAGGTGGGGAGAGAGGGAAGGGGGTTGGGGGAGGGAAGGGGGGGAGAGGGAAGAGGGGTGGGGGAGAGGGTAGGAGGGGGAGGAGAGGGAGAGGGTGAGGAGAGGGAGATGGAGAGGGGGAGGAGAGAGGGATGGGGGAGGGGGAGAGAGGGATGGGGAGGGGGAGAGAGGGATGGGGGAGGGGGAGAGAGGTGTGGGGGAGGGGGGAGGGAGGGGAGGAGGGAGATAGAGGGAGGTGGAAGAGTGTGAAGGGAGGGGGAGAGGGGTGGGGGGAGAGAGGGGAAATAGTGGGGAGGGAGAGTGGAAGGGGGAGGGGTAGGGACAGTCCATCTGTTCCCCATTCCCTATCACCCCCAATCATCTTTCTCTATTCCCACACACGTGATGATGCGCTTCGACACAGGCTGCGGGGGTGGGGGGAGGGGCTGGGGCTGGGGCTGCTGCAAAGGAATATGTAAATGAATCCATTCCGATTGGACATCTGTGAGCATTGGATTGTGACATCACACAACGGAACCTTCATTAACATTCTATCTCTGAGAGCTGTTTTTTAAAAACATTTTGAAATTTGGGGGGTGGGGGGGGGGGAGAGAAGGATTTTATTTTAAAAAGTGTACATAAACACGGCAAAATTTAATCAGGAGTGGCTATTCGTAAAGAAAAATGAAATCTCTACCAAATGGAAAAAAATCTCTGCGTTTCTGCGCGCGGTGTTGGCGTAGCGCGGTATCAAAGGGGCTGGCTGGCACAAGTGAAGCAGACACACACACACACACACACACACACACACACAGTTTTAAATATAGATAGAAGATAGATGGCAATTGTTGGCAATGTCCACCCTTAACTGACATCGAGAACTTGGTGGTAAGTCGCTTTCATGAATGCCTACAGTACCTCTGCTGATGGTACTACCAGTGCTATTAGGTATGGAATTTCACATTTTTTACAATGAAGGAATGCAAATTTTTTCCAAGTTCAGATGGTGTTTAATTTAAGATGAACAGCAGGTGGTGGTGTTCTCTTATGCTTGTGGTCATTCTCCTCCTTAGCAGTGGATCTCTGGTGCAGTTGGAGTTGTGTTGCCGTGCAGTGGCATTTTGTAGCTGTTACACCCTGCACCCATAATGTGCTCGTGGTGAAGAGAGTAAATGATACAGATGGTGGAGGAGAATGTCAATCAAGCAGATTTTGCTTTGAAGAATGGACACTTCCTGTGATAATGGAGCTGTAGTCATCAAGGCTGGTGTAGAGCATTCCAACACATTCTTGATTTGTCCGAGTCTGAGGTTTGTGAAGGGCCTCGACCCGAAACATCACCTATTCCTTTTCTCCAGAGATGCTGACTGACCCACTGAGTTGTTCCAGCTTTTTGTGTCTATCTTTGGTTTAAACCAGCATCTGCAGTTCCTTCCAACACGTTCTTGATTTATACCTTGCACGTGGTGGAAATGCTTTGGGCCATTCTGAAATGATCAATTGCTGCAGGCTGTGTGAGCCAGTCTCCACGTGGCTGCTCCAGTCGAGCTTCTTGTTAATGGGCGACCTACAAGACGTTGAAGCTGGAAAACACACTGATGGGAATGCTGTTTGTTGACTGGCAGATGGTTATGTTTTTCTCATTGATGGTTGTTGTCATTTCCCCTACATAGTTGTAGTATTGTTCAGGTTTATGCTATAAACAAATAGAGTTGAATATTTCACAATTATCAGAGAACATTCCGATTTCTAACTTGGAAACAAATTCACTGATGAACTGTCTGAAGGCAGATACACCAGACTAGTACCTGCAATTCTGTACTGGGATTGAAATGATCAACATTCAACAAGCACAACTCCACTCAATGTAGGATTTGCTCCTTAATCCCAATTGTTCCAGCTTCACCAGGGCTCTTCGATACCATAAACAGTGTGTCATCTCTTCCGTCAATATTTGCACCAAGGCTCAAAAGTGAATGGAGTCAATTGCTCCTGACATAAAACAATCTCAACATTGTTAAGCTATGTACAGGTGGAGACGAGACACAACACTACAGAATGCCTATCCTCCATAATTGTACTCATAGAGGCTTGAAGTGGCTGGTCTAAGTAAACCATGTAACGATGATAGATAATGAGACAGGGAAGCAACTTTGTTAAAAATGGTAAACATAATAACATTATAGTCAAATGAAATCAGACTGCTATTCATTTTTTTAATTATTACTCGCAACAACTTTATATCTACACTAGACCAAGTGGGACCCGTTGGGTCCCATCCCCTCCCCTCCCTTTTATTCTGTATCATGAATTATTAAGTAATGATTTGCGCGTTCTTCAAGGAAGAAATCTCCCTAACCAAGGGAAACCATTGCTGGGGTTCTGCTGGACATTAAACTATTATTCTCCCCTTATTCAAAAAGGATAGGAAGGATAAGAATCAGGAAACTGCTGGCCAACAAGCTTTACATCAGGGGTAGGGAATTTGTTGGAGAAGACATTGAGGAATCGGATTTATGTTCACTTACAGTAGAAAGGGAGGGACTGATTATGAGTCACCATGGCTTTGTGCAGGGGAATCATGTCTTGCAAATCTGACTGATAGTTTTGAGGCACTAACTAAGAAAACTAATGAAGACATGAACTTCAGTAAGGCAGTTGACCAGTACCCAGATGATAGGCTGGTCCAGAAGATTAAGCCTAGGGATCTGCAGGGTGTTGGGAAACAGGATCCAAAACTGGCTTAGTAGTGGGAGACAGAGGCTCATGGTGAATGGGGGGGGGGGTTTCCATGGTAATTTGATACAAGTGGTGTACCACAGAGATCAGGGGTAGGATCTTTGTGGTTCAAAATATAGCAACAGACAGCCCTTCACATTGAGCCATTTAGGTTTCAGAGATTTTCTACTTGCAGAATTCACAAATCATTACTTAAAAATTCACAATCTTTCTTTATAATAATAAAACTCTGATCTTGGATTTGTGTGTATATGTGATGTTCGTGTGCGTTTCACATCTCCTCGAAAACACGACGCGCTAACGGTGAAATGTTTACATATTCCGATAGAGGTTTATGCCATGGTCAAAAATCGCCTTATCTGAAAATTTCATGCATTATTTCTCGAGTTATTTATGAAAATGTTCACAAATCTCAAATAAGTTAGAAAATAAACAAGGTGGTCTCGCTGATGATGTCACAATGGATCTGCCTGCCTGCCTCTGCTCGCGCTGCGAGTGACGTCACCCCGTTTTGTCTTCTGTACTTCTTGGCTTCTTGACTTTCACTTCTTTGAAGTTGTCGCCTAGCGTTTTTAAACTGCTGCTCAGGTCGTGCTGCACGCTTCGCTGGGCTCCTTGAAGTTCTAGAACATGGCGGTGGCGGTCATTATCGGCGCGTGGTGGGAAGGTGGCTGTGGCGGCCATTACTCCCTCTGGGAGAGGCCATCTATGGAGATCTGCAATTCCTCCGTCGATTGCAGGGACCCGGGGAATCGTGACGCCTTTTCCTCGCTGGTGCTCCCGATGCCACATGCCGATTTCGTGCCATCATGGGGGACGGCCTCCTCTCCGTCTCCCCCGCCCGATCGTCTGTCACATAGGTGGGTGGGCTTTCCCTCGCGGAAGCCACGATCGGCCGGCCCTCCGCTGCATGGAGAGTGGGCCCAACCGCTCAGCATCCGCACGCCTGGTGGGGAGGCTGCTGCCGAGGGCCGAGCCCGGCTCGACACCCAGCCGCCCACCCGCGGCCTCCCTCGAGTCCACGTCCGCCCGCAGCCTCCCTCGGGTCGACGATCGCCCACCACCTCGCTCGGGATCCTCGGATCGACGCCTGCCCGCGGCCTCGCTCGGGTCCACGCCCGCCAGCAGCCTCGCTCGGTCCCGGCGCCTGGTGGGTAGGCTGCTGCTCGACGACCTGGGTAGGTGCTGCCTCTACCCCCTCCCCCTTCCCCCTGGCACTCCCTCTCTACCCCCTCCCTCTCTGCCCCCCCCCCTCTCTGGTGGAGTATTGCGTTCAGGAACAAGCCCTCCCCTGTGACGCCGCGCCCCCCCACCCCTCAATCTCTACCCCCCTCCATCTCCCTCTCTACCCCCCTCACCCTCTCTCTACCCCCCCCCTCACTAGCAGCGCCTACGCAGTTGGGGCTCATGCGTGAGTGGATAGGACGGGGAATGGGGTAAAAGAGTGAATGAATAATATTAATATAATATCAAGGGGGGGGGGAATTTGTGTGTGTGTGTGTGTGTGTGTGTGCGCTGCGCGCGCGCAGTGCGTGCGTGCGTGCGTGTGTTTGTGTGTGTGTGTGTTCCCCCCCCCCCCCGCAACTTGGTCTAGTATATAATAAAAGTTACTTTTGGCAAATTTCTATGGGGGGCGGGGGGAGAGTTAAATAAAATGTACAATAATATTAGTCTATTTTTGCTTTTTCAACTTACATTTCTTGACGCATTTCCAGATAATGTGATTTTTTTCATGCATGGCAGGTTCATTTTAATGTCTCACTGTTTTCTTGTTCAGGTATTTTCATAATAAATCCAACATTAGCAAAATCTTACTAAATGTAAAGTACGTTGCTGCATATGAATGACAGCCAAAATATTGCTATGGTCCCAGATATCAAAAGATTATGCTAAATGACAAATCATTTCTCACTGAAATATGACAATTACCAAAGGCTGGCCAAGTTCATGCCTCCAGGAAAGGGCTTCTTGACATTATCGGGATAAGACACAGACAATACAATACAAAAAAGCAAGGAATCTGTCGAGGAGTTGGGCTGTTTAGATACAGAACTGCGGATAGGCGGGATTGAGAAACAGGATGGGAACCAATTGAAGGATTCAGAGGTTTTGATGTGGAACTAGACCAAGTGTAGACCCATTGGGTCTGCTCCCCCAATGCAAGATTCCACCACTCACCCGTTCCCCCAATGCAATATTGCACCACTCACACATAGCCCCAACTGCGCAGGCATGGCTCATTTCTCTTATGAGCGGGAGGGAGATGGAGGGGGGTAGAGAGGGACGTGGAGGGGGTGGGGTAGAGAGGGAGAGGGTAGAGAGGGAGAGGGTAGAGAGGGAGAGGGAGAGGAGTTGAGAGGGAGGGAGGGGGGAGGGGGGTAGAGATGAAGAGGAGCAGGGGGGTAGTGAGAGAGAGCGAGAGGGAGGGGGGGAGGGGAGAGGGCGGTAGAGAGGAACGGGGATAGAGAGGGAGGGGGTAGAGAGGGTGGGAGTGAGGGTAGATTGGGAGAGGGCATCTCCCTCCTCCACCCCTCCTCATCTCCTACCTCCACACCCCCCCCATCTCCCTCTACCACCCCACTCCCCACCCCATCTCCCTCCTCATTTCCCTCATCCTCCTCCCCTCACTCCCATTCCCTGCCCCAGGACCTACCCAGGTCATAGAGCAGCGCCAGGACCTGGAACTCGGCCTGGTTCTCATACTCGGCCCAGCCCTGGCTGTAGACTCCAGCCGTCAGCTCGGTCGACGCCTAAGCTCCAGTGCAGGCCCCGACTTCATCTCCGGGCTCGTCCCTGACCCCAGACCCAGGCTCCTCCTTTGTTCCAGCGGCGGCTTCTTTTTTGGCCCTGGTCACATCCCAAGCCCCGGCTCGGCCCTCATTCCAGCACCACCCCTCCCCACCGGGCGTCAGGCAGCCGCCGCCACCACGCGAGCACTCGAGTGCCCCTCCCTCCCGGAGTGTCCCGTCCTGCCTTGCGAGTGCATTGTGACGTCAACTCAGGTTTTTTTCTGAAATGGGTGAGTTTTCGGGCTGTTTTTTAAATTTTAAACGATTCAAAAGTTCGGAAATATAGGTGTGAATGCGACGGGAAGATGTTTACGCCTCGGCGGGGAAAATGTGAGTAGGAGTTGTGAGAATGGAAAAGCTGTGGCCGAGCGTTTGGAAGAAAATAGGAAAACAGGAAAATTAACCAGATTCACACACACATACACACAGCCACAAACAAGATGAAGAGTTTAGTGTTATACTAGACTAAGTGGGACCCGTTGGGTCCCATGTACACACGGGAAGACTGCTCCCCTGGCGCATATTCACCTTTCCACCAATTCCAATATTGATGGCCAGTGGGGGGGGGGGGGGGGCTTTCTGGAGCTCCAGAGGTCTCCAGAGGGCTTGTATGGACATTATGGGCCAAATGGAGTCCCTCAAGCCTGATGTGCTGGCAGCTCACTCACGGCTGGTGGGCTGGCAGTTGACTCACGGCTATTCCTTGAAATTCCATTTCAAGCAGAGTGCAAGGCCACCAATTCAAATCCATTTTCCTACCATTTCAAGCAGGGTGCAAGGCCACCAAATTCAAGTGCAGTTTCTTACCTCTTCGTGCAGGTTGCAAGGCCACAAAATTCAAGTGCAGTTTCATACCACTTCAAGCAGGGTGCAAGGCCACCAAATTCAGGTTCAGTTTCATACCACTTCAAGCAGGGTGCAAGGCCACCAAATTCAAGTGCAGTTTCATACCATTTCAAGGAGGGTGCAAGGCCACCAAATTCAATTGCAGTTTCATACCATTTCATGCAGGGTGCAACGACACCACATTCAAATGCAGTTTCATACCATTTCATGGAGGGTGCAATGCCACCACATTGAAATGCAGTTTCATACCATTTCAAGCTGGGTGAAACCACCATAAAACCACACAAAACACCACACTCACAGTTCAGTAGACATTCAGTGTGTTCAGTTGATTCACAGCTCAGACGTGACCTCTCACTCCCCCATCATGCAGAGACTGAGCCACACCCACACTTCCGGGTTTTATAATCCCTCCCCCTCCCACCAGAAAATGTGTAGCCTTCATGGCGTGATTGACAGGAGAGAGATTCTCAACATTTTTTAAACACTAATAACACTTTTATTTTTCATTGATGGGAAGAATCCTCTGCACCTGATGAGCGATGGGGGACTGAGTAAGATGGCCAAAAATCACAGCCATAAGTGGTAGCATTTTATCTAAAATCAATATAGTGCAAAAAGGAAGTTGTCATGTTTAGACAAACAACCATTTGCAGTGACTTTTACTTCAACCCAAAACCCCCAAGCAACCATCTGCGGTGCCTTTTCACTTCAACCCAAAAACCCCAAACAACCCTTTGCAGTGCCTTTTCACTTCAACCCAAAACACCCCAAACAACCATTTGCAGTGCCTTTTTACTTCAACCCAAAACACCCCAAACAACCATTTGCAGTGCCTTTTTACTTCAACCAAAACACCCCAAACCAATTTGCAGTGCCTTTTTACTTCAACACAATACACCCCTAACAACCATTTGCAGTGCCTTTTTACTTCAACCCAAAACACCTCAAACAACCTTTGCAGTGCCTTTTCACCAACCCAAAACACCCCAAACAACCATTTGCAGTGCCTTTTCACTTCAACCCAAAACACCCCAAACAACCATTTGCAGTGCCTTTTCACTTCAACCCAAAACACCCCAAACAACCATTTGCAGTGCCTTTTCACTTCAACCCAAAACACCCCAAACAACCATTTGCAGTGCATTTTTTACTTCAACCCAAAACACCCCAAACAACTATTTGCAGTGCCTTTTTACTTCAAACCAACCATATTTTCAATTTCAAACCACATTAAGGGCACTCACAGTTGAGTAGACATGTGTTCAGTGTTATTCAGAGCTCAGAGAGGCCCTCTCACTTCCTCCATCTTGCAGAGACTGAGTGAGGCACACCACTTCCGGGTTTTATTGCCCCTCCCCCTCCCACCAGCAGGGGCAGCAGAGAGAATGGCAATTTTTAAAAAAACATTAATATCTCTCTGATTTTTCATCGATGGGAAAATCCTCTGGACCAGCCCGGCGGAGGGGGGCTCTGAGCGAGTTGGCCAAAAATGACGGCCGTAAGTGGTGGCGTTCTCTCGGAAATCACATCGCAGTGAGTCAAAAGCGGTCAAGATCTTACTTTTAGTAATATAGATAGATAACTGATTTCTTGGAGCAAGTAACAGACATGTTGTCAAGAGCTTTTTATATTTATACGAGACCAAGTGGGACTCATTGGGCACCGTTCACCCAACGCAATATTCCACCAGTCACCTGTTCCCCCAACGCAATATTCCACCATTCACCCATAGCCACCAACTGCGCAGGCACGGCTAATTTCCCCTCATCCCCCAGCACTCCTTCCCCCTCCTCTTCACCCTCCCTCTTCTTTCCCCCTCCTCCTCCCCTCCCCACCTCTCCCTCCCTCTCCTTTCCCCTACCCTCAGTCACTCCCTCTGTCTGAATGGAACATCAATCTGAATGGAACTCTGCTATATTTTTAAAAACTGACTTTTTAAAATGTAAATGAGATCTCATAGTGATGTCATTGTGGGGTGGAACACTGCTGATGGGCAGTTTATGTAAATGAGATCCCATTGTGACATCATATGCTACTTACTGCCAGTGCAGATGAAAGATTTTTGTCAAACCGGATTTTGTAAAGTTTAAAACGTGAATAACTTGTAAAATATACCATCAATCTGAACGAAACTTGATACACCACACACACAGCAATGGTGAGTAAGGTGGGCCAAAAATTGTAGCACTATCGTGTACCATTTTGGCATAATTCAGGGCATGATGGACACGCACATCCACACGGACAAGATGAGAGTTTTAGTAATATATACTAGACTAGACCAACTGGGACCCATTGGGTCCCTGTCACATGGGAGGCCTGGTCCCCCAACACAACCATTCCCCAATGCAATATTGCACCACTAACCCATAGCCCCCACGGGAGGCATGGTTCCCCAACTGAAGAAAGTAAGATTCCAGCAATCCCCTGCCTCACTCAGCAGTGGACTTAAAAGAAAATTCCAATTGCACCTCCCCTGCTTGCTACAGCAGTTCCAATTGCAATACCAATTGGCGCTCCCCCTCCTGTTGAAGGACTAAGTTTATCGTGTTTCTGTCTTGCAACTTTGTATCGAAGTGTGTTGGAAGCTGTGAGGAATGATTTTAACAGTAAAGATCTTGTGAAAGTTGGCACTTTTAAAGCTTTAACCGCGAATAACGTGAAATTTAGGATCAAATCTGATCATTACCTGGAGGGGTAAAATGTCAGAATATGTAAAAATCTTATACTTGCCACGTAAAAATATAAAGACACACACATACAAGATGAGAGTTTTAAAGTTATATATACTAAACCAAGACTGCTCCCCTAACGCACCTGTGAAAGTGAAAGTTGGCATTTTTAAAGCTGTAATCGCGAATAACGTGAAATATAGTGTGAAATCTTCAGTGAAGCTGATCACTGCTAGCCAAGCCATTGTGACGTCATCAGTGAAAGCTGGTCATTTTAATTTCAAAGACTTTTGATATTTTTAAACTTACTTTTAATCAGTAATATGTCGATTAATAAAGCATAAAATGTTCAGTGAAGGTGCTCTCGGCCTGGGAAAAAAATCAATCACAATATGTAAAAATGTGATTGATACCGCCGAGTGTTTTTGCAAAGATGTAAAGACAGCCACATATACACACACATATACACATGTACTTGATCAGACTTTTAATAACTACTAGACCGTGCAGCTGCTCCCCCAACGCACCCGTTCCCTACCCGTAGCCCCCACTGGAGGCGCGGTCCTCCAACTCAAGCCGTTCCCGAACGTAAGATTCCATCACTCCCCTGCCTCCCTCAGCAGTGGGCTTTAAAAAAAATTGCAATTGCACTTGCCCTGTGTGTTGGGGTGAAAAGTTCAGAGTGTTCCTGTGTCGCAACATTTTATGGAAGTGTGTTGGAAGCTGGCAGGAATGATTTTAAAGAAAAATGTGAATCGGAATATGCCTGCTCCCCCAAAGGTGTGGTCTCCCAACGCAATATTCCACCACTCAGCCATTTCCCCCAATGCAACTTAACCCGATTCCTGAATGTAAGATTCCAGCACTCCCCTGCCTACCTCAGCAGTGGGCTTAAAAAAAAATTCCAATTGCACTTCCCCTGCCTGCCGCAGCAGTTCCAACTGCAATACCAATTGGCCCTTCCATTCCTGTTGAAAAATCCCATTGAGGTGAAAAGTTCAGTGTTTCTGTCTTGCAACTTTGTATCGAAGTGTGTTGGAAGCTAGCAGGAACGATTTTAACAGTAAAAATCTTGTGAAAGTTGGCATTTTTAAAGCTTTAATCGTAAATAATGTGAAATAGAGGATGTAATCTTCATTGAAGCTGATCACTGCTAGCAGAGCCATTGTGATGTCATCAGTTGAAGCTGGTCGTTTTAAATTCAACGTCTTTTGATTAAAAAAAAAACTTTTAATCAGTAATGTCAAGAATAAGTCGAGAAATAAAGCATAAAATGTTCAGTGAAGGTGCTCTCTGCCTAGAGGGGGAAAATGTCAATCAGAATATGTAAAAATTTAATCGTTACCGAGCAGTGTATTTGTGGAGATGTAAAGACAACCACATACACACACACATATATATATACACACGTACAAGATCAGACTTTTAATAAGTACTAGACCAAGTGGGACCCATTGGGTCCCGTCCCCTCAACGCGCCCTATACACTCACGCATAGCCCCCAATTCTTAGGCGAGGAGGGGGGTGGAGAGAGAGGGGGGAGAGAGAGGGGGGAGGCTGGGAGATGGGAGGCGAGAGGAGGGGGGAGAGAGAGGGAGGGGAGAGGAGGGTGGGGAGGAGGGGAGAGAGGAGGATGGGGAGAAGAGAGGAAGGGGGATAGGAGGAGGGGGGAGAGGACAGGGGAGACGAGGAGGGGGGGAGAGGAGAGAGGAGGAGGGGGATATAGGAGGAGGGGGGAGAGGAGGGAGGAGCGTGGTGGGTGTCAACCAAAGAACTGCGAGTTCAGGGGTCGGTGACATTTGCAGCGTGTGGAACACAGCGCAGGCCGCACGGAACAGACCCATTGTGATGTCATCAGCGAGACCATCTTGTTTACATTCAATGTTTTTTCTGATTTTTGAACATTTTTATTAATAACTCGAGAAATAAAGCATGAAATTTTCAGATAAGGCGATTTGACTTCGCGGGATAAATCTCCACCGGATTGTGTAAAAATTATACCGTTAACACGTCGTTTTTTTGAGATGTGATTATACACAAACACACACATCCACATACAAGATCAGACTTTAAATAGTTTCTAGACCAAGTGGGACCCGTTGGGTCCCGTCCCCTCAACGTGTGGTTGCAGGGGGGGGGGGGTGTGGCCTGCGACATCACACACACACACACACTAATCACCTACCTTGAAATTATATTAATATTATTCATTCGCTCCTTTTACCCCATCCCTGCCCTATGCACTCTTGCATAGCCCCCAACTCGCAGGCGCGTCTAGAGAGGGAGGGGGGTAGAGAGAGAGGGCAGAGAGGGGGAAGAGAGAGAGAGAGAGGGGGCAGTGACAGAGAGAGAGAGAGAGAGGGGGGCAGAGACAGAGAGAGAGGACAGAGACAGAGGGGCAGGGACAGAGAGAGAGGGGCAGAGACAGAGAGGGGCAGAGACAGAGAGGGGGGGAGAGAAAGAGAGGGGACAGAGAGAGGGGGAGAGAGAGGTGGAGAAGGAGGGGGAGAGAGAGGGAGAGAGAGTGGGGGGAGGGGGAGGCCGGGGAGGGGAGAGAGAGGCCAGGGGGGGAGAGAGGCCAGGGGGGGGGGAGAGAGAGGCCGTGGGGGGCGAGAGAGAGGCCGGGGGGGGGGAGAGAGAGGCCGGGGGGGGAGAGAGAGGCCGGGGGGGGGGGAGAGAGAGGCCGGGGGGGGGAGAGAGGCTGGGGGGGAGAGAGGGGCCAGAGGGGAGACAAAAGAAAGCGATCCCTGAGAGAAAGCAACCCCCGAGCGTCTTTTGAAAAACGGGGGGAGGGAGAGGTGGGGTGAGAGGGCTGCGTTTTTTGAATACCGGGAGGGAGAGGTGGGGGGGGGTGACCCGGGCAGAGGCGAGGACCAGACCCGAGCCGAGGCATGAGTGGGCGAGCATCGACCAAATGACCGCGAGTTGGGCCGCAGCAGTCTTCAGCTATGATCTTTGCTCTTCAGTCGACGGCCCGACTTTTGAATAAAGGGGGGGGAGGAGGGAGGGGTGGGATGATGTCACTCGCAGCGTGAGCAAGATGGCACGCAGATCCATTGTGACGTCATCAGCGAAAGACAGGCGGGGTTTTTTCAAAGTTTTGTCAGATATGTGAACATTTTCATTAATAACTCGAGAAATAAAGCATGAATTTTTCAGATAAGGCAATTTCGGACTCCAGGGGAAAAATCTCTACCGGAATATGTAAAAATGTTACCGTTAGCGAGTCGTTTTGTCGTGAAGATGTGATTATACACAAACAAATAAACACACGAACAAATACATCCACATACAAGACCACAGTTTTATAAGTATAGAGATATGGTTATGATGATATGATAGATTGAACAACAAAAATAATCAGGCAAGAGTTACCGGCTGGATTCTGATCAAAGGTTACAATGACAGTAAGGGAATAGGTTACAGGCAGAAATTTAGCAGCTTGTTCAGAAAAGGGTATAAGTAGGGAGGATACATGTAAAATTTAATCACAGAGCTGGGAGTAAGCTATTATTTACCCTCAAGATGTCTGAAACTGGGCAAGTTGTAAATTTAAACTACCTAATTGTTGTGAGTTTTGTCATTCAAATATCTTGCCGATATTTGACCGCATTTATTTATTTTATTTTTTTTAAATAATTTTTTTAATAGAAGTACGGTAGATTACAGTAATGTACAACACGTATATATTAATACATTTTTTGTACCGCTTCACTTTTTTAAACTTTAAGAAAGAAAAAGAAAGAAGTAAGAAAAGTGAAGAAAGTGCGCAAAGGTTGTGAAGTGCAAAAGAGTGTTGGGAAAAGAAAGCCCCTTAGAAAAGAAGTTAGAGAAGGAAGTAAAGTTAGAAAATAGACCCTAGAAAAGAAAGAGAAAGAAAGAAGGAACAATCGCTCTATTATAACTCTTATAACATACTTCATAGAGAAGGAACTACCAACCAAGTCTGTTTTTGTTTTACCTCCCATTACCAGGTCCAGATACCTTTTATTTATTTATTTGTTTTTCTAAATTACTATTGCACCTCATGCTTGTAATAGGTCCAAAAACGTAGACCACGTCTTTTGAAATTGGTCTACTTTGCCTACTAGGAGGAATCTCATCTCTTCCAGATGTAATGTTTCCAACATATTTGATGTCCACATTTTTATTGTTGGTGTGGGCGCATTTTTCCAGAATTTAAGTATAAGCTTTTTTCCCATTATTAGCCCATAATTGAGTAAATTCTTCTGATACACGTTTAATTCAGGAATACCTTCCGATATTCCAAAAATAATCCATTCTGGTTTTGGTACCAGTTTTATTTTGATTAATTTTGAAAAAATATCAAATATTTCAAACCAGAATTTTTGGATTTTTGTACAAAAAACAAAAGAATGTGCTATGGTAGCTTCTTGACATATACATTTATCACAGATTGGTGAGACGTTAGGAAAGATTTTATTTAGTTTGGTTTTTGAATAATATAATCTATGTAATGTTTTAAATTGGATAAGCGTATGTCGTACGTTGATCGAGCATTTATGCACCTGTAATAAATGATTATCCCAACTCTCTTTTGAAATTTTTATACCTAGATCTTGTTCCCAATCTCTTCTAATTCCATCTGTTGTGGGTATTTCTATGTTTAAGATGATATTATATAAGTATGATATTAAATTAACTGATTCCGCCTTTGTCTTCATTGCTTCATCTAGTAAGTCGGAAGGCATATTATAATAATCTTTTGTGTGTGTTTTCAAATAGTCACAGATTTGTAGATATTTAAAATATTGATTATTTTTCAAATTATATTTCAGTTGTAGTTGTTGGAATGATAGTAATTTTTCTAATTCATACAGATCTTCGAGCGTTTTGATTCCCATTCTTTCCCATTGTATAAATGCTTTATCTATGATTGAAGGTTTAAACGATGGGTTATTGACTATTGGTATTAAGAGAGATAGGTTTCTTAATTTTAGATTCTGTTTTATTTGCTTCCATGTTCTAATAGTGCTATATATAATTGGATTTTTATTATAATTTTTATTATTCAAATTTATTGGAGAGAGAATAATCGCTCCTATATTATTCGGGGAGCAATCCCCTTTTTCCATTATAATCCAGTCCACCTGCTGGGCAGAATTGTCCAGCAGGTGAATCATATTTTTAATATTTACTGCCCAGTTATAATACATAAAGTTAGGGAGCGCTAGACCCCCCAACTCTTTTCGTTTGTTAAGGTGTGTTCTTTGTATTCTGTGGGATTTGTAATCCCATATAAAATTTGTAATGTCTGAGTCCAGTTTTTTGAAAAACTTTTTTGGGAGATATATAGGTATTGATTGAAATAGGTAAAGGATTTGTGGTAAGAAAATCATTTTTATAGCATTTATCCTACCTATTAAGGACATCGGAAGTGTTTTCCAAAATTTAATCAAATTATTTAATTTCTTAAGTAGGGGATTATAATTAGCTTTAAACATATCATGGTAATTTCTAGTGATCTCAATTCCTAAATATTTGAATTTTTCCATAGCTATTTTAAAAGGGAATTTCCTGAGATGTGTTGAGTCTTTTGGTTTAATCGACATAATTTCACTTTTGTTCCAATTTATTCTATATCCTGAAAAGGATCCAAAGTCCTCAATTAAGTTTAATATATTTGGTATACTAATTTGTGGTTTTGTGATGTACAGTAGTACATCATCAGCATATAGGGATAGTTTGTTGTTTGAATATTTTGTGTTATAACCGTGAATATTCGAGTGTGTTCTTATTTTTTCAGCAAGGGGTTCAATTACCAAAGCAAATAACAGCGGTGATAGTGAACATCCTTGTCTGTTGCCCCTAGATAATTCGAATTTTGAAGATAATATATTATTAGTTAGTATTCTAGCCGTAGGTTTGTTATATAGTAGTTTTATCCATGCAATAAAGTTTTCTCCCAATTGGAATTTCTGCAATACTTTGATCATATAGTCCCATTCTACTTGATCAAACGCTTTTTCTGCGTCCAGTGAGATGATAGCTAAATTTGACCGCATTTAAAAGTGTGCGTCTTCTTTCAAATGGAAGGCTGCAAAGTGATAAGCATTTGTAGTTGCTTGTGTCTCCAGATGCAGCTGCTGCCTGCTTAGGAGATTACTGTTTCCAAAGCAAATCTCTATATTTTCGTATTGCCATTTACAACAACACTGACAAGGTTCACTTCTTAATAAACAGACAACTCACAAAAACGTTAGGTAGAACTCAAGCTTTACTGATCATCAGCCAATGGAAGTGACGGGAAACACTAGTCAAGTAAGCTACAGACACTTGACTTCCCCGTGTGCTACCACTTCAATGAACAAAGAATTGCATGGTGTTTTATACTGTGTGTGTGTGTCACAGTCACATTCCAAAGATGTTAGTCATGGTACAGGATACAGTCAATACACATTACCACAGGATGTGTCTGAGCTTGTTTCTTGTCAATTAGTAGACACATTTCAAAGGCATCTTATCAGTTGGTACTTTCAAGACAAGACATTTCAAAGGCATCGGTCATTATCTCAATATACATCACTGAGTCAAGTCTGGGCTTGTCTTTCTCTCTTATCAATCCACTCGGCCAGTCTGGTGGGGACTATCGTGTTGTCAAGTACAACCTAGTCAAGTATTCCACTATGTATCTTTTATATTTTTAAAAGCATTTAACTTTTTCACACAAACAGGCAATATCCATGATCAGCTGGTGTCAAACAATGTTTTCAAAAATCACTGTCAAATATACAAATCAGCATAAATGTGTAGACACTAAAGTACAATAAAGAAAGAATTTTGAAAGAATCGTTATAATTTAAACAGTTTTTTATTGTCAATCTAGGACAAAAGTTCAAAGTATCTGCCTGCTCCCAGGACATAATTAACAACAATGTAACTTTTATTTTTGTCAACAAATAAAACAACACATTCTGTCTCTTGCATATTCTGGCAAAATATACAACTTTAAGGAAGAATGCATGTTAAAATGTCACTTCTGCGGAGGATGGAGGGAGAAGAACACAAGCACTTGTCGCATTTGACGTACATCTTTCCGATGGTTTCATAATTTTATATTTCATCAAACTGTCCGTCTAGAGCTGAATACTTTCACTCCGTTCTGCTTAGATGAACGAGCACATTTGGTCAGTAGGGACCCAATGGTTTGTTTTTCTCCACATAAACCCCTAATGAAAAGAGAAATAGAGGAAAATGCATTTGTAAATAAAAACACTAAAATACAGTCTCCAAAGACATGAAATGGTGCAAAGTAAAATCTACACTTAAAAGTTAAAGTAGGTTTGAATTTACATTTGAGGGAGGGAAAGAAACATGGAACAAGCTTTATTGCATGATTCAGCCCACTCAGTTTATTTAGGCACAGCATTGAAACAGGCCCTTCATCCCACACCAACCATTGATTAGCTGGTCATGGTGGTTCTATGTTATCCCACTTTCTCATCCACTCCCTACACCTTCGGGACAATTTTAGAGGCCAAGCAACCTACAAACCCACTCATCTGTGGGGTGTGGAAGGAAACTGGAGCACCCAGAGGAAAACCACCCAGTCACAGGGACAACAAGCAATCTCCACATGGACAACACCCGAGGTCAAGATTGAACCTGGGTCTCTTGCGCTGTGAGGCAGCATCTCCACCAGCTGAACCACCGTGCCACCCTTAAAGGCAACACACCATTTGTAAAGAATAATCTTTTAAATTGATCCCTGTACTCGTTTGTGGATACGCTCATTTCAGGGGGGTGGATCTCAGTGACAAAGCAATATTTGTTGTTCATTCCCAATTACGGTTGAGAGTCAACCGTGGGGACAGGGTCACATGCAGGGTCAGCAGGAACAAGGGAAGTGGATTTCTCTCCCTGCAGGACATTAGGGCACATGAAAGGTTTCTATAAAACACCACTAACATCATGGTCATCAGTACTGAAACTCACATTTTATTTGAGATTTAACAGAAGTTTGAACTCTCCAGCTCTCTTGGTAGGTTTCAAGCTCCTGCCTCTAAAAAAAGGTTGGGCCTCTACCTTGCCGGTCCAGTCAGATAAGCTTGATGCTACTCCACCCCTGCTTGTTCACTCTCTGCATTTCATGAGTCTACAGACCAATACACCTTCTCACCTTTTTTTAATTCTTCCTGCAAAAACGAATAATCCTCCATTTTAATCAATCTTCCAACTTCTTGTCCTCCATCTTAACCTATCCATTTATTTTGCAAACTGTCATCCTCTGTTAATTTTACCACTTAACTTTATACGATCAGCAAACCTTATTGTTATAC
Source organism: Malacoraja senta (assembly GCA_038087875.1). Classification (NCBI taxonomy): domain Eukaryota; kingdom Metazoa; phylum Chordata; class Chondrichthyes; order Rajiformes; family Rajidae; genus Malacoraja; species Malacoraja senta. The sequence goes on from CM075977.1 coordinate 99,601,864, forward strand.
TGCCTTTTTTCCATGCAAGTAACCAAAAGCCGAGTGCCGATTCCTTTCGTACGCCATTAGTCACAGCCAACCAATCTGCATAAAGATCTCTTTGGCATTCACTATCGTGTACAATCTTCTCCAGGCTTCTATGTAGCACAAATTTATGAGCCCTCATTTTATGAGACAACCTTTCATTTGTTACTTTATCAAATATTGCCATGCAAGATCAGCTGAGAAGGTTGTTGGCCGCAAACTTCCCCCCCATTGACGAACTGTACACTGCAAGGGCCAGGAAGTGAGTGGGTAAGATCATCTCTGACCTCTCTCACCCTGGCCACAAACTCTTTGAAGCACTTCCATCTGGAAGGCGACTCTGAACTGTCAAAGCTGCCACAGCCAGATAATAAAAACAGCTTTTTTCCCCATGAGCAGTAGCTCTACTCAATAACCAAAAGTCCATAGCCTCCTTTTGCTTTGGTATTTTATTGCATTCACATGTTTAAACTATAATGTTTTATTATTAATGTTTTATGTTTTATTCTTAATTGTTTACTGTATGTCGTGTTGTTACTTACGAGCGGAGCAAATTCCTTGTATGTGAACATACTTGGCCAATAAACTTATTCATTCATTCATTAAGCTGGCGACATCTACAAAACTTGACAAGTGATTTTAATTTTACAAGACTATGTTGACCACTGCCTGATCATAGCATGATTTTTTTAATTTATTTTTTAAAGTGCCCCATACCAGGCTTTTATTAATGGATTGCAACAATTCACTGTCAGTTGATATCAGGTTAAATGATCGACAGTTCTTGTTATACATTTGCTATCTTTGAATCTGCTGGATTGTTCCAGAAATTAAGACATTTTGAAAGAACATTATATGCATCATGCATCTCTGCAGCCACTTCTTTGTCGGAAGTGATTTGGAGAATTCACCAGGGCCCTTCAGTATTTCAGTGATAGTAGGATAGCTTGGCTGAAGGCATATTTAGTTCTGAATCACAAGCAATTGTTATCATAGCGGAGATGTGATCCTACCCTTTACTGTAGGAAAACAGCAGCAAACAAAACAAAGTCAATATCAAAACTACTCACTGGATATATGGAGCAATATCATCTTCTGTCCACTTGTCCCTAATATTAAAGAGGCTGTTAAAACGATCCAGTGTGTTCTCTGGCAGATCCTCCACATTTAATTGAAAAATCACTTGTGGTCTTGAATTTCTATCCACAAGAGCAACACCCTGTACATAAAAAACATGAATTTTAATAGTACATTCATTTGCAATTGGATGATACATATCTACTGACTGTCCATATATAAAAGTTTAACTCGGGGTCACTGCTAAAAGCCAAATTAAACCATGGAGACAGCAACACACTAGACTCTCAACACACTTAAGGGCCTGTCCCACTTAGGCGATTTTTTAGGCGACTGCTGGTGACTAAGCTGTTGCCGGGGTGTCACCTGTATGGTCATGAGTAGTCTCCTCAGTGGCCCACAGTAGCGTTTTTCTGGTTGCCGCTGGATTTTGAAATGTTCAAAACTTTTTGGCGACTGTCGGCGACCGTGGGCTTGTCGTAGCTTGACTTCTCCTGACGTAGGTGCTGTCGTAGGTTGTCGCCAGGATGACGTAGGTTGTCGTCGGTGCTGACTTCTGTGAATTCCATTGTCGTAGTCGCCGGCAGTCGCCTAAGTGGGACAGCCCCATTAGTCCAGTCGCCGATTTTTCGTCGACCTGCTACGACTATGACAGTCACTGGCAGGCGCCTAAAAAAAAAATCGCCTCGTGGGACAGGCCCTTTAGTATGTTAATCTAGTCTTTCTCTAAATTCCCATTTTCACTCGCAGTTTCACAGCTCGATATCCTCACAGAACAAAAGCTCAACGCCTTTCAGGAACAGAAGAAATTAAAACACAAATGTGGTTTAAAACAGAAAACACCTTTTAAAAATGTGTGCTATTATTTTTATTTACATATTGTTTCACTCAGTAGTGTTTCAAATTCCTGACATGCTAAAATCTCATGTCTTGATCATTGATACATAGTTTGAGAAAAAGAGCTTCAAAAAACAAAAAAATCCTTTGAGCACGGTGCAAAAATGTAGCATCACAGAGCTATAAAGCAAGGAAAAATACTTTTTGGTCCAACTAGACCATGCCGACCAAGTTCGTCGGACATGCAAGCACATGGTCCATATTCCGCCACACCTTTCTATCCATATACCTATCTAAGTGTCTTTGAAACGGTCACAATTGTACCCACCTCCACACTTCCTCTGGCAGCTCAGTCCATGCATACATCACTCTTTGCATGAAAAAGTTGCCTCTCAACTCCCTTTAAAATCATTCCCTTTGCACCTTAACCAACAACCTCTAGCTTTAGACTCCCCTACCCATGGGAAATGACTGATATGATCCGTCTTATTTGTATATGCATGCACAGTGGTGCAGCGGTAGAGTTGCAGCGCTTGCAGCGCTGGAGACCCGGGTTCGATCCTGACTATGGGTGCTGACTGTACGGAGTTTGTACGTTCTCCCTGTGACTGCGTGGGTTTTCTCCGAGATCATCGGTTTCCCCACACACTCCAAAGACCTACAGGTTTGTCGGCTCCGGTTTAAGTGTAAATTGTCCCCAGTGTGTGTAAGATAGTGTTAATGTGCGGGGATCGCCGGTCGGTGCAGACTTGGTGGACCGAAGGGCCCGTTTCCATGCTGTATCTCTAAACTAAACCTCTAAAGGTCAACTCTGAGCCTCCTAAGCTCAGTGGAAAAAAGACCTGGACTGCCCAACCTCTCCTTGCACCGCTTTTGCTCCAGACCCAGCTGCATCCTTGTAAATTTTTGTTGCACTTTTCCCAGGGTCACAACCTCTTGCGCAGCTGTTACATGCCGTCTCAATTCCTGCACGCAATACCCTGACTGATGAAGCCAAGCATGCCATCCCGTCCACCCATGCTGCCATATTGATGGAACTATGTACCTGCACCCCATGGTCTCTCTATGCTACTCCTCACAGCTCTACCATTTACTCTAACTCCTACCCGGGTATGACCTGCTAATATGCGCCAACTTGCCTTTACCAGAAATAAGCTCCATCTTATTACAAATAAGCTAAATCTCCAATTAGGTGTGGCACGGTGGCGCAGCGGTCGAGTTGTTGCCTTGCAGCATTTACAGCACCTGAGGCCCGGGTTCGATCCCGACTACGGGTGCTGTCTGTACGGAGTTTGTACGTTCTCCCCGTGACCACGTGGGTTTTCTCTGAGGTCTTCGGTTTCCTCCCGCAATCCAAAGACGTACAGGTTTGTCGGTTAATTGGCTTTGTGTAAATGTAAATTATCCCTAGTGTGTGTAGGGCAGTGTTAATGTGCGGGGATCGCTGGTCGGTGAGGACCCAGTGGGCAGAAGGGCCTGTTTCTGCATTGTATCTCTAAACTAAACTACCATTCTTCAGTCCATTGACCCATTTGATCAAGATCCCACTGTCATCTCAGAAAAGTTCTTCACTGTCCATTATACCCACCAATTTTAGTGCCATTCACAAGCTTACTAACCATGCTACATATATTCAAATGCAAATCGTTAATATACATAGACAACAGTGGACTCAGCACTGAACCCAATAGCACACCATTTGTCTCAGGCCTCCAGTCTGAAAACCATCCCTCCACTACCACCCTCCATCTCCAACCTTCAAGCTAATTTTGTATCCCACTGGCTCGCTTGCGCTGGATCCCATGTGATCTAACCTTCCTGACCATCCTACCATATGGTACTTTGTCAAAGGCCTAGCTAAATTCTATGTGGACAATAACTACAGCACTAACCTCGGTCTTCCTGGTCAACTCTTTAAGAAACTCAATCAAATTTGTAAGACACAATTTCCCCATTCAAAAAGCCATGCTGACTATCCCTAATCAGTCCTTGCCTGCCCAAGTGCACATAGATGCTGTCTCTCAGAATCCCCTCCCATACCTAACCCACCACGGATGTAAACTGACTGATTTGCAAGTCCCGAGGTTTTCCCTTTCTATAACAGTGGTGAATTATCCACTTGAGTCCTGGCATTTCATCCATGGCTTTTGATGACACAAAGATCTCTGCCAGTGGACCCACAACTTCTTCTCTACCTTCCCACAATATCCAAAGATACACTTGATCAGGTCCCAGGAATTTATCTAACATCATGCATTTTAAGACCTCTAGATCTCCTTTTTACAAAATGTGGGCTCTCTTTCGACATCACTATTAACTTGTGTAGGAAGGAACTGCAGATGTTGGTTTACACCGAAGATAGAAACAAAATGCTGGAGTAACTTAGCGGGACAAGCAGCACCTCTGGAGAGAAGGAATGGGTGACGTTTAAGGTCGAGACCTTTCTTCAGATTAAGAGTCAGGGGATAGGGAGAAACAGAGATATGGAAGGGTAAGGTGTGAAAACCAGACATCAAGGGGACCCATTCCTTCTATCCAGATATGCTGCCTGTCCCGTTGAGTTACTCCAGCATTTTTTGTTCATCAGTATTAACTTCCCCAAATTCCCTAGCATTCATGTTTGTCTCCATGGTAAATACAGATGAGAAATATTCACTGAACACCCATCTCCTGTGGCTCCACATGTAGACAACCTTGATGATCTTTTGTGTGCCCCCGCTCTCTCCCCAGTTATTCTTTTGTCCTTAAAATACTTACAGAACCGCTTTGGATCCCCTTTTTCCTTATCTTCCAAAGCCATCTCATGTGTCCCTTTTGCCCCTTCTGATTTTGTCTTAAGTGTATTCCTACAACTTCTACACTCAAGGAATTCACTTGATCCCACTTGCCTACACCTAGTTTTGGAAGACTATACGCTAGTTTTGAAAGCTTGCAGTAAAGTTTCACGAGGTTGATTCCTGAGATAAAGGTTTTTGTCCATAATCGGTGAAATTAAGAGCGAGAGATTAACAATGAAACGTCAAAGAAATTGCAAATGATTGACAGAGTAGATATTAAGAGAGTATTTTTGTTGGTAACAGAAGTAACAGGCAGGATTGAGAATAAAGGGTCATCTATTTAAGACAGAAATAAAGAGGGATTCCTTCTCTCGGAGACTATTAAATCTCTGGACGTCTTTCTCTAAGCAGAGAAATGTGAGAAATGAGTCACTGAATTAAGGCAGAGATGGAGAGACACAATAACTATGGGGGTAATCGGGAAGCTATGGAAACATAGAAACATTGCAAAATGGGTGCAGGAGTAGGCCATTCGGCCCTTCGAGCCAGCACCGCCATTCAATACGATCATGGCTGATCATCTAAAATCAGTACCCTGGTCCGACGTTCTCCCCATATCCCTTAATTCCTTTAGCCCTAAGAGCTAAACCTAACTCCCTCTTGAAAACATCCAGTGAAGACCTCCACTCCCTTCTGTGGCAGAGAATTCCACAGGTTCACGACTCTGGGTGAAGAAGTTTTTCCTCATCTCAGTCTGAAATGGCCCACCCCTTATTCTTAAACAGAGAAGGTAAGCAGCATCAGGCCAGATTGCATCATCCAAGATCTACTGAATGGCAGAGCAGGCTAGAAGGGCTGAATGGCCTATCCGACTTCCCATTCCTCTGTTCTTCCAAAGTTATCTTTCCTGCCAATACAGCACAATGCAGAGACAATTCACTGACCGTTTATTATTCATGGAAAGCACTAACACTGTAGGACACATACCAACTGGTGACAAATTACAATTCTGGTTACATCGATTCAGAAGTTTTAAAGTAGCAGCGGGAGCCATTTCCTGCAGAGTAGCTTACAGGTTGGTTTCCATGGTAATCTCAATGATATGCAAAAGCCTAACTCGTGTACTGCCTGCTATCATTTCAAACAACACAAAGAGCGCATTTAGAAACATCGATAGACCTGTTCTTTAAACTAGCAGGCTTGTGACGGGAAGGCAGTTTTAACAATTCTTTTACTGATAAATATACCTCAAGCAACCTCCTTGATAAAAGGAAACAATGTTACCAAAGAGCTGAGGGAAATGAAGGAAGAGGGTGTAGGGACGGCTTAAAGAGCTCCGTACCACATGGGATAGATGAGAACAATGGGGGTGCAGAAACAATGTGTAGGAGGGAACTGCAGATGCTGCTTTACACCAAGGATAGACACAAAGTTCTGGAGTAACTCAGTGGGACAGGCAGCATCTCTGGAGAGAAGGAATGGCAGACATTTCGGGTCGAGACAGTTCTTCAAGGAGCCACTCCAGCATTTTGTGTCCATCTTCGAACTGCAGAAGAAACCGGATTAAAGCAACTGAGGGTAGAGCTAAAGAAGGTCCAAGGAAATGAAAAGCAAACCTAAAATGCAACAGCTAGAAATGTGAAATAAACACAAAAAAGAGCTACAAATTCTCAGCAGGGTAGGGATCATCTGTGGAGAACGAAATAGAGTTCAATGTTTCAAGTCAATGATGTAAAAAAAAAAATCAATATTAACTAAAGAATGAATGAAAAAGACCAACTGAGCAATGAGACAATAATTTTAAGCCTATTTTTGGAAAAAAACAACTTATAGCAATTATCTCATGCTCATTTGGGCCTGGTTATCTGAGGCCGTATAGCGCAAGGTTTAGACTCTGAAACCTTCTGCGCCATTAACTCCATTTCTCTTTCCAAAGATACTGTTATTCTCCTGACTATTTCCAGCATTCTCTGCTTTGTTTTAGATTGTCAGCATTCGCAAAATTAATTACTGTTCTGTATCCTCTACTGCATAGAACTCAGTCAGGGATGAAGAATTCACTGATTACTCTAGTAGTTACCAAATGCCACTAGTAATATCATAGGAGCAGTATTCTCTCTCATCTTTGAACTGGCGGGGTGTACATTTAAAGTGATGTTTGAGCAAATATCTAACTGGGGATGAGCGACACAAAATGCTGGAGTAACTCAGCGAGAGTCAGCATCTCTGGAGAGAAGGAATGGGTGATGTTTCGGGTCGAGACCCTTCTTCAGGCATGATGAGGTGGAATTGCCCGACATGAAAAAGGGCCACACAGATAAACATTAGCAAAAGAAGTATTGAACAGAATAGCAAAAACATTCAAGGAATTTTTACCTTTAGTTGGTCCAGTCTCGTTGACATGCCCTCAGGTACACTCTGCTGCCACATATCCTCAAACTCAGACAGATTGAACTTTACAGCATTTTGTAACAGCATCAATGCTGTAGATTTGCAGACTTCATCCTCATTCAAGGAATAAAAAACTTCCCCTGGTAAAAATCAAGCAGACCAGTTTGGTAAGTTAAAAACATATGTTCCAAATCGATTTACATACAGCCAGCCACTCAAAAGCTGAAGGTGGGTGACATAAAAGTATTTATTTATCAAGAGAAACAGACATTCTCGTGGAGACTCTGCAGGTCAAGCAGCATCTCTGGAGAACGTGAAGAGGTGACATTTTGGGTGGGGCCTCTCTGAAGAAGGGTCACAACCCAAAACATCACCAATCCATGTTCTCCAGAAACTTTGTCTGATCTGTTGAGTTACTCCAGCACTTTGAATCTTTTTTTTTTGAACAGCATCTGCAGTTCCGTGTGCCTCCATTCTCTTGGAGACCATCTTGGTAGAATCTCCCAAACTCAAAATAGTAACTTAGACTAAAAATAAATTCAGGCATGAGACTGAAAAAAGCGGAAGAGAGATGAGGGTCCAGGGTGCAGAAACGTTTTGATAATTGTACCTTGAAATGACTGTTTCTTGTACCTTGCCTGTTTACCATTAATTTATACTGTAATTGTTTTTATTGTACCTTAAAATAACACATTTTACTTGCTTGTCACTTCTTAATTTACACAGAAAATTTGTGATAATCATTCCTTAAAATGACACCAACTCCTTGCTTGGTTACACTTGTCATATTGAAAATATTTTATATTGCACCTACTTGTAACATGTTCCTTGCTTGGTTATGCTAATTAAAGAGAAGTATCCTTTACCATTGTATTTAAACAGCAAATGAATTTCAAATCCAACTCTTAACAAAGATGATCATATTGTGCTACATAGCTACTCAGTCAAATTAAGTACAGCGGACAAAATATTAACATCTCAACCTGGAATTATTGAAAATTATTTGACATTATTTGAAAATAACACTTCCCAAAATTTAAAATTAAAGATTTCATTTCTTTAAATCTATGGTCAAAATATATATTTTTTTAAAGAAAAAGAAGTGAATAATCTTTTATCTTCTTTTGAATGCTACACATTTTCTGATTGCCAGAATTTGCAAAGTCAGTGACTATTAAGAATGCTAATTGCTGACTCAATGGCGAGTCCAAGTTCGAAATGCAACAAACATTGTGTTGCGCGGCTAGAAGGCTTCCCGACGGCCCGCGGCTGTGAACTGGGAACGTGGCCAGAGGCCTTTATCGAGGTGAGGTGGTCTGGATGCCTCCCGGATCGCCGCGTAGAAGCCCGGGTCAGGGCCTCGCGGGTCGAAGCCCGGGGCGGACGAAGTGGCCGACGGCGCCCGCGACTGGGGCCCGGTTCGGCACCCCGGAGGCGCGAAGTGGGACGTTGTCAGCGGTGAGGCCTCGGCAGCGGTAAGGCCTCACGACGATGGGGCCACGGCGTCGGTGAAGCCTCGCAGTGGCGGCGATGCCTTACTGAATTTCAAAATCCGCGGATGAGCGGAGAAATCTCATGCCTGTAAATCACACCCTTTGAAACCAATTAAGATCAATGCACTAAAGAAATGTGTTAAGATCCAGTAAAGTGTGAAAAGAAAATATCTAGTAGAATGACTATAGGTTTGAAGGGCCCAAATTACATGGATCTACTGAAGAACCCAGAATTATTCCCTTAAAGCAGTGAAGGTCGAGAGCCAATTGATGGAGGCAATTGGAATCATGAAGCGTCTACAGTAGGTAAAAGGAAAAAATATTATCAATCGAGAAAATAATAAGAAAAAGGGCATAGATTCAGAGCAGTCGAGAGAAGAACTGGCGTGCCACAAGTAAATTTTTTTTTTCAACAGCAAGAAGTCATGATCAGGAAATAATACCCGATCATGGTGAAGGAAGTGGAGGAAGAGATTTAATTGTAACTTTTAAAAGGCATAACCATCCAACAGTTGCCGAGGGAGGAAGAAATTACTTGGCTGGGAAATAAGGCTCAGATCACTCTACCTGGAACCGACCCATCAGGCCCCTGCTGATGGACAACTATCATATAACAATCTGATGATACAAAAATAATCACCAGGTTCAAGAATAGCTTTTTCAACAACCATCAGGCTCTTAAACATCACACCACACTGAACTTTGACCTATATTTGGTTGCACTAAAAACTGCAGAATAGCAGAATAGGTCAGGGCAGGAAGTGAGCAAACCTATTTAAGGGAAAAATGTTCTACTCTTGGAGTGGCCATGAGCCAGCCATTGGCAATCCCACTACATGCTGTCACATAATGTTACATCATGGTCTGACTGCTGCATCACCTTCATTTCAAATGATCAACCATGGCCCTTGGCTTAACAAGAAGCACGCGACAGACCTGGCACCAAGTGTACCTGAAAATGTATTCAATCTTGTGAAGCTGCAATAGTGTGGGCGGCACGGTGGCGTAGTGGTAGAGCTATTGCCTTACAGAGCCAGAGACCCGGGGTCGATCCCGACTACAGGTGCCGTCTGCACGGAGTTTGTACGTTCTCCCCGTGATCTGCATAAGTTTTCTCTGAGATGTTCGGTTCCCTTCCACACACCAAAGACCTACAGGTTTGTAGGTTAATTGGCTTGGTGTAAATATGAAAGATTGTCCCTGGTGTGTGTAGGGCAGTGTTAATGCGCGGGGATCGCTGGTCGGTGCGGACTCGGTAAGCCGAAGGGCCTGTTTACGCGCTGTATCTAAACTAAACTAGAGCAAACTGGGAGAGCAGCATACTGTAGACTGAGACAACAGTCCCACCATCAAAACTTCAATGCCCAGCTGCCCTGGCAATTCCATTGTGAAGTTCAAGTGGATGGTCCTGTGTAATCACTCATGGTAAGATGCTAATATTGAACTACGCCATCAAGGATCATCCATGCACACGACGCAGCAAAGAGAACATGATGGGATAGATATCAGGCATATTAATAAACAGACCGTGCTTTCAGAACCAGGTTCTCTGCCAACTGAGCTGTTCCAATGCAGCAGTTTATGCAAGCGAAGTGAAGTCAAAAGTTTGGATGAAGTAGATTTTGTCAGATATTTCCTTGCGGACAATTGCACAGGAACACCGATGAAGCCCAGAAATACAGAACCATGCTTGATCTTTACAAAAATAAAAGTCGAATTTAGCTCTGGATATCACAAATGTAGCAAGTGATGTGGGTACAAGGCATGAAAGAAACATGTCAAGTTTGATTATGGGCCAATATCGTCAGCAACTTTCAAGCACAACAGCACAGGCAATATTAAAATGTCCTTCAGCAGCCCTTAAAAAAAATAATAGTTCAATCACTTCAAGTTCACTGGTCATGTAATAATTGCGAATCGGCCCCGAATCATGCAGTGTTAATGCCCTCAGTGGTCAATCAAACCATTGAAACCTGGCACCTTTACTGAGAGGAGTGTTATAGGAAGAAAATCTGAAGAAAGCAAATAACATAAATCTAGCTGATTGGACCAACTAAATACATGATTGTACATTTCAATGTTAGAAACCAATTGTTACCATAATATTTGCAAGTAGGACATCACTCACCATCACTTGTGTATGCTTTGCCATAACTATTCAGGCTATGCTCTATCATTTCCCTGTTGGAGGAGAAGCATAACCGGTTAGTTTATCGTAATAAATAGATAGATAAAATGGACCCGACTCTTATTAAGAGGGAAGAAAATCTCAGACGGTCAATCAATGCTTTGAAAATATTTAGAAAAGGAATGATAAGGCTTTGTAATTAAAATAGTTTTTTATATCAGAAAGCACAAAAAACTGCAGATATTGGAAATATGATTTATTTTTAAAGTAACAGCAGGTGAAAGTATCAGTCAAACTTCAAAACATCAAAAGGTGCTTCACAGAGGTATTTTCAAATGGAAACAAAAAGGCAGGAAAAAAGTTCCATGGTTGACCAAGGAGGAAAATCAAACTTGGAACAGGATTCAGCAGGGGCAGGAGAAATCATTTGAAAAACCCAAAATCTCTAAACTAAACTATAACTGAACTTACTGCTTTCCACAATTATGTTATACAAACTGCAATGCATGAAGACTAAAACAAAACCACTGCTTGTGGTTTGGAAAGTATCTGAAATGCTAACCAATACCAAAACTGTGCCAGAAGGGTCTTGACCCGAAACGTCACCCATTCCTTCCCTCCAGAGATGTTGCCTGTCCCGCTGAGTTACTCCAGCATTTTGTGTCTATCCTCAATAAGCATGCAAGATTCTACTAAACCATGCATACATCACTCATGGTAAGATGCTAATGTTGAACTACGTCATCAAGGATCATCCATGCACACGATGCAGCAAAGGGAACATGATGGGATCGATATCAGGCATATTAATAAACAGACCGTGCTTTCAGAACCAGGTTCACTGCCAGCTGAGCTGTTCCAATGCAGCAGTTTATGCAAACGAAGTGAAGTCAAAAGTTTGGATGTAGATTTTGTCAGATATTTCCTTGCGGATAATTGTACAGGAACACCATGAAGCCCAGAAATACAAGTCCCTTCAAGTGCAATTATTTTTCCCAGTGTTAGATACACGTTCACCAGATTGTTGTAGCATGGATGATAATGTAACATCTTATTGGAGACATTCAACGTATCTTTGACAAACACACAGGAACTTGTATTAAAAGTTGTGACTAATAGTTCAGGCTATCAAGTAAATCAGGATAATGTTTTAAAGTCACATTTCTTAGTTGCTCTCCACAAAGCTCAAGCTATCAAGAAGTTAACAAACACAGATTTGCTAAAATGATTGTTAATCTGGCAGATTGATATTGTACGAAGTACTGTACAAAATGAAAATACTTTTCCAAATGACACATGCACAGAAAATGTGCATGTGGTGATGAAACTACACAGGCTTGGTGAGGATAGATACAAAGTTAAACATTGTGTGCTGAAATATATAAATATGTTGGGTCATACCAAAGTAAGAGACTTTCTTATTTACGCCTATCAAGGCAGCTTTTATTATCATTATCCTATTTTTCATGACGCACATGGTGAACTCGTGCAAAGCCATTCAGATTGCCATGGCAACAGCAAAACAGCTTTCCCTCTGACTCATCATGAACAAAACAGATTCACATTCTATAAGCACATTACTTGACATTATTTCTCTGAAATATGGAACCAAACATCAACAAGATTATCAGAGCATGCATTTGCTTCAGCACCATAGATATGTAGAAGGCATAATTCGCAAGTTTGCAGATGACAGTAAAGTGGGAGATATTGTCGATAATGAAGATGGCTATCAAAAGTTACAGCAGAATCTTCATCAGTTGGGCACGTGGGCTGAGGAATGGTTAATGGAGTTTAATGCAGATAAATGTGAGGTGTTGCAATTGGGGAAGTCAAACCAGGCAGGCCCTTCACAGTTAATGCAGGGTCTTAAAGAGTGTTGTCGAGTAGAGGGATCCAGGAGTGCAAGTACATAGTTCCTTGGAAGCCGCGTCATGGGTAGATAGAGTGGGCAAGAGGCTTTCGGCACTTGGCCTTCATTATTCAGGGTATTGAGTGTGGAAGTTGAGATGTTATGTTGCAGTCGTACAAAACTTTGTTGGGGTCACATTTGGAGTAGTGTGCTCAGTTTTGGTCCACCCTGCTTTCAGAAGGATGCTAAGCTGGAATGAGTTCAGAGAAATATGAAGATAATGCCAGGAGTTGAGGGCTTGAATTGTAGGGAGAGGTTGGGCAGGCTAGGATTTTATTCCTTTCATCGCAGGAGGATGAGGGGTTATATTATGGAGGTGTATAAGTTCATGAAGGGAATAAATCAGGCAAATGCACAATGTCTTTTACCCAGAGTGGCAGAATAAAAAAAACAGGCGACATAGGTTTAAAGTGAAGGGGAAAAGAATTTAAGGGAAACTTGAGGGCAAACTTTTTAAACACGAAGGTGGTGGATAAATGAACACGCTGCCAAAGGAGGTAGTTGAGGCAGGTACTATAACAATATTTAAAAGTCATTTGGACAAATACATGGATAAAAACATGTTTAGAGGGATATGGGCCAAACGCAGGCAAGTGAGATTTGTGTAGATGGGGATCAAAGTCAGCATGGGTGTTGATCCAAAGGGCCTGGTTCGTGCTGTGTGACTATATGTTTTTTATTACTGAGAAAAAATCATCTATATTAATAATTGTACCTTAACAAAGGCAGAACAACAAGATAGTCACAAAATGCTGGAGTAACTCAGCGGGACAAGCAGCATCTCTGGATAGAAGGAATGGGTGACGTTTCGGGTCGAGACCCTTCTTCAGACTGAAAGTCAGGGGAGAGGGAGGTACAGAGATAAGCAAGGGTAAGGTGTGAGAATGAGACAACAAAGGGGATGAGGTTCAAGAAAAAATCAGAATAGATTATTGTTAGCTAGGAGAAGCTGACAACGAAGCATACAGAGATAAAATTGAATCAGGGAGACTGTCAGACTGGTCGGAGATCAAGGAAGGGGGAGGGATGGAGAGAGAGGGAAAGCAAGAACAAGACCCTTTACATGGGTATTACCAAATAAAGTCTGATAAAGTAATAAATGGTTACATTAGTTCAGGTCACCAGAGGTTTACCAAGGAGGTAAATTTCATGTTCAACTCCAAAGAAAAAGGGAGAGAGGCACGACAGGTTTAGGAAGGAAATTGCAGAGTTTAGGGCCAAAGCAGGTGAAGGATGACCACCAGGTGACAAATTTCAAGGAGAACGTCATAAATGAAGTAGCGCAGAAGATCAGAGACAGATTTAAAATCAAGGCAGTGTTCATGATAGGTCAGCAAACACAAATGGCAAAGGGTTAATGGGACAATGTTATAATTAGTTATTTATAATATTATCAATAAACTGCAAACATTCACATAGCACTTGGAAGATCTCTTGCTGCCCCGAATGCTCACAACCGTGTTTCTCCCCAATTCTGTCAATGCTCATATTTTCCAAAAATGCTCTGCTTGGAAATAAATTCTCTTGGGCCACATTTTTACACGCTAAGCTATTCTATTTTATAAAAATGTAAGCAACTGGAAATCAGATATCTATTATTTCAGATATCAGATATATATCTATTGCATGCATTGCAAAGTCAGTGGCGTTCCTGTCAGGTTTTGTGCGTGCCCACTGTGTTGAGGCGCGAATAATCTTGATGTCTATAGTGGCATCAAACAACGTGCGAGCACGAGATGTCACTTGTGTCATTCCAGTCATGCACGCCAATGGCATTGAAGTGTTTGTGCATACATCATCCTTCCATACAAACCTCAGCAGCCAGCTCACACATCAAATCCACCTCCTGCAGTGTGGGAATCAGAACTCATTCCTCATTCAATAATTGTAGTCCTAGTCTCAGCATTTACTCTGCATTTTGTTAGATTTTATGTTTTCCTTAAAAGCATCTCTCACATACCCTCAGGGACTCCATTTCACAATCAAATTGTAGACTTCCCAAGTACCTCAATTTTGGGAATGGAAGTTCAAGACAGTACAGAAAAACATCAATGAAGACAAGAGCTAATTTTCAGTAATAAGTCCGTGATAAGTCCCTTGCTTCCTGAAGGTATCAAAAAATTCACCAGAGTTCAAAATGCTAATTTTCCAAGGAAATTAGGCAAAATTGAGCATATAAATAGCACAAATTATGTTTTTCCCCATAGAAAACATAATTTACCAATAAATTAATGAGAAAAGTCGGCGGCACAGTGGCAGAACTACTACATCACAACACCAGAGACCCGGATTCGATCCTGACTACGGGTGCTGTCTGTACGGAGTTTGTATATTCTCCCAGTGACCTGCGTGGGTTTTCTCCGAGATATTCGGTTTCCTCCCACACTACAAAGACGTACAGGTTTGTAGGATAATTGGCTTGGTATGAATGTAAAAAAAAATGTCCCATATATATATATATATATATATATATATATATATATATATATGTGTGTGAGTGAGTGAGTGAGTGAGTGAGTGAGTGAGTGAGTGAGTGAGTGAGTGAGTGTGTGTGTTAATGTGCAGGGATCGGTGGTTGGTGCAGACTCTGTGGGCCGAAGGGCCCGTTTCCGCGCTGTATCTCTAAACTAGTGCAGCAGAAATATTGTCGTATTTTTGTGTGCAAATGTCCAAAGTATAGAGCACAGATGTCATAACCTAACAAAAATCAAGCAGGTTTGGAAGACGTATTTATTAGTTTGCAGGACAGAAAGTCTATGCGGAACTATCACTATCCTTTAATTTGCAGCACAATAGTTAAGAGTTGAAATTCATATGTTGTGGGAGATTAATGGCAGCTTACTATGATCATTAATTGCAACAGTGAAGCAAATATACTACTGCCCCATGGTAAATTAGGACACATTTCAAGTGCAAACATATGCCTTGATGTTCTTCAAATATTTAATCATTAATTCCTTCCGATATAGAGGAAACTTTAGTGATCAACCTAAATAGAAATTAAATCAAAGTTTAAATGATGCCCTCGGGACACTGACATGCTAGAAAATATGAGAACATGTTTTTAACCTCAACAGTTGCTTGTGAATTTTCATACAAAATGGACATACTAACTGAACATCAATTAAATATCAACAAGTGCCATCATAAAATCAAGGACCAATAGATAAATTATTTTTCATAATTCTGTACAATCAAAAAAAAAAACAGAATGAATTGAATGGGTGCCATCAAATCGGCAAACACGCATAAACAAAAAATAAATCAGCCCAAAGTACGCTGGTTTCAGCCAACATCCCCCGTGGCTTGTTTAAAACATAGAACATAGTAAACGATAGCACAGGAATAGACCTTCCGGCTCACAATGTCCATGCCGAACATAATGAGAAGATAGACTAATCTCATCTGCTTACACGAGGGACACATTTCCATTCCCAGCATATCCATGTGACTATCAAAAAGTCTCTTAAATGTCACCATTATATCTGCCTCCACCGCCACCTTGGCAGCACATATCTACATAAAAAAAGTTTTAAAACTAGTCCTGCACATTTTCGTTCATTTTTGATCCTCTCAGCTTAAAGCAACTGCTCCGAGTCTTTAATATTTCCACCCTGAGAAAAAAGTTGTGAATGACTCTCCTATCCCTCTCATAATTTTAGATACTTCTGTAAACTCTCCCCTCAACCTCAGGCATTCTAGAGAAATCAATCCAAGTTTGTCCAACTTCCCCTTGCAGCTAATACCTCCTTCCCGGCTCTTATAACTCAATGCCCTGACCAATGATGGATACAATACCAGATGCTCTCTTTACCAATCTATCTCCAAGTAATGTCACTCTCAGGGAGTTACGGACATGGTGCTCAAAATCCTTCTGCACATCAATGCTGTCAAAGATTTTTCCATCAACCATAGGCCTTCGTACATTCGCAAAATGCAACGCTTCACAAATGCTCGGATTAAACTCCATCTGCCATTTCTCTGCCAATTTCTGTAGTTGATCAATATCCCGCTCTATCCTTTGATAGCCTTCCTCACTGTCCCCATATCCCTCAATCTTGCAACTTCAACGATATGCAACCTAACTAACCCATTTACGTTCAAGTTATTTACAAACTAAGGATCCTGCACATACTGCTGTGAAACGCCACTGATAACAGACCTCCAGCCAGAATAACACCTTCCACCATAGCTCTGTCGTGAGTAAGCCAGTTCTATCCATATGACCAAGTTACTGTGAATCCCACGCATCTTAATCTTCTGGACCAGCCTACCATGGGGACGTCATCAAATGACTTGCTAAAACCTATGTCGACCACATCCTCATCCATCACCTTCTTCGCTTCCTCGAAAAAACTCGATCAAGTTAGAAGCTATGCTGACCGTCTCTATTTAGCCTATTCTTATACAAATGGGAGTAAATCCTATCCCAAAGAATCCTCTCCAAAGGCTTCACTGCCACTGATGAGGTGCACTGGCCTATAATTCCCTGCGTTATCTTAACCTCCCTTCTAAACAAAAGAACAACATCAGCTATTCTCCAGTCCTCCGAGACCTCGTCTGTGGCTAGAGAAGTTGTAAAGATCTTTGTTAAGGCTCCCTGCAAACTCCTCTCTTGCTTCTTTTAATAACCTGGGATTAATTCCATGAGGCCGTGGGGATTTATACATCTTAATGCCCTTCACGAGCTGCCCTAGCACATTATTAATCTGCACACTGATCTCACTCTTCTCCATGTCCTTCGTTACAGATGTAAACTTCTCGTTTAGTCCCTCGCTTACATCCTCTGACTCCACGTACAAATTCCCTCCTTTTTCCATGAGCAGCCCTACCTTCTTCCTGGTTACCCTAGTTTTGAATGTAGCTGTAAATGACTTTAGTATTTGCCAAAGATACCATGGCTTCTTTTGGCCCCTCTCATCGCCCACTTGACTTCTTCCCCATTTGTTTTATAGACCTCAAAATACCCGTCTGATTTCACCTTCTTAAGCCTAAAACAGACTTCATTTTTTTATTTGACCAAGTTTACCTCTTTGGTCATACAAGGCTCCCTTACCTTGCAATCCTTATTCTTCCTCGTTGCTGGAACATGCTGATCCTGAACTCTGACCAGTTGGCCTTTAAAACAACCGCCCACGTGTCTGATGCGGATTTACCCAACGAGAACCGCACCCAATTCACTCTCCCTGGCTCCTGCTCAATAACATTGTAATCCACCTTACTTCAGTTTGAACGGTTATTGTCACTCACCTTGGTTCAAGAATTTCCAGTTCTTGAAGACAAATTTGGAGAGGAATTTTACTGAAGGACCAAGATTCGGAATCCACCAGCTGAGTCACATGATTCAGAAGTTTAATTTCATAATCAAGTTCCAGAATTCTCCAGTACCCTAATGTGGAGAAAGAACACAGGGATGTACAAAACACCTCACACAAACAGAGAGTTGACACAGGAAAAGGAAAGTGTGGCATAAGAACAGGTCGTGTGCAGCCCACAATGCCAGTGCCAAACACAACGCCAAGATAAACTAATCTTATCTGCCTGCATACGATCTATATCCTCCATTACCTGCAGAGCCCTGTGCCTATCCAAATGCCTCTTAAATGCCACTCTTGCACCTATCTCCACCACCACCCCTGCTAGCACACTCCAGGCACCCACCACATTCTTGTCAAAGCAGGACCTACATATCTCCCCTGAATTTTGCTCATTTTCCCTTAAAGATATACCCTCTAGTTTGACATGTCCACCCTTGGAAGATGGTTCTGAATGTCTACCCCAGGGGTGGGGAACCTGCAGCCTTAAGGCCGCATGCGGCCTTCTAAGCCATTAAGTGCGGCCTTTTGAATGAATCCAAATTTTGTAGAACAAATCTTTTTATTATTATTATGTTTTTGTTCATCTTTTATTATTTTTATTTTAATCTTAAAATGAACGTATTTAAAATACCAAAAAGTAAAAGAAGATTCAACGAAATAATCCTCCCTGACTGACGGCCACAATTAAAACATTAGTAAGTCATGAGGGCTATTTTAGCAAAATAATGTATATTTTGAAGTATATCTAATTGAAGTTTCTTGGATGCGACCTTATTAGATTACAGCTAACTTAATGCGGCCTTCCGACATGAAAAGGTTCCCCACCCCTGGTCTACCCTATTTATACCTCTCATAATTGTATATAATTCCACCAGGTCTCCCCTCAACCTCTGGCATTCTCAGAGATAACAAACCAAGTGTGTCCAACCTCTTCATGTAGCTAATACTATTAATCCAACCTTTACCGACATTCCAGTAAACCTTTCTGCACCCTCTCCAAAGTTTGCACAACTTTCCTGTAATGGGGCAACCAGAACTACACGCTATGCTCCAAATGCAGCCTAACCAAAGTTCAAGAGAGCCAAAACATGACTTCCTGGCTCTTAGAATCAATGTCTCCACCAATGAAGGCAAACATACCACATGCCTTCTTTACCACTCTATTTGTGCTGCCTCTTTTAGGGAGCTATGGACCTGCACCTCAAAATCTTGCCATCAAACTTCCCCTCACATTCGCCCTCTCAAAGAGCAATGGCTCAACCTTGCAATTAATATCGCATAGAGGGAGAACAAAAAATCACATCCAAACTATAATGACATTGTGATAAAGAGAAATAGCAAAGAACGAGTCAACCTAATTATATACGCAAGGTTACTTAAAAAAAAAAAAGATTTGTATTAAACAATATCATACAATCAGCTATTTTACAGTAGTTAACTACCTGACAGCTGGTTCATGAGGTACCAAGAAATAACAATTCTTGTCAATGCAATCAGAAAGAGATGACCCACAATTTGAAGAAAACTGTGATTTCTTTTTGCTTTTAATGCAATCTATTGGTAAGAATTATCTTATGTTAAGTATCACTCACTGTGACTACATACTAAAGATTAATCCTTCTGTTTGACAAGATTAAGGGCCTTAACATTCATCACTGAATACACAGTTTTTCTGGGAAATGTCCAGTAACACGATTGAAAAGAGAATAGGCAACGTTTCGGGTCGAAACCCTTCTTCAGAAGGGTTTCGACCCAAAACATTGCCTATTTCCTTCGCTCCACAGATGCTGCCTCACCCGCTGAGTTCCTCCAGCATTTTTCGATTTTCTTTCGATTTTCCAGCATCTGCAGTTCCTTCTTAAATACGATTGAAAAGCTTGGTTTAACAACATCTGATCTCAGGCATGTTTTATTGAGATATTTTGTTATCTAACTTGATACCCTAATAAGGTCCATCAAAAAGCCTTTACAAAAAGCCTCTACAAAGCTGAGTACAAAGTGAATTTACAGAAAACTCTGCTTTAAGTGTCGAATAGGTCAGGAGGACACATTATTATCAACAATGCGGAATACAAGATTCAACTGTCAGCTCCTTATGCCAGTTTACCCACGAAACAAAAAGCAGATTCATTTCTGGTTTCTGGAGGGAGAGACAGATTGCATTTTGCAAAAAGCCTTCATGGGAACGGTAACAAAGAAAAGTTCAGTGACCGTGGTTATTTAAGCTACTCTGCCAAGTTAGGAAGCTGGAAGTCACTGCCATTTATGTTCCTGCTCTCATCAAATATCAAACACAAGCACTTCAGCAATAAGAAGTAGACAAAAAATCACTGGGAAAGAATAAATAGGGACATCCCCAAACATTCACTGTTTATTTCAACTATTCCCATGAATGCATGGAAATGGGTACAATGGCCCACCGTGGCTATGCTGACCATTAAGCACCTATTTGAACATTCAATTTTGTCGTCTCATCATAAAAAATAGGTGTAGGAGTTGGCCATTCGGCCCTTCGAGCCAGTAGGATCAACGGCTGATCATCCAGAATCAATACCCCGTTCCTGCTTTCTCGCCATCTCCCTTGATTCCATTAGCCCTATGAGCTCTATCTAACTCTCTCTTGAAAACATCCAGTGAATTGGCCTCCACTGCCTTCAGTGGCAGAGAATTCCACAGATTCACAACTCTGGGTGAAAAGGTTTTTCCCTCATCTCAGTCCTAAATGGCCTAGCCTTTATTCTTAAACTGTGACCCTGGTTCTGGGCTCCCCTCATCATCAATTGCTCTCCAGATTCTATCACTCACCAACACACTAGAGATAGCTTTTGGTAATGATTTAAACAACCATTCGGCATGTGTTTGCGATGTGGAAGGAAGCCAGTGCAGCTGGAAGATGGCGTAATCTCCACACACCAAAGAACAGGCTTGATCCCAGGTGGATGGAGCTGTGGGGCAACAACCGTGCTTGTGCTGCCTACCAAAGACTGACAAACTTGAAGCCTGGATGGCTCAGTGATGCACAATGCACCATGGCCTTGGCTGTGTCTGTCAGAGTTAACTGCTGATTAACATCACTCGGAAGTCTGTTTTGGATGATTATTCAGTATTAGAAAGATGGGCTAATAAAGAATCATTGAAGTTGAGAGAAATAAGCTGTGAAGATGAGTACCAGTCACAGGCAGGATCCCATAGCAGAAAAGCTGCTTTGAACTGGGGTCACTAATGCCTTTATCAGAAGTTGGCTCATTATCTTAAATGGGCTCTTTCCAAGGATGGACAACAACCAAGAGCTCAGTAATTCCATTGTACACACATGATGGCTCCAACTGCACTGGTAAGTACGGGTGTAGGGATTATGGGGAGAAGGCAGGAGAATGGGGTTAAGAGGGAGCGATAGATCAGCCATGATTGAATGGTGAAGTAGACTTGATGGGCCGAATGGCCTAATTCTGCTCCTATCACTTATGAACTTATAACAACAACTCCAATGGTCAAAACGACAAAGGAAAGAAAAATTCCAGGATTAAAAAATGAGTAGTGAAAGATATTGTGTCCATTTTGAATTATCTTTTGAGTTACCAGCCAATTAATAGCTTGGTAGATACAGTATGTGTTGATTTGCAGTACATAAGAAAGAACAATGACATCCAGCGAGTTTGAGAGATTTACACTTGCAGCCTTAGCACAATATCCAACACCCAGAAACAGTTTATAGTTTTATTATTACCAACGTGCAAATCCAGATTACGGGGCATCATAATTGAAAGCATTAGATTGAAAGTGTATTGATTGCACAATAGGAGGTACGATGTTGAGAGTTGGGACCTTCAATGATCTACGGCTTCAAACCACAATGCATTGACCTTCCATGCTGGCAGAGATTGACATCTTCTACTGAAGAGATATTTTGGAGACACAGAGATTGTCCTCAGTGAGACTTCAACTCATTTACTGTAATTATGAAACTGCAGTGAAGAATCACAGAAGAAGTCATGCAGAGGATTTACATCATGTTATGTGGATTTAGGTAAACATTTCAAGAAGGTACACTCAACTTGGCAGAAATTCACAACAATGCAAAAGCTTCTACTCTTCCAATTTACCTTCAATCTTGCATGCACGCAACTGCTGCAACCGCTGCATTATTTCCTGCTCACTTGCTTGAATACTTTCCATTAAATCTTCCATTGTATACTGTAGGACAAAGACCAAGCGACAGCAATCAAAAACCTGTACTTCAAATTTTAGATGTACTTCATTCTGCTGCACAGGATAACATGGCTCCCAGGCTTGCAGAATATACAGATTGAATTTCCTGAGAGATGATGTGCTGCAAAACCCGCTGAGTCATAACCAAAAAAATCAAAGGAAGAATTAACCTACAAGTTACTTCCTCTCTCTGGTCAGTGCCTGATCAAGTTCCTTGACAGATCTGATCACCTACCACATATCCAAACAATAATGCCTTTGGTCCCAGATAAAACAAGGTGAGGGCATACCAAGTCTGAGAACTTCCAGTACAATTGTACCTCTTAATCCGTCGATGGAAGTTCAAGTTACGCAGCCTTTGTACAATTGATTGAAGGTCACAAGCTCAGCAGATTTGCCCCACACAGAGCAGCTTGACTAGAGGCTTGGATCTTGGATGTGGAGAGGATGTTTCCACAAGTGGCCGAGTCTAGGACCAGGGATCACAGCCTCAGATTTAAAGGATGTTCCGTTAGGAAGATGAGGAGGAATTTCTTTGGTCAGAGGGTGGTGAATCTGTGGAATTCTTTGCCACAGAAAGCTGTGGAGGACGTCAATTATATTTTTACGGCTGAGAAAGATAGATTCTTGATTCGTACAGGCGTCAGAGGTTATGGGGAGAAGGCAGGAGAATGGGGTTGAGGGGGAGAGATAGATCAGCCATGATTGAATGGCGGGGTAGACTCGATGGGCCGTACGGCCTAATTCTGATCCTATCCGTACAACTATACAAATTCAAACTGCAGTTGTAGGGTCATGAGATCTGGCCTCAGCAACACAGGGCTGAGGAATGGACAAAAGCCAACAAAACGTTCGGGCCAGAAATTCAGGTGTCAAGTAAGATATAAAAGAACAAACATAAGCCATACCTTTGAACTGTCTGCATTTCTCTCAGTCTCACAAGAAGGTCCACTGTATGGGGTTTCCAATAGACATTTCTTCAATTTCCTCAATTTGGGCCGCGATTTCTTCAACTCCAAATAACTTTTGGCAAAACCAAAAATCTGGATCAATGATATCACAGATAATTAAACACTATTACCACATTTAAAATACACTTTTTTTTCCAAAGATAGGGTTGACTATCTTTAAATTATAAATTATAAATGCAATTTCAATTAATTAATCCACGAAGAATTCAATTCTCACCATGACAATTGAGAAAATTAAAGGTCACTCAATTAATTAAACACGTCTGAAATGTAAATAAAAAAATCCCAGGCCGCAAAAATATTGCAAAAACCCAACTAATTTCCAAATGTGCTTTAAGATGTACATACATGGA
Source organism: Malacoraja senta (assembly GCA_038087875.1). NCBI lineage: Eukaryota > Metazoa > Chordata > Chondrichthyes > Rajiformes > Rajidae > Malacoraja > Malacoraja senta. The sequence continues at coordinate 99,625,345 of CM075977.1, forward strand.
TATGTGAGGCTTTCTACAAGGTTCCACATGGTAGACTGCTCTAGAAGGTTAGATCCCATGGGATACAAGGAAGGATAGCTGAATGGATAGAAAATTGGCTTCATGGAAGGAAGCAGAGGGTGATGGTGGAAGGTTGCTTTTTGGACGAGGCCTGTGACTAGTGGTGTGCCTCAGTTCAATGCTGAACCCATTGCTGTTGTCATCTATATCAGTGATTTGGATGAGAACATACATGGCATGATTAGGAACTTTGCATATGACACAAAAGACAATAGACAATAGGTGCAGGAGTAGGCCATTCGGCCCTTCGAGCCAGCAACGCCATTCAATGTGATCATGGTTGATCATCCCCAATCAGTACCCCGTTCCTGCCTTCTCCCCATATCCCCTGACTCCGCTGTCTTTAAGAGCCCTATCTAGCTCTCTCTTGAAAGTATCCAGAGAACCAGCCTCTACCGCCCTCTGAGGCAGAGAATTCCACAGACTCACAACTCTCTGTGTGAAAAAGTGTTTCCTCAAATCCGTTCTAAATGGCTTACCCCTTCAGGGCTCTCACTTAACTTTTTTTCCCTGTTGCCAGTCGGGCAACCTAGGGAGCTTTTTAGATTGCCAAATGACAGTTTAGGTGGTCATTTAAGACGGCTTGCATGACGCGTGCGATAAAGTGCTCGAACGAAGTGCGTAGTTACCAGTCGGAATTATGCTCAATTAAGCATTCACATAATATTTCTGCTTCAAATAAAGTCACAAACTAAACATATTCACCAATCAAGACATGATATATACCACAATGACATGCAGCAAAATTATAATACAGTATCTCAACTTTTTTTACACATTACAATTAATGCAATTTATATTATTTCTTTCCATTTCCAAACAAAAATGTGGTTGGATTATTCAGTGTATGATCAACCCGTGTCAATAAATCCTGGACCATGGTAACATATATGCTTAACCATGCACACTACAGATTGATGCAAACATGGTTTCTGTGAAGGACCGAAAATTATCATGACATGGCCATAGCATGGGTTGTTATTGATATTGGTACAGAAACATTCTTGCTTCCCACATAATTTATCCACAACAAAATATACAGGTTGCAAGGAAATTTCTAAAGGCATTTTGTGATAATAGCTGTTAAAACCGACTATACCCATCTGACAGGTTAAACATTACACTAACTGACAAGAGATGGCCAAAGGACATAACTGCAGCAAATGTTCTTTTGGTAATATATTTAAAGGTGTCAAAACACCACATTACCAGACATTCAGATTAGATGTATGTGTTGTGAACAGCAATGAAGATACCCAGTTTGTACACACCAGATTTTAAAAAAGTTATTGATAAACGCTGTTTCCATCATTCCCACTTCAGAATTAACGTTAAAATTTCAAATGACATATCTCCTGACCAAATTTGTGATGTATATGACCGACTGTAGAAGTAAAACCTGGATAAATCCAACGTATAGTTGCGAATGCTGCTCATTAAATAACTACAGTACTGATTAAGAGCATTGATTTCCCGTTAAAATGAATTCTGTAATAACGTGTCAACGGTAGCAGTGACAATGGAACACTGCGGTTTTAATGTTTCACGTGTTCACAATTTAATTAATCCATCTTTATGGACTAAAACAAATAATAACATTGAGAATTAAAATACATTTGATTGCATTCCGTTATCATAGTCAATTTTCGCTCTGAAGACATTTCCAGCACAATAGGGTCGGGGGTGGGGAGGGGGGGATGGGTATGAATCAATGCGGGATGGATAGATGGCCGGAGGGGTAGGGTTGAGAAGGCAATCGGTGCGGAATGGATGGACTGAGGCAGGGGAATTAGTGAATGTTGGTTGTAGTAAGTAAATTTTTGAGGGGAGAGCATGGGGGATGTCAGTGATGTTGAATGGGGGGGTCAGTACGGGATGGACGGGGGGATCTGTGCAGGATGGATGCGGGGGATCAGTACAGGATGAATGGGGGGGGGGGGGGAGTCAGTACCGTGTGGATTGGAGTGTCTGTGCAGGATGAATGGGGGGTTACTGCAGGATGGATGGGGGGGATTACTACAGGGCGGATGACTACAGGATGGATGGGGGGGTCGCTACAGGATGGATGGGGGATCAGTGCAGAATGAATGGGGGGGGATCAGTACAGGATGAAAGAGGTGATCAGTACAGGATGAATGAGGGGATCAGTAAAAGATGAATGGGGAGAAAAACTACAGGATGGATGGGGGGGGATCGGTGCAGGCTAAATAGAGGGGGGTTCAGTACAGGATGGATCGGGAGATCGGTGCAGGATGAATAGGGGGGGCAGTGCAGGATCGATGGGAAGGGGGGTCAGTACAGGATGAATTGGGGGACCAGTGTAGGATGGATGGGGAGTGGCAGGAGAATCAATGCGAGGTTGATAGGGTGATCAGTGCAGGATGAATAGATGGGGGGGGGGGGGTGGGTAGATGGGGAGGGGAGCACAGGGCATGTCAGTGAGGACTTAATAGAGGCGGGAATGGGGATCAGTGCGGGATGGAGAGGAAGGGTCCCAGGATAAGGGGAATGGAGGGGGGCGTACAAGAGAGAGAGAGAGAGAGAGAGAGAGGGGGGGAGGAAGGAACGTCTTCGGACAACACCTGCATCATCGCCCCGCTGCCTTGGCTGTCCCTGTCCACCGCCAAAGGGGGAGGCAGTTGGGATCTCCTCGCCACCGCCTCCCCTCCTCCGTCAGCCAACAGGAAGGTGCGGGGCCGAGCGGTGCAGGTGCTTCAGACGGCGGAAGGGGGCCTCCCCCTTCCTTCCTCCCTCCCTCTCCCCTCCCGGCCTCGGGAGGGTTTGTTTTGAAAGCGGTTATCGCTGTTGGCGGAGTGGCAAGCAGCGGCCGCTGCCAGGGCGGGCGGGGTGCAGGAGGAGGAGGAGTCGCTGCCGCCGTGCAGGGCCCATCTTTCGCTCCGACCCTCCGTCACCCCGCACCTAGTATCTTTGTCCCGCACTAGCCGTCGTCATCGCCGACACAAAACGTCACATTCCTTTTCTCCAGATGCTGCCTGACCCGCTGAGTTACTCCAGTTTTTTGTGTCTATCTGCGGTATAAACCAGTATCTGCAGTGCCAAGCCGGGCAAAATGACTCGGCATTTAGGTTGCCTGGCGGCACTTTGGGTGGCCATTGGCACCTGGGCAACCGCTAATTTCGAATCCTGCCCTTATTCTTAAACTGTGTCCCCTGGCCACATGCAAAAAGTGGGTGGGATTGTAGACAGCGAAGATGGGAGTCAAACATTGTAGCAGGTTCTTGATCAGTTGGGCAGGTGGGCTGAGGAATGGTTGATGAAATTTAATACAAAGAAATGTGAGGTGTTGCATTTTGGGAGCACTAACATGGGCAGAACCTACACAGTGAACTAGGGCTCTGGAGAGCGTTGCAGAGCAAGAGGGATCTTGGAGTACAGGTACATAGTTCGTTAAAATTGGCATCACAGGTAGATAGGGTGGTCAAAAAGGCTTTGGGCCTTCATCAGTGAAAGCATTGAGTATAGAAGTTGAGAGGTCATGCTGCAGTTGTATAAGACGTTGGTGAGATGCAGTGATTTACTGCTTCTCACCAACGTCTATGGAAGACTACAAGCAAAGATCTGGAAAATGGGATTTGTACAGACAGGGATTTGATGACAGGCATGGAAAACCAAACCAGGAGAAATGGACGAGATAACCACGATGGAAGCAATGGACGAGTGTTCGCAAATAGGTGAGAAATGTAAAAGCTGAGAGCAGTCACTGACAGCCAGTACATCGGTAGGAAATTGAGAAAATAACCTATTTTCTCCAGAGTTACTGCCTGACCTGCTGAGTTACTCCAGCATTGCCTGTCTATCTTTGGTATAAACCAGCATCTGCAGTTCCTAGTTATTACTGACAGGAAGTAGATGGGATATGAATGGTTCAAGTTCCACCATCGGTATTGTTCCATTTCAACATGGAAATACCAAGAGGGAGGCTCCGAGTACAATTTTGGATTGGATCACAGAAGTCCCAAAACAAAATGCTTCTGCCAGTAGAAATGATCAAAAATGGTCATGGTCCATTATTATCAATGTAACCAAGATAGAAAACTAAGTGCATTGGGGAAGACTTCCACCTAATTCATCTGCCATTTATGCTTGTATTGAGACTGAATAAAGGGTTGTTGCATCTACTGCTTTGGTCTCATTCACAAAATCTTAATTACTGAATTACTCAAGATGCAGTTTTATTATCTTGCAAGCCTGGAAACCCAAATACCTCTGCTCTTCCACAACACTTCTTGATGTCTCAAAGCCTCTTTTTCCTTTATCAAAATCAAGTCAGGACAGTGACTGAAATACTCACTTGAATGAATGAGAATTATGACTAAAAGGTCCCGAATACCATCCAAGATAAACCAAATCACTTGACTTGCACCTGGCAAATGACATCATTGACCACCCACCTTCCTCAATGCTGGCACGGTCCAGCTGTAGAATGCAAGAACTCATCAACGTGGCACCCCACAATCATTGAAGACCTAACAACATTGTTGTGATGCCACGACTTAAAACTCGTGTTCATATTCTAAATACTGTAACATGCTCAAAGAAAGCAGAACAAGAGAAATGTTAACACACAAAAAAAAAAGTTTGGTGGCCTAAAGACTTTGTCAAATAGGCTTGTATTAAAAATAGCCTGAGAGTTGCTCAATCAAGTTCCTGTCAGCCCCCATACAATGATACAACTGGTACGGCTCCGCCAAACTGCCATGCAATTGAAATCAAAGCTAAAAAAGTGATAGTGAAATCAAAAACAATTGCAATAGCCAAAAAAATATGAAATGTCCTCTGAAATGGCCCAGCAACCCGTGGAGTTTAGTTTAGATATACAGCACAGAAACAGGCCCTACGGCCCACCGAGTCCACACCAACCAGTGATCCCCGCATATTAACACGATCCTACACACGCTAGTGACAATTTACATTTATACCAAGCCAATTACCCTACAGACCTGAACGTCATTGGAGTGTGGGAGGAAACCGAAGATCTCGGAGAAAAACCACGCAGGTCACAGGGAGAATGTACAAACTCCATACAGACAAGCACCCGTACTCAGGATCGAACCCGGGTCTCTAGCGCTGTAAGGCAGTAGCTCTACCTCTGCGCCACCATGCTGCCCAGTTGCATCGTTATTTATGCTGACCATCCCACCACAGTCCCTGGGCGACTAGAGAAATAAATAAATTTAAAGTATTTTTAAAATAATGCTCAGGCAATACCAACATTGGGAGAATTATGTTTTGAAAGACACATCAGTTTGACAATATGTATGCAGTTAATTCTTCCTTAAGAAAGTCCATCTATCTATCTATCTATATCTTTTATATACTTTTAAAACTGTGTGTGTGTGTGTGTCATATTTTTGCCCTTTGATTCGTTACTCCGTCAAAACCACACGCAAAAACGGCGAGATTTTTACCATTTTGCTAGCGATTTCACTTTTACATTCGCTCATCCACTCCTCATAAAATTTCGTCATTTTTCTGTACACATTTTTTAATAAAATCCTCCCCCCCCCACTCATTTTTTCGCCTCCTGCTGGCCAGCGACCATAACGGCTGCTGCCGCCCGGCTCTCCTCCAAAAACGCCGAGATTTTCCCATTTCGCTAGCGATTTTACTTCCTCCACTTCCCTCCCCTCCCCCCCGGCCCGGCACTGTCACGCTGGCCGAAGCCAAAGTTCGCTTGCTCCCCCCGCTGCTTTTCGCCGTCCTCGCTGGCTTGCACTGTCCGAAAATCCCGCGCGTCAACGGCCTGTCGGCCCGCAGGCGACTCGAGGGCGTACGCAGCGTCTCGACATCGTACGCAGCGACTCGACGGCGTACGCCTAGCGCGTGGCGTTGCGCGATGACGTCAGGCCGCCCCCTCCCCTTGCAACCGTGCGTTGCGGGAACAGACCCAACGGATCTGCACTTGGTCTAGTATACTTTTAAAACTGTGTGTGTGTGTGTGTGTGTGTGTGTGTATGTATGTGTGTGTGTGTGTGTGTGTGTGTGATTTTGCTTTTGAAACGTATTTCCTCGAAAAGCAGACGCAAAAACGCAGAGATTTCTACATATTTCGGTAGGGATTTAACTTATGATTTCAGAAATCCACTCCTCTCTAGATTTGGTCAATTATTTCCCCAGATTTTGAATAAAATTGTTCACATAACATCAAAAAAATTTAAAATCAAACTGCTACATGAGTCACAGTGCCATCTCACAGGTGTACAATCACAATGGATCTCATTTACATATGACATCACAATGGGACGGGGTGGGAGATCTCTTCCCCTCCCTCCCATCCCCGTGCCTTTCCCCCACTCCCCCTTCGCCTTCCCCTCCTCTCTCTCTCTCCCCCTCCTCTCTCTCCACCTCTTCCCCCCTCCCCGCCACTCTTCCCCTCTCCTTCCCCCCCCTCTCTAACCCACTCACCCACCCTTCCCCCCTCCCCCTCTACCACCCCCTTCCCCTGTCTCCCCTTCACCCTCCCCATCCTCATCCCCCTCTCTCTACCTTCACCCCTCCCCCTTCCCTCCCCTCTCCTCCCCACTCTCTTCCCATCTGCCTCTCCGCACTCTCTTCCCATCTCCCCAACCCCTCCTCCCCCACCCTCACCCACCATCCCTCCCTCTCCTCCATACCCATCTCCCTCTGTCTCTTGCCCTTCTGCCTCTGCCCCTCTCTCTCTCTGTCTCTCCCCATTCTCCCTCTGCCCTCACTCTCTACCCCCCCCCCCCTCTCTAGACAAGCCTGCGAGTTGGGGGCTATGCGCCAGTGGATAGGGCGGTTATGGGGTAAAAGGAGCAAATTAATAATATTAAGGGGGGTAGTTAGCGTGTGTGCGGTGTGGTAGTTAGTGCGTGTGACGCCACATGCCGCCCCCCCCCAGCCCCCCCCCCGCAACCGCACGTTGGGGAACAGACCCAACGGGTCTGCACTTGGTCTAATGTTTATATAAAATTCTTACCTGACAATGCATCACACATCGTGTGCTTGTGTTGAATGGAAGTTGATCTGGGGTTTTGCAATCGGGTATGATCAGCAGCATGTTCGATGTATCGGCCATCTTCAAGTCATAGGTTTTATCCTCACTACACAATACAGCATGTTCATCCTTATCACCTCGAATAATCAATCTAAAAGCAGGAAACAACATGGAAAACTGATTACACAATGTTTAAACTGCCTTCAATCAAACATTTCCAACTTATTTGGAAATGTCAAAAACAAAATGTGTGTACTCGTCAGTTATCCAATGTAGCACAGGCCTAGAAAGTCCCAATTTGTAATTGATTGACGAATCATTTAAGATATCTGTGGAAAGGTTTTGATGGCCAATGTGG
>CM075977.1:99632941-99862274 GCA_038087875.1 Malacoraja senta
TGGGGTGCCGGATTTTGCGCCCGGCGTCGCGTGGTCTGGGCCAAAACTCCTCAGCTGGTCCGCCAGCTGGGCTTTGTGTGCAGTCCAGCACCCGGGCCAACCCGGTCAACGAATTGCCGTCGGGAATTTGTCCCTTAATTTGACCTTTTGTGCCTTATTTGGGAGTGAGAAAGTTGGCAACCCTAGGTGAGAGCTTCAACGTCCTTGGCATAAATATCATTAACAATTTGTCCCAGACCAATGCCTGTGCTTCCTCAGAAGATGAAGGGTGTTTGGTATGTCTCCAACAACTATCTTACCAGTCTATTGAATGGTCCTTTCATAAGCTCAGGGTGTAGTCCTGATCTTCTATCACTTGTAGCACTATATTCCACATGCTGGGACTTTTCTCTTTGTACTACCTGTTGTCCTTGTGTGTGGCTTGTTTGTACTCACGCGTGGTCTGTTTTGACTGGACCGCATGCAAACAAAGCTTTTTGGTGTCTCTTGGTATAAATGACAGTAATTGACCAACCAATACCAACGCCACCCCTCTGTACCGGAAATCTTGTTTAACTGCTCAATGGAAATGAATTAAATACCAAAAATAAAGGGGGAAGGTAATAAACAATCTTTGGCAAGATTTAAATGGCTCGGTTTCTCCAGGTAAATTAGGTTGAGTTAAATATACAATCAAGTATTGGTTGCCACATTATTCATGGCATAATTAGAAATAGTTAGGGAAAAAATAAAAAGAAGAAAATCAATCCTTTTGTTGATTCTATGCTCTTTACCTGTGGTGTCGTTGCATAAGTCAACAATTGTTCATCAAATTGAGATATGTGTTTATTTAAATATTTGGCAAATTAATATATATCAGAAAAACAATTTCATAAATATTGCAACTCACTGAGTTGATGAAGATCCCGTTGATACGTCCATTCTTAAGAATTTGTGTTATAATAATGCATTTTAGTAATTGAAGATGTAATGGGTTATGTTCTACTGTTTTTAAAAAGGATGAACTACATTCATGTTTTGGAATATTAATAATATACACTGGCATAAAATGCCTGGAAGTTGATTAACATTTCATGTGGATTGGGAGACTTTGTGATTTAAAATGAATGATGGAAACTTGGGAACTCTATCTTAGTTGGTGTGATTCTAAAGAAGTCCCTCAACATTCAATTGCAATACCTAACATTTATTTTATTGATTTATTCCATGATTTTATTTCTCTTGTCATGTTCCATATTCCTGCTTTGCAGTTTTCATTTCTAATTCATTTATTCATACAGTCCTGGCTCCTTTGCTTGGTCTGTGAGGAAGGAGCAGAGACTTGAAGAATTGAATATACAGAAAAGATTTGGTCAACATGAAGCTGAAAAAACAGTGCGAAATGGGGTCAGACAGACTTTTGAAAATCTGGCCTGTATCAGTGTGGGAACCTAGCTGCAGTAAATTTCCACCTGAGATATCTTTGCAGCACATCTTTCCTCACTATCACTGACACTGAGATAGTCAGACTATTCTGAGATACTATGTATTCGGGACAGTGTGGTGCAAGCCTAAACTGGGCCAGGGTCCTGAACTGATTATGGAACAGGAATTTGTAAAATATCAAAGAAACAAATATATATTTGAAAGTAGAACTGCCATGTAATTGGTTGTAATATCAATCTCTGGAAAGTTTACAGGGAAATGTATCAAAAGATGCCTTATGAGATGACCGTCAGCAATAACTTCAAACACCAACTATTGTAAAAGTAGACGCCAAGTTCATGATTAGGAGAAGAATGGCGCATTGAGCCCCTGCCAGATTTACCCCTCGCAGAGATTTGCTGAATAGAACGTGTGTTTTCGGAAGTTATGAAACCAGCTAATAAAGGTAATGAGTTGATGAGTTTTATCGAAATTACATAGTAAATCTCTGAGTTGTTTAAACTGATCACGATTAATAAAGAAGAATAAAGAAGTAACTGGTGTGGTTTGTCGTGTGCTGCAGTTAATTGGCGACACTGTGACTGACTTATTTTACCCCCAGTATCTAGTAACTTAGTTGATCTTGATTTGTGTGGCAGTCATAGCATTATTGATAATCTTAAATGCTAACCTCAGGTTATGTAAGGTATCATTTGGAACACATGGTGCAAACTGCTTATCCTCAAAGACAATGTGTGAGGATATTGAGAAAGAGCAAAGGCTCAGACTTGGCTTGTAATACATGTTATAATTGGTAGATAAAACGTTAGTTTAGTTTAGAGATACAGCATGGAAACAGGCACTTTGGCCCACCAAGCACACTGTCCATCAATCACCCATTCATACTAGTTCTTTGTTATCCCACTTTCTCATCCACTCCTGGCACATTAGGGCAATTTACAGAGGCCAATTAATCTACAAACCAGCATATCTTTGGAAAAGGGAGGAAACCCATTTAGCCACAGAGGGAGCATGCAAGCTCCACATAATCAGCACCCAAAGGCAGGATTGAACATGGAATAAAGGCACTGTGAGACAGCTGCTCTTACCAGCCGCTCTTCAATAAGCTTGAATCAATATAAAGATTCTAATGTCGTAAAGCAACTCGAAGTATGTCAGAAGCATTAAAAAAACAAGTCAAAGGAGTTATAAGAAAAAAATCAACCACGTTCCCATCAAACTTGAGAATCATGACAAGCCAGATCTGAGCCTCTACTCACTTGATCACTTAATGGGATAGGCACATTTTCCGTGTGGTAGCAGTCAATAGCAGGGAAATATTTTATAGAGGTCGTTTGAGGACTTTAAGAGTATTAAATTTGCAATGTTATTGGACAAGGAATCAATGGGAGTAAGCCAGTGCGGGGTTGATGGGTGAGCAGGACTTCGAAGAAGATTAAATTAGCTTAATTTTGTGTAACATTTTTCATATCAGAGAACGGAGAGAAAGGACAAGAAATATATTATCAGCCTGCAATATTATATTAATGTTTAATTGTCCAATAATAATTATGCAACATTAATAAGAGGTTCTATGCATAGGCTGGAGTTGTTAGTTCACTAAGTTTCTATAGTGAACTAGAAGGACTGAAGGAGACATCCTGCATATTCCAGCTGTCATGTAGAATAGCCCGAAATAGACACAAAATGCTGGAGTAACTCAGCGGGGCAGGCAGCATCTCTGGAGAGAAGGAATGGGTGATGTTTTGGGTCCAGACAGTCTGAAGAAGGGTCTTACCCTGAAATGTCATCCATTCCTTCTCTCCAGAGATGGTGCCTGACCCGCTGAGTTACTCCAGCATTTTGTGTCTATCTCAGGATAGCTTTTCCTTGTCCTCATTTTCCTTCCTTTAACTTTGTTGAATCGTCCTTCACAATTTCTGCCACCTTCGATGAAATTACACCACCAGATTCCTCTTCCCCTCCTGTCTCCTAACAGCATTCCCCTTCAAATGGCACTTTCCTAGTTGCTACATCTCCAACACAGGAGATGCAATACTAGTCTAGAGATATGGAAGGGTAAAATGTTAAAACGACAGATCAAATCAGATGATGATAAGGAAATATAGAATGGTTCATTGTTAGCTGAGGGGAAGGTGACAACACGGCATACAACCAGTAATATTTAATTACTCTGAAGAAGGGTCTCCACCCCGGAAACGTCGCCCATTCCTTCTCTCCAGAGACGCTGCCTGTCCCGCTGAGTTACTCCAGTTTTTTGTGTGTCTATCTTATATTTAATTAGGAGTTCAGTAGAACTGGTCGGAAACCTAGGATGGGGGATGGACGGAGAGAGAGGGAGAGCAAGGGTTGACTTGAAGTTAGAGAAGTGTTGTGAGCTGCCCACGCGAAATATGCTTGTTCAATAGCCCATTGAACTGGATTTAATAATAAATAATATCATACTACCCATCCAATCCGGAATTGGGAGCAAGGCACTGGTTTGAATGTTGAAAATCTTCCCATCTTGAGTCCAGTGAGCGGATTGACGTATTTGCCGGGACTGGAGCTGAAGGCGTGTGGGATTGGGTTGGAGGAGCTGGGCGGGGTTGGAGCGGGTCGTGGCCAGTTCCGTTGTAAATAGAGCCGAGCGAGAAACTTTCATGCGACAGGCAGGCAGGAGGCAGGGTGAGGCAGCCACTGGAATATTGCACGGAATATCGCCACCCCTTGTTTTGACAGAACGTAAGAAAACCAAGCAGCGTTTCGTGACTGAGTGACATGAACGCGATGCTAGCACAATCAATGGTGTTTTGTTTCATCTTCATGCGTACAGTCTTTAGTCGAGGAGGGGAAAAGCTTGATTGCATTTCGCATTTTAACGAGTCGAAGAGTGCATGGCATGAACCTTTCTACCAAAGGCATCGCTGTGTGGGGGGTGGGGAAATATATATCTGAGGTGATTCAGGAGATATATTTACATCGGCTGTAAGCGATGTTGTGGAATTTATGGCGTGGCAAGCAAGTTAAATGTGAGTGAATGAATTCTGCACAGCTATGTTGAGCAGAATACACCAGCTCTGCGTATTTGCAGTGCCTTATTGTTCCTCGGGTCGGCGTTAGGTCAGGAATTCGATTAACATTCCTTCCCATCTTAAAGCCGAGGAAAGATTCAATAGGAAATGGAATGCCTAATGTAATGGGCCGCGATGCTCACAGCCTTGGTTTATAAAGAACGGGTTGAACACAGACGGCGGAGATTTGAATTGGGGGTTAATGTGGTTTAACACCAGGGTAGTGCGGCGTGGCGTATCTGTCTGTGCAAATAGATGTGTTCTATTCAGGGAACCATTACGTTCGAGCAAAGTAACACCTAGAAATGTATTCCCCCACTCCAAGTGTCTGGTGTCGGCGTTGTAACTTCAGCATGTGATTTGTGCGGCTGTTGGCGACGAGGCTTTTGGTTGAAAGTGGAACATACAGACTAGTCTTTTTCCCTCTCTCTCTCTCTTCTCGCCTACAAGGCGCAGGAATCGTTCCCGGAGACTTCCTGGAAATGGAAGGCACTGGGAACACGGTGCAGAGGAACACTGCTGATCTGGAGCACATGGCTGAGGTTTTAATCACCGGGGAGCAACTAAGGTAGGACAAGACTGCCTGTATCCATCCAGGGCTGAGAGAACCTCTCCTGTCCGCCCTCTTTTTAAGCCGGACAGAAGAAGGCTTTTTTTTAAAAATGTGACTAACTTTTATTCATAGACAAGTTGAAATGTTACTGTGTGTTTTTGCCCGTTCGGCGGGGACTTGGAGTGGAACGCGCCTGTGGTTAATAGCAAAGCTGTTGACCACTGCCATGTATTGCATATGGATTTTAGCTTTGGTATTTTAATCGTGCTCATCTCTCAACTAGACAGTTTTTCTAGCTTGGGTATAATTCATAGGAAAATACTTTAATCAATCAATCAATTTTTATTTTTATAGCACATTTAAATCAACTGGCGTTGAACCAAGGAAGGATCAATCTCTAAAGTGAATGTAAATTTGAATACTATTTTGCTGGCAACTACATAGACTATTATTGTTATTATTTCACTATTCTTGTTTTTAATGTGTACGTGTGTGTGTATATACTTTAAAAAAAAATCATTTATTATATTGTTTACAGTGTACTGTGTTTACATATTCTGTTGAGCTCCTGCAAGTAAGAATGTCATTGTTCTATCTGGACGTGACATAATTATTCTATCTAAAACACTCTTGAATCTTGACCCTTGTTTATGATGCCAAAGTGTTTCTTCAGATTGCGGATGACATAGAGCTGGGTGGCAGTGTGAGCTGCGAGGAGGATGCTATGAGGCTGCAGGGTGACTTGGATAGGTGGGTGAGTGGGCAGATGCATGACAGATGCAGTATAATGTGGATAAATGTGAGGTTATCCACTTTGGTGGGCAAGAACAGTAAAGGCAGATTATTATCTGAATGGTGTCAGATTAGGAAAAGGGAAGGTGCAACGAGACCTGGGTGTGCTTGTACATCAGTCACTGAAGAGAGAGAAAAAGACTAGTCTGTATGTTCCACTTTCAACCAAAAGCCTCGTCGCCAACAGCCGCACAAATCACATGCTAAAGTTACAACGCCGACACCAGACAGTGAAGAAAGCAAATGGCATGTTGGCCTTCATAGCGAGAGGATTTGAGTTTAGGAGCAAAGAGGTCCTACTGCAGTTGTACAGGGCCATGGTGAGACCGCACCTGGAGTATTGTGTGCACATTTGGTCTTCTAATTTGAGTAAGGACATTATTGCTATTGAAGGAGTGCAGCGTAGGTTCACCAGGTTAATTCTCGGGATGGCGGGACTGACATATGATGAAAAAATGGGTTGACTGGGCTTGTATTCACTGGAATTTAGAAGGATGAGAGGGGATCTTATAGAAACACATAAAATTCTTAAAATTGGACAGGCTAAATGCAGGAAAAATGTTCCCGATGTTGGGTAGTCTCAATCCAGGGGTCACAGTTTAAGAATAAGGGGTAGTCCATTTAGGACTGAGATGAGGAAAAACTTTCACCCAGAGAGTTATGAATCTGTGGAATTCTCTGCCACAGAAGGCAGTGGAAGCCAAATTCACTGGATGTTTTTAAGAGAAAGTTAGATTTAGTTTCTTAGGGCTAAAGGAATCAAGAGATATGGGGGAAAAGCAGAGGTACTGATTTTAGATGATCAGCCATGATCATATTGAATGGCGGAGCTGGGTCGAATGGCCTACTCCTGCATCTATTTTTCCATGTTTCTTCCTGAAGTGTCAAGAACCAGCTCACCTGGGAGAACTGGGGAGCCCTTCCCAACCCCTTTTGGATCTATCTGTTTTTGTTAATTGCTAAAAATATTAGCTTCAATAACACCATTTATTTATATTTGTTCTCCAAGTTTGTGAGAATTGCATTTGGGTTCCTTTCGCTTAATAAAGAAATTCTGGTAGTACTTCGTATATTATAAACTGGTTAAAATTGTAAATCAGCAACTGTAAAATGAAAACTTAAATATCATTCAAATATAGTTAGTTCCACAGATATTATTCTTAATTTGTTGTTTCCATTGCCAGGTTGCTTTTGGCTAGCAGACCCCCCCCCCCCCCCCCCCCCCCCCCCCACCACCCAGCTGAACGGTGGTTACTTTTGGTAAACTGGAGTAGTTCTGTTGCTCAATGTCCAACCAGATAGAGCAGAAATACTGTTGAAAAGAGAATGATTCAGTTGTGTGATTAAAAAAAAAAAAAAAATTGGCTTGGTGCAAGGGAGTAAAGGACAAGTCGTAAGACTGTATCTAATACCAAGAAGCCCTATGGTCATTGCATTTGTGGGAAATGAGTGGTGCCTCTTTGTATTTACCAAAAATACTTTTTTTTAGATACTATTAAACTATTTTTTAAACAAGCTCATGTTGTGCAAATCCAAGATACAACTATTCAGCTTTATCATTTTGAAGGTGCAGTTATTGCAGCAGGTAACCAGACAATAATGAATTCCCAATTTTGCTGTTTGACTTGTACTAAAGTTGTTTATGTTGCCAGCAGGAAGTGGGTAAAATCAGATAATGGTTAAAGTTTTAATTTAGTCTTTCATATGCCTGGAGTTTAATGATGCTTTTGTATCCTTGGGGCTTATCCAACTAAAAAGTTTATTTTAGACATTTGCATTAAAGATGAATGTGCCAAGAATGCAAGAAAATGGAGAATGTGTCTGTCAAACCAGTAATCTTCCATCAGATATCAATTAAAACAACATTAAGTATTTTTGGCTTCTAGTATTCTTTCAAGGAATTATAAACCACGAGACCGTGGTCCAATCCCATCCCCTCAATGCGCGGTTACGGGGGGGGGGGGGTGCGGCATCACACACACACACTAACCCCCCCCCCCTTGATATATTAATATTATTCATTTGATGGGGATTAAGGGGTCGGGGGGGAGCGCGCGGCATCACAGGGGAGGGCTGGTCACCGAACGCAATTGTCCACCACTCACCCATAGGTCCCAATACTCACCACTCCCTAGAGAGGAGGGGGGGGTAGAGAGGGAGAGGGTAAAGACGGAGGCGGTAGAGAGGGAGGGGGGTTAGATAGGAGGGGGTAGAGAGGGAGGGGTGGACAATTTGTTCTATTTGATCTTATTTGATGGTGCACGCCATATTAATTGCTTTTGTGGAAACACGTGAAGGTTGCAATCTCCCACCCCTGTCCCATTGTGATGTCATATGTAAATGAGATCCATTGTGATTGGCCGGCTGTGAGATGGCACTGTGACATTATCAATGGAAAGTGCTGCAAGAGTCCCCACTGACAAACAGTTCATTTTTTAAAATAAACGATTAAAATTAAAAGACTTGGAAATATAGGTTGGAATGCGACGGGAAGATGTTTACCCCTTGAGGGGAAAAATGTGAGTAGTACGTGTGAAATGGGAAGGCTGTGGCCTAGCGTTGGGAAGAAGATACAAATTAAGGAGATTTTTTTAAAAGCCGACACAACCCTGCAAACACACAGACATTTAGAATGTTAAGAACAATGGGAAGAGTTTTCGTATAATATTGATATTGCTGTTGAAGATCTTCTGATATTTATATTCGACCATTAACAATTCATTTTAAATTGCCTATTTATGAGAATAGTTTGAAGTGTATACTGCATCCTGTTTTCACACAACCTGGCTCTCAACATCAGTAGGACCAAGGAACTGATTGTGGACTTTGGTAGGGGAAGGATGAGGACCCGCAATCCTGTTCATATCAATGGGACGATGGTGGAGAGGGTCAATAACTTCAAATTCCTGGGCGTGCATATTTCTGAAGATCTTTCCTGGACCCAGCACACTGATGTAATTATAAAGAAGGCACATCAGCGACTCTACTTCCTGAGAAGATTACGGAGATTCGGCATGTCGAAGAGGATTCTCCTAAACTTCTACAGGTGCACGGTAGAGAGCATTCTGACTGGTTGCATCGTGGCCTGGTTCGGCAACTTGAACGTCCAGGAGCGGAAAAGACTACAAAAGTTGTGACCACTGCCCAGTCCATCACTGGCTTTGACCTCCCCACCGTCGAAGGGATCTATCGTAGTCGCTGCCTCAAAAAGGCAGCCAAAATCATCAAGGACCCACACCATCCTGGCCACACACTTATCTCACCGCTGCCATCAGGAAGAAGGTACAGGAGCCTGAAAACTATCGTCCCAGTTCAGGAACAGCTTCTTCCCTGCAGCCATCAGGCTATTAAACACAACAACGAACAAGCTCTGAGTTCTGAATTGCAAAAGACTATATTATTATTGCACTTTATTTGTTATTTATTGAACTTTTTCTTTTTTTCTCTCTTCCCCCGTTATGTACTATGTTTATATATTCACATATTCTGTTGTGCTGCAGCAAGTAAGAATTTCATTGTCATATCTGGGACATATGACAATAAAACACTCTTAATATTTATATATTTTCAATTAAGTCAAATGTTGCCATTTGAGCTGATTGTCAGAGCTATTAAACTTAATATCTGATCAATACTTAACACCTGGGGTTAGCTTTGAAATGAGTTTTGGTAGTCTCCAATTTTCATTTTAATAAATTCTGACATTTGAAATTTATTTTCAAAGCTAACATTTTTGTACTGGTTTGGGTTCAAAAGAAAACATGGAACTGACCTGTGTATCTATGCTCTTAAAGAGATTGTGTTCAGGTACACAAGCCTGAATTCATCTGTATTTTTATGTTTTATTGATGCGTCCAAGGCATTTGATAGAATTAATCATGAACAATTGTTTGTAAAATTGTTAGATAGAGGTGCCCTAAATTCTTAGTGAGAATTTTAGTGTTTTGGTATGCCCATCAAACGTTTCAGGTTAAATGGGACAATGTTGTATCTGCTCCATTCTGTGTTAGTAACGGAGTGCGGCAAGGCGGAATTTTGTCTCCTATTTTATTTAATGTTTATATGGTTGAATTGTCAAATCAGTTAAATAGGTTAAAAACTGGCTGTCTTGTGGGCAACACTATTTTTAATCATCTTATGTATGCAGATGACCTGGTCATGCTCTGTCCATATAGTGTTGGGCTGCAGCAGATGCTGAAGGTGTGCTCTCGGTATGGCCTTGATTATGACATAAAGTATAGATACATAGATACATAGAAAATAGGTGCAGGAGTAGGCCATTCGGCCCTTTGAGCCTGCACCGCCATTCAATATGATCATGGCTGCACATCTAACTCAGTATCCCGTACCTGCCTTCTCTCCATACCCCCTGATCCCCTTAGCCACAAGGGCCACATCTAACTCCCTCTTAAATATAGCCAATGAACTGGCCTCAACTACCCTCTGTGACAGAGAGTTCCAGAGATTCACCACTCTCTGTGTGAAAAAGTTTTTCCTCATCTCAGTCTTAAAGGATTTCCCCCTTATCCTTAAGCTGTGACCCCTTGTCCTGGACTTCCCCAACATCGGGAACAATCTTCCTGCATCTAGCCTGTCCAACCCCATAAGAATTTTGTACGTTTCTATAAGATCCCCTCTCAATCTCCTAAATTCTAGCGAGTATAAGCCAAGTCTATCCAGTCTTTCTTCATATGAAAGTCCTGACATCCCAGGAATCAGTCTGGTGAACCTTGTCTGCACTCCCTCTATGGCTATAATGTCCTTCCTCAGATTTGGAGACCAAAACTGTATACAATACTCCAGGTGTGGTCTCACCAAGACCCTGTACAACTGCAGTAGAACCTCCCTGCTCCTATACTCAAATCCTCTTGCTATGGAAGCCAACATACCATTCGCTTTCTTCACTGCCTGCTGCACCTGCATGCCTACTTTCAATGACTGGTGTACCATGACACCCAGGTCTCGCTGCATCTCCCCATTTCCTAATCGGCCACCATTTAGATAATAGTCTGCCTTCCCGGTTTTGCCACCAAAGTGGATAACCTCGCATTTATCCACATTATACTGCATCTGCCAAACTTTTGCCCACTCACCCAGCCTATCCAAGTCACCTTGCAGTCTCCTAGCATCCTCCTCACAGCTAACACTGCCCCCCAGCTTAGTGCCATCCGCAAACTTGGAGATGTTGCTTTCAATTCCCTCATCCAGGTCATTAATATAAATTGTAAATAGCTGGGGTCCCAGCACTGAGCCTTGCGGTACCCCACTAGTCACTGCCTGCCATTGTGAAAAGGACCCGTTTACTCCTACTCTTTGCTTCCTGTTTGCCAGCCAGTTCTCTATCCACATCAATACTGAACCCCCAATACCGTGTGATTTAAGTTTGTATCCTAATCTCTTATGTGGTACCTTGTCGAAAGCCTTCTGAAAGTCCAGATACAACACATCCACTGGTTCTCCCCTATCCACTCTACTCGTTACATCCTCGAAAAATTCTATAAGATTCGTCAGACACGATTTACCTTTCATAAATCCATGCTGACTTTGTCCAATGATTTCACCACTTTCCAAATGTGCTGCTATCCCATCTTTAATAACTGACTCTAGCAGTTTCCCCACTACCGATGTTAGACTAACTGGTCTGTAATTCCCCGTTTTCTCTCTCCCTCCCTTCTTAAAAAGTGGGGTTACGTTTGCTACCCTCCAATCCTCAGGAATTACTCCAGAATCTAAAGAGTTTTGAAAAATTATCACTAATGCATCCACTATTTCTGGAGCTACTTCCTTAAGTACTCTGGGATGCAGCCTATCTGGCCCTGGTGATTTATCGGCCTTTAATCCATTCAATTTACCCAACACCACTTCCCGACTAACCTGGATTTCACTCAGTTCCTCCATCTCCTTTGACCCGCGGCCCCCTGCTATTTCCGGCAGATTATTTATGTCTTCCTTAGTGAAGACGGAACCAAAGTAGTTATTCAATTGGTCCGCCATATCCTTGTTCCCCATGATCAATTCACCTGTTTCTGACTGCAAGGGACCTACATTTGTTTTAACTAATCTCTTTCTCTTCACATATCTATAAAAACTTTTGCAGTCAGTTTTTATGTTCCCTGCCAGTTTCCTTTCATAATCTATTTTCCCTTTCCTAATTAAGCCCTTTGTCCTCCTCTGCTGGTCTCTGAATTTCTCCCAGTCCTCTGGTATGCTGCTTTTTCTGGCTAATTTGTACGCATCATCTTTTGCTTTGATACTATCCCTGATTTCCCTTGTTATCCACGGATGCACTACCTTCCCTGATTTATTCTTTTGCCAAACTGGGATGAACAATTTTTGTAGTTCATCCATGCAATCTTTAAATGCCTGCCATTGCATATCCACCGTCAACCCTTTTAGAACTAATTGCCAGTCAATCTTGGCCAATTTACGTCTCATACCCTCAAAGTTACCTTTCTTTAAGTTCAGAACCGTTGTTTATGAATTAACAATGTCACTCTCCATCCTAATGAAGAACTCAACCATATTATGGTCACTCTTGCCCAAGGGGGCACGCACAACAAGACTGCTAACTAACCCTTCCTCATTACTCAATACCCAGTCTAGGATAGCCTGCTCTCTCGTTGGTTCCTCTACATGTTGGTTTAGATAACTATCCCGCATACATTCCAAGAAATCCTCTTCCTCAGCACCCCTGCCAATTTGATTCACCCAATCTATATGTAGATTGAAGTCACCCATTATAACTGTTTTGCCTTTGTTGCACGCATTTCTAATTTCCTGTTTGATGCCATCCCCAACTTCACTACTACTGCTAGGTGGCGTGTACACAACACCCACCAGCGTTTTCTGCCCCTTAGTGTTTCGCAGCTCTACCCATACCGATTCCACATCCTCCAAGCTAATGTCCTTCCTTTCCACTGCGTTAATCTCCTCTCTAACCAGCAACGCTACCCCACCTTTTCCTTTCTCTCTATCCCTCCTGAATATTGAATATCCCTGGATGTTCAGCTCCCAGCCTTGGTCACCCTGGAGCCATGTCTCCGTGATCCCAACTATATCATAATCATTAATAGCTATCTGCACGTTCAACTCATCCACCTTATTACGAATGCTCCTTGCATTGAGACACAAAGCCTTCAGGCTTGTTTTTACAACGCTCTTACCCCTTATACAATTATGTTGAAAAGTGGCCCTTTTTGATTTTTGCTCTGGATTTGTCTGCCTGCCACTTTTACTTTTCACCTTGCTACCTATTGCTTCCGCCCACATTTTACACCCCTCTGTTTCTCTGCTCACCCATTTAAGAACCCCACCACCTCTTATTCTCTGTTTATTATTGTTTTCTTCTTTTACCCCCACATGTTGGGTCGGAGTGCTTTCCTTCTCTGCCTCCTGCCTCACACACTGTCTAATAGCATTCTCTATTTGAGTCCCTCCCCCCAACCATTCTAGTTTAAAGTCTCCCCAGTAGCCTTTGCAGATCTCCCCGCCAGGATATCGGTCCCCCTCAGGTTCAAGTGCAACCCATCCTTTTTGTACAGGTCGAACCTTCCACAAAAGAGGTCCCAATGATCCTGAAATTTGAATCCCTGCCTTCTGCACCAGTCCTTCAGCCACGCATTTATCCTCCACCTTGCTCCATTCCTACTCTCACTGTCGCGTGGCACAGGCAGTAATCCCGAGATTGTTACCTTTGCTGTCCTTCTCTTTAACTCCCCTCCTAACTCCCTAAATTCTCCTTTCAGGACCTCTTCTCTTTTTTTACCTATGTCATTGGTACCTATATGTACCACGACCTCGGGCTCCTCTCCCTGCCCTTTCAGGATATCTTGGACACGTTGAGACACATCACAGACCCTGGCACCAGGGAGGCAAACTACCATCCGGGTCTCCCGACTGCGTCCACAGAATCGCCTGTCTGACCCCCTAACTATAGAGTCCCCTATTAGTATTGCCCTCTTCTTTTCCTTACCCTTCTGAGCAACAGGACCGGTCTCTATACCGGAGGCCCGGCTGCTGTCGCTACCCCCAGATAGGCTGTCCCCCGAACAGTGCTCAAACAGGAGTACTTATTGTCAAGGTGTACAGCCACCGGGGTACTCTCTAGTCCCTGCCTGTGCCCCTTGCCTCTCCCAACCGTGATCCACTTACCTGCCTCCTGTGGTCTTGGAGTGGCCACCTCCCTGTAACTCCTCTCAATGACTTTCTCGCTCTCCCTGACCAGACGGAGGTCATCGAGCTGCTGCTCCAGGTTCCTAATACGGTCTATTAGGAGCCCCATCTCGATACACCTGGCGCAGATGTGGACGTCTGGAGGGCTATCAGACTCCATGACTTCCCACATCTGACATCCAGAACAGTAAACTGCTCTGGCCCTCATACTCCCCTGACCCTGGATACAATACAAAACAAACTGCTACAATACAAAACAAACTGATACAATACAGTACAATCAGCAGGGATCTGACTCCCAATCAGCTGCACCCTCTTGTCTGCTTCCGCCAATCAGCGGCTTCCTCAAACCCACTTGTTTTTGAAGTGGAACTTGGAACGTTGCAGATTTCGGCTCCTCCTCCCTCTGCGACCGCTCCAACGGCTCTCGGGCCTCTGTAGAAGCAAGCCCCGCGCTCCACTTTAAATCCTACCGCTCGGGTGTAGCTCCTCCCTCTGCGACCTCTCCAACGGCTCTCGGGCCTCTCATATAATGCTAAGAAAAGCCGCATAATGATAGTTAGAAGCGTTGAGGACAGGAAATCAACTTTTCCGACTTTTTATTTGTCAGACAGTCCTCTTGCTGTGTGTGAGAAAATTAAATACCTAGGTCATGTCATATCCGATGACTGGACGGATGACAAAGACCTCGACCGACAGCGCTGTCACATTTATCTTCAAGCTAACATGCTTATAAGGAAGTTTTCTATGTGCTCTGACTCTGTGAAGTGTTCACTGTTCAGAACCTACATCACACCGTTATATACTGCTCAATTGTGGTCTAATTATAAGAAAAAGAGTATGCAGAGGCTCAAGGTAGCATACAATGATGCAATGAGGTTGCTACTTCGTGTCCCTAGATGGCATAGTGCCAGTCAATTGTTTGTGTCCACTAGAGTGCCAACCTGTGAGGCACTCTTAAGACAGCTGATGTTTAGTTTTATGTGTCGCCTGGATAAGTCAGAGAACCACATAATTGAAGCCCTAGTCAGCCCTCTGAAAAGCTGCTGTAGATTAACTTCTAGGCTAAGACGGCATTGGTGCAATAGCTTGTATATAGATAGATAGATAAACATTTATTGTCACGTACACCAATTGGTGCAGTGAAATTTGACTTGCCATGCAGCACACAAATAAAGATAACACCAAAGAATTTAACAATAAACATAAAAACATCCCCCTACAATGGTTCCCACTGTGGGGGAATGGCAGCAAAGTCCAGTCCCATCCCCAGTTCACCCATAGTCGGGGCCTTTTGAGGCCTCTGCAGTCGCCGATATGGCAGCCCGATGCTTCAGGCCCTCTCGCCGGATGATGAAGCTCTGGCGTCGGGTGAACACTCTCAGCGGCCCGGAGTGTCTGGAGCGGCCGCTACCTCCCATGAGACCGCGGCTCCCGAAGTCCACGAGCCGCGCTGGTCGGAGCTCCGACTCTGGCGACCTCGACGTGAGATCCCAGGCTCCGCGGTGTTTAGGGTTCAGCGCCGCCCGCGGCTGGAAGCTCCGCAGACCGTTGACCGTAGACCACAGACCGCAGCTCCGCGATGTTGGTGCCGGCTGTCACAGCACTCCGGAGCTTGCTGCACGGCGACCCGGGTTAGGCATCGCCTGCTCCGCGATGGTGCTTCAGCTTATCTTATAGGCTAATATGCAATTTTATATGTATTTTTGTATCTCCTTATACTGTTTGTTGTGTTCTATGGACCTGTGTCTGAAATAAAGCTTTTATTATTATTTTATTTCCTTTACTTTGAATTTTTGATGTGTTTATAGTGGTAAGTGTATAGTGGTGACGCAGGAAGAGCGGGTGGTGAAGATGTTGGTTGGCATGCTTGCCTTCATTGGTCAGGCTACTGAGTACAAGAGATCGGGCATCATGTTACAGCTGTTCAAGATGTTAATATGTCATTAAACTGGAAAGGATGGAAAAAATGGTTAATGAGGATGTTACTGGATTGGAGGCTTTGAGCTATAAGGTGAGGCAAGATAGGCAGGGTTTTTTTCCCCCTGGAGCATAGGAGATTAGGGGGTGACCTTGTAGAAGTATATAAAATCATGAGGGGCAAAGTTAAGGTGAACAGCCCATTGCCCTGTTAGTGTCATGCTTCATGTAAAATGAGTTTGGAGCATGGGGCCGCCTTGATCTAATTTCTTCTCGACTTTGTTTATGTTGGAATAGAATCTTTCCAGGTGTCATTAACCTTGCAAACATGTCTGCTCCTCACAGACAAGACTCTTATTTTTAAAAATAGCATACACTAGAATGGGCTTCTGTGGCTATGAATTTCAATCGGTCTAATGCTAAATAAATACAAAGTGCTGGAAAAAACTCCACTTATCAGATGGCATCTGTGGGAAATAAAATAGTCAGCATTTCAGGTTGTTAACTTTTCGTAAGAATGGGTAAAGAGATGCGATTTTCCTAATGAAAATCAACTTGCATCTCTCTTTCTAGGTCCCAATGAGAAGTCTCAGACTATTTCTCTTCATAGATGTCTACTGAATTGTTCCAGCATTTTCTATTTTTATTTCAAATTTTCAGCATCTGCTGTTTTTGCTTTTAATCAGAAGCCTAATCATCTTGAGTCTGCAAGAAACTAGGTTTTATCAGTTTATTGTGTGATTGCTATTTTCTGTATTATGGTGTCCAAATGATGGACTTCCTTGGGAACGTGCATGGGCCTGAATTAGGAGGAATCATTAAATTTCTGCACAGAATTCCTTGGAAATTGGTATATATATATATATGAGCAGACCTATTTAAATGCTGAAGGGTATACCAGTGTTATACCTGTGAATCTGACAGTCTTCCCTGACTCTCAGTCTGAAGAAGGGTCTCGACCCGAAACATCACCCATTCCTTCTCTCCAGAGATGCTGCCTGTACTGTTGACTTAAGGGCCTCTCCCACTTTCCCAAGTTACTCACGAATTCTCCCGAGTTTTCCCCTTGATTCAAACTCGGAGATGCCAGCCGTAGGTACTCGGGGCTATTTTATTTTTAACTCGTGGACATTTTTCAACATGCTGAAAAAACGTCCCGACTTACCTGATGCCCCGAGTACCTACGGCTGGCGTTACAAGCCGCTACGAAATATCTACGGACTCCTACGGACATTCTCCGAGTTTGATTCAAGGGGAAAACTCGGGAGAATTCGTGAGTAACTCGGGGAAAGTGGGACAGGCCCTTTACTCCTACACTTTGTGTCTATCTTCGGTGTAAGCCAGGATCTGCAGTTCCTTCCTATACCCGGTATATGGTTTGTGAAATCTGTCAACTTTCTCTTCGACTATCTAAAGGAATTTAGCTAATGGAGAATCATCACTTGCATCATTTAAAAAGGGATAACTTATGGATAAGTGCAACAATTAGTGAAGAACCTCATGATTACAAAGGACATCTAATGATGTAATTGAAAGTGTATTGCTTCTGATCTTGTAACAATGTATCCTATGACTTTCCCTTCTTTACTCCTTGTACACTCACGACTGTGCAACCATGTACAAATGCAATTTACAAATTCATAGAGGACACCACCATTGTGGGCCGGATATCAAATAATGATGGGTCGGAGTACAGGAAGATGATTGAGAACCTCGTGTCCTGGTGTCGAGACAACAACCTTTCTCTCAATGTCAGCAAGACAAAGGAGATAGTGAACAACTTCAGGAAGCGAACCTCGGTGGGCATTGATGGCGCCGAAGTAGAGATGGTTGAAATTTATAAATTCCTATGAGTAAATATCACCAACAACTTCTCCTGGACCACCCTTATTGAAGCAAAGACCAAGAAAGCACATCAACGCCTCTTCTTCCTCAGAAGGCTCGGGATGTTCAGCATGTCTCCCTCACCAACTTCTGCAGATGCACCATAGAAAGCATTTTATCAGGATGCATCACATCTTGGTTTGGGAACAGCTCCATCTGAGAGCTCAAGAAATTACAGTGAATTGTGGACACAGCCCAGACCATCACACAAACCAACCTCCCTTCCATTGACTCCATTTATACCTCGCGCTGCCTCGACAAGGCCAGCAGCATAATCAAGGACCAGTCACAGCCTGGCCTTTCGTTTTTCTCCCATTGGGCAAAAGGTATAGATGTGTGAAAACACACACCTCCAGATTCAGGGACAGTTTCTTCCCAGTTGTTATCAGGCAACTGAATGACCCTACCACAACCAGAGAGCAGTCCTGAACTACTATCTACTTCATTGTTGACCCTCAGACTATGCTTGATCAGACTTTACTGGCTTTATCTTGCACTATATGTTATTGTTGCACTAGGAGCAAAGTTGTACAGGGCACTAGTGAGACCACACCTGGAGTATTGTGTGCAGTTTTGGTCCCCTAATTTGAGGAAGGACATTTTTGCTATTGATGTTGAGCAGTGTAGGTTTACAAGGTTAATTCCCGGGATGGCAGGACTGTCATATGCTGAGGGAATGGAGCAGCTGGGCTTGTATACTCTGGAGTTTAGAAGGATGAGAGGGTATCTTATTGAAACATATAGATATAGTTTTGGACACGCTAGAGGCAGGAAACATGTTCCCGATGTTGGGGGAGCCCAGAACCAGGGGCTACAGTTTAAGAATAAGGTGTAACCATTTAGAACGAACCCGAGGAAACACTTTTTCTCACAGAGAGTTGTGAGTCTGTGGAATTCTCTGCCTCAGATGGTGGTGGAGGCCGATTCTCTGGATACTTTCAAGAGAGAGCTAGATAGGGCTCTTGAAGATAGCGAAGTCAGGGGACATGGGGAGAAGGCAGGAACGGGATACTGATTAGGGATGATCAGCCATGATCACATTGAATGGCAGTGCTGGCTCGAAGGGCCGAATGGCCTACTCCTGCACCTATTGTCTATTCCTTTATGTATCTATACACTGTAAATGGCTTGATTTTAATCATGTATTGTATTTCCGCTGACTGGTTAGCACAAAAGCTTTCCACTGTACATCTACACTTGACAAATTAATTAATGGCACAATGTTCCCTATGTTTTATAGTATAACTTGCACAAGGTGGAAAATAGAATATTTATTTGCCAAGTTATGGTTATAAGAACTGGCAGTCTACATGTTACAACTTCAAAAGTAAACTTAATCTGACTGTCAATGCATATCTGTGGCCATTCACATACTTTCAAATCCCATCTCTTAATCATTATCCAGAGACCACACTTTAAACTATGTGCATGGGTTCAAATGTGTACTGACAAAATAATTAAGTGTAGATGTAATGCTGTTGACAAATAGCCTGCCAACATTTAGCTTCCTTGCCAAGTTAGTTGTTGTATCTTTCATTCCACATCAACATTTAGAAATTTGTACTGCAAAAAGTAGAGAATACCGGGCCATTGCTCAATGTAATGGACAAAATACTCGAGACAATGCGATTTGTATTGCTCTTTCATAATCATGTCTAGTAGAATATCGACATCTAAAGAAGATGGCCATAACTTATCCTATCTTACCTCGTGCTATTTTTTTCCATTCTTGGCAACAACTGGAAAATTCTGAGAAGTGGAAAACTGGAAAAGTAAAGTTGCTGCCTCAACGCCAGAGACCCGGGTTTGATCCTGACTATGGGTGCTGTCTGTACAGAGTTTGTATCTTCTCCGAGACCTGGTGGGTTTTCTCTGGGTGCTCCGATTTCTTCTCGCATTCCAAAGACATGCAGGTTTGTAGGTTAATTGGCTTCTGTTCCCCCGTTATGTACTATATTTACATACTCACATATTCTGTTGTGCTGCAGCAAGTAAGAATTTCATTGTCCCGTCCGGGACAGATGCCAATAAAACACTCTTGACTTGACTCTTGTCGTAAATTGTCCCTAGTGTGCAGGATAGGGCTAGTGTGCGGGTGATCGTTGGTCAGCGCGGACTGGTTGGACCGAAGAGCCTGTTTCCATGCTGCATCTCTAAACTAAACTAAACCTTGTAAATCTCTACTTCACCTCCTCCAACGCAACCACATCTTGCTTTAATGTAGCAACCAGAACCACAGTAACTGAGCTGTGGTCATAATAATTTTGTATAAAGTTCTGGAATGATCTTGTATTCTTTGCTTTGGCTTAGTATTTTCAGAAACAAGCACCTTTTTTTTTTTGTAACCATCAGATTAACCTGCTCTGTTATGTTGGCATATTCTTCTAAATCCTACTTCCTCCACACTACTCAATACCTTACCATTTATTGCCCATTTCCTTGCCTTGTTGTACCTCTCTGAATATATCGCCTCGCACTTCTCAGAATTTTGAATTCCATTAGTCACTTCTTTGCACACTCACGAGGCCTTCTGTATAGAGTCATAGAGTGATACAGCATGCAAACAGGCCATTTGGCCCAACCTGCCCACACCGGCCAACATGTCCCAGCTACATTAGGCCCACCTGCCCGTGTTTGGTCCATATCCCTCCAAACCTGTCCCATCCATGTATCCGTCTAACTGTTTCTTAAACGTTGGGATAGTTCCTGCCTCAACTATCTCCCCTGGCTGCTTGTTCCATACACCCACCACCCTTTGTGTGAAAATGTTACCCTTCAGATTCCTATTAAATCTTTTCCCCTTCCCCTTGATCTTAAACCTTTGGTCCTCTATTCACCTACTCTGGGCAAGCGACTTTGCATCTACCCAATCTATTCCTCTCATGATTTTATATACTTCCTATGTATCTTCCTATAGACTAAAACTTTACTTTTTGCTGGTAGCCATGTTGTAGTGAGGCCATATATGAAATACTAAATGGGGGGGGGGGAAACCAAGCAGGAGAAGAGTTGCATCGGAATCTTGCATCAGATCACGAGAACTGGATAAAATTAATCCGAGGTGGTTAAAAGGAAGAAATAACAGGAGAAATCTCATAGATGCTGCCTCGCCCGATGTGTTTCTCCAGCATTTTTGTCTACCTTTCA
The DNA here is from genome assembly GCA_038087875.1 of Malacoraja senta. Taxonomy (NCBI): domain Eukaryota; kingdom Metazoa; phylum Chordata; class Chondrichthyes; order Rajiformes; family Rajidae; genus Malacoraja; species Malacoraja senta. Next base: position 99,653,888 of record CM075977.1, read on the forward strand.
TTTTTCCAGCATCTGCAGTTCTTTCTTTTAAATAATTACCAGGAGACAATCATTTTTCACATTTTTTTTAATGTGTGGTGCTAGAAGATTGGAGGACATATGATACTGTATCCTTTAAAAAGAAACAAAGTGCCCAGTTACATTAATTTCAGTGGTTGATTACCATAAAGCGCCAGTCTTGTTGAGCATGACTAGACGCGTTGCACAATTAAAATAAATTTTCTCTTGGCCAATCCTTGTAAGATATTCAAACCTCATTTATGGATGTGCATATGTTGTAGGGGATTAATAGCTGAGCCCCTATTAACAGCTGAACTCAGTAATAATAGTTTACAGTCACAGAACAGCCATCACCTTTACAATTTGTGATTTTTTGTTGTTGAATCCTTTAGTTTAGAGATACAGCACGGAAACAGGCCTTTCGGCCCACTGTGTCCGCACTGACTAGCGATCATAGAAACATAGAAATTAGGTGCAGGAGTAGGCCATTCGGCCCTTCGAGCCTGCACCGCCATTCAATATGATCATGGCTGATCATCCAACTCAGTATCCTGTACCTGCCTTCTCTCCATACCCTCTGACCCCTTTAGCCACAAGGGCCACATCTAACTCCCTCTTAAATATAGCCAATGAACTGGCCTCGACTACCCTCTGTGGCAGAGAGTTCCAGAGATTCACCACTCTCTGTGTGAAAAAAGTTCTTCTCATCTCAGTTTTAAAGGATTTCCCCCTTATCCTTAAGCTGTGACCCCTTGTCCTGGACTTCCCCAACATCGGGAGCAATCTCCCTGCATCTAGCCTGTCCAACCCCTTAAGAATTTTGTACGTTTCCATAAGATCCCCTCTCAATCTCCTAAATTCTAGAGAGTATAAACCAAGTCTATCCAGTCTTTCTTCATAAGACAGTCCTGACATCCCAGGAATCAGTCTGGTGAACCTTCTCTGCACTCCCTCCGCACATTAACTCTATCCAACACACACGAGGGGCAATTTTCATTTATACCAAGCCAATTAACCTACAAACCTGTACGTCCTAGGATTTTTCAATTTTGATTATACTGCCAAGTGGTAGTAATGCAAAATAATATTACAGTACGATAATGGAATAATTGAGTGAGGTAGAGTTATGGGTAAGAGTTCATGGGCATCTGATACAGGATGTTTACTCCAAAAACATGGACAGTTCCTAGTGCGTAACAACCCCTCCATTTAACCCCCCTTATTTATTGGATTGGAAAAAGTCATCAAATCGATCCGGTAGCCCTGAACATGTCTACAGGCTGGTTAGTTTAATGGCAACAATAGGATCAATATGAATACATGTGGGGGGAAAATGGACCTCTCAGGAATCAAAGTGATCACCTCTTTGTGGAGCCACAGGACATGGGCAAGGTCCTCAACAGGGCCGTATTAACAGTATTATAGGCCCCCGGGCAAAGCAGTGCACTGGGGCCCCTACCTACATATTTAGTTTTCGTTCCTGTTTTTTCACATTGCTATAATCTGAATCTGGACACTTACTCCTGGCTTTCAATTCGGATTCACTAAATTTGTCTCTAATTTCCTGAAGATAGGTTTTCAGAGACTCGAGAAGATTCATGGCAACAAGTATGTTCACATCCTCTGCCTGCAGGACCTTCCTTGTTTTGTTCACTCTTTCAAGAATGTCATTCCAAAGAATTGTGAGAAAGATCATTTCCAGGTTCTCCATTTTCTCGCTCAATCCTTCTGCCTCTCGCCTTGCGTTCACTTCCTGTTCAGTGTCAGCTGATACAGAATCCAGTGTGTATTTAATTTTCTCCAAACCCCCATGCAGACCATGAACAGCATCAAAATGTGACGACCAACTCGTGTCGGACAGACGCTTGACCACAACATTTTTTCCTAAAGATGATGCCAGAGCATTCCATCGATATACAGAAACAGAGAAAAAGGAATACAGACACTGAACAAAGTCAAAGAATTTTACAGTCTGCAGACAACACTCTGCCGCTTTTACTCCCACCAAGTTCAGGCTGTGTCCAGCACAGGGGACATAGATGACAAACTCATTCACTTGATGAATCCGTGCTTGCAATCCAGTATAGCGTCCAGACATATTTGAGGCATTGTCATATGACTGACCACGGCAGTTTGATAGTGGAGTTTTGTTCTCATTATCTTTAGTAAAACACATGCTCAATATGCTTTTTCCAATAACAAATATTTATAGTTTAGTATAGTATTTATATATTGACAGCAAGCCACAACATACAAAGATTAGTATGGGGCCCCTATGCTTGTGGGGCCCCGGGCAACTGCCCAGCGTGCCCATGCATGAAGATGGCCCTGGTCCTCAATGAGTATTTTTCTTCTGTATTTACTGAGGAGAATGACAGGAGGACTGAGGAACTTGGGGCAGTCAATGTAAGTGTGTTGAGAGCAGTCAGTGTTACCGTCGAAGAGGTGCTGAAGGTAATATTGTGTATGAAGGTAGACAAATCTCCAGGGCTTGATCAGATATATCCAAGGACATTGTGGGAAACCAGAAAGAAAATTGCAGGAGCCCTGGTTGATCTTTTAAGAGTTGTCTTTAAATACAGGCGAGGTGCCGGGAGGGGGTTAAATATTGTTCTGTGTTTGCACAACTTTCAAAATTCCCCCCCACTATTCTGTTCAGTGATGTATGATGCCAATCTTGTAGTTTGTTACCCTCTCTGCATCTGTGCTGGTGCCATGTGTCTCCATGTACAGTACCCTCCATAATGTTTGGGACCCATCATTTATTTATTTGCCTCTGTACTCCACAATTTGTGATTTGTAATAGAAAAAAATCACATGTGGTTAAAGTGAACATTGTCAGATTTTATTAAAGGGTATTTTTATACGTTTTGGTTTCACCATGTAGAAATTACAGCTGTGTTTAGTCCCCCCATTTCAGGGCACCATAATGTTTGGGACGCATTGCGTCACAGGTGTTTGTAATTGCTCAGGTGTTTAATTGCCTCCTTAATGCAGGTGTAAGAGAGCTCTCAGCACCTAGTCTTTCCATCACCTTTGGAAACTTTTATTGCTGTTTATCAACATGAGGACCAAAGTTGTGCCAATGAAAGTCAAAGAAGCCATTATGAGACTGAGAAAGAAGAATAAAACTGTTAGAGACATCAGACGAACATTAGGCTTACCAAAATCAACTGTTTGGAACATCAAGAAGAAAGAGAGCACTGGTGAGCTTACTAATCGCAAAGGGATTGGCAGGCTAAGGAAGACCTCCATAGCTGATGACAGAAGAATTCTCTCTCTAATAAAGAAAAATCCCCAAACACCTGTCTGACAGATCAGAAACACTCTTCAGGAGTCAGGTGTGGATTTGTCAATGACTGCTGTCTGCAGAAGATTTCATCAACGGAAATACAGAGGCTACACTGCAAGATGCAAACCACTGGTTAGCCACAAAACTAGGATGGCCATGTTACAGTTTGCCAAGAAGTACTTAAAAGAGCAACCACAGTTCTGGAAAAAGGTCTTGTGGACAGATGAGACGAAGATTAACATATCAGAGTGATAGCAAGAACAAAGTATGGAGGAGAGAAGGAACTGCCCAAGATCCAAAGCATACCACCTCATCTGTGAAACACGGTGGTGGGGGTGTTATGGCCTGGGCATGTATGGCTGCTGAAGGTACTGGCTCACTTATCTTCATTGATGATACAACTGCTGATGGTAGTAGCATAATGACTTCTGAAGTGTATAGACACATCCCATCTGCTCAAGTTCAAACAAATGCCTCAAAACTCATTGGCTGGTGGTTCATTTTACAGCAAGACAATGATCCCAAACATACTGCTGAAGCAACAAAGTAGTTTTTCAAAGCTAACAAATGGTCAATTCTTGAGTGACCAAGTCAATCACCCGATCTGAACCCAATTGAGCATGCCTTGTATATGCTGAAGAGAAAACTGAAGGGGACTAGCCCCCAAAACAAGCATAAGTTAAAGATGGCTGCAATACAGGCCTGGCAGAGCATCACCAGAGAAGACACCCAGCAACTGGTGATGTCCATGAATCGCAGACTTCAAGCAGTCATTACATGTAAAGGATATCCAACAAAATACTAAACATGACTACTTTCATTTACATTACATTGCTGTGTCCCAAACATTATGGTGCCCTGAAATGGGGGAGGGGGGACTATGTATAAACACTGCTGTAATTTCTATATGGCGAAACAAAAATGTGTAAAAATTGCCTTTATTAAAATCTGACAATGTGCACTTTAACCACATGTGATTTTTTTTCTATTACAAATCTCAAATTTTGGAGTACAGAGGCAAATAAATAAATGACGGGTCTTTGTCCCAAACATTATGGAGGGCACTGTATCTGAAATTACTTTGTTCCTGTATCATCCTGCTAAACCTCTCCACTACCCCTCCTGTTGTGCGATCTGCAGGATTGTTCACAGTAAAGCTGGCGTACTGTTGAGTCATCAAGGTTATCAAGATTACCCAATGCCTTGATATGTCGCTGTGTAAAACACAGGAATCCTGTGTTTTAACTCCCTTCTCAACTCATTCTGCCAGTTGTTTAAAATTTGTGTGTCCTACAGCATGGAAACAGACCCATCTCATCCACACTGACCAGTTTTTATAGCAGAGCTAGTTGCATTTGCCTGTCTTGGCCCAAATTCCATTTAAAGCCCCCCCAATTCTTACATCTATCTAAATCTTCATTAAATGTCACCATTGTACCTGTCTTTATGCCTTCCTCTGGTATCTTATTCCATATATTCACCACTCTCTGCGTGAAGAACTTGCCCATCGGGTCGCTTTTAAATCTTTTCCATCTCACCCTAAAAATATGTCCTCCAGTAGGCGGCACGGTGGCGCAGCGGTAGAGTTGCTGCCTTGCAGCACCAGAGACACGGGTTCGATCCTGACTATGGGTGCTTGTCTGTATAGAGTTTGTATGTTCTCCCCGTGACCTGTGTGGGTTTTCTCCAAGATCTTTAGTTTCCTCCCACACTCCAAAGACTTACAGGGTAATTATAGGATAGAAACTTATAGGATCATTGGTTTGGTATGATTGTAAATTGAACCTTGTGTGTGTAGGGTAGTGTTAATGTGTGGGGATCGCTGGTCGGTGCAGACTTGGTGGGCCAAAGGGCCTGTTTCTGCGCTGTATCTCTAAACTCAAGTAAAAAGTTCTGGACTGCTCTCCCTGGGGTAAAATACTCTGCTCATTCATCTTGTATATACTTCATGATTTTGTATGCAATGTCACCCCTCATCCTCCTGTACAACAGAGAAAAATATCCCACCCTATCTTGCCTCTCCTTGTAACTCAAGCCCTTGATTGGTCGTAATGTCCTTGTGATTTTTTTCTCCCCTGTGCTCTTTCCAGCTTAATGACTTCTTTCCTGTACATATTCACACATCTCTTCCCTGCTGCCAAAAATACTACTGTTGTTGACTATCCATGTTACACTTCCCAAAGTGCAATATTTTAGTTGCATTTGAATTAAAACCCATCTGCTATTTCACCTGTCTTCTCCTGCAGCATGCCACAATCCTCTTCCCTAATCACTATGTTCCAAACATTTATATTATTCGGAGACTTGTTTTCCTTACTCCCAAATTGTTCTCTGAATTCCCAAATTCAGAGAACAAGTCTCTGAATAATATAAATTTAATTTGGATAAGTTAATGTTCATAACCTGTTTTAAATGCTTATGTTCCAATCATCCACATCTTTCCTCATAACGTTTTGTACCACTCAATCCAGTCGTTATTGGTGGCAAATCAAGATGACTTCAGCACAAAGGATTGGCATGTGTAAGAAGGAACTGCAGAAGAATCGGGTTTAATCCGAAGATGGACATGAAAAGCTGGAGTAACTCAGCGGGTCAGAAAACATCTCTGGAGAAAAGGAATAGGTGACGTTTCGGGTCGAGACCTTTTTTCAGTCCGAAGAAGGGTCTCGACCCAAAACGCCACCTATTCATTTTCTGCAGAGATGCTGTCTGACCCGCTGAGTTACTCCAGCTTTTTGTGTCTTTCATTGGTAAACTTTTAAATCCATGTTGTCTCTGAGTCATAGGTGTTCAAGTGGAAACGTGAATTGCAGTTTCATTTTTTTTTTTTTTGTTCCCTGATTTGAGTGACTCTTGTTTACATTTTTATTTGGTTAACAGCAGGAAGAAACCTCCTGTAAAAGTTATGAACTCGTGCTGCTTTCTCTTCACTTGGGCATACTACCCTCACTCCAAAGTGGACGATTTCTATTTTGTTGAGTTTGTAATTAGTGGAGGGGCTCAATTTGTGAAGTGCAGGTTCTCTGGGGTTACGAAAGCTTGACTTTTGGACACCCCATACATATGATCGAGCATTTGGGAGATTGGCTGAATGGAAAGGGAGAGATTTTGCCAAGTGATGTGGTGTTGCGGGTTTGCCAGGTTTGAGTAGTGCATTTTCACGTGCTTTCTCTACTCCGCTTTCATCCCACCCCTTACCGGGTCAAGCTGAGCAATGCTGGGAGCGTTGACCATACTCGCATCATGCCACCCCTGCTCACTCTCTCATCACAGCTGCTTTTGTGATACACTCCCACACACTATTTGTTCATTTCTAACTTGGAACAGTTTGGGCTATGAACAGTTCTCAAGACACATACTTTTTGTAACTGAGGAACTGCCTGTAGTTCAGCCGGTGAATAGAAACACTGGATCAGAAGAGGACTACCCGACCGAACATGCAATGTTGCATAACCGTTCCCTCCACAAATGCTGCTTGACCCCACTGCATTATTCAAGCACTTTGTGTTTTACTGCCTGAAAACAACTAGGAGCAGAAGGACGTTTGTTCAGGATTTCATATCATCTGTCGAAGCAGTTTAAAAATAGAATACTCTGTGTAATCAGAGTGCATTGTATTCCTTTCATTGCGTAGAAGACATTTCACTCTTGCAGAATTAACATTTATTTTTGTCCTGCATTGAACGCTGAAGTGCATTTGAAGCTTCAGGTAATGGATCTGCTGGATTCGTACATTACACGTTTATATGTAACCTATGTCCCTCGTGACTAATATTGGAGTAGACACTATTCATTATGTTAAAAAATATTTTCCTGCTTCAAGCAATCTTCCTGCAATGATGCGTTTTCACAGCACAAACGGCATCATCTAATTAGTGTGTGGCGTGGGCATTTCATCATGATAGGAGTGAAAAGGGGAAAAGGGCATCAACATGCTGCCTCATGTGGCACCTAACTGCAAACAAAATTTAGTCAGTGATGCAGTGGTCTGAATTTATCAATCTTTACTAAACTTCAAAGGTGTGTGATATCATTGTGCAATAGCAACTTATTTCCTGGGTTAGGTGTGTTTTGCCAAAAAATGCTTGGTGTGCTAAAAATTCTTCAATGCTTGAAGCGAAATCTGATGGGCCTTGTGCAACAGGCCATTGCAAGGGCCATGGCAGCCATGTTCCACTGAGCAAGAGCTCCATGATACCTTTGCTGAGTATTATTTTCCCGAGCAGCACTTGTCCTGTTGGGCAGCAGGTTGCTTGAGGTGGAAGGTTTGTAGATATTTGGAGGGGTGGAGAGGGATTGGACCTGGGGTTGTAGAGTGTTGGAGATGCTGTTAGAAGTACATGATCAGGTGGGAGTGGCAATTGAACATCTGACCTGACGATAGCTACACTGGGGACAAGGGTTTGTGGGAGTGAATACAAAATGTAATTGGAGGTTGTGCCTGGCAAAACATTGCCTTTGACCTGACTTTGACCAGTCTGAAGAAAGGTCTTGACCCAAAACATCACCCATTCCTTCCCTCCAGAGATGCTATATGTCCCACTGAGTTACTCCAGCATTTTGTGTCTACCTGTGATTGCCTTTGACCTTCCTGGCAGTGGATCACCTCCTCAACATAGTCCTCCTCAACATCTCTGCATCTGAACTTGCTTCAGTGTATTGAACGCATAATGAATCTTACCAAAAAATACATCAAGGTTCATATCTTCTGACTGGACTGCATAAACTTGGCAACCTGGGAACAATAAATACATAGTGGACTTGGAGGTAGACAAAAATGCTGGAGAAACTCAGCGGGTGAGGCAGCATCTATGGAGCGAAGGAAATAGGCGACGTTTCGGGTCAAGACCCTTCTTCAGACTGATGTGTGGGGGGGGCGGGAAGAAGAAAGGAAGAGGCGGAGACAGTGGGCTGTGGGATAGCTGGGAAGGGGAGGGGAAAGAAGGAGAAAGCAGGGACTACCTGAAATTGGAGAAGTCAATGTTCATACCACTGGGGTGTAAACTACCCAAGCAAAATATGAGGTGCTGCTCCTCCAATTTACAGTGGGCCTCACTCTGGCCATGGAGGAGGCCCATGACAGAAAGGTCAGATTCGGAATGGGAGGGGGAGTTGAAGTGCTGAGCCACCGGGAGATCAGGTTGGTGATTGCGAACCGAGCGGAGGTGTTGGGTGAAGCGATTGCCAAGCCTACTCTTGGTCTCACCGATGTAGAGCAGCTGACGCCTAGAGCAGCGGATGCAATAGATGAGGTTGGAGGAGGTGCAGGTGAACCTCTGCTGCACCTGGAAAGACTGCTTAGGTGCTTGGATGGAGTCAAGGGGGGAGGTAAAGTGACAAGTGTAGCATTTCCTGCAGTTGCAAGGGAAAGTGCCCGGAGAGGGGGTGGTTTGGGTGGGAGAGGACGAATTGACCAGGGTGTTATGGAGGGAGCGGTCTCTGCAGAAAGCCGAAAGTGAAAGAGATGGGAAGATGTGGCCAGTGATGGAGGTGGCGAAAATATCGGAGGATTATTTGTTGTATGTGACAGCTGATGGGGTGGAAGATGAGGACAAGGGGGACTCTGCCCTTGTTACGAGTGGGGGATGGGAAGTGACGGGGTATAGAAGAGACCCTGGTGAGAGCCTCATCTATAGTAGTTGAGGGGAACCCCCGTTCCCTGAAGAATGAGGACATCTCCGATGCCCTGGTGTGGAACACCTCATCCTGGGTGCAGATGCGGCGTAGACAGATGCGGCGTAGACAGATGCGGCGTAGACAGATGCGGCGTAGACAGATGCGGCGTAGACAGATGCGGCGTAGATAGATGCGGCGTAGAACGTGGACTTGGAACTAATTTTCAAAATGCACAAGGTGAACGCAGATCAGTTTTTGATGAAATCTCCTTTGGATATTGCGCTCATGTGAAGGGAATTTTGAACTGTTACCATCTTTGATATGCCAGAGAGAACTCCCTTCAACTTCCACAGGTGTACAGTAGAGAGTGTCTGGACTGGATGCATCATGGTCTGGTTCGGCAACAGTTGTGAAGAAGACTGCAAAAAGTGGTGAACATTTCCCAGTCCATCATGGATTCTGACCTTCCCACCATCGAAGGGATTTACAGGAGTCGCTGCCTCAAAAAGACATGCCAGCATGATCATCAGAGACCCATACCACCCTGGCCACATACTAATTTCTCTCCTGCCATCAGGAAGTCAGAATTGATATTGAGGAACCAGAGCCGCAGCTCATTGCTTTTCTCGTTTTCACACTTGTCATTTTATACCAACAGAAGTCAATGCAGTCGAAACATCCTTTTCACAAATAAACCTTGTTCAAGGGTAATGATTAAAGGAAGATGAAGAAGATTCAGTGTTGGTAGTGATTGATGGGAAGGGGGGAAATCTTTCAGATTTAACCCCATATCGTGTACATAGAATTCAAAGAAGGAGAAAAAAAGTTTTGTTATCCTGGTGACATTTCACCCTCTCCATCGCCCATCTTCTGTGGAGGAGGTTGCACAGAGCTGCATGAAGGCGGAAACACAAACATATGTTGGCACTTCATAGAACTGTGATTAAACATGGGGGGTTATGGTTTATTGCAATAATACACCATACACTGCATTTGTTAGTATAATGTGATTGTGTAAAAATAAAATTCATCTTAACAGGAGGAAAGCCACAGTATGTGACTGACATTCGTTTAAGAATTCAAGGGCTGATTAGTGAATAGTAGTTTGAATTTCAAAACAAACGTTTGTCAGAAATAGATTATTTTGGATCAGTGTGTATTACCTGGATGATCTGTTTTGACATTGGGTGGCCATTTGTAGTGGTATTCTGTTCAGGTCCTGGTTGATTTCCATTTAAGAGTTAATTTTTAAAAGTTCGAGTGATATTATTTTGGGGAATAACCATGGTGAGGTTGGAATAAAATATAAATCTGGAATTGTGTTTAAGATTTTTTATAATCCCAAATGATTAGAAGCATTCTGTGTTCCTACTCCCAAAATATCTTAAAAGTAGTTTTATTGAAAGAAAGCTAGCTGTGTGTGTGTAATGTGCATGTTCACTTTCCTCTCCAGCCCAAAGAAGAAGGAAAAATGCTGCAGATCTCTTCTGGGGAAGTGTTTTGGAAAACCGTGTCAACGATACCAGGATTAGTGGAGCTATGGAAAGAGAGAAATAAACTTAATTATACAAGGAAAAACTTTGTGTCTTATTCTTCTGTGAATAATGTGTTAGATTAAAAAAAAACTTGCACAAGAGAATTATATAAAAAGGAATCGGAGGGCAAAATGGCAATTGCCGACCAGGAACAGATAATTTAGCTTCAGAAGAGGCATGAGGAATGAAAAGTTATGCAGTTTAGCATTGCCCGAATCAAGATGAATGCCTACTATGTCCTGTTGTGCTGAAGCAAAGCAAGAATTTCATTGTCCTATCAGGGACACATGACAATAAACTCTCTTGACTCTTGACATTGTAAACTTTGGATCAAGATGAATATGAATATACAGACAAGACTACAATAGATCTGGGAGACAGCTCAAGGAAGGAAAGTTAAAACATTGCGAGCATTTTGCACTTGTGTTCACACCAGTTAATTATTTTTTCTGATAGCTTCAAAAAATAATGTTGGGGCAATGGTAGTAGAAATAGTGCTGCAGGAAAAGCTCACATCCACCGGAGAGATTCTGGCTTTATTCAAAGTCTCTTTCAAATCTGACACCTTCAGCAGCCGAGAAACGTCCCTCATTATGGCAGTGGACTGACAGCGTTGTTATTTTTGTTGTGAAGGAGGTCATCTGATGGTGAAGAGGTGAAGAATGGTTCTGTGAATAGATGACATACTCGATCATGCTGGTGACCTGTGCGTTTGTTTGGTACTTGATTCACTGTTCCGCTGAGTCAGTTATAAACATCAAATGAAATAGAAGTGAAACTCTGAGCATAGTCCGTGCATGATTGATAGCACTGGGTATGTGTGTACTTCAAGGATATGCAAAACCCAATTACATTAGCAAAACTTACCGAGTGTGCAAACTCAAAGCAACGTGAAAAAAACTGGAGGCATAAAAAGATTATCAAGTGTTGCATACTGAGAGACTGGTGCACTTTGATCTTGCTGTTGAATTAATTTTTGATTGTGCTGTAAAATCCATGACACGGAATCAATAAAATCAGAACTTGGACAGCAGGACTGAAATTGTTGGTGTTTTCACTAATTTAACATTAATTATACTATTAAATATACTAAATACAAACTTGTGGCTAAAGGGATCAGAGGGTATGGAGAGAAGGCAGGTACGGGATACTGAGTTGGATGATCAGCCATGATCATATTGAATGGCGGTGCAGGCTCGAAGGGCCGAATGGCCTACTCCTGCACCTAATTTCTATGTTTCTATGTTTCTATGTTTCTAAATTAACATAAATAATAATAAATTGAACACAAGATTCCTGTGCCCACTTTTTCTTTGCCGGAGAACAGGTGCTGGGACTAGTCTGCTGCTATCTACAACACTTCCTTGACAGTAATCTTTACTTGTGGCGTCCCGTTATTTAATCACGGCAGGGATATAAAAAACCCCAACACAAGATGGGTTTATTGAGAGAAGGTTTTAAAGGGACAGTGTGGTTGATATCTGGAATGAAATGTTAGAGGAGGTGGTGGAATCGGATATAATTACTATGTTTTACAGCCTTTTAGGTAGATTGCTTAAATAGGCAAGGAATGTATAAGTTAGCATCTATGTATGTACTAAATTGTATAAATCATTTGTGCATCCCAGTTCTAACCTCTTCTCAACTAGACAAGATTGCTATTTAAAACATGTTCTAAAATTTGGGAGGTACACAAAAATGCTGGAGAAACTCAGCGGGTGCAGCAGCATCTATGGAGCGAAGGAAATAGGCAACGTTTCGGGCCGAAACCCTTCTTCAGACAGTTCTAAAATTTGGGTTCTGTGGTAGTAAAAATTCTGATCATTCAGGGACCAATCATGAAAACACAAGGAACTGCAGCTGCTCTGTCTTGAGTAAAACACAAAGTGCTGGAGTAACTTGGCAGGTCTGGCGGCATGTCTGAATAGATGGGTGCCGTTTTGGGGCGGGACCCTTCATCAGACTGGTTGTAGTAAATGGTGACACAAGGAACAGCAGATTTCAAGAAAACAGATTGTAGAGATTTGTTGTGTAACTCTGTGTTTTCTGCTTTGTGCTGTCCAAATAATGAATGTACTCCAGGGCAACATACATGGGTCTGAGCCAGGAGGAATTATTGAATTAATTCTTGACACATTACTGTCTGGCCACAAGCAGTTATTCTACAAAGGGACAGTGGTGGCAGACTGGACTCTGTTCCGATGGGAAAAGATAGTTTGTGACTGATTGCTGGATCTTCCCTTTAGTTATCCGAAGGGATTTGACCTATGAATGTGAAATAGATTGGTGGACTAAAACTTAGGTCAAATATTACAAATTGGTGGATGTGTCAGTTTTCTGGACTCCATTAAGTAAGACAATAAGAAATTGCATATCCTCCTTGTGCCAAATCAGACTTTTCAGGGACTTGGCAGTTACAAGATGGTGCTGAAACGTGGTACAGAGGAGGATCTATTGTACTCGTGTATAGCAACGACTGGATAGCATGTTGGACAAAGATTTCATTATATATCTGTAGACATGTAAATAAATTAATCTTAAAAATAAACTAAATTCAAGCGCTTTGGGTAAATATTCTTTTTGTGTTGCAACTCACCAGTCTGCTGTATATCGGCCATCTTCAAGTTGGCTCGATTATTAAATTTTCGGTGAGATTTTCCCTTTTTTATCCTTCGCTCCCTCACACTCTCTTTAACTGAAACTAATTTATTTCCCCCCCCCCCCCTCCAGTTCTGATCAGCTGAAATGTAAATGCAGTTTCTCTTTCCACAGATGCTGCCAGACGTATTGAACATTTCCAGTATTTCCAGTTTTAAATTCATACTTTCAAAGATGTACAAATTTTGTTTAATTCCAAAGTTAGTAGGTTTCCTTATTACAAGGAAGCAGAAGATGCCTTTGTGTGTGCAGTACCTTGAGAGGTGAAATGTAAGGGATCACAGTGAGATGGTGTAGCTCGGGTGGACCTGACTGAGGGAGGTTGTTAATGGAAGGCAGCTTGTGAGTTAGGTGGAGGGGTGCGGTTCAGGAAAAAGCCATGGATAAGAAGTTAGTTAAGGGCCTGTCCCACTTGGGCGTCATTTGCGCGTCACGCAGGTGGTGTGCGAAATGTTGTGAATCCCCAAATCCTGGGGTGCTTCCCACGACCGCGCGTCACTGCCTACTAACCATGCGCGCGTAATGCACGCCATGCGCGCATCACATGACGCGTAAATTATGTTGCGTAAATGACGCGCAAATGACACCCAAGTGGGACAGGCCATTTAGGAGTATTATCTCCGGTAGCCTTGTATGTCCACCATAGGCTTGATGTAGCTTTATAAATGATCATACATTCAACATTGTTATGAGATACCAATTTTTCCAGTGTTGAAAATATTAAAAGTAGCAATCAATAGTAATTTTACAAAGCAAAGCTTTTTGTATTATAAATGAACATAGAAAATTTGTGACATATGTGCAATTTATAGATGGTGTTGTTTTGTAGGATGAAAGGAGACCCTGTCATTTCATTTAAACTTTCTCATTACCATCCACTTTTTATTGGTTTATTATGGGAGTCTGCGAACAGCCAAAAAGAAGCTGGACCTGAATCTGGTGCATGCTTTTAAACTCTGCTATCTTCTGCCTGACGGGAGAAGGGAGAAGAGGGAAAGGCAGGGTGAAAATGATCTTTGAGTATGTTGGCTGCTTTCCCATGGCAGCGTGAAGTATAGGTGGAATCAATGGGTGGGAGGTTCTTCTCCTTGAGCGACCTCTCAGTTTTTAAACAAGCTACAAATGATTTCTAATGCAAGCAGTATTCTCTTTCAATATCACTTGTAATGCGAGAAGTAGAATGGATTTTACATTCTGGTTTCTGTTAAAAATATTTTTAACTCGGTTGCTTCTGTATCAAAACTTCTAAATCAGGATTTTGCATTTGGGCAAAATAGCTAATATTTTAAAGTTTTCTAAGAATATGTTTTAATTTAATGTAATTTTGCAACGGTAATTTTCAAGGTGGCAGTTTTGTTTCTTGGATATTGGATTTCTTGCAGTTTTCATATTTGTGAATGTGTTTATTTTTACATTTTAAATATACTACATTGAAGGGTAACTGGAAGTACTGCATTTATGAGAGGCTGTACAAGTAAAATACATGTTTAAGGACCAGTCTTTGGAAAGTGAACCAAAATGTCACACACGTTACCAAATGGCATCACATAATTATTATTATTATTATTTATTTGTCATTTGGACAAATTTGTCATTTGGACCCCTTGAGGTCCAAACGCAATATAGTTTCTGCAGCCATACATTACAAAACGAAGAAGACCCGAGACACAACACAATTTACACATACATCCATCACAGCGCTGTGATGGAAGGCAAAAAAACGTATCTCTCCACTGCACTCCCCCCCCCCCCGATGTCAGAGTCAAAGTCAAAACCCCCGGCGGGCGATGGTGATTGTCCCGCGGCCATTAAAGCCACGCCGGGTAATGCAAGGTCTCCCCCCAGGAACCCGCGGGCTTCCGGTGTTGCCGTCCGCCAGACCCGCGGTTGTAGCCTCCGAATCTCTGGGGGTCGGGTCGCAGCAGCGATTGTTTCCACCACAGCTCCACCCGCTCCGGACTCGGCCAGCCCAGTGATGGTGAGTAGTCCGCAGCTCCGCAGCTGGAGCCCCAGGTCGTTCCTGCTGGAGGCCGCTCCACGTTGCCCAGCCCCAACGACAACGGAGACCCGACAAAGAAAAGGTCGGGTCTCCCGTGCAGGGGAAAGATTTTAAAGTTTCCCCCCCCACCCCCATCCCCACCCCCCCACACACATACCCTGACAAAAAAAATAATAAAAACTACATAAAAACGAGACAAAAATAATAAAAAAAGACAGACGGACTGCAGAGGCCGCTGCTGACGAGAGTCGCGCCGCCCACCGAAGTAATACATTAAAACATTTGTGTAAGAGATTAATCTTATCCATTGCTATTTTCCTACTGACAGACCTATAATGCATGTCTGCTAAAGATATGAACATTCCAGCTTTTTAAAATTCACATGAGTTTGTAAACTGAGTTATGTAAATAATGCTTCCGTGTGAGGTCACACACGTAACCAGTCATATTTGACCTCTGACCCTAAACAAACATTGTCAGCACAACATAAATATTTCACTTGATAAACTTTGAAAAAAATATGAATCACATATACAGCACAAAACAATATACCTGTAATGCTTTCAGAATTAGAAGATGTATTGCACAATTTTTCGTATTTTTGGTCACACACGTGACTAAGAATGGGCCTCAAACATTTTTGTAAAATATGCATTAGACTAGAGAGAAAAAAGGTTGTAGTGAGGATCAACTGTTGACGTGTTAAGGAGGGCATTGTTCAATAAATGTGAGAACTGAACCAGAAATCAGATAAGAGATAGTTAGGAGGTTTTGATTTGTTCTCCTCTGGTTATGAGGCAGTATCTGAAACATAATATACTTGAGGGGATTACATTGACCAAATCTGTCAGATTTTACAATGTTATGCAAATTTCATTAAAGCTGTGAAGAATTAACAAAAGTTAAGGGCCTGTCCCACGAGCATGCGACTGCATGCGGCTAGCGTGACCTAACGTGGTGGCTTGAGCCGTACGGCCTCGCGGGGCCGGTCCCACTTCCAACCGCGGAGCCGTCTGGAGTTGTGCGGAGCTGGTCCTGACATCAAACTCACCAATTAGCTGGGCAGGAGGCGGGCCGACTGAATTTGGACGTCGCACGGTGTCGGGCGGTTACGCCATCACGCAACGGCAGGCCGGGCGGTGACGTGATCGCGCAATGCCACGCGCTAGGCGTACGCCGTCAAGAAGCTGCGTACGGCGTCAAGACGCTGCGTTCGGCGTCCATGCGGCAGCGGGCCGGCAGGCCTTTGCTGTGTGGAATTTTTGAACTGTCAGTTTTTCGGAGCCCCGCGCGATGTCGGGACAACTCCATGCGGCTCCGGCGATCGAAGTGGGACCAGCCCCGTGAGGCCGCACGGCTAGCGCGACCACGGTAGGTCGCGCCAGCAGCATTCAGTCGCATGCTCGTGGGACAGGCCCTTTAGTTTTGTCCTGGCCTATCTCTTATAGGACAGGATGGTGAAAAAGAGCAGTTGCATTTTAAAATACATGACATGACCTGGAGATGTCCCGAAGTATCTCACGGTCAAAATAAGTTTTTTTAATGTGGTCGCTGGTATAATGTGGGGAAATTGGGGACTAATTACCACTGTACCACTTCCTCACAAATGTCACTGGAATACATCCTATCAGTTATCTGAGCAATGTAGGTTCAGGTTTAAATATTGGATAGAAAGCATAGAAAGCATAGAAATAAGGCAAAGACAAATGCATCAGCGGTACAACGTTTGTGTGTGTGTGTGCATCAGGCACGTGCCGTGAGTAATTACTCAGGGTAGGCAGTCAGTCGGCTTTAAAAAAAATCTTAAACCCGCATGCGCAGATTGTTCTCTCCGTAAGCTGTCAGTCGACTTTTATAAAGTCTTCAAAAGCCAAATCTCTTAATAAAGTATCGTATTTCCCGGCAATGAAAATGCACCCATATTTTGAGTTGCTAAGTTTTGAAAGAAGGCTGGTGGGACATATAATTTCTCACGCTCAAAAAAAAAAAAAAAGAAAGAAAGCAATTTGCCCAAGGCTTCCAAATCTCCTTCATTCTGAATTACTGAATGGGTGGGGGGGGGGGGGGGGGGGGTGAAGGGTGACGGCAGGTGGAGAGATGGTGGGAAAAACGAGAGCTCACCGGGACAAGTTGAATCAGTTGTGATCTTATTGAATGACTATACTTGTTCAAGGAACCAATTGGGGGGAGAGTACCTTTCACAGCGTGTGGAGAGTCTGGTCAGGGGTAAAGTTGCGGGGAGGGCAGGAGCATTGTGAAGGAGGGGGTCGGGGATCTTGCCAGTAACTCACTCACCGCTGCCGCGGCGCTCTGGGCGCAGAGCCACCGCATTGTGGCCGGGGAGGGAAGCAGCTCGGGTAGCTGCGAGCGGCCTCGGGACCGGACAGCGGAACTGGACGCCACCTCAGCGCCTTCTGCCGACCCGCTCACCTCTGGCAATGCTCTCCGTCTGAACACCTCTCACCTGCCACTCGCCAGCTTCGCTCTTGTCAGCCGCTTCCCGCAAATCCTTAAATTCCGACAGCTGAGTAATCTCAATTGATCCCTTGATCGTGCTGTCGGAATTTAAGGATTTGCGGGAAGCCGCTGACAAGAGCGAAGCCGGTGAGCGGCAGGTGAGAGATGTTCACACGGAGAGTACTGCCAGAGGTGGAATTTAAGGATTTGCAGCCACCCAAGCTACCTCTCCCCCCCCCCGGCCACAATGCGGTGGCTCCGCGCCCGGAGTGTAGCGGCAAGTGAGTTGCTGGCATGATCCCCGACCCCCTCCTTCTCAACGCTCCTGCCCGCCCCGCAACTTTACCCCGGGCCAGACTCCCCACACACTGTGAAAGGAACTCTCCCCTCCTCAGCGGCACTGTCC
Source organism: Malacoraja senta (assembly GCA_038087875.1). Lineage (NCBI taxonomy): Eukaryota > Metazoa > Chordata > Chondrichthyes > Rajiformes > Rajidae > Malacoraja > Malacoraja senta. Next base: position 99,671,851 of record CM075977.1, read on the forward strand.
TTTTACAGTCGTTCTTGTTGTTGCTGTACTGAGGGATAGCCAAGTCTCTCTTTCTTGGCTAACAACCTTCCAACTTCGGCTTCCAAGACGCATGTAAATTTTCATGCCTTATTTTTGGGTAAAAAATAGCGTCTTTATTGCCGGGAAATACGGTATTTAAAAACATGTAGCACTAAGAAATTTACTTACCACATCATTTGTACACGGACTCCATTCTTCTCTCTTTGTTTCTGAAGATACTCTTAAGATAATGGCAATCCATGCTGTATGCTGCTGCGCATGCACAGTACTGCAAAGGCAGAATTTCAGCTGCCTTCAGCCCCCTGGAAATTGACAGCTTGAAGCATCGTCGACGGCACGTGGGCTGCACAGACCTTTGCGTGTTACATGTACTGCGGATGAAAGGCACGGAGAATTATGCCTACCTAAGAGATCTTATTCTCCCATGCCTTCACTATTTATATTTAATAATGACCATTTTATTATTTTAGTCAGGGTAGGCAGTGCCAACCTTGCCTACCCTGACGGCACGTGCCTGGTGTGTATATAGCTGGGCATAGCTCATGGGGCTGCTGCTTCACAGCTTATGTTCAATCCTGACCTCTGTGGACTTTGTATATTCTCCTTGTGACTGTGTGGCCTTTCCCTTCTCTCGTCCCATAAGCATTTGAGTTGTACACTAACTGGCCATTGTATTATTCTCCAAGCGTGTTGATAAGGCGATGGGAATGCGCAGAGAGTAAAATGGATTGGTCTAGGATTATTGCAATTGGGTGCTTGATGGTCAGCACTGACTCAGTGGGCCCAGGGGATTCTTGCTTTGTGTTTTTTCTTGCTGTGTCTGTTTTTTCTTGCTGTATCTCTCTAACTCTGAATTTTGCAAAGACCTTTCAATGGCATCAAATGCAATGTATTCTGAAAATCTACTGCCTTATTCTTGCCCTGATTCCCCTTTTTGTCCATCCTGTTTGTTGCATTCACAAAGAAATATAGCAGAATTGTCAAACATGATTTATTTTTCATAAAGCCATAATTGCACTGCATGCGTTTTTTTCTCCTGTGTATTCTGTATTAACTGACTTGGTTTTGTGATAGCATTTCCATCCAAGTTTAACGTACTGCATTTGACAAATATTTTGCAATTTGGAAGGTAATGATGGAATTAAGTTTCATAAATTAATTTAAGTATACAAATGTAAATACAGTCAAGTGCCTTTTTTAAACATACCATCTTAGCAAAATTCCCTTGACACTTATTTATATTATACCGGAAATTTAAGGGGTTTTTCTTTCTGCGGTTGGTGAGTAAAGGAATGTGAGGACGAAATCTCGTAAGAATGTATAAAATGTTTTGGAAACCAGCATCCGTCTCAAATATTTTTAAGCTGTTGGTAAGTATGGACATTGACAAGAAACTTTTTTTAAGCATACATTTATTAAAATGCATCATTGCATGAATCTTCATCATGGGCGGCAAAGTTGTGAAATGTGTCACGATGCATCGTTGGTTTTTCCCATCTTGGAGGCAGATCAGTTTCATTCAAACATGTTGAATTTGCCAGCCTCCGTTTGAATACAGGCTTTCTTCAATTTCATTTGAATGAAGACTTTCTTCAGTCTGAAGAAAGGTCTCGACCCGAAACGTGGCCCATTCCTTCTCTGCAGAGATGCTGCCTGTCCTGCTGAGTTATTCCAGCATTTTGCGTCTACCATTGATTTAAACCAGCATCTGCAATTCTTTCCCACACAAGATTTTAATGATGATTCAGATTCAGATTCAACTTTATTGTCATTGTGCAGTGTACAGTACAGAGACAACGAAATGCAGTGTCTGAGCAAAGGAGGAGACAAGGTACTGGTTCTACTTCGAGACCTGGGCGTCCTTGTACACTGGTCACTGAAAGTTGGCGTGCAGGTACAGCAGGCAGTGAAGAAAGCTAATGGAATGTTGGCCTTCATAACAAGAGGATTTCAGTATAGGAGTAAAGAGGTTCTTCTGCAGTTGTATAGGGCTCTGGTGAGACCACATCTGGAGTATTGTGTACAGTTTTGGTCTCCTAATTTGAGGAAGGACATCCTTGTGATTGAAACAGTGCAGCGTAGGTTCGCGAGATTGATCCCTGGGATGGCGGGACTGTCATATGAGGAAAGATTGAAAAGACTAGGCTTGTATTCACTAGAGTTTAGAAGGATGAGGGGGCATCTTATAGAAACATATAAAATTATAAAAGGACTGGACATGCTGGATGCAGGAAAAATGTTCCCATTGTTGGGCGAGTCCAGAACCAGGGGCCACAGTCTTAGAATAAAGGGGAGGTCATTTAAGACTGAGGTGAGAAAAACCTTTTTCACCCAGAGAATTGTGAATTTATGGAATTCCCTGCCACAGAGGGAAGTGGAGGCCAAGTCACTGGATGGATTTAAGAGAGAGTTAGGTAGAGCTTTAGGGGCTAATGGAGTCAAGGGATATGGGGAGAAGGCAGGCACAGGTTATTGATAGGGGACGATCAGCCATGATCACAATGAATGGCGGTGCTGGCTTGCAGGGGCGAATGGCCTACTCCTGCACCTATTTTCTATGTTTCTATGTTTCGGTGGTCAGTGTGAAATGTGAATTTAGATACACATGGATGGGATACGATCAAGTTTGGCAGTAATGCCCTGTATAATTGTAGACGTTTTATTGTCTTGCATTTGTCTTCAATTGGACAAGGAGTGGACTGCTTGTTAAAACAGTTAAACATGAAGTTAAAGCCTATGTTTAATGTAACCATTTAATACATTCATGCCTCAAATCTCTTTGTATTAATCATTTTGAGTGACAGTTGAGCAGAAACTGTATGTACAAGATGTTTAAGAAAGAACTGGGGGAATGTTGGAGAAACTGCTGGAGAAACTCAGCGGGTGAGGCAGCATCTATGGAGCGAAGGAATAGGTGACGTTTCGGTCGAGACCCTTCTTCAGACTGATGTGGAGGTGGGAGGCGGGAAGAAGAAAGGAAGAGGCAGAGACAGTGGGCTGTGGGAGAGCTGGGAAGTGGAGGGGAAAGAGGGAGAAAGCAAGGACTACCTGAAATTGGAGAAGTCAATGTTCATACCGCTGGGTTGTAAACTACCCAAGCGAAATATGAGGTGCTGCTCCTCCAATTTGCGGTGGGACTCACTCTGGCCATGGAGGAGGCCCAGGACAGAAAGGTCGGATTCGGAATGGGAGGGGGAGTTGAAGTGCTGAGCCACCGGGAGATCAGGTTGGTTATTGCGAACTGTGCGGAGATGTTGAGCGAAGCGATTGCCAAGCCTACGCTTGGTCTCACCGATGTAAGCAGCTGACACCTAGAGCAGCGAATGCAATAGGTGAGGATGGAGGAGGTGCAGGTGAACCTCTGCCGCACCTGGAAAGACTGCTTGGGTCCTTGGATTGAGTCAAGGGGGGAGGTAAAGCGACAAGTGTAGCATTGTAAGGTGGGGGCGCTGCGAGCCGGCAGCCCTGCCAGCAGCGTGTTAGTTTTCTACTTTTGTTTTGTTTTTTAGGGTGTCTCAATGTGTGTTTTTAATGTTTCTCGGTGTGTCTTGTGTGGGGGGGTAAGGGGGGAAATCGTTTCATGGAGAGGCGACTTTTTTCATGCCGCCTCCCGTGTGGCCTAACATCGAGGATCGGTGCGGCCTTTTCCAGGAGACGTGCCCGGGGCTTCAGCTGCGGCCGCAGCAAGGACGCTTTTGTCGCGGAGCGGGCGACCCCTCGCCAGGGGTCGCTGGAGGGGAGCGCTCCGTTCACATGACCGCGGTGGCCTGAAGAGCTCCAGTTGGTGCGGCGTCCGGAGCCTGGGATCTCTCGTTGGGGACCCCAGAGGAGAAGAGCTCTGACCGCCGGCCTGTGGCCTATTTCTACCGCGGGCGTGGCGGGGACTTACATTCCAGAGCGGGGTCCCTCGCCGGGGATCCCTGGAGAGGAGCTCTGACCGCCGGCCCTGCAGTCTGCGGTGCTTCTTGCTGCGGCGCGGCAGGGACTTTAGATCTTCAACCACCGGCCTGCGGCCTACACCAACTTGAAGCCGCGGTCTCCGGTGGGGAGGCACCCATTCAGGACTTACCTTGTCTGAACATCTGGACGCCCGCAGCGGCAACTGCGGAGGGTTGTGGTCCCGACCACGGGGGAAAATGGAGGAGGACTGGCCAAATTTTGTGCCTTCCACCACAGTGATGAATGTTGTGGTGGATGTTTGTGTTAAATTTTTATTGTGTATTTTGTGTTCTTTTTTTATTTGTACCGCAGTATCAAAGTATCAAAGTATCTAGCGATCTAGCGATCTGAATTACGGAGGGAGCGGTCTCTGCAGAAAGCCGAAAGGGGAGGAGATGGGAAGATGTGGCCACTAGTGGGATCCCGTTGGAGGTGCCGAAAATGTCAGAGGATTATCTAGTGTATGTTACGACTGGTGGGGTGGAAGTGTAAAAGTTCACTTAAATAGATAGACAAAGTACAAATTCTTAAGACCATACAAAGCTTTAATTTAACGTCTGATGGGTGTGGACCTAGAGAACCAGAGGCAACAGTTTCACGTCTGAATACTCCAGCACCACACACAAAGAAATACCAGAAAACCGGGGTAACTATACCTACAGACATAATACCAATTGCATGAGGTAATGTACCAGACACCATCAGCCACCTCCAAATATGGAGTTGTTTATCACTCTTTGCCAAAAGCCAGTCATCCCAATGGCATCCTCTGGCCCCTTCTTATCTGATTAACCTCTTCAACTTACATAACAAACTTGTAAGAGAGCTGTGAACTATTCAACTTACGTAAGAAAAAAACCTTGTCATGATGATTTGGCCAATTCCCATCATGCAATACAATTAGCTTTTTACAACAGGAAAGCTTAAATATGACAACAATCATAACTTAATAACTAACTCTTTCAGAAGGTGACTGACAGGAAAGTTGTTAACTCTACATCAACTTTGTCAAATGCTGCAAGAATTTAATACATTTCAAAGAGATTGTCTTTTGCTTCTACGCTGAAGACTATATGCCCAGTCTGTCTAGTTATTCCTTATTTGACAAGCCCAACATCCCATACATTTATCTGGTGAATTTCTTTGTACTTCCTTTATTGCAGGTATGTCCTTTCTTTGGTAAGAATGCCAGACAATATTCACAATATACACAATATTCATGATGCCATCTCACCAGAACCCTATATTTGAAGCAAGGTATATCTAATGTTGTCCAAGATTCTTGCATTTGTTTACTGTGGCTGACTTTTTTATTATATAACTGCACATTGTCTTTTGTATCTACCAAGGAGAAGAACCTCATTTTTGCATATTAGATTCCATCTGCCATGTGCGTGCCCATTCACTTAAACTATCCGTTCTCCTCCTTCAGCTCATGTGCAAACAAGGTCCCTGTCGCACTCCACTGTTCACAGCTACCCAACCCAGAAATGACCTATTTACTCCTATTGCTCCTTCTGGAAACCAGTCGTCAACATCTAACAATGTGTTACATGCAGTACCATGTGCTCGAATCTTGTTCAATAATGTGCTTGGTTCCTGTCCCACTTAACAATTTTTCACGCGACTGAAAAAAATCGGTAAATGGAACGGTGACTGTCAGAGTGGAATGCACACACGCACGCACACACACACACACACACATCGCGTCCTTCACCAGCCCGTTATGCAGGCGCGGGACAGGGCAAGCGGGGGGAGCACTGTCTGTGTGAAATTCACACGGTGCAAAGCCAAGGTGATACAGACACACACCGCGATGAACAGGAAGGTTGGCGCTGTAATTAAGACGGCTAAAGCACAGTGTATGGTAAGTCCTTTAAAAGAGGTGGGGGGGGGGGGGCGGGGAGAGAAGGGGTGGAGACAACTTTTAAGAAGTCAGACAACTTTTAAGAAGCCAGAGATACACGGCTGTGAAGCTCGGCGGACATTTAACAATACCGGTTGGTTATCCTTGGTTCTGAAAACTACTGCTTACATTTTTTTCCCCCAATGAGCCAATGAAATTCACCAGTCAGCACCGGCTACAACCTACAAGAACCTTCGACCACCTGGCAACCCACTAGGACCTCCTACGGCACGAGAATTCTCGCTACTCTCCATGGCGGCTTCATTCTAGTCGCCGCTAATTTTTCAACATGCTGAAAAATTTGTGCCGACCATAATGAGGCCATGACTATTTGCGCCGACCATAATGAGTTCGCAGAATGCGGGAACTCCTCACGACCACAAAGGCGACTCCCCGGCAACCACCCACGAACATACGGCGACCATGTGGCGACTGCATAGTCTCCTGTAGTTGCCTAAAAAGTCACCGAATTGGGACAGCCCATTACTGAGACTCTTCTGAATGTCCTACTGTTCTGCATTAAATGGTCAACAAATAACCCGTTACAACTTAAAAATAAATACTCTCAAGAATTGTCAAACATGACTTTATAAATCATTGTCCATTCTGTGATTATGTCCTTAGTTTAGTTTGGTTTAGAGGTACAGCGTGGAAACAGGCCATTCGGCCCACCGAGTCTGCACCGACCAGCGATCCCCGCACATTAACACTACCCTACACACACTAGGGACAATTTTACATTTATACCAAGCCAATTAACCTACAAACCAGTACGTCTTTGGAGTGTGGGGGGAAACTGAAGTTCTCGGAGAAAACACGCAGGTCACGGGAAAAACATACAATCTCTGTACAGACAGCACCCGCAGTCGGGATCGAACCAAAGTCTGGCGCTGTGAGGCAGGCACTCTACCACTGCGCCACCATGAGTTCCTGGATCATTTAATGGCTGTGGCAGTGGATGAGTTATAGTTGAGGAAGGATCAAAGTGGAGTATTTCAGGCATACTAAACAGCTGAGGGAAATGTTCCATGAAGTTTTCAAAAGATTAGTTGCATACATGTAAACAAATCGACAGAATTTAAAGTTTCTCTTGGTTGGTCACAGTGGAGGGGATGGGGCATGGCTACTTTAGATTGTGGCAGCAGAATAATAATTTGCATTGTATAACATTTAAAATGGTGAAAAGCACTTCAAAAAAATGTTTTCTTTTAACAAATATATTGTCACCATTAAACGTCAGGGGGTACTCAAAGTGAACATAAGGCCCAAGCATCACTGTAGCGGTAATGGCTGGCATTAATCACAAGACCCAAATTCAAGTGATTAGTGATCTAGATGAGTTGGAAGAAATTCTAGCAGGGGAGGGGGGGGGGGGGGGCGAGGGGAAGAGAGAGGAGGGGCATGGGGTGGTCAAGCCAATGAAACTTAAAGCGATTTTTAAATCTACTTCACTGGACTCTAAGCTATTGCAAGTCTGGGTTGGAGACACAAGAGATGTTAGAATCTTGACTAAAGGGCAGAGTGCTGGAGGAACTCGACAGGTCATATGTGAAGGGAATGGACAGATGACATTTTGCGTCAGGATCTTTCGGTCTGAAGAAGGGTCCAGACCTGAAACATCTCAATCCATTCTCTCCGCAGATGTTGCCTGACCTGCTGAGCTGTTCTTGCGCTCTGTTTCTGCTGTAGGTCTGGGTTGTTGAGTGAGTGGAACTGAGCTGGAATGCGGAGAAGAAGATGGAATCCAAAGGTGCAAGGTCAAGGGAAGGTCATCTAAAACTTCGGTGGGATTGGGAGTAGGATTAAATTTTAAAATGATGGATCAAAGTGCTGATATTTAAACAGATCTTGTGTACAGGTTAATGAAAGCTAACATGCAGGTGCAGCAGACTACTTGGGCGTTGTGGTCTGTTGGCCTTTGTTACACGAGCTTTAGAGTTAAAGAGTAAAATTGACTTGCTCCAAGTACATGGGGTGTTGTTGAGACTGATTTTTGTACACTGTTTATGCCTTGAGATATTTTTTTCAAAAAAAAGGACGTTCTTGCCATGGAGATAAATTTTTCATATTGGGTCCAGGGTGATGAGTTTGCTGGATGAGGGAGAATTGCGCATCCCTCTGCAATTGGATCCTCGACTTCCTCATTCAAAGACCACAGACTGTTCGTATTGGTGGAAATGTGTCAGCCTCGATAACAATCAGCACGGGAGCACCTGAAGGCTGCGTGCTCAGCCCCCTGCTGTACTCACTCTATACTCATGACTGGGTAGCCGGTCATAGTGCGAACTCCATCATCAAGTTCGCTGACGACACCACTGTTGTGGGACATATCACTGATGGGGACGAGTCAGAGTATAGAAGTGAGATCGACCGACTGACAAAATGGTGCCAGCACAATAACCTGGCCCTCAACACCAGCAAAACCAAGGAACTGATTGTGGACTTTGGAAGGGGTAGGAGGGGGACCCACAGTCCTGTTTATATCAATGGGTCGATGGTGGAGAGGGTCAAGAGCTTCAAATTCCTGGGCGTGCATATTTCTGAAGATCTCTCCTGGTCCGAGAACACTGATGCAATTATACAGAAAGCACATCAGCGCCTCTACTTCCTGAGAAGATTATGGAGAGTCGGTATGTCAAGGAGGACTCTCTCTAACTTCTACAGGTGCACAGTAGAGAGCATGCTGACCAGTTGCATCGTGACTTGGTTCGGCAACTTGAGCGCCCAGGAGCGGAAAAGACTACAAAAAGTAGTAAACACTGCCCAGTCCATCATCGGCTCTGACCTCCCTACCATCGAGGGGATCTATCGTAGTCGCTGCCTCAAAAAAGCTGGTAGCATCATCAAAGACCCACACCATCCTGGCCACACAATCATCTCCCCGCTACCTTCAGGTAGAAGGTACAGGAGCCTGAAGACTGCAACGTCCAGGTTCAGAAATAGCTGCTTCCCCACAGCCATCAGGCTATTAAACTCAACTGAAACAAATCTCTGAACATTAATAGACCATTATCTGTTTATTTGCACTTCATCTGCTTATTTATTGATGTCTAGTGTCAGAATCAGGGGTCGGTTGTTCAGGATGGTGGTGAGGGTAACCCTCTTCAGTTTGAAGCTCTACCATTGAGTTAATTGAAAACAGATGGTGGAAATGATACATGAAGGTGTTCCTAAGGTGGGCTGGAGAAGATGCAAGTAAACACTCTTGGCAAAAAGGATCTGGGAACACAAAAATCCATTTGTGTGTGTAATATTGTGAACAGTTGGGTTCAGCTACGAGCCATGACCATTTAGAGGGATGGAGTGGGTGACGATGGAAAGTAATTTTTGATGAGAACCCAAGGGAATAGTGTTCAGTCTTCCCAGTATTCAATCGGAGTAATTTTTGGAAGACCATGATAATGAGGCTTAGAGTTGGCAGCTGTCAGCTTCCATGTGTACCATGACATGGTTTCAGATATTGCCCAACAGCAGAATGTAAATAAGAAATTGGGGAGAGGTGGTGGCGTGATGGTAGGGAGGGCAAACACTCCCTACCTTGGGGTAATTGAGCAAGGAAGGGATTCCATTCCAGGGGATTCTTCAACTCTCCTTGAGAAGCTAGAAAATGAAGATGGAATCGGCACCCTAAAGGGCCTGTCCCACGGGCGTCATTTGCGCGTCTCGCAGGTGGCGCGCGAGGATTTTGAGCGTCCCAAATCCTGGGCGCCGTGCGTTACCGTGTGTCACTGCATACACCACCATGCCTCACCACGCGCCATGTACGTCATGACGCGCCAACCAAATTTTAGGATGTTGCGTAAATGACGCCCAAGTGGGACACGCCCTTAACTCAGCATGCCTAATGATGTAGAAATAACGAACTGTGGGCGCTGGTTTACAAATGAAAACACAAAGTGCTGGAGTAACTCAGCAGGTCCGGCAGCATCTTGGGAGAACGTGGATAGGTTGATGTTTCAACCTGAAGTGTCACCTATCCATGTTCTCCTGGGATGTCAAGTCAACTTTATTTCAAGTCAACTTTCTTTGTCACATCCACATACAAGATGTACAGTGAAATGAAAGTGGCAATGCCTGCGGGATTGTGCAAAACAACAGAACAGAACCAGTATTTACATTTTTTTTTAAAAGACACCACAGTAAATTAGTCCCTGGTGAGATTAGAGTTTACAGTCCTAATGGCCTGTGGGAAGAAGCTCCCTCATCCTCTCTGCTTTCGCAGCGTGACAGCGGAGGCGCTTGCCTGACCGTAGCAGCTGGAACAGTCTGTTGCTGGGGTGGTAGGGGTCCTTTGTGATCTTGCTGGTTCTGGATCTGCACCTCCTGGTGTATAGGTCCTGCACGGGCGCGAGTGTAGTTCCCATGGTGCGTTCGGCCGAACGCACTACTCTCTGCAGAGCCTTCCTGTCCTGGGCAGAGCTGTTCCCAAAACAGATCGAGATGTTACCGGACAAGATGCTTTCTACAGCCCCAGAGTAGAAGGATTGAAGGATCCTCAGAGAGACTCTGAATTCCCTCAGCTGCCTGAGGTGGTAAAGGCGCTGCCTTGCCTTGCTCACCAGTGTGTGCTGCCTGACCTCCTGAGTTACTTTGTCTGGCACTTTGCCTTCTCTGGCCTGGTGATGTGGTCAGCTGTGTTAAAGACTGCAGGTAGGCCATGGTAATAAAAGTGACCTTGATGAAGGTTGATTCCTTGCCGTGTGGATGTGGCGAGTGTCGGGGATCCACTTGCGAAATTGCAGGAAAATTGATCGTAAAGTTGGAATGTTGGGAGAGGTGAACTTCTCCAGGAGAACAATGCAGGGAATACATGAGTTAACGATCAACTAATAATGAAAGGACGTGTGAACGTTGGTGGGTGGTCTAAAATATGTGTGGGAACAAGGGACAGTCTTTGTGGGCAAGGCCACCTCCAAGAGGGCCCGAGGGAAGATGCCAGAAATGAGTGTTTTGGAATGAAGTTTTCCTTTGTGCATTCAAAATCAAATTCAAATGAATGTGTATTATATTCCCTCATTTGCAAGGCTTCATAAAATGTTAAAATAAAGTCTCCATTAACTTGACCAAAGTGAATATAATGTGCTGATTATCAATTCTACAATAAATAATAAATAGGTGATTTCTGTTGCAATGTTTAAATTGCAAAGGAGAAGTAAATATAATCACCATTGTATCAATTTCTGCCTGAAGATTAGTTTGCAACAGCAATAAAATGTCACCCATTTGATTTTTGTTTCAAATTAGTTTACTTGATGATTAAGTTTACAAGTAACAATTTCTTAAGACTAAGGTAGACAAAAATGCTGGAGAAACTCAGCGGGTGAGGCAGCATCCATCGATGCTGCCTCACCCGCTGAGTTTCTCCAGCATTTTTGTCTACCTTCGATTTTCCAGCATCTGCAGTTCCTTCTTAAACATTTCTTAAGACTAGTTTTGGGGTCTAGCAAGCAGGAGTTTTAATTTTTTAGGTTAGCACGTGTATTTCCTTTATGGCATTTTTAATAAATTATATTGTGCCTTTTGTCCATGGTGTGTGGTTTTATTTTTTTACAATATTTTTATTTTATTAGAAGTAAGTACAATCATATGGCACCAAAGTGCCTAATATATATTGACATAATACATTTTATGTACAGCTTCTTATTTTTTTATTATAATAAAGAAGAAAAAGAAAAAGAGAATGGATAATAAAAGATAGGAAAACATAAGATATATAGTGTGTGAAAAAGGAAAAAAAGAGTGAAAGAAGAAAAGTGAAGAAAAGAAGATAGAAAGAGAGTAGAAAATAAAAAAAGAAAAGTAAGGAGATCATTATTTATATTCTTGACTATCCCTCACCCAGTCCTGGAACAATTAGCTTCTACAATAGTGTTGCACCATATGTTTCCAAAAAGACGACAAATGGAGACCAACTCGTTAAGAATTGGTCTGATTTATCTATTAGGAGGAATCGCATTTCCACAAGATGTGCGGTGTCCAACATGCTTGAAATCCACATTTTAAGCGTTGGTATTGGTGTATTTTTCCAGAATTTAAGTATTAGTTTTTTTTGCTATTATTAAACCATAATTAAAAAATAAATTTTGAGATGAGTTCAATTTATTCCCATCTTCCATTACTCCAAATATAATTATTTCAGTATTAGGTTCCATTTTATCTTGAATAATTTTGTAAATATTTCAAAAATATCACTCCAAAATTTATATTTTTATGCAGGAAACGAAAGAGTATGTTATAGTTGCGTTTTGGGATAGACATTTATCACAAATGGGGGATATATTTGGATAAAATGTATTCAATCTAGTTTTTGAATAATATAATCTATGTAATATTTTAAATTGAATTAAATTATGTCTTATGTGGTTATATAAGCTGTATTTTGTTAAAGTGTTCCTCATTACTCATTGCTTTACAGTTGGCTTGACCTATTCTCACCTGACTGCAAAGATAAGCTGAAGTTAATTTTATGAATCCGAGTATTGTGCCCATTTCTCGTGTGAGGCCTTCTCTGTCTATTGGATTCATTTAAGAATCTGGAAACCGATCTAACTTGGTATTCATCGTTTCTGAAAAGACAAACAAGGAATTGCAGGATAATTGGGCAAAGATCTGAGCAAGGACCTTGCTAATAATTGAAATAATTTGAGCTTGATTTGTTCCTTTGCCTGCATTGCTGCGAGTACGTGGGTAAATTTGCTGTCATATGAAGAGGAGAGTTCTATGTAAACTTGGCTAGTACATTCTTAGAGTCATAGAGTGATACAGTGTGGAAACAGGCCCTTCGGCCCAACTTACCCACACGGGCCAACATGTCCCAGCTGCCCGCGATAACCTACAAACCTGTCCTATCCATGGAACTATTTCTTAAATTTCGGTATATGTTGTTCATAAAACTTGCATTTTTAAAAATCTGATTGTCTCCAGGGGCTTTCACTGGCTAAATATTTCCTGATCTGATTTGGCTTTCATTAGTGCACTGTTGATTTCGGCAAACTGCTGTAAAATGTCTTGCAGCCTTCATCCATTTTAATTTACCTTCCCATTTCCTTTATGGTGTTCTTTTCCACATTCATGATCATTTCTCCTCTTCTCTTGATTCCTATGTGTTTGATTGTCTTTTCACGACAAAAATGCTGGAGAAACTCAGCGGGTGAGGCAGCATCTATGGAGTGAAGGAAATAGGCAACGTTTTGGGTCAAAACCCTTCTTCAGACTGAAGTGAGGGTTTCGACCTGAAACGTTGCCTATTTCCTTCGCTCCCCAGATGCTGCCTCACCCACTGAGTTCCTCCAGCATTTTTGTCTACCTCCTTTAAAACATGTCTGGTTTTAGTGATAGTTTCATTCCTTCCTCTTGGAAATTCAGTCTGTGCCCTGTGATATTGTTCACAGCCTTCTTGCAAACGGTATAATTCCGCTTATGTATTTGGGCTGCTGAATATCAGTACATATCACTGGAAGCTTCAAGAACCCTAACTATTATATAAATTCTCAACTTGTTGCAAATGTTTTTTTTTTTAATTGCTATTGTGGCCTTAATCTATTGCACCTTAATGTGCCCGGGAAGATGGATCATTTTCTTTAATCTGTTTAGATGACTGCCAGAAGAAAGTTGACCAGACAGTGTTATTAAAAACTTTATCGGATTTGTTTCGATTCTGTTTTCAGGTTACGACTTCATGAGGAAAAGATTATAAAGGATCGGCGATATCATCTTCGAACATATCCAAACTGTTTTGTTGCAAAAGAATTGATTGATTGGCTTCTAGATCATAAAGATGCGACGGACAGAGAAACTGCAATTAAGTTGGTACAGAAACTGTTAGACCACGGTGTCATCCATCATGGTAAGTGCACAAATGTTTAAACATATTAAAAGGAGTTTTTTTCCATTCTGTTTCAGTTACTTTGCCCAAACAGATGGTGAGGTGTACAGTTGTGACAAACTTAGCCCTTTATTCTAATTCCCCAGTCACCCTTTGTTTCCTCTGACTTTCACCAGTCAAGTAATGTGATCCCAACATACTGATGAAAGACCATCTTTCTCCAGCTGCCAAGTGACAGGTGTGCAGCCTCAAATAAAAAATGATGGATTAATGTATGCTCAGAACTTCCTGGTATCCTTCCTGATGTCATCTCCAGTGGGGCATTAACGCCACATTGCTCACTATGCAAAATTGTTCTGAACATTCTGACTTGCTTTTTATCTCTCACAGGTTATATGTGTTATTGTCCTAATAAACATTTTCCTCTGCTTGCATCTGCATTTCTCATTGATCCATCCAAGCCACGTGACAACCTAGACATTCGTTTGTTCATTAATTATGACACAGCATTGTGGATGAGGAAAATATACTTTGTTGCCTCATCCTCTATCTCCTTCCCCTCTCCACTGCCGCCTTAGACAAGCGCATGCCTGCAGAGACTTCTAGTTATGGGCCTGTCCCACTTAGGCGATTTTTCAGGCGACTTAAAAACCCCTCCCCCTCCTTCACCAGCCCGTTTGTGGCAACCATAATGAGGCCGTGACTAGTTCCCAGAATGCAGGAATTCCTCACGACAATAGACAATAGGTGCAGGAGTAGGCCATTCGGCCCTTCGAGCTTGCACCGCCATTCAATGTGATCATGGCTGATCATCCCCAATCAGTACCCTCTCTCTTGAAAGCATCCAGAGAACTGGCCTCCAGAGAATTCCACAGACTCCAGAGAATTCCACAGACTCGCAACTCTCTGTGAGAAAAAGTGTTTCCTCGTCTCCGTTCTAAATGGCTTACCCCTTATTCTTAAATTGTGGCCCCTGGTTCTGGACTCCCCCAACATCGGGAACATGTTTCCTGCCTCTAACATGTCCAAACCCTTAACAATCTTATATGTTTCAATAAGATCCCCTCTCATCCTTCTAAATTCCAGAGTGTACAAGCCCAGCCGCTCCATTCTCTCAGCATATGACAGTCCCGCCATCCCGGCAATTAACCTTGTAAACCTACGCTGCACTCCCTCAATAGCAAGAATGTCCTTCCTCAAATTAGGGGACCAAAAGTGCACAAAATACTACAGGTGTGGTCTCACTAGGGCCCTGTACAACTGCAGAAGGACCTCTTTGCTCCTAAACTCAACTCCTCTTGTTATAAAGGCCAACATGCCATTTGCTTTTTTCACTGCTTGCTGTACCTGCATGCTTACTTTCTTTTTTTTTATTATTATTTTTATTAGAAGTACGGTAAATTACAATAATACACAACACTTATATCTTAATACATTTTTTATACCGCTTCATTTTTTTGAGCTTTAAGAGAAAGATAGAAGTAAGAAAAGTAAAGAAAGTGCGCAAGAGTCGTGAAGTGCAAGAGAGTGTTGGGAAAAGAAAGCCCCTTAGAAAAGAAGTTAGAGAAGGAAGTAAAGTAAGAAAGTAGACCCTAGAAAAGAAAGAAAAAGAAAGCAGGAACAATCGCAGAAAGGGGACCACCAACCAAGTCTGTTTTTATTGTTTTACCTCCCATTACCAGGTCCTGATACCATTTCTTTATTTATTTATTTTTTAAATTACTATTGCACCTCATGCTTGTAATAGGTCCAGAAATGTAGACCACGTCTTTTGGAATTGGTCTGCTTTACCTGCTAAGAGGAATCTCATCTCTTCCAGATGTAATGTTTCAAACATATTTGATGTCCACATTTTTATTGTTGGTGTGGGCGCATTTTTCCAGAATTTAAGTATGAGCTTTTTTCCCATTATTAGCCCGTAATTGAATAAGTTCTTCTGATACACGTTTAATTCAGGGATACCTTCCGATATTCCAAAAATGATCCATTCTGGTTTTGTACCAGGTTTATTTTAATTAATTTTGAAAAAATATCAAATATTTCATACCAGAATTTTTGGATTTTTGTACAAAAAACAAAAGAATGCACTATGGTAGCTTCTTGACATAGACATTTATCACAGATTGGTGAAACATTAGGAAAGATTTTATTTAATTTAATTTTTGAATAATATAGTCTATGTAATGTTTTGAATTGGATGAGAGTATGTCGTACGTTGATCGAACATTTATGCACCTGTAGTAAATGGTGATCCCAGCTCTCTTTTGAAATTTTTATAGCTAATTCTTGTTCCCAGTCTCTTCTAATTCCATCTGTTGTGGGTATTTCTATGTTTAAAATGATATTATATAAGTACGATATTAGATTAGCTGATTCCGCCTTTGTCTTCATTGCTTCATCTAGTAAGTCGGGAGGCATATTATGATAGTCTTTTGTGTATTTTTTCAGGTAATCACGAATTTGTAGATATTTAAAATATTGGTTATTTTTCAAATTATATTTCAGTTGTAGTTGTTGAAATGATAGTAATTTTCCCAATTCATACAGATCTTCGAGCGTTTTGATTCACATTCTTTCCCATTGTATAAATGATTTGTCTATGGTTGAAGGTTTAAACGATGGGTTATTAACTATTGGTATTGAGAGAGATAGGTTTCTTAATTTTAGATTCTGTTTTATTTGTTTCCATGTTCTAATTGTGCTATTTATAATTTTTATTATTCAAATTTATTGGAGAGAGAATAATCGCTCCTATATTACTCAGGGAGCAGTCCTCTTTTTTCCATTACAATCCAGTCCGCCTGCTGGGCAGAATTGTCCAGCAGGTGAATCATATTTTTAATATTTACTGCCCAATTATAATACATAAAGTTAGGGAGCGCGAGACCCCCAACTCTTTTCGTTTATTAAGGTGAGCACTTTGTATTCTATGGGATTTATAATCCCATATAAAATTTGTAATGTCTGAGTCCAATTTTTTGAAAAACTTTTTTGGGAGATATATAGGTATTGATTGAAATAGGTATAGGATTTGTGGTAAGAATGCATGCTTACTTTCATAGACTGATGAACAAGGACCCCCAGATCCCGTTGTACTTCCCTTTTCCCAACGACGCCAATTAGATAGTAATCTACCTTCCTGTTTTTTATACCAAAGTGGACAACCTCACATATATCCACATTAAACTTCATCTGCCATGCATCTGCCCACTCCCCCAATCTGTCCAAGTTACCCTGCATTCTCATAGCATCCTCCTCACAGTTCACACTGCCACCCAGCTTTGTGTCATCGACCATGAAGGTGACTCCCCGGCAACCACACACGAACATGTGGCGACCACTTGGCACTTGCATAGTCTCCTGCAGTCACCTAAATAGTAGCCTAAAGGCTCTGTCCCACGGGTTTGCGGTCATTGGCGGTGAAGCGCGGCGTCGCCGGAAGAGGGGACCGCACGGCAACCACGAGAGCGCCGCACGGATGCTGCGTGGGGGCCGAGTGATCTCCGTACGGCCGGTTCCACGAGCTTGCGGCGTCGGGTGATGACGTCATCGCGCAACGCGACGCGCTACGCGATGACGTCTTTCGGATCGCTGGGCTGTGGCGGCGGCCGTGCCGCACACCTGCCTCACTGGCGGCGGCTGTGACGGTGAAAGTTCGACTCACGGCACTCGTGCTGCACTGGTGGTGGCTGTGGCGGTGACCGTGCCTCACTGGCGGCGGCTGTGCGGTAGGAAAATATTTTTTGACATTGGTGACTTTTTGTGAGCACCGTGCGGTGTTGGGACCAACGCCGCACGGCCCCGGCAGTGTGCGTTTGACCGAACCCGCGGTCTCTGGCGGTCCACGAGCGGTAGATACTTCCTGTTTCACCGCCAATGACCGCAGACTCGTGAGACAAGCCTTTAAGTGGGACAGGCCCATTAGGAGCAATTCTGTCTCTACATTGAGATCCCATCAAAATGCTGCTACAATGAAACTCGATACAGAATTTTCAACAATGTATCTTTAGGGATACAATATAACCTCTATTTTTCAGCCTGTGATTTCATGTTATCGGGTCTGACAATCTACTTTACCTATCTTGTCAATTGTATTGCATTATAAATTTGTTCTTTAAATTTGTCTTTTGCTAAATATTGTCAACAGGATTAAGGGGATGATGCAAAGATTGGCAACTTTAGACATGAAATATATTTAGCATCCCCCTAATGCACATTTCACTATCGTCAACAAACATGTTTTGTTGAAATTGGTAAAGATCAGGATCATCCCAGTTTTGATTCACCTGTTAAAAAGGGGTTCAAGTCGAGTTAGGTTAAGTTTTTTTTAAATTGTCACTTGTACTGAGGTTTGCATGTATTCCAAACAGATTGGATACACCGTACACAGATACAACCAGTTCACACTCAAGTACAATAGATGGAGTGAAGGGAGAGATACAGGATGCTGAATATAGTTCTCAGAATTGTCGCACATTCGTTCCATAGACAAAGTGTAATGTCCTCAATGGGGTAGAGGTGAATCAAACGGTACCCTAGCTTATGGAAGGACCATTCAGAAGCCTGATAATGAGGGAAGAAGCTGTTCTTTGGTTCTTGTTACTCCAACCATCTTGTGCAAGTGTAAAGCATTTGAAATTCAACACGTTGAAGAAAACTGGTCAGCTTCCTTACGTTGTATAAATCATCCCAAGTTGTCATTTATCCAGTGCCATTTCGGATCAGAAATCTAGTTTTGGTTAGTTTGAGAGTGGAGCAACTGTAGGTTTGATGGAAGTAATTTTCTGTAAATTGTTGCTTGCATGGTGTGTTGAACCTGCAGTAAAACCATTCCTGTAATGCCCTGACTGTAATGGCTTTTTCTGACTTCACAAAGTGGATGATTTTTTGTTGTTGTCCTGTGCTTCCTTTTTAGTTTGTGACGAACATAAGGAATTTAAGGATGCCAAACTTTTCTACCGATTCAGAAAAGATGATGGCACTTTCCCATTGGATAGTGAAGTGAAAGTTTTCACAAGGGGCCAAAGGATATATGAAAAGTAGGTGGATTCTATTTGTCTTAAGATGATGAGATACAACATATTTGTATTATGGTCATCTTTGTGTCCACTGATTAGCACGCAGAACATGATAGTACAGCAAGTGTTGAACTGCTTTAAAAACATGTCTGAAACCCTAGAATTACTATGCACCAAGGTAGTGAATGTTGCAGGCTGATGCATTAGAGTTGACTGCTAGATTTTTTGTTTGCATGAATGGAGCGGTCAGCTAGGAATACACAGAGAGAGAGAGAGATGAAATTTAAGTTTGTAGGAAGGAACAGCAGCAAAGATAGACGCACAAAGCCGGAGTAACTCGGCCGGTCAGGCAGCATCTCTGGAGAAAAGGAATAGGTGACGTTTCTGGTCGACACCCTTCTTCAGACTAAGAGTCGGGATAGAGAAACCAGAGATGTGAAAAAGTATAAAGAAATGAATGAATGAAAGGTCCATTGTTGGCTGTGGGGAAGATAATCATGAGCGATGCAAACAGTGAAACTAAGCAGGATGACGGTGAGCATGTACGATGACTTGGGTGGGGTGGGACGGGGGAGAGAGAGAGAGACGGGATGCAAGGATGACTTGGTTAGAGACATCATGAGTCATACCACTGGGTTGTAAGCTGCCAAGCGAAATATGAGATGCTGTTCCTCCAATTTGTATTTGGCCTCACTCTGAATAGTAGAGGAGACTCAGAACAGAAAGGTCAGTGTGGGAATGGGGGGGGGGGGGGTGGGGGGGGGTAATTAAAAGGTTTAGCAACCGGGAGAACTCCTTGGCCAAAGCGGACTGAGCGAAGGTATTCAGTGACATGATCGGCAAGCCTGCGCTTGATCTCACCGATATATGGGAGTCCACACCTGGAACAGCGGATACAGTAGATGAGGTTGCAGGAGGTGTCTCACCTGTCGGGGTCCCTGGATAAAGTTGAGGGAGGAGGTATAGGGATAGGTGTTGCATCTCCTGCGGTAGCAAGGGAAAGTACTTGGGGAGGGGGTGGTTTGGGTGCACCTGAATCATCACTTATTCCTTCCCTCCAGAGATGCTGCCTGACCCGCTGAGTTGCTCCAGCTTTTTGTGTCTATCTTCGTTGACATTTAAGTTGTCTGCAAGTTCAATGGCTGGTGAAGCAATGGTCGTGGTGGGTTTGGAAGGTCTTTTCTTAGCCCACCCTTCCATGAGCAGTATTAGATTTGTGCAGTTGAGCTAGCCTGGTGATTATATAAAATGCATGCAAGTTACCTCCCGCAATTTAATGGGACCTTCCAAAGATGACGTGTTAGATTTTGGAGTGGTCTGGCAAAAGGAGGGTAGTGTCAGGATACTGCGCTTCCCTCTAACAGCTCTGAGGAGGATGTCCGTCTACTGTGTTATAAAGGCACATGAAGATGCACTGGTTCACTGGAGGAAGAAGTCTGTTAAGGGAACCAAGGTAAACATGTGAGGTAATCACAGCTGTATGGTGTTAGTGCTGGAGGAAGTACGTTAATGAAAAGTAAATCTAATGATGAACCTGCCCTGTATTCTAGTGCTGATTATTCACTCGCCCTGACCTTCCCGCCAACATTGTAAATCTCTGATCAATTCACATCGAGCGCATTCAGAAAGTATTCAGATCCCTTCACTTTTTCCACATTTTGTTACATTACAGCCTTATTTTAAAATGGATTAAAACAGCTGGTTAGAAATTGATGCAAAGTAATTAAAAAGAAATAACTGAAATATCACATTTACATAAGTATTCAGACACTTTGCGATGATACTCAAAATTGAGCAAAATTGTCTGTAGACCTCCGGGACAGGATTGTGTCGAGACACAGATCTGGGGAAGGGTATAAAACAATTTCTGCAGCATTTCAGGTCCCAATGAGCACAGTGGTCTCCGTCATTCTTAAATGGAAGAACTTTGGAACCACCAGGACTCTTCATAGAGCTGGCCGCCCGGCCAAACTGAGCAATCGGGGGAGAAGGGCCTTGGTCAGGGAGGTGACCGAGAACCCGATGGTCACTCTGACAGAGCACCAGAGTTCCTCTGTGGAGATGGGAGAACCTTCCAGAAGGACAGCTATATCTGCAGCACTCACCAATCAGGCCTTTATGGTAGAGTGGCCAGACAGAAGCCACTCCTCAGTAAAAGGCTCATGACAGCCCGCTTGGAGTTTGCCAAAAGGCACCTAAAATACTCACAAACCAAGATTCTCTGGTCTGATGAAACCAAGTTTGAACTCTTTGGCCTGAATGCCAAGCGTCACATCTGGAGGAAACCAGGCACCGCTCATCACCTGGCCAATACCATACCTACGGTGAAGCATTGTGGTGGCAGCATCATGCTGTGGGGATGTTTTTCAGCGGCAGGAACTGGGAGACTAGTCAGGATTGAGGGAAAGATGAACAGAGCAAAGTACAGAGAGATCCTTGGTGAAAACCTGCTCCAGAGCGTTCTGGACCTGAGACTGGGGCGGAGGTTCACCTTCCAACAGGACAATGACCCTAAGCACACAGCCAATACAATGCAAGAGTGGCTTTGTGACAAGTCTGTGAATGTCCCAGCCAGAGCCCGGACTTGAACCCGATCAAACATCTCTGGAGGGATCTGAAAATAGCTGTGCATTGACGCTCCCCATCCAACCTGACAGAGCTTGAGAGGATCTGCAGAGAAGAATGGGAGAAATTTCCCAAATAGAGATGTGCCAAGAGCATTATACCCAAGAAGACTTGAGGCTGTAATCACTGCCAAAGGTGCCTCAACAAAGTACTGAGTAAAGGGTCTGAATACTTATGTAAATGTGATATTTCAGTTACCGTATTTCCCAGCATTGAAGATGCTATTTTTTACCCAAAAATAAGGAACGATAATTTGCCTGCGTCTTGGAGGCCTAGGTTAGGTTGTTAGCCAAGGAAGATAGACTTGGCTATCCCTCAGTACAGCAACATCATTCTTGATGTTGCTGTACTGAGGGATAGCCAAGTCTATCCCTCATTGCTGGCAGCTGATGGGAAGTGGCTGTAAAGTGGTAAGCGGCTGTAAAAGGACAGCACTGTTGGGGGGGGGGGAGTTCCTTTCCAGGGGTAAAGTTGCGGGGAGGGCAGGAGCGTTGAGAAGGAAGGGGTCAGGGATCATGCCAGCAACTCAATCTGAAATCGTAGCAAACCTTTCCTTGGATGTATCGGTAAAGGCAGCCATGAGGTGACAACTGTCGTTGATGGTGTGCTTCCATTTCTTCAGGCCTGCTCATTTCTTCATTACTGCGGCTGCCTTGTGTTGCTTTACCCGCTGAGGGAAATGGGCCTTTTATAACCATCCTTGAAATGCTGTGCGCCAGTTAGATCTTGATTGGAGCTTTCAGTTTGCTGAGCAGTTTATTACCAATTGGGGGAAAAAATAAAACCCAACGGGAAAATGTGTTTGGATATGAAATTGTCTCAGTTCGTGATAGGTGTTTTCAGGACTGGAAGACTCGTTACTGTGAATATCTGCAGGATGTGGAGCCAAGTCCAATGCCATTTGTGATTTTAAACATTGCTTCTGCAATCGTGAGAAAGGAAACGGTAGACTGCAGAAATGTTGGAATTGACTTGACCTTGGATAGAAAAATGCGCATACTTTTCAATCTGCAGAAGTGCGAGATGATCCACTTGAAGAGTGAATGAGGCAAGGGCTTGCACAGGAAAACGTTGGATGCTGATATGCAGAATTCTTGGCAAGTAAATGAAGGCAGAATATCAGAATAAGAGCTAAATCTTCATTGCCTGAGTGTGGAATATGGTGCGGCACGGTGGCGTAGGGGTAGAACTACTGCCTTACAGCGCCAGAGAACCGGGATCGATCCAAAACACGGGTGCTTATCTGCATGGAATTTTACGTTCTCACTGTGATCTGCTTGGGTTTTCTCCGAGGTCTTCACTTTCCTCCCACAGGTTTGTAGGTTAATTGGCTTGGTATAAATGTAAAATTGTCCCTAATGTGTGTAGGGTCGTGTGAAAGTGCTGCATCTCCAAACCAAACTAAGAGCGAGACTATTCTCAATTAGATCACAATGAGAATCCTGCAGTGTCTGAATGGAATCAGTTTGAGAGCAAATATAAAAATTTGGGGTTGTGAAGATGTTGCCAAGGTGTGCGATTTCAAGTCTGAAGAAGGATTGGGTAGGGTGGAGTGGATTTCACTGCCATTGATGTTAAAATAAGGAATTGTTGTGTATCGAAAATAGTTCTTAAAATTGGAGTGGAAAGACCCTTCCTAAGCAGTGAGGTTAATAAACAGGCAATTCATTCAAAGTAATTTGTAGAATTAAGGAAGATATTTATTAAGTCTGACGTGAAAAGATGACGGGGAAAGAAGCAAAGTTTATCTTCAATAGCCAGAGACATTACTGACTCAGCGGCTTCTTAATTCTGTGATAATTTCTTTCATTCCATGAGCTGAGTATGTCACAGATAACATGTTTAAGACGACTGCCCCACCTATTCTGAACATCAGTGAAATTTTTGTTATGGGTAGAAGTAGAAAGAAAACTCAGACATCCAGGAAATGGATAGTTAATCTGTGGAACATTGCCAAAGAGGGCTGTGAAGGCCAAGTCAGTGGATAATTTTAAAGCAGACTAGACTAAGTGGGACCCGTTGGGTCCCAGCTTCACACGGGAGGGCTGGTCCCCCAACGCAATATTCCACCTTTCCACCAATTCCAATATTGCTGGGTGGTGCTTTCTGGAGTGCTAGCATGGGTGTTGTGGGCCAAAGGGACTCACACTCACACTCACACACACACACACACACACACTCACTCTCCCCCCCCACCCACACACACACACACACACACACACACACACACACATGCACGCGCACACACACACGCTCGTACACACTCACATACACACACACACACCATACACTCACACACACATACACTCACACACATAAACACACACACACACACACACACACACACACATACACTCACACACACTCACACCAACACACACACACACTGACACACAGACACTCACACACATACACAGACACTCACACACATACACACTCACGCATACACTCACGCACACTCGCACACACATACACACACACACACACACACACGCGCACACTCGCACACTCGCACTCACACACACACACACACACACACACACACACACACAATGACTCGCACACCATATATATGATAGTACTCACAAGGCTGAGCGCGGCCTCTCCACTGTGGGGCTTCCGCAGTCAGCGGCACTTCCACAATCAGCGTGACCTCTGCACTTACCAGAAATTACGCAATCAGCGCGACCTCTGCACTCACCGGAAATTACGCAATCAGCGCGACTTGTCCACTAAGCGGAAGTCACGAAATGAGCGGGACTTTTGGACTAAACACAGTCGGACCTAAAAAAGCATTTAATCCTTCCAAACAATCAGACCTAATAAAGCATTTATTCCTTCCAAACGCAATCGGACCTAATAAAGCATTAGTTTCAAGCACAGGCAGGGCAGCAGACCAAACAACTCATGGCATTGTCATTTCATTTCATTTCCAATTAAGCGTTGCAGTTTCAAGCACAGGCAGGGCAGCAGGCCAAACAACTCATGGCATTGTCATTAAGGGCTAACAAATCATTTATTGCAAGTACATTGCAGACTCACAGTTCAGTTGATTCACAGCTTAGAATGACAGTCGTGGCCTCTCCCTCGCGATCTTGCAGAGTGACTGACTCACGTCCAGGCATCCGGGGTTTTATAGTCCTGCCTCCCCCCCCCTCACGGAAGGGGAGTTACCTTCTTTGCGGTGATTGTCAGGCGAGAGGACCAACCAGCTGATCTCAAGGTTTTTTAAACACTATTAACTTTTCTTATTTTTCATCGATGGGAAAAATCCTGGGGGCTGGCTCAGCAGAGGAGGACTATAAGTAAGATGGCCAAAAATTACAGTGATACATGGTAGCGTTTTTTCTAAATTCAATATACAGCGCAGACAGGAAGTGGTTAAGATGTGACTTTTAATTATATAGATATAGACACATTCTTGATTAGAACGATTGTCAAGGGTTATGGATAGAAGGCAGGAAAATGGGATGAGGAAGCAGTGATCAGCCATGATTGAATGGCAGAGTGGACACGATGGGCTGAATGGTCTAATTCTACTGCAAAAACTTGTGAACTTGTGAAATGCTACAAAATTTGTGTTTACTTGCCGGAGTTCAGATGAATGAGGGGGGACCTCATTGAGTTCTGTATAGAAAAGTGAAAGGTTTGGATAGAGTGGATGTGGAAAGGATGTTTCCATTATTGGGTCTAGGACCATAGATTATAGAGCGGAGCAAGTTACTCCACTCCTACGTAATCCAACGCACTGAGGTGTAGTACGTAACGGAGCGTCACGGACGCCATTTTTCAATGCATAACGCGGCTTCCGTTATGCCTCTCGCTCTATCTTCTTTGGTGTAATCTGTGTTGTAGGGGAACAGTGAGTGATATAACTCATCTATCACTTCGCATATTTTAGTTAATTTTATTGTAAATGTTTTCCCCCTATTTCTGAACATTTCCCATCCTTCCTCCCCAGCCTCCTCCTTTACAATGCAGTTTCCCTTGCCTTGTATTGTGCAGTTTCCCTTGTATTGCTTTAACACACACTGGGCACAAAATTAAATTTAACATTTATAAATACATATTATATATATATATATATATATATATATATATATATATATATATATATATATATGTGTGTGTGTGTGTGTGAGAGGCAAGTTAGAGATAAATACTTCTCATGGATCAGAAGCAACTTTGATTTAAAGCAACGCTATTACTCAATCTTATTTGTCAGATGATGTACATAAACCATAAAGGCAATTATATTTATAATTATATACATATATATATAATAATTGATATATAATAATCATTAATATATATATTAATTGATATATATACGCACACGCGCACACACGCACACGCACACACACACACGCACGCACGCACGCACACACACACACAGCTGCACACTAAATTATGACATATGGGGTCAAATTTCAAATTCCTTGACAAGCACTTTATTGGGTTCATGACTAACATAGTATCAACAGCAAATATAAGAAAAGATAGCACATTGATGGCAAGTTTCCAAAAATGGCATCAGAATACACAAATACATTTTGTGTAACGGTTGTCGCGTGGTGTCCACCAGTGACCTGGTTGGCACAGTAAGTGCACGTATTTCTTATTCCTTTCTATGTTTATGAATACCACATGGAACAATAAAATTGCAAATACCATTTCCACTTGATTCACCTGATCATGTAGTAGAATACTGCATCCATCTGAGTGGACACCGCATGTGATCTAAATGGTACATTACCTTATGGATCTGAGTGGCATAGATGGCTGATGAGACAGTGTTGCCAAATTGAAGATTGGCTCAACTTCTTGGTTTTGATAACCGATTTATGTAAACAATGTGTGATATAAATGTACACACACACACACACACACACACACACACACACACACACACACACACACACACACACACACACACACACACACACACACACACACACACACACACACACACACACACACACACACACACACACAACACACACACACACACACACACACACACACACACACACACACACACACACACACACACACACACACACACACACACACACACACACACACACACACACACACACACACACACACACACACACACACACACACACACACACACACACACACACACACACACACACACACACACACACACACACACACACACACAACACACACACACACACACACACACACACACACACACACACACACACACACACACACACACACACACAACACACACACACACACACACACACACACACACACACACACACACACACACACACACACACACACACACACACACACACACACACACACACACACACACACACACACACACACACACACACACACACACACACACACACACACACACACACACACACACACACACACACACACACACACACACACACACACACACACACACACACACACACACACACACACACACACACACACACACACACACACACACACACACACACACACACACACACACACACACACACACACACACACACACACACACACACACACACACACACACACAAACCCCCCCCCCCCCCCCCCCCCCACCTCTCTAGTTTCTTGTGATTTCCTCTAATTTGTTTAGCAACCTTTTTCTTTCAATCTCTCTCCCTATATATACATATATATAGGTGTGAAATCCTAATATTGTGAATAAAATATCCATGAACTAAATGTCAAAATATTTTTCCATTCTTTCATTATATATTAGCGTAACACAATGTAGTGCATACATACCTACATATTTAAATTCAGCTGGTAAGTTGGTCAAATAAAATGGGGACCTTCTTGCTGTTTTTGAGACATGGATTTTTTAAATGTGAATGTCTCATAACGACACATTTGTGGGTCAGCCGTATATTGCACCAACCCCCACAATTTTAAGGAAAACACTTTTTATTTCCGTCATTCATGGTAATATTTACATAATTTACATTTTGTACGCAAGATATACAGGGTTACAGTGTTTTGCATATCAGCTAACCAATGAAAGTGATGTAAAATTCAACATATTTCAAACAATGATAGCCCCACCCCTTGCTTACCCCAAAGGACAACATTTCCAACATATATAATAATAAATAAATCATCATTTGCACAATTTTGTGGAGGTAACGGGAGGTTTTCATTTTTCCTCTTGAGTAACCTGCGTTGGGAAAACAGACGTTTTGGCGGGTTAGGGATGTCAAATAGCGTTGGAACTGCATTCCAAATTAGCCTGTTATTGGTCTGCTGTATGGAAAACTGGTCAAGTTCAGAGTTCAGAACAAAGACGGCAGTTGATTGACAAGTACACCGGAGTTCGGTGTAGGATATCTTGTCGACGAGTATTCTGGACCCGCTGTCCACATCTGAAATTACAGAAAATATCATATAGGATTAACTAAGAAGAAAAAAATTGATTAAAACTACATATCTGCGGAATGGATGATGTCACTCAAGTGCAATTGTTTTCAGTTGTGGGGAGAGACCTGTATATTGAAGATGCATTTTGCCTCTAATATGTCAAGTTATCTTAAATGTAGAAGAGCTTATTAAAATCTTCTTACATAGACCATTTAAGTATTTTCTTTCTATCCTCTGTTGGACCTAAGACACTAGCAGAGCTGCCAACTCTCAGGCAGAGAGAGAGAGAGGGTGGGGGGGGAGGAAGAGAGAGAGAGGCAGATAGGGCAGAGAGAGAGAGCACAGAGAGAGAGAGAGAGAGAGAGAGGGCAGAGACAGAGAGGCAGATAGGGCAGAGACAGAGAGAGAGGGCAGTCAGGGGAGAGAGAGAAGGGGGAGAGAGGGGAGAGAGGAACGATGGCAGGTTATAACGCACAGCCGTCCCATTCTGACCGCCGCCACCGCCGAACCCCCCACCCCACAATTGCACCCTTCTTCACGGCGGCCCTGTGCTGTCTTGGCTCTGACAATTCGAGGGATCTAACCAGTAACAACACTAAGAGCAGCCCCGGGCCGCCGCGTTCCCCAACTCGAATCTGAGCTTGACAAATCTGGTGGTGGGCCTGATGTGTCCCGCGGGCCATATTTTGGAGACTCCTGCCTTACAAGAACTAAAACAAAAATGTACAGGTGCAAAAATTGATGACTTTATTATTGTGGTAAGTATAGATCTATTTTTAAAAAATCTAATAACTTTAATGTACCGACAAACCTAGTTTCCCAATGAGTGTTGATAGGGGAACAGAAAATAACATTTTCAGGACAGAATAATATCGACAGAAAACAATAATATTTCCTCACCTTTCTTTGTTATTGGGGAACCTGAAGAAAGACAGGTAGGGTCGTCTACATTGGCGATTAGAGCAATTTATAGCAGAAGTGAGCTCTGGATGTAGATGTGGACGCCATGACAGTGTCGAGGCAGCCTGGTAAAATGGCGCTAAAAATCACCCATGACGTACTACGCTTTTTTCGCTGAGTGGCGTATCTTGCTCCGCTTTATCATCTTAGTCCAGGACTAGAGGTCATAGCCTCAGAATGAAAGGAAGTTCCTTTAGGAAGGAGATGCGGAGGAATTTCTTTAGCTAGAGGGTGATGAATCTGGAATTCTTTGCCACAGAAGGCTGTGCAGGCCAAGTCAATGGATATTTTTAAGGCATCGATGGATAGATTCTTGATTATGGGGAGAAGGCAGGAGAACGGAGTAAAGGGGGAGTGATAGATTACCCATAATTGAATGGCGGAGTAAACTAGATGGGCCGAATGGCCTAATTCTGCTTTTATCAATTATGAAAATTGATAAGCAATTCTCATGTTTGTTCGGAGTTGAATATGATTTAGCATATTCAATTCATTTTGTGAACACTAATTTAGAAAACAAATAATATTAATTTTAGTTCTAATTATTGTCAAAATCATACCTGATTTGTGTCCTATATCCCAATTCTTCCTGTAATTCCACATTCTTGACAAATATTACAGTTAGCGTTTGTTGTGTATTTGTTAATAATAGCTATAACTCTGAGCAGTCAAAACTCATCAACTCCCGTTATTGTTCATCAGTTGTGGGAGCAGAATTAGGCCATTCAGCCCATCAAGTCTACTCTGCCATCCAATCATGGCTGATCTATCTTTCCCACTCAACCCCATTCATAACCCATTCAAACCCCATTATTTAGACTACACCTCCCAAAAAGACAGAAAGTGCTGGAGTAACTCAGCCGGTCAGGCAGCATCTCTGCAGAACATGGTTAGACAACTGCTGTTCCTTGTGTCTACACATCCTCCCAACTTGCCGTCCTCTTTCTTTAGTAAACGAGGCTTCCACCCTGCTGTCGTACATGGACTCCTTGCCCGCATCTCTTCTGTATCCCTTGTTTCTGCTCTCCTACTGTGAGTTCTCCTGGTCCTTTCACCCCACCAGCCTCTGCATTCAACACCACTTTCATCCCCCTTCCCGATGTCATTGGTTGTCAGTTGCTACAAGTTTTGACCAATATGACAGTTGTAACCATTTCTTAACCAAAATGTTGTTCGTTTAGAACTATTGAAGCCTGGGGTCCATTTTGGAAAATTTAACTTTGAATTCACATTGAAAATGTGATCCACTCTTATGACAGATCCTAAATTACATGCGTTACAATTACATGTGCTGCAATGGAGATGAAGGTTGATGTAATGTTACAAATGGAGCAGGACTCTACAGAGAGAGTTCCACTATGCAGACCCTGTTTCATGTGACTGCAACACTGTTATTTGCAATCGCATTTGGAACAACAAATGGAACACTCAGAGATGATCATTTGCCATTTCCAAGCGACAAAATGTTTAAATAGAAATCTGGTTTAAATGTTGAAATAAAAATCTGTTATTTGATGAAAAGTAACTTTATTTGTTCAATTCAAATTAATTCAATCTGAACCATTCCTCTAGTTGAGAAATTCTGGCTAGTCTATTTATCCAAGTAATACCTTTTTAATTTCATGGTGGTTCTATTTCTTATAGTAAAAGCTTGTAAAAGGAAACTATCGTTTAAAGAAAGCAAGCATTTTGGCATGGTGTAGTGTCAGGCACGTGCCGCGAGTAATTACTCAGTCGGCATGTTGCCATGGTGTAGAGTAATGATTCAAGAGAGTTTATTGTCATGTGTCCCTGATAGGACAATGAAATTCTTGCTTTGCTTCAGCACAACAGAACATAGTAGGCATTGACTACAAAACAGATCAGTGTGTCCATATATCAGTATATAAACATATACACACATGCATAAATAAACTGATAAAGTGCAAATAACAGATAATGGGCTATTAATGTTCAGAGTTTTGTCCGAGCCAAGTTTAATAGCCTGATGGCTGTGGGGAAGTAGCTATTCCTGAACCTGGTCGTTGCAGTCTTCAGGCTCCTGTACCTTCTACCTGAAGGAAGCAGGGAGATGAGTGTGTGGCCAGGATGGTGTGTGTCCTTGATGATACTGCCAGCCTTTTTGAGGCAGCGACTGCGATAGATCCCCTCGATGGAAGGGAGGTCAGAGCCGATGATGGACTGGGCAGTGTCTACTACTTTTTGTAGTCTTTTCCTCTCCTGAGCGCTCAAGTTGCCGACCCAAGCCACGATGCAACCGGTCAGCATGCTCTCTACTGTGCACCTGTAGAAGTTAGAGAGAGTCCTCCTTGACAACCCGACTCCGTAATCTTCTCAGGAAGTAGAGGCGCTGATGTGCTTTCTTAATAATTGCATCAGTGTTCATGGACCAGGAAAGATCTTCAGAGATGTGCACGCCTAGGAATTTGAAGCTCTTGACCCTTTCTACCATCGATCCGTTGATATAAACGGGACTGTGGGTCCCCATCCTACTTCTTCCAAAGTCCACAATCAGTTCCTTGGTTTTGCTGGTGTTGAGGGCCAGGTTATTGTGCTGGCACCATATGGACAGTCGCTCGATCTCTCTTCTATACTCTGACATCCCCATCAGTGATACGTCCTGCAACAGTGGTGTCGTCAGTGAACTTGATGATGGAGTTCGCACTATGAACGGCTACGCAGTCATGAGTATAGAGTGAGTACAGCAGAGTACGCATAATGACACAAACGAGTTCGTTATGTATCTTGGATTTTACTTGGATTTTCTAGACCGGTGTCCTGTACTCTTTAAATTATCCTTTCTCTCCTTTTCCTTTTTGTATCCCCAATCATGATGTTTAGTAAACAAACATAAGAGAGGAAAACTAGCAGGGATCGGTCTGTAGAAAATTTTACATGCAAAGTCTGTAGTTGTCTTTTTTTTAAATACTTGGTTGCAAACATATGAATTTCACTGGCTGTGAATAAATAAGTAAATTAAAGTTGTAACTTATGTTTTTGTATTTTCCCCATTAAATGAATATTTCTTTAATATTGAAGATAATCTCATCATCCTTTTTCTATGTTGAGCTTCATTTCCCAAGCCAAAATGTTCCACTTGGAAGTCAGGAACCTGAATCATTTTATAATAACTTCAAAGCAACAAAGTGGACAATGTTTAATGTTGTTTTCAAGAATAATTTGTAAAGCAATCCTGAATGCTCTCATGTCATTTATATTTTGGCTTGGATTCAAGAGCTGCTTGTAGATTCCTGTTCTTCCTTCGGTCAGCCACGGCTTAAATAGGCACAACTATTTTAAGTTGATGGCTATATTTTTTATCTTTGCCGTGATAGATTGATGAGTACAGAAAACTTCCTAATGCAAACACGGGAGGAGGAAGGAGTGAAATACCAGCGGGCATTTATTGCACGGGAATTTATTGACTGGCTGATGCAAGAAGGAGAGGTTACCATAAGGAGTGAAGGTGAACAGCTCTGCTGTAGACTACTGGAGTACGGCATCATTCAACATGGTGAGAAATTGATTATTTGTTACAACATGAAATGCTACGTCATGTGCTTTAGAAACAGAAGCATAGAAGAATAGGTGCAGGTATAGGATATACGGCCCTTCGAGCCAGCACCGCCATTCAATATGATCATGGCTGATCATCTAAAATCAGTACCCCGCTCCTGCTTGTTCCCCTTATCCCTTGATTCCTTTAGCCCTAAGAGCTAAATCTAACTCCTTCTTGAAAACATCCAGTGAATTGGCCTCCACTGCCCTCTGTGGCAGAGAATTCCACAGATTCACAACTCCCTGGGTGAAAAGTTTTTCCTCATCTCAATCCTAACAGGCCTGCCCCTTATTCTTAAACTGTGACCCCTGGTTCTGGACTCTGCCAACATCAGGAACGTTTTACCTGCATCTAGCCAGTCCAATCCCTTAAATAATGTTATGTTTTTATAAGATATCCTCTCATCCTTCTAAATTTCAGTGGATACAAGCCCAGTCGACCCATTCTTTCATCATATGTCAGTCCTGTCATCCCAGGAATTAACCTGGTGAACCTACGCTGCACTCCCTCAATAGCAATAATGTCCTTACTCAAATTAGGAGACCAAAATTGCACACAATACTCCAGGTGTAGTCTCACCAGGGCCCTGTATAATTGCAATAGGACCTCCTTGCTCCTAAACAAATCCTCTCGTAATGAAGGCCAACACGCTATTAGCTTTCTTCACTGCCTGCTGTACCTGTTTGCTTACTTTCAGTGACTGATGTACAAGCACACCCAGGTCTCGTTGCACCTCCCCTTTTCCTAATCTGACACCATTCAGATAATAATCTGCCTTTACTGTTCTTGCCACCAAAGTGGATAACCTCACATTTATCCACATTATACTGCTTCTGCCATGCATCTGCACACTCACCCAACATATCCAAGTCACCATGTAGCCTCATAGCATCCTCATCGCAGTTCACACTGCCACCTAGCTTTGTAAACAACTGGGGTCCCAGCACCGAGCCTTGCCGCACCCCACTAGTCAGTGCCTGCCATTCTGAAAAGGACCCGTTAATTCCTACTCTTTGTTTCCTGTCTGCCAACCAGTTCTGTATCCCTGTCAATACCCTACCCCCAATACCATGTGCTCTAATTTTGCCCACTAATCTCTTGTGTGGGACCTCGTCAGCTTTTTTGAAAGTCCAGATACACCACATCCACTGGCTCTCCCTTATCCATTCTACTTGTTACATCCTCAAAAAATTCCAGAAGAATTTAATATAGTTATGATAAAATATAATGTTTTTACTTCAAAAGATGAGAGACAAAGTGCTGGAATAGCCTAGTGGGTCAGGCAGCATCTCTGGAGAACTTGGATCGGAGATGTTTCAGGTGAGGCCATTCCTCAAATTGTGTTCCAGCACTTGTCTTTTTTGTAGATCATCGCCTGCAGCTCCTTGGTTGTCTGTTTTTGCTTCATTGAGGGAATTGTAAACTGATGGAGATTGTACATATTCCCTACCCTTTCCTGATTCATTTCAGAGTTGTTTCTAAAAATGTTTAATATTACCCTGTAGTAATTACATTTTGAATAGCTAAATGTTAGTTGGTGTTGTCCATCCTGGCAAGCTATTTGTTTAAGAATAAGGGGTAAGCCATTTAGAACGGAGACGAGGAAACACTTGTTCTCACAGAGAGTGGTGAGTCTGGAATTCTCTGCCTCAGAGGGCGGTGGAGGCAGGTTCTCTGGATGCTTTCAAGAGAGAGCTATTAAAGATAGCGGAATCAGGGGATATGGGGAGAAGGCAGGAACGGGGTACTGATTGGGGATGATCAGCCATGATCACATTGAATGGCGGTGCTGGCTCAAAGGGCCGAGTGGCCTACTCCTGCACCTATTGTCTATTGTCTATTTCTTTTTAAGATGGCCTGCATTTACCTAGGTTTGTCCGTTATAGCTTCCCAAAGCCCCTTGTGCTGCATGATGAGTAAGCCTTTAGTTAAATCTGATCTGATGCTGGTCAGGTGTGCATGGCACAGTTTGACCAGAGGAAACTCTGGGATCCTGTTCCCTTGCATTTCTTTATTCCCCTCGTGGGATGTATTGGGCTTGTTTGAAAATGGGTTGTTTTCAGTTGTAGCACACTAAGTGGAAGAGCCAGAGGACACTTGATGGCTGCTGGTATGTTTGAAACTCCAAGAAGTAGTATTTCTTTCAGGGTGAAGAGAGAGAGAGAGAGAGAGAGAGAGAGAGAGATAGAGAGAGGGGAGGGGGGGGAGAGAGATGTCAGCAACAGTTTGTTGATGGTGGCACACTTTAGAGTTGGTATACTTGCATTTTCATGTCAAAATTGAGAAGGACTGGAATAAATATGATTATTTGCTCTGAAAAGCAACTTTATTTCAGTCAAAACAATTTTAAAAAACATCAAAATTCTTTGCAAAGCTTTAAAAAAAAAAGTTCACAATCTTCTGAGCTTTGAAAGTCTGTGATGTTTTCTTCTGCTCTACAGGGGCGTGTACGAGCATGTCCTGTAAACGATGACTATGTAGCAATGCCTCAGCAAGATTCAGGTGACGCTATCTAGAACCTGATGTCTGTAAATGAGCAACTTCACGTCATAAAACGCACCTTTTTAACTCGGCAACATTGTGCAACAAAATAGGTGATCTCACAAAGCACTTGCGGTGTGTTCTACGTGGAAAGAAAAATGCTGGAATTCCAATCTTTTTGGAGGTGTTGGTAATGATTTACTACTGTTACTTGTAGATACAGTGAAAAAACATTGCCTGCTGTCCAAGTAAATCATCGATACATGATTACAATCAAACCATATACGATTACAACATGTCGTTCCAAAAGAGAGAGGAAACTATGCTGAATATAATGTAATAGAGAGAGCAAAGATCGCTCTATAATCTTTGAGAGAGAGTGCAGTTTTTTTTTTTTTAAAGTAAAGGCCACAATGAGGTATTCTAACCTAAGGGTGTCTAGAATACATCCTTAGGTTAGGAGAAATCTATTGAATAGTTTAATAGGGAGAAAGCCGTTATAAAATCTGGTACTTGCTTTCAAGTACATATCTTCTGCCTGATGGGAGAGGAGGTAAAGACTATGGTGTGAGTGGGCCTTGATTTTGTTTGCTTTCCTGTGGCAGGGTGAAGTCTCAGCGGAGTCAACGGGGGTTAGGGCGGGATGTTGGAGGGGAGGCTTGTCTGTGTGATGGGCTGGGCTGCATCAATAACTCAATGCAATTTCTTACCATCTTGGGCAGAACAGTTGCCAAACCAAAACTGTGGTGCATCCTGATTAGGATACTTTCTATGATGCATCTGTAGAAATTTATTGATCATATAGAGGTGAAGGTCATAAGCTGTAGGGGCAGAATTAGGCCATTTGGCCTATCAAGCCTACTCCGACATTCAATCATTGATTGAATTAGGCCATTTGGCCTATCAAGCCTACTCCACCATTCAATCATGGCTGATCTATCTTTTAGACCTTCAGCCCAGAGACATTAGGTTAGACGAACTAGGTACTAACGTCTGACTATGGGAGTGTGTAGGGGGTCACCTGAAATGAATGGAATTGGGAGTCTGCCGGGTACCACCCGCTGCCTGTGGACCTGGGGAACCCCCCAAGGGGCCAAAAAATGGGTGCTAAATAGATGAGTGAGGTACCACTTAAATCCACTACCATGGTGTGCTCACTGCCACGCCCATATCAACAACACAAACGGCAGACATTTTTCCCGCTGCAAAAGGGCTAGCATTTAGACGAGCAAGGTACCACTCAAAAATAATGCCAAATGAACAAGTTGAGTTCATGGAGTACAAAATGGGTTACACCAGACAAATAGTCCGCTGCACTACCAGACACCCCAAAAATGGACACCCTAGACCCTGCTGTCCAACTAGGCTAGCCTAGATATTGTGGGTACCAGTTGAAACCGAGTTTTTTTATTCTGAGGCTGTGACCTCTGGTCCTAGACTCTCCCACTAGAGAAACATTCTCTCCACATCCACTCTATCCAAGCCTTTCACTATTCGGCAAGTTTCAACGAGGTCCTCCCTCATCCTTTTAAACTCTAGTGTGTTGAGGCCTAGTGCCGTCAAACGCTCATCATGTGTTAACCCAATCATTCTTGGGATCATTCTCGTAAACCTCCTCTGGACCCTCTCCATCGCCAGCGCATCCTCCCTCAGATATGGTGCCCAAAACTGCTCACAATTCTCCAAATGCGGTCTGATCAGTGGCGTACAAAGACAAGGCATGACTTCCCATTTTTGTATTCTAGCCCCCTTGAAATAAGTGCTAACATTGAATTTGCCTTCCTTACTACCAATTCAATTTGCAAATTAACTTGTTGTGAATCTTGCACCAGCACTCCCAAGTCCTTTTGCACCTCAGATTTCTGAATTCTCTCCCCGTTTAGAAAATAGTCCATCCCTTTATTCCTACTACCAAAATGCACGACTCCACACTTTGCTATGCTGTATTCTGTCCACCGATTCTCAGCCCACTCTCCCAACCTGTCCAAGTCCTTCTGCAGACATCCCTGTCTTCTCTGCACTACCTGCCCCTCCACCTATATTTCTATAATCTGCAAACTTGGGCACAAAGCATTTAATTCCCTCATGCACATTATTGATACACAATGTGAAGAGTCGCAACCCCGGCACCGACCCTTGCGGAACACCACTAGTCACTGGCAGGCAACCAGAAGGAGCCCCCTCTATTGCCACTCTTTGCCTTCTGCCATCCAGCCAACATGTTCTCCATGTGAGTATATTCCCATGAAACCATGAAGGTAAGCTTCGAAACCCACAGCATCAATGTGATTGGATCAGGTCAATTGTTGGTTATACTAATGCAAAGGAAAATGAGGTTCTCAACCATCTCCAGTTCACTGCCAATGATGTTGACAGGGCGAATACTCCCTCACTGCCTGACGTAGACCACCAGCTTCTTTGTGTTGCTGACGTTGAGGGAGAGGTTGTTGTGTTTACACCAGGTTACTAAATCCTTCATCTGTACTCCGTCTCATCATTGTTCAAGATCCAGCCAACTCTGGTGGTGTCATCTGCAAACTTGTGAATGTTGATAGAACAGAATTTGACCACACATTCATGAGTATAATGGTTATATAGTAAGGGGCTGCTTTATGGGGGAATGGTGTTGAGAATTATCATGGAGGATTTTTTTGTTGGATCTCCTTACTGATTGCAGTTTATGGGCCAGGAACTCAAGCACCTCATGGCAGCAGGGGTTGTCGAGTCCTAGGCCCAGGAGTTTGCAGTTAAGTTTGATTGGAATTACGATGTTGAAGCTATAGTCAATAATGAAGTCCAACTGTGCAATACCCACCAAAATGCAACACCTGGGAATGCAAGAGAGAATTAGGAGCAACACTAGCAAGTTTGCGGGTGACAAAAAGCTGGGTGGAAGTGTGGACTGTGAAGAGGATGTTAGGAGGTTGCAGGGTGACCTGGACAGGTTGAGTGAGTGGGCAGACGCGTGGCAGATGCAGTATAATATAGATAAATGTGAGGTTATCCACTTTGGTGGCAAAAACAAGGGGGCAGATTATTATCTCAATGGGATTAGGTTAGGTAAGTGGGAGGTGCAGCGAGACCTGGGGGTCCTTGTACACCGGTCACTGAAAGTTGGCGGGCAAGTACAGCAGGCAGTGAAGAAAGCTAATGGAATGTTGGCCTTCATAACAAGAGGATTTCAGTATAGGAGTAAAGAGGTTCTTCTGCAGTTGTATAGGGCTCTGGTGAGACCACATCTGGAGTATTATGTACAGTTTTGGTCTCCTAATTTGAGGAAGGACATCCTTGTGATTGAGGCAGTGCAGCGTAGGTTCACGAGATTGATCCCTGGGATGGCGGGACTGTCATATGAGGAAAGATTGAAAAGACTAGGCTTGTATTTACTGGAGTTTAGAAGGATGAGGGGGGGTCTTATAGAAACATATAAAATTATAAAAGGACTGGACAAGCTCGATGCAGGAAAACTGTTCCCAATGTTGGGCGAGTCCAGAACCAGGGGCCACAGTCTTAGAATAAAGGGGAGGCCATTTATGACTGAGGTGAGAAAAAACTTTTTCACCCAGAGAGTTGTGAATTTGTGGAATTCCCTGCCACAGAGGGCAGTGGAGGCCAAATCACTGGATGGATTTAAGAGAGAGTTAGATAGAGCTCTAGGTCGGTGGGGGTGCTGCAAGCCGGCAGCCCTGTCAGCAGCGTGTCCGTTTTTTTCAACATTTTTTGTTTTTTTTAGTATGTTTTAATGTATGTTTTTAATGTTTCTTTGTGTGTTTTGTGTGGGGGTGGTGTAGGGGGGTAAGGGGGAAACCGCTTCGGTTGCCTCCTCCACGGAGAGGCGACTTTTTCCATGTCGCCTCCCCCATGGCCTAACAGCGAGGATCGGGCGGCCTTTCCAAGAGATGCGCCCGGGGCTTCAGCGGCGGGCGCAGCGCGGACTCTCGACGTGGAGCGGGCGAGCCCTCGCCCAAGGGGAGCGCTCCGTTTCGCTGGCCCGCGGCAGCCAGAAGCCGCGGTCTGCAGAGCTCCAGCTGGCATGGCGTCCACAGCCTGGGATCCCTCGTGGGGGACCTGTGGGAAGAAGAGCTCCAACTACCGGCCCGCGGCCTGCTTCTACCGTGGGCACGGCGGGGACTTACCATAAGGAGCGGGGTCCCTCGCCAGGGATCCCTGGAGGGGAGCTCCAGACCGCCGGCCCTGCGGTCTGCGGTGCTTCTGGCTGTGGCGTGAACTTTAAATCTCCGACCGCCGGCCTGCGGCCTACACCAGCCTGAAGCCGCGGTCTCCGGTGGGGAGGCACCGATTCAGGACTTACCTGGATCTTTTACCTTGTCTGTACATCTGGATACCCGCAGCGACGGCTGCGGAGGGTTGAGGTCCCGACCACGGGGGAAAATGGAGGAGGACTGGCCAAATTTTGTGCCTTCCACCACAGTGATGAATGCTGTGGTGGATGTTTGTGTTAAATTTTTAGTGTGTTTTTGTGTGTTCTTTCTCATTGTACCGCTGCTGGCAAATTCATTTCACTTGCACTTTATGTGCAATGTGACGAATAAAACTGATTGATTGATTGTTTGAGGGGCTAGTGGAATCAAGGGATATGGGGAGAAGGCAGCCACGGGTTATTGATTGGGGACGATCAGCCATGATCACAATGATCGTGCTGGCTCGAAGGGCCAAGTGGCCTCCTCCTGCACCTATTTTCTATGTTTCTATGGTATTTATTTGTTTTAAGCTCCACCTGCCATTGCTCAGCACATTGGTTCGGTTCACCGACCACCCACTGCAGTTCGCCTACCGCCACTACAGGTCCACGGACGATGCCATCACCCTCGCCCTACACTCATCCCTGGAACACTTGGATAAGAGAGATACCTACTGTACGTCAGACTCCTATTCATAGACTACAGCCCTGCCTTTAACACCATTATACCTTCCAAGCTCATCGCCAAACTCTTGGGACTTGGAGGCAGCACTCGTCTCTGCAACTGGATTCAACTGTCTGACTGCAAGGCAGGAAATTTTGTTCAGACCGGAAGGTCTGAATGACAATAAAGGATACTTTACTTTACTTACTTTTGATACACTTGACCAGGTCTCGGGATTTATCTACCTTATGGGCCTGTCCCACTTACGCGACTTTTTCGGCGACTGCCGGCACCTGTCTTAGGTCGTTGCAGGTCGGCGAAAACTTTCAACATGTTGAAAATTCAGTGGCGACCAGAAAGACGTTACGACTCTTTGGGCGACTGAGGAGACTACTCACGACCAGACAGGCGACACCCTGGCGACATGTTGTGGGGTGAAGCCTGTATGGTCGTGAGTAGTCGCCCAAAGAGTGGTACCTTGTTCTAGATTTTCAACATGTTGAACATTTTCGGCGACCTGTAACGACCTATGACGGGTGCCGGCAGTCGCCGAAAAAGTTGCGTAAGTGGGACAGGCCCATTAATGCATTTAAGACCTCTAGCAGTTCCTCCTGTGATGTGCACTCTTCAAAACATAAGGATTATTTCTCTGTGTTACCAAGCAACCACATTTTCTCCCCCACAGTAGCCGACAAGAACTATTCACAACCCACCTGGCTCCTGCAACTGTAGATTAGACCTTGTTGATCTTTAAGGGGCCTCAATCACTCCGTAATAATCGTTTGCCCTTAATACACGTGGATTCTTCTATACCTTATCAGCCAAAGCTATCTAAAGTCCCTTTCATGCCTGCCTGATTCTCATTAAGTGAATCCTACATCCCTGTAACTCAAAGGATTCACATGTTCACAGCTGCCTATGCCTGAAATGCTTCCTTTTTCTTGGAGTCTGGCCTTTAGTTCTGAGGTATCAAAATCAGCTGTGATTTCCTTTGTTTTTTTCCATTTCCTCTTTGCTCCATTTATTTCCTTTGATGATTCACAACACATCAGCAAACTGTAGCACCCTATCACTGCCATTTCCTAATTAACTGACTTGTTCGTAGTGCTATGGTTTGATGTTCTAACTGGTCGTCTACACTTTAAAATATTTGAGGAAATGTTTTTCTCCAAATCATTCAGAAAAGATTTGACTTTTAATTCTGTTATTCTCAATATCGGAGAGCTCAGCAAGAATACTAAAGCTGGAAAAAGGATGGAATTTAAAGAGTTGTTCGGTTACCTAATTCTGAAATCAATGTTCTAGAGACGGCAATAATGATAATGTTAAACAGTTTCTCTTTTCTTAAAGTAGCTTCATTAAAATGGTGTAATTTTCTAATTATATAAAGATCACTATTTTAAAGAATATTAATTAATCTTGGCTAGCATTGGTGAGCAGTGTGTGGTTTGCCTGGAATGTCTTTGATAGTGGAGGAAGGAACTGCAGATGCTGGTTTAAACCGAAGATGGACATAAAAAGCTGGAGTAACTCAGCGGGTCAGACAGCTTCTCTGGCGAAAAGGAATAGGTGATGTTTCGAGTTGGGACCTTTCTTCAGACTGAGAGTCAGGGGGAAGGGAATGGAGAGATATAGATGGTGATGTAGAGAGATATAGAACAAAGCGTTGGGAGATGAAGGGTTATTTGAAGTTAGAGGTTTGTAAGAACAGCATCTTTCGGTTGGGCAGCTTACAACCCAATGGGTGAATATTATTTTCAATAACTTCAAGTAACCCTTGCATTCCCCCCCCCTCCTGCCCCCACCCAAGTCGTACCAGCTTCAAAGTCGTCTTGTTGAGTCTCATTGTCTGTAACTCGTTTTCACCTAGACCACAACCAACAATGGTCTGTTTCCTTTATCGTCCTTAATTTTTTGCATATCTTTCAATCATTTGTTCTATATCTCTCTACATCACCGTCTATATCTCTCGTTTCCCTTTCCCCTACTCTCAGTCTAAAGAAAGTTCTCGACCCAAAATGTAACGTATTCCTTTTCTCCAGAGATGCTGTCTGACCCGTTGAGTTACTCCAGCTTTTTGTGTTTATGCCTTTGAGAGTGACAGACCTGGTAGATTTGGGTATGCTTTCCCACATAAATGATAACATTTGACTGGATCAAGGAACTGGCCCTAACTGACCATGCATGTCAGGGCTAAGTGGAAAACATCAAAACGGTGGCACAGCGGTAGAGTTGCTGCCTTACAGCGAATGCAGCACCGGAGACCCGGGTTCGATCCCGACTACGGGTGCTGTTTGTACGGAGTTTGTAAGTTCTCCCCGTGACCTGCGTGGGTTTTCTCCGAGATCTTCGGTTTCCTCCCACACTCCAAAGACAGGTTTGTAGGTTAATTGGCTTGGTAAATATAAAAATTGTCCCGAGTGGGTGTAGGATGGTGTTAATGTTCGGGGATCGCTGGTCAGCGCGGACGCGGTGGGCCGAAGGGCCAGTTTCCGTGCTGTATCTCTAAACTAACCTAAAATCTTTTTTTATTCAATGTTAAAATAATTTCAAGAAGAAAATCTAAATTGGCTGTTTGATTCTATGTAGTCCAAAAGACCGGAGCAAATAGGCACAGGTGTAGGTTACCTGGCACCTCAATATGATTATATCGATCCCAGGCTTCAGCTCCTCTTCAACACCAGAATCTCATAGATTTCAATCCCCCGATCTTTCAAATAACATCTACCTCCACTTTCAATACTCCTTTTGATCTTGTGCCCACAACTTTCTGGGACAGAGTTCCAGAAATTCACCATTCATTACCCTCCTTGGTTTTAAATGACTGGCCTTTTTATCTTGAAACGATGCTCCCTTCTTTGAGCCTCCCACTAGTTAAAACACACTCAACTATCAGATCCCCCTTGGTTCTTGTATGTTTCAATTAGATCTTCCTGCCCCCACCCCCCTCCCCTCATTCCTTTAATCATGAAATAGGGGAAAAAGGCTGGTATGATAGTCCTCTCATTCTAGGACTTAGCCTGGTGAATTTCTTTTTGACTGTCTCCATTGCTGCCACATCATTTGCTGGGCAAGAGAACTAATAAAACCAATGACATAGTGTGCCATATTTATGTAGCACTGTCCCATGGTGGTTTGCAAGAGCAGAATAAAACAAATTTCCACACTGAACCATGGCGGATATCAGGAGATACGAATAAAAGCTTAACAGGTATGTTTTAAAGTGAAACTTGGAAGGAAGAGAGAGACTTCGTTCTTTAGGGTTAGTGAAAGTGAAAGAGTGTCAATCTTGAATTTACTTGCAGAGGTCGTTTGGGAGAGTCTGTTTGCTGGTAAGAGGACAACTGACAAGTGGGAGGCAATCGGGATGAAACAGATCCGTCCGTGAGTATATGAAGTGTAGGAGAACACTGAACAAAGCTTTCAGGAGAGCAACTAGGGGCATAGGATGATCTGGCAAGCCTGGAACAAGGATGATCCAAAGAGATTCTGCATGTATATTACAAGTAAAAGGGTGGCTATGGAAAAGATAGATCCCCTAAAGAGCAGCATAGCTGTCTTTGTGTCGACCAGGGATTCCCAACCTTTTTTGTCCCGTTTACCCCTGGTAACTTTAATAGCACATAACAATGTTATTTCACTTATTTATGAACAACTAATGATGAACAGATACCAGAACCAAACACAACCAGTCAATGAGAAAAAAATATGTACATATCCAGAATCAACAAATTTACCCCCTGGTTAGGCAAAATTTACCCCCGTGGGGGTAAATTTACCCCACATTGAGAACCCTTGAGACCTGGGTGTCATGGTACACCAGTCTAACATTGGTAGTGGGGAAACTGCTAGAGACAGTTATTAAAGATGGGATAGCAGCACATTTGGAAAGTGGTGAAATCATTGGACAAAGTCAGCATGGATTTACGAAAGGTAAATCATGTCTGACGAATCTTATAGAATTTTTCGAGGATGTAACTAGTAGAGTGGATAGGGGAGAACCAGTGGATGTGTTGTATCTGGACTTTCAGAAGGCTTTCGACAAGGTCCCACATAAGAGATTAATATACAAGCTTAAAGCACACAGTATTGGGGGTTCAGTATTGATGTGGATAGAGAACTGGCTGGCAAACAGGAAGCAAAGAGTAGGAGTAAACGGATCCTTTTCACAATGGCAGGCAGTGACTAGTGGGGTACCGCAAGGCTCAGTGCTGGGACCCCAGCTATTTACAATTTATATTAATGATCTGGATGAGGGAATTGAAGGCAACATCTCCAAGTTTGTGGATGACACTAAGCTGGGGGGCAGTGTTAGCTGTGAGGAGGATGCTAGGAGACTGCAAGGTGACTTGGATAGGCTGGGTGAGTGGGCAAATGTTTGGCAGATGCAGTATAATGTGGATAAATGTGAGGTTATCCACTTTGGTGGCAAAAACAGGAAAGCAGACTATTATCTAAATGGTGGCCGATTAGGAAAAGGGGAGATGTTGCGAGACCTGGGTGTCATGGTACACCAGTCATTGAAAGTAGGCATGCAGGTGCAGCAGGCAGTGAAGAAAGCGAATGGTATGTTAGCTTTCATAGCAAAAGGATTTGAGTATAGGAGCAGGGAGGTTCTACTGCAGTTGTACAGGGTCTTGGTGAGACCACACCTGGAGTATTGCTTACAGTTTTGGTCTCCAAATCTGAGGAAGGACATTATAGCCATAGAGGGAGTGCAGAGAAGGTTCACCAGACTGATTCCTGGGATGTCAGGACTTTCATATGAAGAAAGACTGGATAGACTCGGCTTATACTCGCTAGAATTTAGGAGATTGAGAGGGGATCTTATAGAAACTTACAAAATTCTTATGGGCTTGGACAGGCTAGATGCAGGAAGATTGTTCCCGATGTTGGGGAAGTCCAGGACAAGGGGTCACAGCTTAAGGATAAGGGGGAAATCCTTTAAGACCGAGATGAGAAAAAACGTTTTCACACAGAGAGTGGTGAATCTCTGGAACTCTCTGCCACAGAGGGTAGTTGAGGCCAGTTCATTGGCTATATTTAAGAGGGAGTTAGATGTGGCCCTTGTGGCTAAAGGGATCAGGGGGTATGGAGAGAAGGCAGGTACGGGATACTGAGTTGGATGATCAGCCATGATCATATTGAATGGCGGTGCAGGCTCGAAGGGCCGAATGGTCTACTCCTGCACCTATTTTCTATGTATCTATGTAAATGAATACTTCGCATCAATTTTTAATGAGCAAAGATCATGGAAATTGGAGAATTGAGGCATACAAGTTGTGATGTCGAAGATCATATTCAAA
This sequence comes from Malacoraja senta, assembly GCA_038087875.1. Taxonomy (NCBI): domain Eukaryota; kingdom Metazoa; phylum Chordata; class Chondrichthyes; order Rajiformes; family Rajidae; genus Malacoraja; species Malacoraja senta. The sequence goes on from CM075977.1 coordinate 99,716,758, forward strand.
TTACCAAAGAGCTGTTTTAAAGCACATTCAAGTGGATACATCCCCAGGGCCAGACCAAGGGCATTCTCAGACCTTGCGGTAAGCTAGGAACAGAATTGCGAAGGGCCTTGTAGAAATATTTGCATCATCATTATCCGCAGGCAAAGCTCCAGTAGAATGGAGGGTGGCTAATGTCATACATTTATTTAAGAAGGACATTGAGGACAAGCTAGGAACTACAGGCCAGTGAGGCTGGCAACAGTGTTGGGAAAGTTGTTAGAGCAGATTCTTAAGGACAAGACTCTGCCAGAATTTCTAGGCGTGGACTAATTAGGAATATTGGCCAAATGGAACTAGCCTAGATTGCCAACTTGCTTGGCACAGACAAATTGGACTGAAGGATGTGTTTCCACGCAGTTTAGCTCTGACTCCAAAGGGTTAGAAATGCAGAGATATGGTGGAATTTGAAGACCTGAAGTGGAGTTGGATAAGAGATGGGCTATTTTCAAATAGAAGGAAGAAATTGTAACAATCACTGGCTTGACGGTAGAAGTAGTGGAAAAATTAATGGCACGAAAGCCCAATAGGCTGCTGGAGGTTGATGGCCTCAATACAAAGGCCTTAAAGGGAGTAACTGCAGAGTAACTCCTAGGTTTTGAGGAGGGGGGTGGTAGAAGGAGTAAAATGTGTAAAATATGTCCAAAATAGCAAATGTGTAGCCCTTACTGTATGAGGCAGAGAGACTAAAGGTAGAAAACTATGGGTCAGTTAGCTACATGTCTGTTGACAGAAAGATGCTGTGGGCTGTGATCAAAGAACGAGTTATTTAGAAACTAATGTTGCCTTAATGTACTAATGTTGCCTTTATGTAGTCTAACCGAGTTAACATGGTTTGGTGAAAGGAAAATTGCATTTGACATATTTCCTGGAAGTCTTTGATTATAACAAGCATGGTACATAGATACATAGTAAATAGGTGCAGGAGTAGGCCATTCGGCCCTTCGAGCCTGCACCGCCATTCAATATGATCATGGCTGATCATCCAACTCAGTATCCCGTACCTGCCTTCTCTCCATACCCCCTGATCCCCTTAGCCACAAGGGCCACATCTAACTCCCTCTTAAATATAGCCAATGAACTGTCCTCAACTACCCTCTGTGGCAGAGAGTTCCAGAGATTCACCACTCTCTGTGTGAAAAAGTTTTTCCTCATCTCGGTCTTAAAGGATTTCCCCCTTATCCTTAAGCTGTGACCCCTTGTCCTGGACTTCCCCAACATCGGGAACAATCTTCCTGCATCTAGCCTGTCCAACCCCATAAGAATTTTGTACATTTCTATAAGATCCCCTCTCAATCTCCTAAATTCTAGCGAGTATAAGCCAAGTCTATCCAGTCTTTCTTCATATGAAAGTCCTGACATCCCAGGAATCAGTACAAAGAGGGAAACCCACTAAAAGCCAATAGGTGCTTTGGGTGACAAATGGCATATTGACCTTTTATTGTTTGGGGGTTGAAGTTTAGGAATGAAGCAATTTCCTAATTGTACATGGTGTAGGTGAAGTGTCGCCTACAATAGCATTCGCAATTTTGTCCCCTCATTTAAGAAAGGATACAGTCCTGAAAATATTTGCTTGCTAATTCCTGCGATGAGAATATTGTCCCATCACAATTGACTATGGAAAGTTAGACTGTTCTTTGGTGTTTGGAAGAATATAGTTTTGTTTTTTTTAATCTATAAGATCCTTTCAGTGTGTGAAATGGTAGATGTTGAGATGATTTCACCAGATGGAGAGTTCCAAAGGAGAGGATATAAAAAGATTTGGGACCAATCATTTAAAAGTGAAGCACAAAGAAACTACTACTTGCAGAGGATGGCGAATCTCCTCTCATTCTCTACCCCAGTGGGTCCTGGAAGTTGGAGCACTAAAGGCTAGTCGAGGTAGGTGAACTTAAAAAAAACAACATAAGGAAATTTGAGGGCTGAGGAACTGGCACAAGAGTTGAGGCCTGGAGCATATCAGCCACAATAATATTGAATGGTGGGACAAGCTTGAGGGGATGAGTGGCTTTCTCCAGCTCCAGCTTTCTTCTGAACTTGATGATGTAACATTGTTAGGTTTTTGCAACATCTTTAAATGTTTGCCTGGTTCGGGCAATGGAATCAGCGTGGCGTTGGTACCAAAGTTCAAAGATGATTGGGGTTCCTGGTATTCGAAATATTTTGTGTTTTGAAATCTTATGGTTAAGACTGATTGGGTTTAAGATTTCAGTTTCGATAAGCACCATCCACCTGGAATGGGATTTTTCAACATTTGGCACAGGGGCACAATGTGCAAATAAATGATTTAAAACACCAATGGAATCATCTGACTGAGTTGAAGGCTGGTGTGTTGCTTTAAATTAGTCCAATTTTGACAACCACTTTCTAGTTATGAAGTTCAATCTAGAAAACAAATAAGCTTCTATTGACACAATCATTTGTTTATTATTCCTGTTTCTGTTTCCATGGTTTCTGCCTTGCATTAGCTGTTTGTTCAAGTTTCGATTTCTGTTCATGCCTTGATGATCAGTCTGTGTACTACCAGTGTAACTAATTCTATTGCCCTCTCCCATTCTGTACACAGTGGCCAACAAACACCACTTTGTGGATGGTAACCTCTTGTACCAGTTCCGCATGAACTTTCGCAGAAGGAGACGGCTGCTGGAGCTGCTGAATGAGAACGTGCCCTTGGAGCCTGATAGCCATGAAAGCCCCTTTTGTTTGCGCAAACAGAACTCTGACAACGCCAACTCCAGCTTCCAATCAGGTAAAAATGATCATTTATGGTCCAATTCAGTGTTCACAACTATTGCTTGTCATGATCTGAATTCCCTGACCTTGCTTACTTCATTAATCATTCAACATCCATCCTGTGCACTGCGTTACATTTAGATAGCTTGTTTCAGCAGCTCACATAATTTTCATACTCACACCCTCTATTTTGCATCTTTTGTTGAGTTGCACATTCCAGTTCGACTGATGAATTTGTGTAGAACTTGTTTTTCTCTTCAGTCACACCCACATCTCCTCCCTTCTGTACTCTTCTTAACCAAACCAAAGTCTCTATTAACCCAAGTCATTGATACGTCAACAAAAAATTAATTCTATCAATAATCCTTCAATTGATGTTAAGGATTTACAGTAGTCTCATCTATTTAGTCGTTTCCAATTTTACAAATAATCCAATTTAAAGATGAGCTTTATATTCTAAAACTAGTTAAAATGATTTCAAACATACCTGTTCAGTTTCTCTTGTTTTCTCCCTTTATTCCCAAGATTTTACTTGAGAATGATGTACAGCTTTGCTTTAAGTTCACTTCCGAAACAAGTTTATATAGTTGTGGTGGAAGAGCTGATCTGCCAAGGCAGCATCTGGTAGAAACCTGTCTCGAAGATAAAACATTGTCAGTTCTTCTGAACATGCAGCAGCTGGGATTCTTCCTCTGAAGCAGGTGCAAGGGTTCCGTTCTCAAAGTAGGAATTGTCTCCTGAGAATCTGAACACCAAATGCAAACAAAATCTAATCCAGTTTTGTTAGTTTCAGTGTATAGATTAGACTGTGAACTAAGGGATTCGAGGCATCAGGTATCTAGTTAGTGTCTGGTACTGTAGTAATAGATATTTTTGTAACGAAGGGTTCATAGATTGGATTTCTTCTTGGTTGCATCCTGTTTTGCTATTCCATAAGTAATTTGATTTGTACTCATTTTATTTTACTGCCGTTTCTTGAAGTTAAACACTCTCTAAAGGATTATTCTTGCACAGATTCTTTTGAACCTACTTGTCTTTGCTCTGTCAATGTGTAGCACAAACTCATGAATATGAAGATAGCAGAAGTTGGTTTTCACAGCCCGCATGTGGCCTTCTGGCAATTTTGTGTCTGATTTTGTCATAGTAGTGCTAATTGAACAGAGCTCCAAAATATATGTGGAAAGCTGCTCACAGGGAATGTATTATAAAGGCGTTACGGAATTAACAATTCTGTACTTCCAGTGGCACCATACAAACTTGATGCTAGTTTCTTTCTAGTATCTCAGCTGCTGCAGACTAGAACAGGTTATCTGGACAGGTGTCAGCAGTGAAGATTCCGGGTATTTTAAAGGAGAAATTTGAAGTAATGAACATCAATGTAATTTTATGAATTATGCGGTTCTGGGGAGTGTTGTGGAGCAGAGGGCTCTAGGAGTGCTGGTACATGGTTCCTTGAAGGTGGAGTCGCAGGTAGATAGGGTGGTCAAAAAGGTATTTGGCTCATTGGCCTTCATCGGTCAGAGAATTGAGTAAAGAAGTTGGGAGGTCATGTTGCAGTTGTATAAGACGTTGGTGTGGCCACATTTAGAGTATTGTGTCCAGTTGTGTTATAGGAAAGATGTGGTCAAGCTGGAAAGAGTACTGAGAAGATTTACAAGGATGTTGCCAGGGCTAGAGGGTCTGAGCTATAGGGAGAGGTTGAGTAGACTAGGACTTTATTCCTTAAGAGCGCAGGAGGATGAGGGGTGATCTTATAGAGGTGTGTAAGATCATGAGAGGAATAGATCGGGTAAATGCACACTTGCCCAGAGTAGGTGAATCTAGGACCAGAGGACATCGGTTTAAGGTGAAGGGGAAAAGATTTAATAGGAATCTGAGGGGTAACTTTTTCACACAAAGGGTGGTGGGTGTATGGAACAAGCTGTCAGAGGAGGTAGTTGAGGCTGGGACTATCCCAACATTTAAGAAACAGACACGTACATGGATAGGACAGGTTTGGAGGGATGTTGACCAAACGGGGGCAGGTGGGATGAGTATAGCTGGGATATGTTGGCCGGTGTGGGCAAGTTGGGCCGAAGGGCCTGTTTCCACACTGTATCACTCTATGACTATGTCTGCTTGATCACATTGAATGGCGGTGCTGGCTCGAAGGGCCGAATGGCCTACTCCTGCACCTATTGTCTATTGTCTGCTTCCTCCCTGTAGTAATGGATGGAATGACACTTTAAAGGAGTAATGAGAAAGCTGTGCTTATAGTAAACAAGTGCAAGGAATGCATTCAAGGTTGCTTCAGGAGGTTGAGGAAGAGCTTGCCTTGATTATCCAGTGCTCCCTTACCACAGGGGAAGTGCCAGAATCCGGGAAATTGTACATTTGTTCAAAGCATAGTGCAAGGACTTGCCAGGCAACCGCAGGTCAATCATTACACCATGGTTGTGGGTTGGTTGTGAGATACAGCAATCAGAGAATATTTAAAAGAAATGTAAGATCTTTGTGTTGACAAAGGATAGGCTATTAAAATTGACTGCAAAGCAAAAATCTGCAGATCAATAAAACAGATCCCTGGATTAACTTAGTGGGTCAGCACCATTTGTGGATGGAAATGGAAGTTGACAGTCCAGACTCTTCCTCTGGATTGGGAGTAGAAGGGAGATGACCTGTATAAAGTGGTGAGGTGGGTGGGTAGGGCAAGAGCAGCCAAGTGATGGGTGGATAAACACAAAATGGTGGAGCTACTCAGCGGGACAGGCAGCATCTCTGGATAGAAGGAGTGGGTGACATTTCGGGTCGAGACCCTTCTTCAGACTGAGCGTCAGGGGAGAGGGAAACGAGAGATATGGAAGGGTAAGGTGTGAAAATGGGAGATCAATGCGAGAATTGATAGGTGGATTCAGTTGAAGAAGGATTAGTTGGCAGATAAGAGTTGTGTGAGGGAGGGAAGGGTGGAAATGGCAACTGAGGTTGGGGGGTGATAAATGGAGGCAACAAAGGGCTACTGCTCATGGATTCTTATAGGAATGCAAGATGATCCATGAAAACAAATATTGCCAATAGTGAGGGCCGAAGGCATCCATGAGTAGTGTGCTGGTGATGGGCAGATTGAATAGGTTGTGGCTGGGAAATAAATTGGTTGAGGGCTAAGCTGTATGTGTAAGGACCTGGGTAGATCAGAAGGGGTAGAATGAGATAAAGGAAGAGCAGAGGAAATTGGAAAATTCAACATTCATGCCATCAGGTGGCAGATTACCAAGGCAACTGAGACTGGAAATGTGAAATAAAGATGTTTTACAGTGCACAGCAGATCAGGTTGCATTTTTGGAGAGGGAAACCGAGTTAACATTTCAGCATTTTTTCAAGATTTGCTGTTATTATTTACTAAAAAAAAAATTGTGTGTAATTTGTTTTGCTGCATCAACTGAAAGGTCATGCAGTAGCTGCTAACTGCATGGATTTTAAAAATGTTTTTAGAAAGTCTCACATAACAGTCTGGCTGGCTGGAATTAAATCTGAAGTAATTAAAGGGTCCGTTTTAGTAAAAAAAATATAACGGTAGCGGTTATTTATTTAGTTGAGTTTAGTTTATTGTCACGTGTACCAAGGTACAGTGAAAAGCTGTTGTGTGCTAACTAGTCAGCAGAAAGGCAATATAAAATTACAATCGAGCCAGCCATAGTGTACAGATACACGATAAAGGAAATAATGTGAATAATGTTTAGTGCAAGGTAAAGTCCAATCAAAGATAGTCCGAGGGTCATCAATGCGGTTGATAGTTCAGGACTGCTCTCTGGTTGTGGTTGGATGATTCAGTTGCCTGATAACAGTTGGGAAGAAACTGTCCCTGAATTTGGAGGTGTGTGTTTTCACACTTCTATACCTTTTGCCCCATGGGAAAGGAGAGAATAGGGAGTGACGGGGTGTGACTCGTCCTTCATTATGCTGCTGGCCTTGCCGAGGCAGCGTGAGGTGTAAATGGAGTCAATAGGAGGGTTTGTGCGATGGTCTGGGCTGCGTCCACAATTCTCTGCAATTTCTCGCGGTCTTGGATGGAGCTGTTCCCAAACCATGTTGTTGCATCACGATAAAATGCATCTGTAGAAGTTGGTGAGAGTTGTTGGAGACATGCCGAACTTCCTCAGCCTTCTAAGGAAGTAGGGGTGTTGGTGTGCTTTCTTGGTCGTTGATTCAGTAGGGGTGGTCCAGGAGAAGTTGTTGGTGATATTGACACCTCGGCATTTGAAGTTTTCAACCATCTCTACTTCAGCGCCGTCAATGTAAATTGGGATGTGTGTACCGCTTCGCTTCCTGAGGTTGATCAATATCTCCTTTGTCTTGCTGACATTGAGAGAAAGGTTGCTGTCTCGACACCAGGTCATGAGGTTCTCAATCTCCTTCCTGCACTCCGTCTCATCATTATCTGATATCTGGTCCACAATGGTGGTGATGTCTGCAAATTTGCAAATGGAATTGGATTTGTACTTGGCTGCACAGTTGTGGGTGTACAAGGAGTAAAGAAGGGGGCTGAGAACATATCCTCTGGAGCACCAGTGTTGAGGATTATCGTAGAGGATGATTTGTAGCAATGTTACATAATTTTGAGATTTTAAAAATCAAGTCTGCAATTTATCCCATCAGATAAAGCATAAAAAGAAGTTTAATTTGACACCTAATTCACTTTCATATCTTCAGTATTAAAAAAGTTATGGCCATTTTCATACTCGGAAATTAGCATCTTGTTCCCTATTGCTTTTCCATTGACTTAACACAAAAGCTGTGATCAAGGATAGTCAAAAGCCCATAACTTTCTTAAAAATTAAGAGAACTGAATGAAATTTTCAGTTATTATAGATTGAAAAGCATTCTGAAACAAATATGAAACAATCTTACTTGGATGACCTGAAATTAAAGCATATAATTAGATAGTTACCCAATTGTAACTAATTACAAAATTCAATTACTAGATCTAAACATCTATCCATTTCTTAGGAAAAGGTTAACATTTTTAAAAAGCCTAAGTGTCCAAATAACATACACACAAGAATTCACAATATAACATTATTTTTTAATCTCATTGTCATGAATTTATAGGCCAAATGGAAGGAATTTAGTGTTTAATTCCTGTAAATTAATGGCCATTTAAATCATCTTGCGAGTGGGATTTTGTGGAACGCGCTGGTTTGGAATGTTGCAGTTGCAGTGAATTTAAACCCCAATATCGGCAGGAAAAATACTGCCGGTTTGTATATTTACATAATCACATTTTCGCAACGTGAAATTTTGATTAAGGGCATCCTAAGAAGCACGTTTATATGAAAAAATAAATGGCGTACCTTGCCTTGTCCCCTACGTGAAATCCGTCCCGCTGTCGGCGTTGACGGCATTTGAAGATTATTTTAATTTTACTCCAACAATTAAATTATCCAGCGCTAATTTTAATAAACTTAATAAAACGGCAGTCGAAGCGATTTTTCTTTAGCAACTAAACAGCCTGAGAGATCGATTTGAATAGGCTGCCGAAATACCACATTTTAAACCCGCCCCCCTCTCAAAGGCGCCAAAGTTGTGCACACGGGCTGTGGCAGAACTGCAGCGCTGCTGAAGGTGAGTTTTGTAACATACCTATGATTTGTCCCCTATTCTCCGATTGGAGTCTGTGAAACCCCAATGTTAATTCAATTCAATTCAATATTTATTCCATGTCATTTGATGTTACAGTTGATGTTATCCAAATGTCAGTGTAGGCAACACTTGTGCTGCTTTGCTTATTAATGACTTAGACTTGGGGCAAATGAGATTGATATGATTGCTGAAGGAAGGGGTGGCAGAGATTGATGGGGAATAATCGACCTTGTTGTCGTGATTCTATGATCTTGTCAATTTTCCAATATTCCCAGCCCCAACCCCATTAATGCCAATATCTGCACTCTCCAGTGGTCATCTGCTACAATCCCCAATCTTTTTTTTCCCTCACAGTTTCCCGGTGAAGGAAAATGTGTGAAATCTCCTGTGTCTACTCTTGGTCATTATCCAGCATTTTGACAAGGAATGGCTACTGCTCCCTGACATTCTACTGCTGCATTCTTCACGCTTCACTAATAAGTCGACAGATAGATCAGCCATGATTGAATGGCGGAATAGACTTGATGGGCCGAATGGCCTCATTCTGCTCCCATCACGTATGGCCTTATGAAGTGTACTCACACACCTATACAGCAGGGATGATTGGATAGCTTTCTTGGCCATGATGTGCACTGAAGTTTGCAAAGGAGTTCTTATGTTCTTGAATATCATTTTACCATGTAAGAGTAATGATTACAGTGAAACTATATGTTGAAATCTGGCATAAAAATGAACTTGGCTTGGCTGCACTGATTGAATTGACTTTTGCTCTGCTTGTACAGTGAGCCCGACAAAGGATATGAAGATAGTCTCGGCAGTCCGGCGATGTAGTATGAGCAGCAATTGCAGCAGCAGTGGTTACTACAGCAGTAGTCCAACCCCCAACAGCAGCCCTCCTGTCTTGTCCAATCCAAAGTCAGGTAAGGACATACGTCTGTGCAACATAGAAAGTTGCTCAAGATGCTGCAAATTGGAAGAGAGGGAAGAATGCCTTTAATATTTGTTGGCATTGTCCAAAGTGTTTTGTAGTTTATTGAATAATTTATGCTAGTGGCTGCTGCCAAGTCGTAGAATACACAACCATGAATTTTCACAGGGCAAGCTTCACTCAGAACACCATAAATCAGAACAGTACAGCACAGGAAGAAGCTTCCATCAGCAGCAGCGTGAGAATGATCCAATTCATTTTTATGAAGTATGTTGAGGCATAAATATCAGGTGATGTCGGTGATAACTTGCTTGCTGTTCATGTGAACTTTGGTTTCTTTTTACATCCATCAGAGGCAGAACCCAGGGGTTTGATTTAATACCACATTCAAATGAGGACACCTTTAACATTGCCACACTACTCTACAGGGAGTTGGGTGTCAGCCTGGGTAGTCCTCAGGAAGGTCATAAAGGAGCTAAGGGGTGTGTGTGTGTGTGTCTTGAATTGTATGCATTTCATAGCATTCCTTGTTATTCCGTTTACATATTAGAATATCCAAAGACGTACAGGTATGCAGGTTAATTGGCTTGGTAAATGTAAAAATTATCCCTAGTGTGTGTAGGCTAGTGTTAATACATGGGGGTCGCTGGTCGGCGCGGACCTGCTGGGCCGAAGGGCATGTTTCTGCACTGTTTCTCTAAACTAAACTAATCCAATATTTTCATGGACAAAATAGATGAAACTTTTAAAAAGGAAGTTGTGAAAGAGTTTGTGGGGAAAGACAAGGAGCCTTGAATCAGGGAAACATCCTTATTTCTATTGCATAAGAAACAAATGCATTTGACAAATTTTAATTTGAAAATATGTATTTATAATAATATGCTCAAACTTGAAATTTAACCCGAATATGTGCTTGAATAGAAAGCAAAAATGCAGGAATATTACCCCAAGATCTAAATGTAATCCTCTCTAGCAGGCCAGGCAGTATCTGCAGAAATAAACCTTGAGTTAATGTATCGAAGTTAACAGTTCTGACAAGGTCTTTGACCTGAAATGTTAACAGTTTCTCTTTAGCATAGATGTGGCCTTTATTACAGTTTCCACTGTCCGGCCACTCCATAGAGAGATCTGAGCTCCACAAACACTGCTTAGCTTTCCCATTTGTTCTTGCAGCTAGGTTCTTCTAATTTTATGCAGCCACTGCATAAGGTACTGCAGATGCTGGTGTGCAAAAAGAGACACAACTTCAAAGATGCTGGAGTATCACAGCATCTCTAAAGAAGATGGACCTAATTTCATAACTTACACGTTGAATTGAAGACACTGACTTTGAATTCTGCTTTATTTATTTCAGTGTTAAAGAGGCCAGTAACTACAGAGGAACTTCTAACCCCTGGAGCACCGTTTATGAAGAAGACACTTACAGTAAGTCCTGATATATAAATGACATACAATACTCCACTCAACTTTAGCCTGTAATCATTACACTCTCTAATTATATAAAGCTTTCAACTTTATTCCAGTTGAACAAATCTCAAGATTCCAATGCATGTAGAACAAAACATAACATTTTATTTTTTAATTTTCTGAAGAACGTTCTCGACCCGAAACAACACTCATTCCTTCTCTCCAGAGACGCTGCCTTACTTTGAGTTACTCCAACATTTTGTGTCTGTCTTCAGTGTAAACAAAAAACTGCAGTTCCTTCCTACACAAAATGTTAAGGGCCTGTCCCACTTGCATGCGATTGCATGCGTTTGGCGCGACCAAACGGAAGCGGAGTTCTCGCTAAGTTCGCGCGTGACGTCATTTGAGTCATACTCACCAATCAGTTGGGCAGGAGGCGGGCCGACTGAGTTTGGGCGTCGCACGGCGTTGGGCGGTGACGTCATCACGCAACGCCACGCCGGGCGGTGACGTCATCGCGCAATGCCACGCGCTAGGCGTACGCCGTCAAGATGCTGCGTACGCCGTCAAGACGCTGCGTACGACCCCAATGCGCCTGCGTGCCGACAGGCCGTTGGCGCGCAAAATTTTCAGACAGTGCAAGATTTTTGGAGACCCGCGCGATGTCGGGACCAGCCCCGCACAACGCCATACGCCTCCGCGAATCTAAGTGGGACCGGCCCTGCGCGGCCATACGCCTCAAGCGACCACATTTGGTCGCGCCAGACGCATGCAATCGCATGCAAGTGGCTATTAAGGAGCATTTCTCAAGGAATGTTTTGAACATTTTTTCGTTTTGATCATCAGAAGAGGTGGTGTCTGTGTGAATTTGGAAACCCAACGTTGGGAATGCAGATGTTGGTTTGAGTAACGTGCATCTTTTTCTTTAAAGCCAGCCTTTGGTTCGGGATTTAATGTCTTTTTTTTTACAAAACTTGGCTGTTTTCAGATTGTTGGAGATGCAGTTGGCTGGGGATTTGTTGTACGTGGGAATAAACCATGCCATATTCAGGCCGTGGATCCCAGTGGTCCTGCTGCTGCAGCTGGAATGAAGGTAATCTCTTTCCTGGCACACACTAAGTACAGATGGCCAAATGTTGAGAGTTTCAGAGAATTCCAAGTTTGTGCTATGGTTGGATTTGTTTTGAACTTCATCCTGCAAAAGGATTACACAAGGCCCGATACAAACTAATTTATAGTTTTGTTATGAAGATGATGCAGAAGCAAGAATGGAACAGTTTTGTTACAGACTGGCATCATAACAATTACCCAGAATTACCTGATCCTTTTGACATCATTCCCATTTATTCATGAGCAATTGTTAGCATTCTGCAGATATTCAGATAAATGATCCCTGACTGGAAAATGTAGAGAACTAGCAATAGGATTAGGCCATAAGTCCCTTTTGAGTTTGCTCTTCCATTCAATACAATAATAATTTATCTTCAATCCCAATATATATTCCTGCTCTCTCCACATTCCCCTTGATATCTTTTGCATCTAAAAATCTATCTTTAAATATACAGCAATTTGGCCTGCATTACCACCTATGGCAGAGAACTCCACAGATTAATTGACTGAAGAAACTTTTCATCTTCTCCATCTTGGATGTTTTACCCTTGTCTCCTGCAACTGTGATCCCTGGTTCTAGATTGGCTGGTTCGGGGAAATGTTTCCCTGCGGCCAGCCAGTCGAACCTTTGTATCTTTCGATAAGATATGACATTGTTGTTCGAAACACCAGTGAGTATAGGTTGAGTTGACATGATCTTTACACATCCGGCAGTTCCGCCATCCCAATAATGCCTCATGAACATTCGCTGCATTCCCTCGAGAGCAAATATATACTTTCTTGGGTAATGAGAACAAAACTGAACATGGTGCTCTAAGTGTGGTCTCACCAAGGCTCTGCATAATTGCAGGATGATCTGCTTACACCATACTCAATCCTCTTGTAGTGAAGGCCAAAATGTGCCACCTTAAATGTGTGCTCCAATTACATGTGTGCCCTCAGTGACGAGTATGCAACAGTACCCAGATCCTTGTAGATTAATATTTCCCAATCTTTTTTATCTTTTGTCCTCTTGACTCTCTGATTTTTTTTCCACCAAAGTCACTAACTTCACTTTTATCTTGCTTGTGCTGCAATGGCCATACATTTGTCAGGTCATGTGATAGGAGTAGAATTAGGCCATTTTGCCCATCACTCCGCCATTCAATCATGGCTGATCTGTCTCCCTCCTAACCCCATTCTCCTGCCTTCTCCCCATAACCCCTGACACCTGTACTAATCAAAAATCTATCTATCTCTGCCTTAAAAATATTCACTGACTTGGCCTCGATAGCCTTCTGTGGCAACTTTGTCCACTTGCTCAACTTGTTTAAATTGCCTTCAAGCCACCTTGTATCCTCCACACAACTAGACAAAACAGGAACAGACTATGACCGCTCATGCTTGCCTGCTATTCAGTATGAGCACAACTGATCTGTTCCAGGCCTCAACTCTTCTGCATAAGTTCCACACAGCACTAAATTCCTTGATATTTAAAAATACAAAGCTACATCCTCTTTAAATACCTCCTGCAACCTTCTGGGTTAGAAAATTCAGTAAATTCACCGTATAGCACCGTATACACACACTGAATTTTTTTCCTCTCGTTTATTCTATTGTTTACAGTGTACTGTGTTTACATATTCTCTTGTGCTGCTGCAAGTAAGAATGTCATTGTTCTATTTGGGATACATGACAATAAAACACTCTTGACTCTCTTGATCTCTTGTGCAAAGAATTTCCAATTCCATTCACTTGCATTTCATTACAAACTTAGAAATGTTGCATTTGATACCTTTGTGCAAAACATTGTTACATGTTGCAAATAGCTTTGGCTTAAGCCAATGTTTCCACTTTGAAGGAAATTACCCGAAATTCTGGTCGTCTTCGGGTAATTTTAGGGAAATTAAATAATTTCGGGAAATTTCCCGACCCAGTAAGCCTTCCCCAAATGCGCATGTGCGACTGCCGCCCTAACTGCGCAAGCGCGGATACCCGGGCCACTGTGCACGCGCAGGGAGATGCGAAGGGATTTGGGGGATTTTTTTTTCCGACCATCCGCGCCTGCGCAGTTGGGGGAGGCCTGTCAGCCGTGCACAATTGAAAATGGCGCCGGTGACACGGTAGGGATGCAAAATGACGCCATCTCCCCACGCGTGCACAGTGGACCCGGTATCCTCGCGTGCGCAGTTGGGGCACCAGTCGCACATGCACAGTTGGGGAAACTGTCATCCCGCACGTGCGCAGTGGGTCCAGTATCCGCGTGTGCGCAGTTGGGGCGGCAGTCCCACATGCGCAGTTGGGGAAGACTTAAATTTCAGGAAATACCATCAAATTCCAGGAAATTTGGGAGTCTATTTCAGGATTTTTTTTTGAGCTGTGGAAGCACTTGCCTAAGCACTGATCCTGCACTGTTCCATTCCTATTTAGCCTCCTATGTGGATAGGGAAGTGATATATATGACCAATAAAGGCAAATGGGACCAGGTCAGGAAGATCCCTTGGTCGGCATGGACAAGTTAGGCCGAAAGGATCAGTTTCCATGCTGTATAACTTTTACTCTATTTTATTTTGGATGCTTTTGACCACCCAACACTGAGCACATAATGCCAGGTGTCTTTCTCAGAAAATAATGTGAGTTTCCCATATTTATGCACATTTAGATGGTTAGTGCACTGCTTTATCATTTGCCCAGAGCAGTTAGTCTACAGTTTGGGAAGGTTTCTGAATTTAATAAAAGAATTTGGTTAAAAATGGCAGCTGATACTGCTACAGACACAGTTTATTGTCAAAGATTTACCTTCATCTGAAATACAAAAATGTCTCTGCCTTTGAAAAATACAGTACTAAACTGAAATATCATTTGTTTCCATTTATTTTAGGTTCGGCAATTTGTTGTTTCTGTGAATGGTCTGAACGTTCTACATGTGGACTATAGAACTGTCAGCAATCTTATCCTTACCGGCCATCGCACCATAGTAATGGAGGTTATGGAGGAAGTTAACTTCTGAATAGCGTTTGATCATTTGGAAATGTGCTGGCAATCAAGGTGGCTTGGGAAGGTCATATGAAACTGAAGGAAGGGAAAGTACACCACAACTCTTCTGGAGTAAAGGATTGCCTTGTTTTTATAAACTTTAATTTGCTTAGAACTGCCTCATTGTTTGAATATTTAAAGTTTTCTAAACACTGGATCTAGTATGTGCTTGGCAATGCGCTTGACCTGATGATGTGAGTTGTGTTGTAGTCATATATTAGACACTTAGCATGTTTGTGACAGTTTTCTCTCTCATTGTTTACAATGGGATGTAGGATGTAATTAGAAGTTTTATTATAAATGTGGATGAAATACCTCAACTCTAGAATAATATTTTGTTATATTTTGCCAACCAAATACAAATTGCTCTCGCTCTCAGTTCACGCCCTCTGCGTTCTAAATTATTTCAACAATAAATAAACACACACGAGGTACACGCAAGAATGTTTTTCTTGTTAGGAAATGATGGAAGGAGGCGTTCTAAAATTGGAACTCCTGCTGACCACAATAATAGCTGACAAAAAATAGTATGAAAACTCTTGGATTACGAACTGAAAACTACATTTTAATCTTCCCTCCTCCTTCATCATGGTTGTATTAAATGATGCAATTTAATGGCAATAATCATTATTCAGCAAATATTTTTTCTTTAGAAAAAACTGCATTACTTCATGCAATGATATTCTGGGCACATTTCTCCAGCTTCCTTTTTTTCAGCAGGAATAGATATAAGTAAACTATAAAATGAACTAAATGTAGAAATTGTCTCCTTTGGATTGTTTGAATTTGAAATGCCAAAGTTTTAATTGGCTATGGGTTAAGTGAATATTGGGAAAGTGGTTGGGTATCTTCAATAGAGAAAATACTGTGATAAATGTTCCTTTACATTTTAACATATTCATTTGAAAGTATGTTCAATGATATCAATGTTTCTATATTTCTGCAGTTCCTTGTGTTTGCAATTTCCTGTGTTCAATGTTTTTGGTTAATGGCTTTTGCTTTCTTGAGCTGTGATTTATTTTATTTTTTCTCCCAGAAACTGATTTACTTAAAACAATGGTGCACCTTGTCGCCTGTATTTACCTCGGTCTAACAGTTTGTGCAGGCACATTTTGAGGCTTTGAATAAATTTGATCGATCATGTAACTTTGGTTAAAGTATTTAGCTCATGTGGGTTGTGATAACCAATAATACAGATTTTCAAGCCTTTATATAATAACTGAGGTTATCTTAACTAAGAAAAGAACATTAAACATATTAGCTAACTTGTTTTAAATAGCTTGTACAGCAATTGTTTTTTTCTTGCACAGAGATGACATTTGTCGATTGAGAATTTTCATGCGCTGGCTATGTTTCGTGTTGTGAATTACTGCATTTCAAAAAAGTTTTGAAGAAAAAATAATTGTGAGTTGGATCTGTTCATATAAATATGAAAAGCATCGAGAATTGGTTGTACCATTGCACTTCAATGAACTTGTAGTGTTAGCAGTGCTCACACTGTCTATACAATACTGTGGTCGTTTGGTTTTGTTGGTCAACTTTTGTGCAGAGCAATATCCTACATGTAGCCAGCAGCAGTGATGACTTGTTTTATGAGTGATTACTGTAGACGGGGAGTGTTAGTCAGGCTGCTGGGAGAACTCTGTCCCTCCCCACTACAAATGGTGGATGCAGGATCCCAGTGTACAACTCTCCAAATGAGACCTTGCATCCTCCAAACATGTTGATGCTAAGATTGTGCTCGTCAATAGAATAATTTCCCAGGTTCTAACATGGCCTATGGTGGAGATTCACATCCTAAAACATTGACAATTGGTCTTCTTCTTCTTGCGAATGAAACATAAATAAACCAAAGGAATAGTTCGATCTCAAGCCGGGTGTTGATCAGCCAGGTTGTTGTCTCTGCATCAATGTCTGCCAGGCCCTGAGCGGTGGGGAGTAGAGCGAGCACCTAGAGATGACACGGTTGGCTGTCTGTTGTTCTGCTCCGCATTCACAGGCTGGGCTCTGGCGGAGCCCCCATCTCCACATGCTGGCATTGAAATGCCCAACTCCAGTACCAAGTCTGTTGAGCTTCACCCATGCTCCTCTGGGGAGGTCAGACCCTGGACAGCTTTTATCTGGTGAAGAGATGTAGTTGTGTAAAGGAGATGAGGTTGCCTTGCACTCCTGTGACCACTTGATGGCCATCCAGTGTGCTTTTGTCTCAGTTGGTTGGATGGATGCTAGGAGTTGTTTTCCATGTGGAGCAAAGGGGTGACGGGGACTTCAGTCAGTGTGGCCTCTGCTCTCTGCTGATAGCCTGATGGAGGAGGTGATGTGGGTCCATGGCATGACGAGATAGTGCCA
Organism: Malacoraja senta; assembly: GCA_038087875.1. Classification (NCBI taxonomy): domain Eukaryota; kingdom Metazoa; phylum Chordata; class Chondrichthyes; order Rajiformes; family Rajidae; genus Malacoraja; species Malacoraja senta. The sequence goes on from CM075977.1 coordinate 99,733,952, forward strand.
GAGTTGCTGCTTGCCTTCGGATCCCTGCAGGCGGAATGCCTGCAAGTATATGGTGATTGCAAGTAAAGGGCAATTGGTGATTATTTGCTTTTGTTTCCCATGCTGTTTTGAAAATTCTGAAGAAGGGTTTCGGCCCGAAACGTTGCCTATTTCCTTCGCTCCATAGATGCTGCCGCACCCGCTGAGTTTCTCCAGCAATTTTGTCTAGCTTCGATTTTCCCGCATCTCAAGTTCCTTCTTGAACTGTTTTGAAAATTTCCTGATCATGGATTTTGTGAAATGATGAATGTGAGAGTGTTGCCTAATAATCACCCTCATTCCTTCATCAGCTTTCCATGAAAGTAGTAAAAGAATTCCAGCGTGAAAATAGGCTGTTTGGCCTGGGGATACTTTGTTTGAAGCCTATCTATCGGTAACGGTGCATAGCAAATCCAGGGCAAGGTTAACATATGCATGGGGTGGGAGGTACACTGCTGTTAGCACATCCAAAGTGAATTCCCACAGCTTGGTGTAAGGTTGACACTTCACCGTTACATACCCCAAGTCTGGGGAACTGACGGGAACGTACCAGGACCACCACGTCAAACCACCAAGAGGTGCTGATTAAGAATAGAACCCTCCATCTCTTCCCTGCCCAAGGATGTCATATGGTCCATCCAGTGAATTGAGAAGCCCTCGGTTTATTTGGCAGTCAGGCGCTTCATGAAGATGTGTAGGAAGGAAATGCAGATGTTGGTTTAAACCGACGATAGACGCAAAAAGCTGGAGTAACTCGGCGGGACAGGCAGCATCTATGGAGAGAAGGAATAGGTGACGTTTCAGGTCGCGACCCTTCTGTGTTCCTGGATTGGAGCATTACAGTTATAAGGAGAAATTGGATTGGATTGAGAGATTACCCGAGGCTGGTACAGAAAGAATTATGAGCGGGATAGATAAGCGAGGGCGTCCAAAACAGGAGGGCCAGTGTATAAGCTGAGAGGTGGAAGGCTTTGAGGGGACCAGAGGGAGAACATTATCACAGAGTGTTACAATCAAGAATGCACTGCCTGGGGAAGTGTTGGAGGCACATACTTGCAGAAGAATTAAGAAGCATCTAGACAAGCACATGGACAGCCATGGGATAAATGATTACAGCCCAAATACAGGTAAGTGATATTATTATAGATGATAGTCAGCATAGACATGGTGGGCTAAAGAGCTTGTTTCTGTGCTGTATTACTCTATATTCCATCTTTATGCTGAATACCTGCTACTGCTAATTATTATCTTCCCATCTCCCCCCCTGTATGCCTTCCGCAAAGGCCGCTCCCTCCGTAACTCCCTTGTCAATTCTTCCCTTCCCTCCCGTACCACCCCCTCCCCGGGTACTTTCCCTTGCAACCGCAAGAGATGCAACACTTGTCCCTTCACCTCCCCCCTCGACTCCATTCAAGGACCTAAGCAGTCATTCCAGGTGCGACAGAAGTTCACCTGCATCTCCTCCAACCTCATCTATTGCATCCGCTGCTCTAGATGTCAGCTGATCTACATCGGTGAGACCAAGCGGAGGCTTGGCGATCGTTTCGCCAAACACCTCCGCTTGGTCCGCAATAACCAACCTGACCTCCCGGTGGCTCAGCACTTCAACTCCCCCTCCCATTCCGTATCCGACCTCTCTGTCCTGGGCCTCCTCCATGGCCAGAGCGAGCAACACCGGAAATTGGAGGAACAGCACCTCATATTGCATCCTGGGTAGTCTGCATCCTGGGGGCATGAACATTGAATTCTCCCAATTTTGTTAGCCCTTGCTGTCTCCTCCCCTTCCTCAGCCCTCGGGCTGTCTCCTCCCATCCCTCAGCCCTCGGGCTCCTCCTCCGCCTTTTTCCTTTCTTCTCCCCACCCCCCATCAGTCTGAAGAAGGGTTTTGGCCCGAAACGTTGCCTATTTCCTTCGCTCCATAGATGCTGCTGCACCCGCTGAGTTTCTCCAGCATTTTTGTCTACCTTCGATTATCCAGCATCTGCAGTTCCTTCTTAAACACATGCTAATTATTTGATCTTTTGTGCATGGTGAACATTTAGTGGTGCCTGAATCTTGAGTTCTAATTTAGCAGCCCGGGTGTTAAGTCAGCCTTGCCCAATAACGGACCTGATCTGTAAACCTGGAGCAATTTTTACCTTTGCACTTTCTATTGCCCTCCCAATATAGAGGCCACAGAGAATATGACCTGCATGTATTGAGTTCTGCATTTGAAGCATGTTGGCCAAAATACTGGTGCACCGTGGTCAAGCTTTGCAGCCTATATCTCTGCCTGTCCTTGGGAACCAAGGGTCATTTTGCAGTAGAATCTTTCCTCGCGAGTAGTTCCGTGACACAAATACACATTAACCATCAGTTTATATCCTTTTTTTAACATGAAATAATGTATTGAGCTTCAATCAGTCACGTTATTTACAAGGTGAGAATCCATCAGAATTAGATAGTTTGGAATGTGCTCCTCCAATCAATCGGAAAAAAACTTGCTTCTGTTGCCTTGTGCACAAAACTGAGGCAGAAAAATATATAATGTTGGTTCCTGAGGGTCTTAATTACAGTTGTGCTTCCTTTCTATTTACCCCCAGAGAAGTTACAGGTAAAGTAAGAGTGTAGCTAAAATCCCCCTTGTAAAAGATTTGTTTTATTTCTCAGGAGCAAATTACCAGAGTCCACCAAACTGTTGCATCCTGTGAAGATTGAGTTCTTTCAGTGCTGGTTGGCAATGACTATATTTTTAGCGAGGCTGGATGTTTCCTGGTGTGAATGTGTTAACGGGCAATGATTTGGCATTTCCTGTTGCAGTCCTTTGCTTGTGCAGCTGCCAAGGCCAGTGAATAAAGGAAGGAGGCTGGCCACAGGTTACGGTAATGACTGTTTTTTACACGGAGCTCACGGATTACAAAAGATTCAAAAATGAAAATGAATGGAAACCATTAGAAATGAAAAGTGAATATTCTTGGAAGGAGCTCCCAGTGGAAAATATATTGTTTGCCTTTTGCATTGACATAGCACTTAAGTGATTTCTTACGGCACCATTACTGTTCAATACTTTATTGTGCATTGTAGTAAAAGTAATAGGTTCTGGTAAATGTTTACTCATCACTCTAAGCCCTGACCTATTCACAGCTCCTCTGAGGCTCCAGCATTTACATTGAGTGCTGCAATAATGCCTACTGCCTTAAAGCCCTGTCCCACGGTACAAGTTAATTCCAAGAGCTCTCCCGTGTTTAAAAAAAATCAAACTCGTGGTAAGCACGGAGAATGAACGTAGCGGGTACGTCGGAGGTCGGGGATGTCTCTTAGCGCTAACGGCAGGTAAGCACGGGAAGACTCGTGAAGATTTTTCAACATGATGAAAAATGTCCACGAGAGCCCCGAGTACCCACGAGTGGCCATTACCGTAAATCTCCGAGTTCGAATCAGGGCAAACTCGGGAGAACTCTTGGAATGAACTTGTACCATGGGACAGGGCTTTTATTTGTATGGTTACATTGAAAGAACTCATGGTCCCAGCGATAATCTCAAACAAGGGTAGCACAACCGTGCAGCCACCAGAGCTGCTGCCTCACCAGTTCAGGCACTGGTTTCAGTCCTGACCACCAGTAGATACTCCATCTGTGACCCCGTGGCTTTCCTCCAAAAATCTGGTTTCCTCCCACATCTTAAAGGCATGCTGCTAGGTTCCTGAGCTACTTGTAAGTTGTACCTTGGTGGAGTGCAAAGGTGAAAAGAATCAATAGCAAACTTGACAGGCATATGTGAGAGAGAGTAAGTTGAGAATAAGATACAGAGAAATAAAGAGAGGAGGAATGGAGCGAGTGGGATTGCACCCTCTGGCAGCAAACGGCCAATGGGGCCGAGCGGCCTCTTTATGTCAGAACAACTCTACCAATCTAGACTTCGGAACTCAGTTGTCAAATATTCCCGACTGACTGTATGCAATCAATAGGCAGCCAATTCACTCATCGGCATGGTGTAACTAACTGTCCATGATTATCAGTAACGTGACTAGCGGGAGTACAGCTGGCAATATTTTACAACTTTCTACTTGAGCTCTGCGGTGTGTTTAGATTTCTTGCTGCAGTGTGTTTGTATTTCTCACAACACACAGGCCAGTTTCTAAACGAGGAATATTGTTTGAAGTCATATTGTGTTAACAATTCATGGAAGGGCTCACACCCGGCTCTTCCTGCTCCCGCAAATGAATGAATTTGTTATCCGACAAATTAACCAGGTGCAGCTAGGAGTTGTGGAGTAACTCAGTGGGTCATGCAGAACATGGAGAATGTGAATATGGGGTGTTTTGGGTCGGGGACCCTTTCTCAGACTTTAGGTTTCATCAAGAAATGTGTGCATGACTTAATTCCAACAAAGTCAATTAGGATCAATTCTAACCAGAAACCTTGCCTGAATAGGGAGATTCACATTCTGCTCAAGTCCAGAAGGATGATCCTGCCCTGTACAGGAAAGCCAAGTATGTTCTCTGCAAGGCTTATCAGATATGCCAAGTGGTCTGTTCTTGACTTTGCTAAAGTCTTTGACTTCATCAACTGGAAGGAACTGTTGAACACCCTCCTCAAATCCAATTGCCCATAAAAATGTGGCTCCATCTTGCATTTGCCTCATGATGGTTTGTGTACCCTGATCCGAACCAGGGTATTTCAGTGAAAAGCAAAATCAAAGAAACACTTTAACTGATTTATCTTGTCACAATGTCATTTCTCAACTTCAACAAGCTTTCAACAAGATAAATAATCCTCAGAAATAATGGAAAACCATTGAACTGATGGCACCAACACTCCAAAACCAAGGTCAATTCAACCTCAGTAGTAAAGTCGAAATATGCATAAAACGCTTATGTTTACTCATTTGGATGCCAACCTTCAAGCCATCACTGATGTATTCGCTGGGACATGCAAGTGGACAGGTCTTACACTTAATATCCACAAAACAGACTTCTCTATCAATGTGGCCCTGCTGTACAACGCTGCCGACTGACAACTGAAGTGCATGGTGAAGTCCTCAACAAAGGCAATCATTGATGATGAAATCTGTCACTGCCTTCAATGCATCAGCATTGTCTTTTGTCAATTGAGGAAATGGGTATTTGAAGATCAAGATCTCCGACCTGCCAGAAAACTCCTGGTCTATTGGACAGCAGCAATCCCTGTTTTCTCTGTGCTTCTCAGACCTGGACTATTTATAGCAGGTGTAGAACGTGCAACAGTACGGCACAAGACCAGGCCCTTTGGCCCACAATATATGTGCAAACCTAATAGCCGGACCATCACACAAATATCTGCACATAACCCGAATCCCTCCATTTCCTGCATAATAGAACAATGCATCTCAAGGCATCGAAAAGATGGCACCAATGCTTTCTCTGCCAAAACCTCCAGATCTGCAGGAAGATTCAACCAATCCTCTCCCCAGCCCACATCCCAAGAATTGTAGCCAATTTCACTCACTGAGGGCCAGTGTTTTGCTTCCTTCAAACCAGACTCTTGAAACGGTCACTCTATTCTAGGCTATTGTAGGAAGAGATTACTAGGAGAACAGATGACAACATTCAAGAATTTTCAGAAAATCTTCCTGCGGTATCCCCATGTGACTCTCTGACCATGACAGCTCAAAGTGGAGGAACGTTCAAAATGGCACTGGAAACCTCCAAACCACTTGCGAGGAGCACATTGAAGCCCAACAGAAATGACAGAAGAACCAAACCACCCAACACCTCAGGCTTAGCCTGACCCATACATATCCGAACCCAAGGATCCAACATTTTGCTTCAGTATACTGGAATAATTTTCTGCATTAAATGAGAGTTTTAATCCAAATTTTTAGCCAGGCTGAAGAGAAATCTCGAGAGTATTATTTTTGTTCTCACTTTTCCCACTTGCCTCCAAGGTAACCAAGCGAGACCATGAAGCCCTGTGTTCTCACTTTGGCCTTTCATTCGACTCGCAGTAGCAGTTTTGGGTCTTTCTCCAACAGCCCAGAATACAGCAAATAGTTCTGTGTGCAAGCTCCAATCTCATGCAACCAATGTAAGGGAAAAGACAAGCCATCTCTGGAGGTGCTCATTGAATGCAGCCAGCTCTGACATCCATATTGATTAAGGTTCCCTACAGCGACTATGCTTTGCAGTGGGGCTGTGTGCGATACAGTCTCTTTCAAAGGGTATATAAATTCAGGCATAATCCAGACATTGTGATGATTTCCACTCTTGACACATAATCTGCCAATTGCCAATAAAGAAGTGAATGGTAACACAAAATGAGCCTTGACCCAGTTGCAACACTGCTGGCAGCTGGTCTCTTGCCAGGATGATTTACCAAGCAGTAAATCTTCAGGACAGTCTGTACAAGGGAGGAGTTACTTCATATTCGCAAGGTCAGTGGTACACACTTACGCTGTCATAAAATTAAGCCCGTTTAAATCCCTTCGAGAAAATATTGCCGGACAAATTTGCAGCTCTGCTTGCTTCAGTCTTTGTTTAATTTTTTAGCATTCAACACAAAGCCCAAAGCTTGGTAAATCAATTGCAATACTTTTAAGTAGTACCGGGCTCCCACTGCTGTGGTCAGTCACAGCAGCTTGCCAGGATGCTGTACATTTCAGACCTCAGAGTGCTCAGTAAGTTGAAAAACAAGAGTTGTGACTGCCAGCAGCATTCTAATATTGAACCCGCACAGCCAGCAAAACTTTTGAAGAATTTAATCTCAGCCCTTATAAACAGGCATTGGGTACATTCCCATTATTTTCTCTGGTCAACAGTTGCAGCCCTTATACTACGATCTGAAGGAGATTAATAAACATGAGACAAATAATGAAACAACTTTGGATGAGGCAGTCAGATGTTTTACACGGGAAGGTTGGAAACTGATCCAAATTCCTGAGATTGGCCCCAGCAAATCTGAGAGACAGTGTTGGATCAAACTCTGGATGACAGATGAAGGACTCCTGTTTCCCCACAGCTGTTAAAGATGTTGTCAACATTTATTTCAGCATTTTTAACAATTTGGTTCCCAGAGTGGCACACAACAACATAATTTGGCACTGGGTCACACTGCAGTTGTGAACTCTTCACACACTTAACTCATTCTGCGAAGGCGACTGAGGAAGAGACAAAATTAACGACCAAAAGCTGGATGGAGCAAAGGAAAATCAATATATTTTCAGGCGCTTACTTAATGCTGTTCTCATTCTCTTTGTTGTGGCAACACTGACAGTCAATGACAAAATACAATGGGCAGACTAGTTGCTCAAATTGCCTGAATCTCGACCATTTTAATTTGTACAGTTGTAGGTCAGAAGCAAATGAATCAATAACACAGCACCCTGTAAATTGTAAATAATTTCAAGTCTGTACCACCCAAGCTTGAACACGATGTAGACAGAATGTTTCAACCATCATTGTTTGGTTGGCGAATGTAGTTCCCAATTCTTTAAGGGCATGGATTGCTATTAATGACTAAGACTAATTGAAAAGCTGGCATGAGCTAATCGCTTGAACTTCTACTGTCCTTAAGATGGATGAGGGAATTGAATGCAACATCTCCAAGTTTGCGGATGACACGAAGCTGGGGGGCAATGTTAGCTGTGTGGAGGATGCTAGGAGGCTGCAAGGTGACTTGGATAGGCTGGGTGAGTGGGCAAATGCATGGCAGATGCAGTATAATGTGGATAAATGTGAGGTTATCCACTTTGGTGGCAAAAACAGGAAAGTAGACTATTATCTGAATGGTGGCCAATTAGGAAAAGGGGAGATGCAACGAGACCTGGGTGTCATGGTACACCAGTCATTGAAAGTAGGCATGCAGGTGCAGCAGGCAGTGAAGAAAGTGAATGGTATGTTAGCATTCATAGCAAAAGGATTTCAGTATAAGAGCAGGGAGGTTCCACTGCAGTTGTACAGGGTCTTGGTGAGACCACACCTGGAGTATTGCGTACAGTTTCGGTCTCCTAATCTGAGGAAAGACATTCTTGCCATAGAGGGAGTACAGAGAAGGTTCACCAGACTGATTCCTGGGATGTCAGGACTTTCATATGAAGAAAGACTGGATAGACTCGGCTTGTACTCGCTAGAATTTAGAAGATTGAGGGGGGGGATCTTATAGAAACGTACACAATTCTTAAGGGGTTGGACAGGCTAGATGCAGGAAGATTATTCCCAGTGTTGGGGAAGTCCAGAACAAGGGGTCACAGTTTAAGGATAAGGGGGAAGTCTTTTAGGACCGAGATGAGAAAATCATTTTTTTACACAGAGAGTGGTGAATCTGTGGAATTCTCTGCCACAGAAGGTAGTTGAGGCCAGTTCTTTGGCTATATTTAAGAGGGAGTTAGATGTGGCCCTTGTGGCTAAAGGGATCAGGGGGTATGGAGAGAAGGCAGGTACAGGATACTGAGTTGGATGATCAGCCATGATCATATTGAATGGCGGTGCAGGCTCGAAGGGCCGAATGGCCTACTTCTGCACCTATTTTCTATGTTTCTATGAAGGTTCATATGTATTCTATGAGATTGGTCAGTTCTAGGACTGAGAGACAGAAACATTAAAGCAACAGTTGTACATTTTCAAGTCATGAGAAGGTATGACTTTGAGGAGGTTGTTGAGGTGGTCATGGTTTTGATCCATCTCTTGCCCCCTTCTCATTGGTGGTGGAGTCTGTGCGTTTGTGAGGTTCTGCCACGAGAACGGAAGTAACTGTGGTTGTTTCATAAATGTGTGTCGGTGTTGGAGAAACTCATCATTGTATTGTAGTTGTATTGCTAAACTGGCCGGGGTCATGCATCTTAAGTGTTGCTGGAGCTACAGTCATCGAGGTGAGTGAAGGGGATTCCAACACATGGCACACGTGTGCTTTATTGATGGAAAAAGGCAATTTACTTATCCCATGGTACACAACCTCGAACTCCCGCTTTTATTTATGTGGTTGTTACATTGTTTCTGATCAGTGGTCAGCCCCAGGATGTTGATAGTTTAAGGATAAGGGGGAAATCTTTTAGGACCGAGATGAGGAAAACATTGTTCACACAGAGAGTGGTGAATCTCTGGAATTCTCTGCCACAGAAGGTAGTTGAGGCCAGTTCATTGGCTATATTTAAGAGGGAGTTAGATGTGGCCCTTGTGGCTAAAGGGATCAGGGGTATGGAGAGAAAGCAGGTACAGGATACTGAGTTGGATGATCAGCCATGATCATATTGCAGGGCCGAATGGCCTACTCCTGCACCTATTTTCTATGTTTCTATGTTTCTATGATGGTAAGGTCTCAGCAGTGATCATCACGTTAAATGGCAAAGGTAAGTGTTAGACCCGAAGGTAGACACAAAATGCTGGAGTAACTCAGTGGGACAGGCAGCATCTCTGGAGAGAAGGAATGGGTAACGTTCGGGTTGAGACCCTTCTTCAGACTCTGTTAGACTCCTATTTGTAGGCGATAGTCATTAACTGGCCCTTATGTGCCTCACGTTATTTGCAATTTATCATCCTATGGCTGAATGTTGTCTAGGTCTTGCTGCATGCAAGTGTGGATTACTTTGTTTGCTACGTTTTTATGAATGGAATGGAACATGAAGTGATCAACATCAAACAACCCCATTTCTGACCTTCTGATGAATGTTCAATGTGAGACTGCAATATTGAAATTGATGCAAATGTGCTTCACGTTGTATTTGGGGCTTATTATTTGTAAGGCCAATTATACCAATTTATTGCTTGTGGGGATCTATTGAGTTCATGCTAAAGTTGAACTTGCATTGGAAAAGTCCAATGGGTGGAATGAAAACCATAAGAAAGTGGGATTCTTCAGCAACCTTACTCTAATGAGGCCCAGCATTAAGGCCCAGCTTTGCCTAATGCCTGGAACCATTGACTTTTACAATGATTTCATCAGTTGTGAAAGTTACATGATGCAAACGTAATATTGTAAGAAGATATTCAATCACCTCACTGAATTAGAGGGGAATGACAAAGAGAATGATTGAAAGATTTTTCAGTAATCTCATTCACAGATATGCCTGTATTTGCCAGCAAAGAGATCTTCTAGCTGCAAATGTTCTCTTCTGATGATGGCTGAATGCTCGGCCGAGTGTGCTGAATAACAAGTGTGTCCTCCTGGTCATCAATATTATTATCTAACATGTTTACATGAGATCTGATGCATAATTTGGTGAATGGTAGAACTTCTTTGACTTCTAAATCTTTTTGTTGCCTTACAACTAACATCGTTTCAAGAATGGAACATGTACAGTACCTGCTTAAGCAATATGCAATTCAAAAGAAAATCAGATGAGCTGACAGGTGGGCAAATAACATAAAAATATGCAAATAATTAATGGGGGTACATTCAGGTGATGTTATACCAGGATGTCGCACCATTTAAAAAAAAAAAAATGGTCTCCAAAGAACATCCATGGATGGCAATCCTTCATAAATAAGATCCAAAGGTAATGGAACAGTAAATGCAACAATTCATTTCCTCAAGTGCCCCACTTTACTTGTGCAAATGACAGTAGACTCGACTTGACTTCAAGTTTCAATTCGGGCAAATTAAAATCAAGAATTGAAGTAGGAATTCAGATTCATGGGAAGTGCAAGATTTGGATTGGTGTGTAAGCAAAGTGCTATAATTCGAATTGATTTCTGCAATAATAACAAGATAGTTATTACCTAATAAAAGAGGACTGAAGGAAATGTTGACAGATAAGGTGGAAGATAACACATTTTAAATAATTTGTGATGCGCTCTAGGGCAATGGATAAAAGGAGTACAGGTGGGTGGATGCAGGAAAACTATCCTTGTTCTGTGCGGGTGGGGGGGAGATAGAAGTGCGGGATAAAGTGATGATAGGGGTGAGGGCTGCACCTCAAAAGGAGGTGCGGGAGCCGTATTCCCTGAAAAAGGAGGACATTTCAGATGTCCTAGGATTGGGGGTCTTCTTCTTTTCGTGTCTTTGAAGCTGGTTGGCTATATGACAGTTTCCCATTCCTTTACACAGTCCTTTGCGTTTTTATTGAACACTGCAAGATCCTTTGAGCTGCACTGGTTGGGTAGTAGGGGGTAGACAAGGCAGTGCTGCATTGTGTGGTCCTCTTCTCCACATTCACAGGTGGTTTGGCCAGTTTCATAGCCCCATCTGGCCATGGTGGGGGGTGACAAAGCTGCATCTGGGCCCTAATGTGGTGGAGATGGAGAAACTGAGAGAATTGGGGGCATTGTCACAAGAGACAGGTTAGGAGGAAATGCTATGAGTATTGATGAGTTTGTAGTAGATGACAGTAGATACTTGCTCCCCTGAAAAGGAGACGGAGAGATCCAGAGAGGAAAGAGAGGTACTGGAGATGGTCCAACTTAATTTGGGGGCAGGGTTAAAGTTACCGACGATGTTGCTGAAATTGATGAGTTCCACATGGGTACAGTTGTCAATATAGCGGAGAAAGAGTTGGAGAGGTGCCTCAGTAGGCTTGGAACAAGACTGCTCCATGTAGGCAATGAAGTAGGCTGGCATATCAAGCAACCATACAAGTGTCTTCAATTTGTCGGAAGTGCGTGAAATTAAAAGAGAAAGTGTTAAGAGTGAGAATAAGTCCCACCAGTCAAAGGAGAGTAATAGAAGAGGGGAACGGATTGGATTTATATTCGAGAAGAAATGGTGGGCTCTAAAGCATTTCTTATAGGAGATGGAAATGTCTAGGAACGCAATTCACGGTAAAGATGAGGAGGTGGTGGACAGTATTTGAGTCATGACATGGAGTAAAATAGCTCCATGCCATGGAGATGAGGACCTTCGGCCCACCGATTCAACACCGACCATCGATCATCCATTCACACTCGTTCCATGTTATCCCACTTTCTCATCCACTCCCTGCACATCAGGGGCAATTCACAGCAGCCGATTAACCCTCATGTCTTTTTGAATGTGGGAGGAAACTTGAGCACCTGGAGGAAACTCACGCAGTCACAGGGAGAACGCGCAAACTCCACCCCAGGTCAAGATCGAACCTGGGTCTCTAGCGCTGTGAGGCAGTGGCTCTACCAGCCGCACCACAGTGCCATCCCGGTATTGATTTAGATTCCGTGTCACTGGTGCTGGGCAGTAACTCTACCGCTGCGTCTCTGTGCAGTGGCTGTTATGAGTACAGTTGCATCATGAGTGCACTCAGTTGCTGAAAGTACATGCAGAAAAAGGATATACAGGATAGTGAAAATCCAGACGCTTTCGAGCTAGCTTGGAAACCAAAATTCACACAAGTCAGCACCGGATTTGAAACAGTCAATGCAAATTTGAATGTGTACATATCTTGCTTAACGTCTCATTTTTGTCAATAAAAATGATGTGAATTATTAAACATGTTGTAGTCTCAGTTATGATTCTGTTTTAATGATAAAAAAACAACCAACAGCATTATGAATTCCTTTCACATCTTAATCTCCTATTGATGAATGATTGATGAGAATGTGACTGCAGTTTTGTTTGCATGTTGGGATCGCAGCGATTCCTGGACTGACTGATTGAACCTCTGTCATTGTAGGAGTAGAAGCTGTTAAACATGTTCCCTCTGCGGTGGATGTCACTGTATCACAGAGTCACTGAGTACAGAAACAGGCCCTTTGGCTCATCCAATCTGTCATAAAGATTCATAGAAAGGTGTAGTGCAGCCTTGCATCGCCCCTTCTGTCCATGTACATCGCCCCACCCTCACTTGCCCAACTACTCCCTATCCAAGCACACATTGTAATAGTTACTTCCCCCACCACTTCCTCCAGCACTTTGTTCCTCTAGGGGGAAAACGTACCCCTCAGATCTCTTTTTAAATTTCTCACATTAAATCTGTGCTCTCCAGGTCCAGACGGCCCCTGCACTGGGATAAAATATTCTGACGATTTATCCCATCAATGCCTCATAATCATTGCCTATCAAGCAGATTTAAGATTTCCAACCTCTACACTGATCTAATTCTCTCCACCATTTCATCAATTCGTCCACTTTCTCACTCACCCACAACTAGGGGCAATTTACAGCAGCCATTTAATGTGCTAACCTATCAACCTGCATATCTTTCGATGGTGAGAAGTCACAGCACCCAAAGGAAACCCATGTAGTCACACGGAGAACTTGCAGACTCCATATAGACAGCACCAGAGGTCAAAGTTGAAGTCACTGGAACTGTGAGAAAGCAGCTCAACTAGCTGCACCACCATGCACCTATTCAATGGGTGTACTCCTGTTCATTGCTATCACCTTTGTTGTTAATACAGCGCAGTGTTCAAATTATTTCAGAAGCCATGATGCTTTTGTTTTAAGAATAATCCAAAGAAGAGTCTTCAGGAAATAAGCCTGAGACCTCTCTCTCCTAGTCACCCAGGAACTCCAGTGAATTAAGTGCCCTGTCTGTATGAAAGCTTCATGCTCCCCTCATGTTTCATGTTCCATCCATAAACAGGACTTGCTGCAGAAATACCTCTCTTCGTAGAATAATGCTACTACATTGAAACTGATAACCACTACCCTTGTCAAGTAAAGTCAAGTCACATTTATTTATATAGCACATTTAAAAAACAACTCTCGTTGGCCAACTTGGGACTCTTGGGACTTCCGTGGTGCTGGACAGGAAAATCTTTGAATTATTGGATGTTACATTTTAAACATACTTTAATTTCATCTTTCTTGCATGTTACACAGTGCTCTGATAAATTGATTAGGGAACGGTGATTTTAACAGGAGCAGGACACATACAGGACCCTGACTCTGGCCACTGAGCTCCCCTTGTTCCTGACCAGCCGATCCAGACGCTAACCCCAGCTACAGTCGTACACCTCGCCCAAGATCCAGACCTCAGCCCCGGCCACACTCTGGACTCCCACTCTGGTACCCCAGCTCACAAGTCAGAAAATTAAGTTGAAACAGCAAGGGAAAGTTGTGAAATGATCTGATTACATGACACAAAGTTTGGTGGCAATGTGAACTGTGAGGAGGATGCTATGAGGATGCAGGGTGACTTGGACAGGTTGGGTGAGTGGGCAGATGCATGGCAGATGCAGTTTAATGTGGATAAGTGTGAGGTTATCTACTTTGGTGGCAAAAACAGGAAGGCAGATTATTATCTAAATGGAGTCCAGTTGGGAAAAGGGCAAGTACAACAGGATCTGGGGGTCCTTGTTCATCAGTCAATGAAAGTAAGCATGCAGGTACAGCAAGCAGTAAAGAAAGCTAATGGCATGTTGGCCTTCATAACAAGAGGAGTCGAGTATAGGAGCAAAGAGGTCCTTCTGCAGTTGTACAGCACCCTAGTGAGACCACACCTGGAGTATTGTGGGCAGTTTTAGTCTCCAAATTTGAGGAAGGATATTCTTGCTATTGAGGGAGTGCAGCATAGGTTCACTAGGTTAATTCCCGGGATGGCGGGACTGTCGTATGTTGATAGAATGGAGCAGCTGGGCTTGTATACTTTAGAAGGATGCGAGGGGATCTTATTGAAACATATAAGATTATTAAGGGCTTGGACACACTTGGACACACTAGAGGCAGGAAACATGTTCCTGATGTTGGGGGAGTCCAGAACCAGGGGCCACAGTTTAAGAATAAGGGTTAAGCCATTTAGAACGGAGACAAGGAAACACATTTTCACACAGAGAGTTGTGAGTTTGTGGAATTCTCTGCCTCAGAGGGCGGTGCAGGCCGGCTCTCTGGATGCTTTCAAGAGAGAGCTAGACAGAGCTCTTAAAGATAGCGGAGTAAAGGGATATGAGGAGAAGGCAGGAATGGGGTACTGATTGGGGATGATCAGCCATGATCACATTGAATGGCTCGAAGGGCCGAATGGCCTTCTCCTGCACCAATTGTCCATTGTCTAGAGATGAGTGGAATTGAATCGATATTTTGCCAATCAGCGTACCACGAAAGTAAGGAACATAGAGAAGGTTCAATCCATCTCTCTTGCCATGAGTCAAAACAATAACAATAATCACACAACTCTCTCACAGATGCTACCTGGCTGCTTGCCAGATGTAATGGACAAATTCTCTGGTGGGTCAGCTGCTATTTCCTCTCTGAGGTTGGATTTGGCAAGATTGATTTCATGTAACAGTAAACAAAAGATGAAGGGGATAGCCTGTCTGATCTTTACTGCATTTCACTGACGGATTCCTCGAACAAATTACCATTTTTATCTCAGTGAAAAACACCTATCTTTGGAATGACTGGTGTAAGATTTGATAAAATAGAAAGGGAGACATTGATCCATCGAAATGAGGGGATGGAACCAACGGGCATAACTGTAAGATAATTGCTGAAAAGCCCAGTGGGAGGGAAGGTTAGACAAAAGTATTTGTGCAGCGGGTTGTCCCAAACAGGAACCATCCTGCCCGAAAGGGCGCTGGAAACAGATCCAATGATTAGTTTTAGGTATTTCTTGAAACGAGTAAGCAACAGGGTTTCAGCTAAAGATCAGGGGAGTGAGCCTTTCCTGATAACTCTTTCATAGAGCAAGTCAAGGCAGAGAGGGTTGCAGGCCCAGTTCCTTGCTGTCTGATTCAATGACTCCATCTCAGCCTGTGTTCGATCTCCATTAATTGCCATGTGCCACAGTTCAATTGTTTCCACAGTTCAGTTTGTCAAAATAGATTGAATGGTTTTTTAAAATAATTGGTGTTCCCACAGTGTGAGAGCAGGAGCCATTTGCCCTGAGCTTGGCAGTGATGGTGCTGGAGGTTGTCCCAGCCTGTCCAGTGCCATCTTCTTCTTCTTCTTGCGCATGGCGTGCGCAGCCTAAAGTTGTAGGACAACTTGTTCAAATTGATCTTATTTGATTGTGCACGCCAGGTTGATTGCATTCGTTGAAACAGGGTAGACCACGTGAAGGTTGCAATCTCCCACCCCTCCAGTGCCATCACTTCCATGTCACACAGCCTCTTATCTCAGCCTACTGCCCTCTGCCATCCTCATTTGGGGCCTGGTAATGCCAGTCCTTTCTCTCCCTTTTGCAGTTGCTGCCACTCCTATGTGTTAATGTGTGCTGGCCATGTGGGGACAAAGATCACTGCTGCCTAGTAGACCACAGGTTTTGTGCCAGCTCCAAGGTCCAACATCGGGAACATGTTTCTTGCCTCTAGCGTGTCCAAACCCTTAATAATCTTTTATGTTTCAATAAGATGCCCTCTCATCCTTCTAAATTCCAGTATACAAGCCCAGCCTCTACATTCTCTCAGCATATGACAGTGCCGCCATCCCGGAAATTAACCTTGTGAACCTACGCTGCACTCCCTCAATAGCAAGAATGTCCTTCCTCAAATTAGGGGACCAAAACTGCACACAATACTCCAGGTCACAATATGCTTTTCCTCAATCAACTAAAAGCTGTGCTGGCACATTGAAGGCTACAGTGAAGTTCATCATTGATAGCTACGCTCACCAAGAGGTGGCTTCCAAGACGGGAAAGTATTTCCAGTTTTTCAGGGATCTTGTCAATTTTTATTGTTGGAGGATAGTGATCTCGCAATTCTCACATTTACCACAAGAAGGTGTCACTGCAAATGGCACCCACATCATACATGTATTGACGTCACTACTTCCCCTGATCACAATTTCACACTGTAGCCAGAGCAAGATGCCAAGTATCCTGATAGACCCTGGGAGGACATTCTGCTAACTAGAGATATAGAGAGATGCTGGGAACCACAGAGTTGAGAAGCACAGTGAAGGAAGATTATGTGCTTCCATTCCTATGCTGCACTGTTCTATGTTCTATGATCAACGTCAGGTCAGTGTTAATTGAGAGAATAATTGAGGCTGCTTTATAGCTATGTGATGTGACCATAAGAATCAGTGCAAACAAGATAAGGGTGTTTGGGAATGACCATCCAGTGAAGTTCGAATAGCCACATATAATTAGGGAACTTTCTTGCATAATAAAGTGGAAAATGTTTAAGAAGGAACTGCAGATGCTGGAAAATCGAAGGTAGACAAAAGTGCTGGAGAAACTCAGCGGGTGCAGCAGCATCTATGGAGCAAATGAAATAGGCAACGTTTCCAGCGAAGGAAATAGGCAACGTTTCCTGGTGGAAGATGTGTTTTGTATATCCTGTGGATGTGACAAATTGAAAAAATTGACTTGAGAGTCATGAGAATCTTGGTCTGGGGTAAGAAAAGAGAAAGCCTGCAAATGACTGGAGGAAAAGCATATAAAGAAGAGCTGTCCGAGACATCGGGAGCGGCGATCCTGGGAAATCCTTCACAAGAACAAGGGGCCTGAGTTCAGAATTCAGAGAAGTCTATCATCTGCAGTGTGAGCCCCACCAGTTCATTTACATTAGCAGTATTTGAGTTCAAGCCATGAGTCTTGTGAAATGGGCCCGTACTATAAAAACACAGAAGTGTCTATTAAACAGCCACAAAGCCCTTCCCTTTGCTTTTGGATAGAACTATGTTCTAAGTACAACACAGGAATAGGCCCTTCAGCCCACAATGTCTGGGCCAAACATAATGCTAAGACCGCATCTTATCTGCCTGCACGTAATCTGTGTCCCTCCACATCTATATGCTTATCTAAAAGTCTCTTAAATGCCACAATTCTATCTGCCTCAGCCACTACCCTCGTACCACATTCCAGGCACTCACCACCATCCATATAAAAACATTGCCCCTCACATTTCCTTTAAACTTTACCCCTCTCATCTTAAAGCTATCGCCTCTAGTATTTGAATTTTCCATCCTGAGAGAAAGATTCTGACTGTCTACCCTGTCTATGCCACTCATAATTTTATATACTTCTATATCCATTATCTATCTAATCTATGTCACGTAGTTTTATAAACCTCTATTATGTCACTCCTCGATCTCCTTCCCATCAGTCCCAACCTATCCAATCTCTCTTTATAACTCAAGCCCACCAGTCTAGGCAATATCTTTGTGAATCTTTGCTGCACCCTCTCTATTTAATCCTTCTTTATAGCATGGAAACAAAAGTTGCACAGCACCCTGAGTGTGGTCTAACCAATGATTTTTACAACTGTGTCATGATATCTCAACTCTTGTACTCAATGCCACTGCTCATGAAAGCAAGTGTGACATATGTCTTTGCCACCCTGTCAAGCCACTTTCAGGGTATTATGTATTTGTACCACTAAAGGTCTTTGTTAAAAAACACTCCCCTTGGCTGTGTATGCCTGGTCCTAGTTTATCTGCACAAATGCATCATTTTGCACTTGTCCAAATCATATTCCAATTGCCAATCCTCCGTCCACTATCATTAGTTGATCAATATCCCATAGTAAATCGTGACAATCTTCTTCACTGACCACTGTTGCACCAATTTTGGATTCATCTACAAACTTACTAATCATGCCACCGACATTCTCATTCAAATCATTGATATGACAAACAGGAATAGAGCACCGTTCTCTCTGGCACACCAGTGGCCACATGCCTCCAATATAAAAAGCAGCCCTCCACAACTTTACCCTCTGCCTCCTACCACCAAGCCAATATTTTATCCAATTTGTGTGTTCACCCTAGATCCCATGTGCTCTCAACGTTTGGACCAGTCTACCTTGCAAGAACTTGTCAAAGATCTTTTTAAAGTCCATGTAAACATTGTCTACTGACCTAGATAGACACACAAAGCTGGTGTAACTCAGCGGGCCAGGCAGCATCGCTGGAGAGAAGGAATGAGTGACATTTCAGGTCGAGACCCTTCTTCAGACTGCTACTGTCTACTGCCCTGTCCTGGTCAATCCGCTTGGTCACCTCTTCAAAAAAATCAGGAGACATGATTTCCCACGCACAAAGCCATCCTGCTTGACTTTCCACATCTCTCTCAGAATTCCCTCCAAGCAACTTTCCCAACACTGATGTAAGGCTCACTGACCTGTACTTCCTTGGTGTTTCTGGCAGTCATTTCTAAATAAAAGCACAACGTTAGTCCCCCTCCACACTTTCGGTTCCTCATCTGTGGTTAACAATTATATGGCAATCTTTCCAAGGGCATCAGCAATTTCTTCCCTTGCTTCCCACAATGTTTGCGGATACCTTACCTTACCAGGCCCTGGGGTCGTATTCACCTTTACGGACGTCAGGTCCACCAACACCACCTCCTATGCCCAGCCTCAGGATCGTGATCTCCCCAGAAATCAACCTGACCCCTGTGATCCTGAACCCTGTGACCCGCCTGACCCTCCCCCACCCTTCATGAGCCGCCCTTCCTCACAACAGCATGGCCAACAGCATGGACCTGTGGCCTTCTACAGGGGTAGGGCATGCAGAGGAAAGAGCTTTCAGGCTGTTGAATTGGCACTTCTGTGTTTTTATAGCACTGGCCCCTTTGGCCCGTTTAACACACCTTCCAAGGCACTGAGCTCTTTCTTGACCAGGGTTCCACATTGTGAAATCAATAATAGTGGAACCAAAGCACGAGGATTCCAATATAAGATATTAATCATTAAATCCATTTGGAAATTTATGATTTATTTAAACAAAGGGTGGTGATATGCATGATGTTGTTGAGTCCAATTATGCTCAAGTGTGATGAGAACATGAGATTGGAGTACAAGGATGTGCTGCCTGGGTTAGATAAAGAGGCTCAGCGATATTGTTGTGGAGAAAATCAGCTGTGTCAAATGGCCTTTTTCTGTCCACCCAATATAACCTGAATTTTAAGTTTATTTTTCAAATATGCTAAATGAGAGAAGGGTTGCCAACTGTCAACCTGTATATTGGGCTAAATTGGTTTGTCCCGTACGGGACCGCCCTTGTCCCGTATTTAGCTGCTACTACTCGGGTCGAGGGGACTGTCGGGTCGGAGCGCCGCGTCCGGCCCCGCCTCACCTGTCCCGACGTAGTGCAGCCCATAGGGTGCAGCAGCAGCACCTCGCCCGTGGCCCCTTCGGTCGGCAGCCCGGCCAGCTGTCCGACCATCGGCCCTTCGCTTACCGCCGACACCACCACCCCTCCTTCTCATGGCCGATCATCGGTTCATGAGTTGGATGGGGTGCCGGACTTTGCATGCGGTGCCCGGGCCAAAACTGCTCAGCTGGCCCACCGGCTGGGCTTTGTGTGCAGTCCAGCACCCGGGCCAACTCATCATTCACCCAGCCACGGCCGAGTCAGTCAACCAATTGCCGTCAAGAATTTGTCCCTTATTTTGACCTTTTGCCCCTTATTTGGAAGTGAGAAAATTGGCAACCCTTTTGAGAGGAAGTCATAATTAATTATTTTTTGAAGTTTTAACCTTTTACAATTTACAGTAGCTGAGAGTCCTGGAACATGTGATGTTAAGATGTTCTGGGAATTTGTGGTGAAAGGGTGGGGATGAGGGCTTCATGTCTGGCGATGCTTCTGTGGAGCATTCATTTTTAGAAGCTGTCACTGGAGACATTGTTTGCTGTCGTGCTTCTAGGAATCTCACGATAGATGGAACAATTTGCCTTGTAAGATGTTTTCAATGTATAGTCTACGACAACTTCACAAACCAGAAAGATAATATAAACAAAAAAAGTTGAAAGAGTTCAATTTGAATAGCCTATTTCAGCTTTGTTTTTTTCTGTATTTCTATGATAGACATTTTCATCTAATTATATAAAGTGTATTGAAGCAAATGTAGATAGATCTAAATTCAATTCACTACTTTCCGAATGAAGAAATCCCAACACACCAACACTTTACTTTAGACTTTAGAGATACAACGTAGAAACAGGCCCTTTGGCCGACCGTGTTCGTGCCAACCAGTGATCGATCCCCAGACACTAATACTGTCCTACACACTAGGGACATTTTACAATTTTACTGAAGCCAATTAATCTTCAAACCTGTATCTCTTCACAGTGTGGGAGGAAACTGAGCACCTGGAGAAAACCCAGGTGGTCACAGGGAGAACGTGCAAACTCCGTACAGACAGCACCCGTAGTCAGAATCGAACCTGGGTCTCTGCTGCTGCAAAGCAACAACTCTACCGCTGCACCACTGTGCCGCCATTTAGAGGCATTTTCTGTGATTGATCTCGAGTGGTGATCTCTAGCCTTTGAAATTGTCCTCTTGCCCTGGTTTGTGGTGTGGGGTTTTATAGTCAATGTTCTTAAACAGCACCCCATTTGCAGTAAGGATTATTTTTAACTACAACAGGTGATGAAACGAGAAAAATACCAGAATGCAGAAAATGATGACACAGCATTATAGCCTGACAGTCATAGAGAAACATGTGCAGATAGAAAAAGTGCGAGGTCCATAATGAGGTAAGTTGGATGATCCGGACTCAACCCTGGTTTATAGGAGGACCGTTCATTAACTGATAACAATTAATTTGAAAATCCTGTGGAACATGCTTTCAAGCTTTGGTATCTTCAGTCCAAAGCGAAGAGGGAATGGCCGGAGTGAATGATTATGTTGGGTGCTTTCCTGAGACAGCATGAAGTGTAAATGGATTTGATGGGGGGGAGAGGGTGGTTTGTGTGATAGACTTGGCTACATCCACAACTCTCTGCAAATTCATGTGGGCTTGGGCAGATCCGTTGCCAAACCAAGTTGTGATGCTTTCTACAACATATCTGGAGAAGTTTGTAAAAGTTCTTGGAGACATGCTGAATTTCCTTAGTCTTTTGAGGAAGTAGAAGTGTTTGCGTACTTTCTTGGCTGTAACTTCATTGAGGTTGGACCAAGTGGATATTTACACATAGGAACTCGAAGGTCTTGACCATCTCCACTTTGACATTATAGATGATGATTGCAAGGTGTTCACCTCATTTCCTGGTCAATAATTAGCTCTTTCATCTTGTTGATATTGCGAGAGAGGTTGTAGTATTGACACCATATTACTGCTCTCTATCTCCTCATTATTATTGACCCAGCCACTATAATGGTGTCATCTGCAAACTTGTAAATGGAGTTAGAGCTGCATTCGGCCGCACAGTCATGAGTGTATATAGAATATAGTAAATGGCCGAGAATGCACGTTTGTGGGGGATTGGTGTTGAGAATTACTATGGAGTGTGTTTATCGACTATACTCACTGATTGTGATCTGTGAGTCAGGCAATTGAGGATTCAGCTGCAGAGTGGTGGGCGGGGAGGGGTGGAGGGGTAGTTGATGACGAGTTTGGTTATGATTATGCCGTTGAATGTGGAGCAAGAATCAAATCAGAGTCTTGTATAGCTATCTGGCACTATGGAACTGAAACCTTGCATGTCTTAAACTGCAACCATTTATAACAAAGGCCAAACTCCATATGATCAGCAAAATTATGATGATACAAAAGTGGGTGGTTTTGCAGATAGTGACGATAGTTGTGAAAAATGTTGATCGATTAGCCAGGTGGGCTGAGGAATGGATGATGGAATTTAATGCACAGAAATAGGGCATTTTGGGAAGTCTAACATGGGCAGGACCTACACAGTGAATGGTAGGGCTCTGGTGAGTGTTGTAGAGAAGAGGGATCTAGGAATGCAGGTGCATGGTTCCTTGGTGGAGTCACAGGTAGATCGGGTGGTCAAAAAGGCTTTTGGCACATCAGCCAGAGTATTGAGTTGGGAGATAATCTAAAGGATTATTCTTGCACAGATTCTTTTGAACCTACTTGTCTTTGCTCTGTCAATGTGTAGCACAAACTCATGAATATGAAGACAGCAGAAGTTGGTTTTCACAGCCCGCATGTGGCCTTCTGGCAATTTTGTGTCTGATTTTGTCATAGTAGTGCTAATTGAACAGAGCTCCAAAATATCTGTGGAAAGCTGATCACAGGGAATGTATTATAAAGGCGTTACGGAATTAACAATTCTGTACTTCCAGTGGCACCATACAAACTTGATGCTAGTTTCTTTCTAGTATCTCAGCTGCAGCAGACTAGAACAGGTTATCTGGACAGGTGTCAGCAGTGAAGATTCCAGGTATTTTAAAAGAGAAATTTGAAGTAATGAACTTCAATGTATTTTATGAATGATGCGGCTCTGGGGAGTGTTGTGGAGCAGAGGGATCTAGGAGTGCAGGTACATGGTTCCTTGAAGGTGGCGTTGCAGGTAGATAGGGTGGTCAAAAAGGTATTTGGCACATTGGCCTTCATCGGTCAGAGAATTGAGTAAAGAAGTTGGGAGGTCATGTTGCAGTTGTATAAGACATTGGTGTGGCCACATTTAGAGTATTGTGTCCAGTTCTGGGCACCGTGTTATAGGAAAGATGTGGTCAAGTTGGAAAGGGTACAGAGCAGATTTACAAGGATATTGCCAGGACTAGAGGGTCTGAGCTACAGGGAGAGGTTGAGTAGGCTGGGACTCTATTCCTTGGAGTACAGGAGGATGAGGGGTGATCTTATAGAGGTATATAAGATCATGAGAAGAATAGATTGGGTAGATGCACAGAGTCTCTTGCCCAGAGTAGGTGAATCGAGGACCAGTGGACATGGGTTTAAGGTGAAGGGGAAAATATTTAATAGGAATCTGAGAGGTAACATTTTCACACAAAGGCTGGTGGATGTATGGAACAAGCTGCCAGAAGAGGTAGTTGAGTCAGGGACTATCCCAACATTTAAGAAACAGTTAAGACAGGTACATGGATAGGACAGGTTTGGAGGGATATGGACCAAATGCGAGCAGGTGGGAATAGTATAGCATGGACATGTTGGCCAGTGTGGGCAAATTGGGCTGAAGGACACTGTATGACTCTAAATCACAACTATATTAGGTTGGACCTGGCTCACTGCCTGAACTTGATGCCCATTGTGCCTGCCCACACATACTTGCCCTTTCCAGATGCATGAGCCAAACAGCCTGACCCCCTGGTAACAACAGTCATTTCGCAAGATGAAATGTGCTGATAGAGCTATTTAAAAGTTAGTCAAGTAGATTTAAGTCCCTCAAAACATTATTTTAAAAAAACATGGATGCAATAAAAAACTCCCAAACAAATAAAATAATTAAATATCATCTGCTCTCATCCTTGGACAGAAGAATTATAATGGGGTTGCTAGTTTTAAGACAACCCTGATATAAAACTGAGAGGCAGAATAAGGACACAAGGTTCCTCTCCAGAAGCCGCTCACTGCTCCAATGCCAGACCCAGTGGCGAGTCCAACAGTTGAGCAGAAAGTCAGATGCATTGGTATCTGATCTCTGAGTTGTTGCGATTTAATAATTGGCTAAGCGTGAATGGAAATTTGAAGCAAGCTAAGCCACAAATGGCTGACAATCAGTGGCCCTATGGGTGTAGATCTGTCACCTCTAAATGTTCAAAAGCCAGTGGGCTGACTAAAACATTAAATGCCCTGCCCCATGTGAAACAAGGTTGTGTAGTTCAAGAATTGTGTAGTTTGCAATTCTTTGCACTTTGTCTTGTTGGTGCAGAACTGCCTGTTCCTGCTTCGACGGGACAACAGACGACTCCTGGGCTTGGAAGGAAGGAAATGAATCAGCTTCAGCTATTACTCCTGGTCACTGCCTGGTGTTTCCTGTTGGAAAGATTCTCCGTTGATATCATGTGAAGAAAGGATTTGACCCAGTTGCGATGCTCCACACAGTGCAATCACCACTATATTTATAAATTGACTGCTTAAGTGGAAACGTCATCTGCCAGCACTGCTCAGTTCCTTCAGGAAGGAAAATGGAATTAAGCAATCAGATTTGTTGATCTATTAATTGTGACAAAACTACACTGCGTCATTTCAAAATTCCAATGCATTGACTCAGTAGGTAAAATTAAATGAACGATGTTGTTCTTTGTTGTATTGCCATTCTTCAGTATAAACAGGTCCATGTGCGTCCAATTGCTATTTATAAGGGATTGAAATTTACCTAGTCTTGGAGGGACACTTAAGACAGATGCATATTATTTATATACATACACTTCCTGAATGACCTAATGGGCAATGAATTTTAGGGGAGGCTCTTGTGGCCCCTGTACATTTACCCTGCACCACAAACCCCTTGCATCCCCTTGTTGTGTGTCTACATCTGTATATACTGACATTTAACTTCGGAGTCACGTGAGTGACTACATGAAGACCCCGTCCAGCACGCATGCGCGACATTAGCGTTCACGCAGTGCAACAGCGACGACCGGGAGTACAGGCGCTCCCGCTACACGTCGGTGAAAACTAAACAGCGGACCATCAGGTAAGTCTTACACTGAGGTCGTAATCCGCAAGCTGTGCTCTGCTCTCTATTCCAGAGGAACTGGGAACAGGAGCAGCACGGCAAAGGAAGAAAACCACCCCCCGTTCGACTCCAACAGAACGGGAGTGTTCCATCAGTGGGGGGCGAGAGGCGGCACCTGGACCGCATATGCGGCAGTCCACCCTCATCGAGACCGAGCCGAGCCCAGTCCCGCTAGCGCAGCCTGATGAGCGGCAGCGGGCTGGAGGAAAAGTTTAAAAAAAAACACAAAAAAAACCGGCCGGTTATGTCTGACTCCGATGAGGAGGGTCCGCCTTAGAGCGGCAGAGCTAGCCGCCTGAGCCGAATGGAAAGGCTCATGGAGTAACTGCTCCAGCGAGACTTGCTTCAGGAGCTAGAGCAGTCTCGCCAGGGGGATCAGGCACTCCCACAGCAGTGCTCTACAATGCACTGGCCATCGCTTTCCCCTCAAAGCAGGGCAGCGTTGGCGACCAGGGCTGGGCTGGTCAGGAACAGGGGTCATTGGCTGAAGATGTCGGGAGTACGCTTGGGGTACAGGATCAGGAAGAGCTGCTGGGTGTGGAGATTCGCTACGTGGTTTCACCACGAGCAGGGCGGCCATTGGAGCCAAAACTGGCAGCCAGCATCAACCACCTGTCCCTCAAACCCCTACAAGACAGGTACTTAATGAGGCACTAGAGCTGGAAAACTGCAGTTCGCTCAATGTACCGGCTGTTAACAGCCAAATCTGGGGGGGGGGGACAGAGTATCCGGAACCAGGAGCTAAAATCCTCAAGCTCCTGACGACAGGGATAACAGCCTATGCTCGTTCCGTGGATGGGGTGGATATGACCACAAACCAGCAAGACACTCTGGCTCTGCTGTGCTACACCCAATATGAGATAAATAACCTCCGCAAGGAGAGAATAAGACCTGCCCTCAATCCCAGGTTTGCAGGACTGTGTAAAACACCGGCCTCAGAGCCGCAGATCCTGTTATTTGGAAGGACAAGTGAAAGACCTGGAGGAAGAGTCCAAAGCATTTGGCCTCATGAGGGCAGGCCCCGGAACGAGCAGACCCACACAAAAAACCAGACGGCAGTACCCCACCGCGTCCACCAGTCAAGGTCAAATTTAGGTAACTGGTGAAAGCTCGGGGTCCGCATACTATCCCCAAAAGCCTTTTTAGGCCAGGGCCCAGAGCGGACCCCATGGAAAATGCGCCACCCCCAATCAGCAGTACATCAGCAGTACATCCAGCAGTATAACGACGGATGAACAAACGGAAGAAAGGAACACTACCATAACTATGGAGGTAGGTGGGTCTGGTTCCTACCAGCATGTAAATGGGGAACTGTACTAACAGGAGCTCTGTACTAACAGGAGGTGTCTCACGAATGATAGTTATATACTTAACAGTATTCGGGGATACAAAATAGAGTTCATTCAAGAAAACATGCCACCAGTTCAGCACGTACCCCAAAGGGTCTTTACCCTCTCAGTCAAAGAGAACTAGAGGCTCAAGCAGAACTGGTGAGGTTACTTACAAAGGGTGTCATTGAGAAATCCAAACATGATCCTTTGGAATTTGTCTCAAATATATTTACCAAAAGCAAAAAGATGGTGGATGTCGCATCATCATTGACTTAACCTCACTAAATACCTTTGTTAAGTATGTACATTTCAAAATGGAAACATTTGTAACTGCTAAACAACTGATTTCCAAAGGATACTTTATGGCAAGCATTGATTTAAAAGATGCCTACTATTCAGTACCCATTCACAAGGGTCATCGCAGATACCTGAAAATTTACCTGGATGGGGCAACTATGGCAGTATAAAGTGTTGCCTAATGGGTTGACATCAGCCTTAGACTATTTACCAAGATATTAAAACCAGCCTTGGCAACATTAACGAAACAAAGACATATTGTCATGGCGTATCTTGATGATATCCTAATAGTTGGCAAAACCATGGAGTTGGCTAAATCAGCTGTATTAGCTACCAAACAATTGTTTGAAACCCTGGGTTTGTCATACATCCAGATAAATCTAAGTTGACGCCATCCACAACTATGGACTATCTGGGATTCACAATTAACTCAATCCACATGTCTGTAAACGTTGCCAAAAGGTAAAGCAGCAGAATTGGCACAGATGTGCAACAATTTAATGGTAAGCAATCGACCAACCATCCGACAAGTGGCAAGAGTAATTGGCAAAATGGTAGCAGCATTTTCAGCTGCACAATTTGGACTCCTGCACTATCAGCACCTACAAAGGGCAAAAGTACAGGCGTTGAAATGACATGCAGGTCACTTTGACAGAACCATGAAACTACCCATTGAAGCAATATCAGAGTTACAATGGTGGATATAACATTTGGCATAGTTCCAGCCCTATCATCATCAATAACCCAACGTTAACTGTACAAACAGATGCCAGTGCTCAAGGCTGGGGAGCAACTAATACCATATCCAGCACAGGTGGTAGATGGACTAACCTAGACTCATCTTTACTACAAACACTGGGCATAAATTATTTGGAAATGTTGGGTGCGTTTTATGGTTTTAAAGCATATTCTAGGAATATGCACAACTTGCATGTTCATTTACAAATGGATAATATCACGGTGGTGGCCTATATTAACCATATGGGCGGAGTAAAGTCGATATCATGTGACAATTGGGTCAACACAATCTGGTAATGGTGGGTCGATAGATATATTTGGCTATCAGCAACTTACCTACCAGGTAAGCTAAATACAGTGCCAGGTCACGCAAATTCAATGATAAACACCGAATGGATGTTAAATCCAAGAGCTTTTGCTAAAATTACAAACCAATATGGCACACAAGATATCGATATCTTTGCATCCAGACTAAATCACCACGTACCAATGTATGTCCCTTGGGAACCACACCCTGAGGCAGCAGAGATAGATGCATTCGCGCTGAACTGGGGGACCTATTTCTTCTATGCTTTTCCCCCCTTCTGCCTTAATCTGTAGGGTACTACGCAAAATACAGATGGACTCTGCTTCAGGTATTTTGATAGTACCAACTGGCCTACACAGCCATGGTTCCCAGTGGTACTCGACATGGTCATCGAAACTCCTATGACCTTTCCCAGTAGCCCAGACCTATTGACGCACCCTGTATCAGGCATAAGTCATCCATGCCATGACAAAATTAACCTACTGGGTTGCAGATTATCAAAAGACCACTGCTGGGACTGGGGTGTCTGACAGGACCATCAACATGATGACACCGTATGTCCAACAGGAAACAATACCTATCGAGCATCAGGAAGTGGGAAAGATACTGCTCGACTACTGGGACAACGTAGTCATCTGCAACCATAACCAATGTACTGGAGTTCCTGGGGGGGGGGGGCCTTCACCATAATGAAGGTTTGAGCTACAGCGCCATCAATACTGCCAGAAGTGCGCTGTCAGCCTACTTAAAACAGGTGCCAGGACAACAGGCCATAGGGTCTCAACCGCTGTTGATCAAACTCATGAGGAGTATCGTCAACTCCAACCCTCTTAGACCCAGGTATACCCAAATCTGGGACGTCAGTGTGGTATTGACATACCTAAGGGGATGGTCCCCAGCCAGGTCTCACCCTGGAAAAGCTAACCCTGAAAACGGTCATGCTGATGCCACTAGTCTCAGCACAAAGAGTCCAGTCCCTCCACTTACTGCGACTGGACAACATGGTTATAACACCAGACCGGGTCATTCACCATTCAGGAGCTGCTAAAGCAGAGCAAGCCAGGAACTTGAGTCCTAGTTATGGATTTCCGGGCATACCCACCTGACCTACGGTTGTGTGTCATGACTTACTTATTCACTTACATCAACACAACAAGAGATTCTCGAGGGAGAGGAAAAAAAAAAAAAAAAGCCTTATGGGTCAGCCACAAGAAACCTCAAGGTTGGGTGTCGAGCCAAACCATCTCGAGATGGCTCAAGCAGGTACTGGGAGCTGCTGGAGTAGATACTGATATATATACATCTCACTCCACCAGGGCAGCATCCACATCGGCGGCTAAAAGAATGAACATGGAGAAAACGTTCCAGACGTTCTACCACAAGCCGCTACCAGAACCTGTGTTATTTGCAGAAACTTTTAAAATCTGCAAAAATATATAATTTAAGCCCGGGGGAGCATTTTGTCTTTTGTTATTGTTTAATAGATACCATTATTGTTTACAAACAGATTATGGTTGATTACGATAACATACTTCCTCCCTTGAATGACTTCGGCAGCGAGTGAAGTATGAACTGTTACATGGTTTGAAATCACAGAGCTTTAAAATCTTCACGTAGTCACTCACGTGACTCCGAAGTAAAATAGTAAGATTAAACGAGAACTTACCAGTTTGAAGTTTGATCTGTATTTTATGAGGAGTTACGATGAAGGATTACGTGCCCTCCGCTCCCACCCTCAATTATAGATCAACTGGTATCTTAGTTCTCCTTTTCTTTACTATGTTTATTTCAATTATTGTGTTTCCTGTGATTCCACACCGCTGCTTTGAAGAATGTCGCGCATGCGTGCTGGACGGGCTCTTCACGTAATCCCTCATCGTAACTCCTCATAAAATACAGATCAAACTTCAAACTGGTAAGTTCTCGTTTAATCTTACTAGTAAATGAGAGATCCAGCAGGTCATGGTGGACAGAGCACAAGTGTTCATCGAAATGGTCGCCTAGTCTATGCTTAGTCTTGCCGATGTAAAGGAGAACACATCGGGAGCACGGAATGCACAAGATGAAGTTATATGAGATGCATGTGAATCTCTATCTCACCTGGAAGAATTGGTGAGGTCCTTGGGCGGAGGTGATTTTCATGTGTTTTGCACTAATATCTTGTTTTTGTACAGTCTTTTGCTTTTTTCACTGCTTTCCATAATTTCTGTAGTTTAGTTTAGACTTACAAGGCGGAAACAGGCCCTTCGGCCCACCGAGTCTGCACCAACCATTAATTCCTGCATACACGCACTATGCTAGACCAGGGACAATTTTACCTTGAAACCAAGTCAATTAACCTAGAAACCTGCAGGTCTTTGGAGAGCTAGAGGAAACCATAGCTTTAGTGGGGCAGGCTCTTTAGTATTGATGGAAAGAAGATTGCCCATGATGATGACTAATAAAGTGGGTAGTTAGGGGGCTGGGTAGCAGAATATGAATTGGTGTCATCAACATTATAGTGGAAATAAGGTCAGAGCACAGGTTGTTTGGTTGCCCTTTCATTGAGTTCAGAGAAGGAAAGCACAGTGGAGATACTTACAAGACTTAAAGAATGTTCAAGACCAATATTTTTATTCTTTATTTTTCCTGTTTACAATCTTCCACTTTCTCAGTTCTTTTTTTTCTGGAACATACTCTTAGATTGATGTGTTAAATGCTAAAGTAAGCTTTGCATCTTGAAGTGTGTATGGAGGACATATTACAAAGATATAGACGATGCTCTGTAACTTGATTCAATATTTTCAATGTACCTAATATTCTGCGTGTTTATTCCAATATGACCTGGTACTTTAATTTAGCATTTGCCTACCAATGAAAAACCTTTAGATTCCTCTCACACAGAAATCAGACATGGTGGAGCATCAAGAAACAAAGCACAAATCAAAAGGAAAGTTTAAAAAAAAACCTGCAAATGCCAGATTTAGTTTTAGTTTTAGTTTTAGAGATATAGCATGGCATCAGGCCCTTCATCCCACTGAGTCTGCGCAGACCTACAATCACCCCACACACTAGTTCTGTCCTACACTCTCGGGACAATTTAAAGAAGCCAATTACCCTACAAACCTGCTTGTCTTTGGAGTGTGGGAGAAAACCAGAGCACCCAAGGAAAACACACGTGGTCACAGGGAGACGTACAACTCTGTAAAGACAGCCCCTGTAATTTAGATCGAACCCAGGTTTCTGCCGCTGTAAAGCAGCAACTCAACCGCTGTGCCTCTGTGCTGCCCAGATATCTGAAATAAACACAGAAAATACTAAATATACTCAGTGAGTTGGACAACATCTGTGAAGAAAGAAACATAATTAATTTGCAGGATGGTAAACCTTCTTCAGAACTTGGTTGACAAACTTTTACCTGTTTCTCTCTCCACAAATGCTGCCTGGCCAACCGAGTGTTTCTATCATTTTCAGTTTTATTACTAATAGACTAGAGTTTCTAGGATTTTGAGTTGCTTTCATCAGCTATATGTAACCAATGAGTTGTAGTCTGGACAGATTGCCTTAAATGCTCTAAGTCACGATAATTGACTATCAGAGAATCTTGCAATCACAGCAAATATATCCACTCTTGCCAATCATTTAAAAGATGTTGATTCAGTTGGGAAAGACTCGTTTTAGAAATTGTAGCTGTCAGGTTAGATTTATCTGCACAGACTTCCAATTTTACATTTTCCTGTCTAACAATATTGGTATAATGGAGTCATTTTACTGATTATTCTGTTTCAATTTCAGAATATTGCTGGTCACAAGACTTGTGGGAATAAATCTATTTAGGTTTTTTTAGTTGAGTAGATATGCATTGGGGACAATTTTCATTAGATCTGAGTCCTTCCTGGCTGCAACATGCGAAGGACAATAAGTTTACCATAGGAAATTCTGGTCTATCCCATCATAACAGTTCGTAAAACCCACCACCATTGACACTCGTGCCATCATCTTTAAATTCCTGGAATTTAAAAGGATGAGAGGAGCTCTTATGGAAACATATAAAATTCTTAAGGGATTGGACAGGTTAGATGCAGGAAAAATGGCCCTGATGTTGGGGGAGTCCAGAACCAGGGGTCACAGTTTAAGAATAAGCGGTAGGCCATTTAAGACTGAGATGAGGAAAAACTTTTTCACCCAGAGAGTTGTGAATCTGTGGAATTCTCTGCCACAGAAGGCAAAGAAGGCCAATTTACTGGATGTTTTCAAGAGAGTTAGATAGAGCTATTAGGACTAACGGAATCAAGGGATATAGGGGAGAAAGCAGTAATGGGATACTGATTTTGGATGATCAGCCATGATCATATTGAATGGCAGTGGTGGCTCGAAGGGCCGAATGGCCTACTCCTGCACCTATTTTCTATGTTTCTATGCTTCCTCGCTTTACAAGCGAAGACAATCTTGAGTTGCCCTGCGTGTTTGGACCTGACCTTATGATTAGTGAAACACAAGTGATAGATGCATTGTTCACTGAAACCAGCTGCTTTATCAGCTTCCACGAAAGCTCCCAGCTACATCGAGAGAGGGGAGTCTAATGTTATTGAGCTGCGAGAATAGCAAAAGTGTGGGGTGTGATTGATTGCTAACTTAGAGCAATATGTGCTCCACTGGACAATGCCATCTGCTGTATCAACAGAAAAGGTCTTCACTCCTTGAACAGCAACAAAAAATCCAGCAAAACTGCAAGCACAAGTAATTTGAAGCAACAACTGAAAACTCTATTAACCTTCTGACAAAAGGTTACACAAAAACATACAATTGTTGATTTCTCCATAGATGCTGACATGCATAGTTATCTGAGGGGGATGTGGAAAAGAGGTAAACACAGCAGAACAAACTGTGTCTTTTCTGTCTGGCACTGGATAGACTGATCACTGATCAACAGGAGAACAAATGCATTCACTCCAATCAGATCACTCATATCCTGAGGGACAGTTGTCTGAAAACCTGTAAAGTCCCTTCAGACAATTTTCACAATAGTTTACAATCGCAGACACATTTTAAGACCGTTTTCAGGAAATAAAGAGCAAATACACACTCTAAGGAGGGATTGTAAATGCATCAATTTGCACATGCGGACAACACTTACCTTCAATCAGACAGCAAACGTTAGAGATATGGTGGTCAGCACGTTCATTTCTACTGAATGTCACCATTATTTTTTATTTTTATTGCATGGATGACTGGATGACTGGACTTTCTTGGGTTTAGATCTGATTTGTACTAACCCCTGTGTGGAGATTCAGTTACAGTCTGGAGAGCTTGCCTCAGATGCTCCATGCCACCACAAGTATTACTTGACCTCATAGCAGTATCTTATGAGCTGGTCAACAGTCATTTGATTTTCAATGCTAATTTCCAAAAGAAACATGTCTTATTTCCCTTGTGCAACTCTTGACTGATTCCTCGAGCTGAGATATGTCATCATTAAATAGAATTGAGGTGCCAGAAGACTGAAATGTGGCAAATTTGTGCCTCTATTTAAGAAGGGCTGCAAGGAAATGCTTGGGAACTTTTGGCCAGCGAGTCTAACATCTGTGTCGGAAAGTTACTAGAGAGTACTTTGAGGAATAAGATATACATCTATTTAGATAGGCAAAAGCTGATTAGGGATAGTCAGCAAAGTTTTGTACATGGGAGATTATGTCTCAGGTGTCTAAATGAGTATTACGAGGGTGTAACCTAGAAGCTTGATGAGTGCAGAGCTGTTGACGTTTTCTATATGGATTTCAGCAAGCAATTTGACCGACTGGATAGAAAATTGGCTTTATGGAAGGAAGCAGAGGGTGATGGTGGAAAGTTGTTTTCAGGAGTGGAGGCCTGAGACTAGTAGTGTGCCTCAAGGATCAGTGCTGGGCCCATTGGTGTTTGTGGTTTATATCAATGGTTTAGATGAGAATGTACATTTGGAGATGACACTGAAGTGGGTAGTATTGTAGATAGCAAAGATGGTTATCAAAGGCTACAGCAGGATCTTGATGTTAGGTAAGTGGGCAGCGGAATGGTCAATGGAGTTGAATGCAGATAAATATAAGATGTTGCATTTTGGGAAGTCTAACCAGGGCAGCCCTTCACAGTAAATGACAGGGCTCTGGGGAGTGTTTTTAGAGCAGGGGGGTCTAGGAGCGCAGGTACATCGTTCTTTGAAAGTGGCATCACAGGTAGATAGTTGGTCAAGGAGGCTTTCAGCACATTGTTGACAACACAGTTGGGATGTTATGTTACAGCTGTACAAGACGCTGGTCAGGCCATAGTTGGGGTATTGTGTCGGAAAGAACTGCAGATGCTGGTTTAAATCGAAGATAGACACAAAATGTTGGAGTACCTAACTCAGTGGGATAGGCAGCAGGAGAGAAGGAATAGGGGTATTGGGTTCAGTTTTGGTGACCCTGCTATAGGAAATATTGTTAAGCTGTAAAGAGTGCAGAGAAGATTTACAAGGATGTTGCCAGAACTTGAGAGTCTGAGCTGGAGGGAGAGTTGGGGCAGTCTAGGACTGTATTCTTTGGACTGTAGAAGAATGAGCGGTGATCTGTAGAAGGATGAGAGGCGCACAAGATCATGAGAGGAATAGATAGGGTAGATGCACAGAGTCTTTTACCCAGAGTAGGGGAATCAAGAACCAGAGGGCACCGGTTTAAGGTGAGAGGAGAAATTAATAGGAATCTGAGGGACAACTTTTTCAAACGGTGGATAGTGGGTATATGGAATGAGTTGCCGGAGGACATAGTCAGAAACATTAATATCATTTACAAAAGCATTTGAACAGGTTCATGGATAGGAAAGGTTTAAAGGAATACACGGGTTAAATGTGGGCAGATGGGAGTGGTATAAATGGGGCACCTTGGTAGGCATGGGCAAGCTGAGCCGAAGGGCCTGTTTCTGTGCCACATGACTCTCTGACTCCTGCATCAGCCTCCACTCATCCTGCGTTTTTAGGCAGGTCACACCAGGTAAATAGGACTGCCTCAAAAGAGGCATTTTGGTCAGCATGGAGATGTTGGGCCGAAGGGACTGTTTCTGTGCTGTGTGACTATGGCTCTCTGCAACCCCTTGGATCAATGTGCAATGATCTACCAGGTGAATGCATGAAAGTAAATGGATATCCGAGAAACCTTCTGGAATGTAGGTATTAAATGAGATGGAAGAAAGCATCCCAGCACATGCTACCCTTGACCCCCTCCTCCCCATCCTACACCCTCTGATTTTGTTCAATAACCATACATGCCTTCTAAAGGACTAATTACACCACTTCTACTGACTGCTCTTATTTATTCTGCTAGTTACACCATAAAAATCTCTAAGGCAATTGTCAACATAATTGTGTTTCATCACTCCATGTTCACTCTGTCCAAGCCTGCTGTTATTTTCTAAGCGCCCTGTTACCACTACTTTAATTATAGGATCCTTAATTACATGGAAAACACACAAGCATCCATTGATGTTACTCGGAAACAGATTTGTGAGTGCTTCTGTCACCCTCCTGCAGCGGCACATCCTATTGCTCTTTCCTGTTTCACCTTTCCTCTTTCAAATGGCTGTTCACCAATTTCAGGCAGTCCTCCCTCTCTATAATGAGTGGAGAGAATAATGGGGAAACAAGACGTCTTGCACAACTCTGACATTAAATATGCGACATGCTTTTTCCAGAAGAAAGTAAAATTTTCATTAGTTGCCAGTTAATGGCCTGTCCCACTTACGTGTCCTTGGCACGCAAATTACGCGACCTCGTGGTCGCGTTGAAGGCGTACGGGCATCGTATGGCCACGCGGGGCCAGTCCCACTTAAAAGCGCGGAGTGGTATGTAGTTGTGCGCGACATCGCACGGGACTCCGGAATTTTTGTAGTGAACAAAATCTTCGCGTGCCAATGGCCTGTCGTGGAACTGACGGCCAAAGTGGGACAGGCCCAAGTCTCTGGCGCTACGCAACGTCTCACCTTCAACAGCAGCAGAAGCAGGCAAACGATCGCCGAACTCGGCCTGGGGCTCACGGCTGTTGCGGTCCGGATCCCCCTTGTCCTGGACTTCCCCAACATCGGGAGCAATCTTCCTGCATCTACTCCCAGCGTGGGGCCAAGAAAATTGAAGATAGACACAAAATGCAGGAGTAACTCAGCGGGACCGGCAGCATCTCTGGAGAGAAGCAATGGGTGACGTTTCGGGTCAAGACCCTTTTTTTCAGACTGAAGAAGTCTTGACACGAAACGTCACCCATTGCTTCTCTCCAGAGATGCTGCCGGTCCCGCTGAGTTACTCCAGCTTTGTGTCCATCTTCAAATGATGTCACGCACTCCAGACGGCTGTGCATGCGCATGTAATCGTGCCCTACCTTCGCAGGACCATCGCGGCTCAACGCGACCACGAGGTTGCGTAATTTGCGTGCTAAGGACACGTAAGTGGGACAGGCCCTTTACATAGAAACATAGAAAATAGGTGCAGGAGTAGGCCATTCGGCCCTTCGAGCCTGCACCGCCATTCAATATGATCATGGCTGATCATCCAACTCAGTATCCCGTACCGGCCTTCTCTCCATACCCCCTGATCCCTTTAGCCACAAGGGCCACATCTAACTCCCTCTTAAATATAGCCAATGAACTGGCCTCAACTACCCTCTGTGGCAGAGAGTTCCAGAGATTCACCACTCTGTGTGTGAAAAAGTTTTTCCTCATCTCGGTCTTAAAGGATTTCCCCCTTATCCTTAAGCTGTGACCCCTTGTCCTGGACTTCCCCAACATCGGGAGCAATCTTCCTGCATCTAGCCTGTCCAACCCCATAAGCATTTTGTACGTTTCTATAAGATCCCCTCTCAATCTCCTAAATTCTAGCGAGTATAAGCCAAGTCTATCCAGTCTTTCTTCATATGAAAGTCCTGACATCCCAGGAATCAGTCTGGTGAACCTTCTCTGCACTCCCTCTATGGCTATAATGTCCTTCCTCAGATTTGGAGACCAAAACTGTACGCAATACTCCAGGTGTGGTCTCACCAAGACCCTGTACAACTGCAGTAGAACCTCCCTGCTCCTATACTCAAATCCTTTTGCTATGAAAGCTAACATACCATTCGCTTTCTTCACTGCCTGCTGCACCTGCATGCCTACTTTCAATGACTGGTGTACCATGACACCCAGGTCTCGCTGCATCTCCCCATTTCCTAATCGGCCACCATTTAGATAATAGTCTGCTTTCCTGTTATTGCCACCAAAGTGGATAACCTCACATTTATCCACATTATACTGCATCTTCCAAACATTTGCCCACTCACCCAGCCTATCCAAGTCACCTTGCAGTCTCCTAGCATCCTCCTCACAGCTAACTCTGGCCCCCAGCTTAGTGTCATCCGCAAACTTGGAGATGTTGCCTTCAATTCCTCATCCAGATCATTAATATAAATTGTAAGTAGCTGGGGTCCCAGCACTGAGCCTTGCGGTACCCCACTAGTCACTGCCTGCCATTGTGAAAAGGACCCGTTTACTCCTACTCTTTGCTTCCTGTTTGCCAGTCAGTTCTCTATCCACATCAATACTGAACCCCCAATACCGTGTGCTTTAAATTTGTATACTAATCTCTTATGTGGTACCTTATGTGGTACCTTGTCGAAAGCCTTCTGAAAGTCACTTCAGAGATTCAGCGTGGAAATAGGCCTTTCAGCTGGTCGAGTCCGCGCCGACCAGCGATCACTCTCTGCACCAGCACTTTCCTGCACACTAGTGCCAATTTACAATTTACAGAAATCAGTTAACTTACAAAGCTGTATGTCGTTGGAGTGTGGGAGGAAACCGGAGCACCTGGAGAAAACCCAGGCAGTCATAGGGAGAATGTACAAACTCTGTACAGGCAGCATCCATAGTCAGGCTAGAAAATGGGTCTCCGGCGCTGTAAGGCAGCAACTCTCCCGCTGTCCCACCGTGCCTTCCTATTCCGTTGACCTGAAATTTGGCTTGAGTGTATTTTTCGAGCAGTGTTTTGTGAACATTAGGGAGTATTACATATTTTTGTGTTCTTTTCCCGCAGGTTCTTTCTAATTGGAAACTAACCTGTTTGATAAGCTTGACCCCCTCGGTTAGATGAAGAAGGTTGCAACTATGAACAGGTGGTGGGTTGTTGATATTGTGTGACAGTATAGGGAATGACAATATGACAGTAGGGAATGGGAAACTTGAGTTTAGGGTGATTTGATCTGGATGTGGAAGAGGATGTTGCTTTCCTGTAGTCTTGGGGAGAAATGGGTACAGCTTGATAATTCGAAGGTCCAATAGTTGTTTTCTTGGAAGTTAGGTGAGGGCCAACAAACCTAAATATATAAAGGTTTGGCAACATTAGATGAGGTGAGATTCTTTATTTCTTGTTCCGTAAATGCAACTGTTTCAACTGCCCTCTATTTGAAAAAGTTTCCACTTAGATCCCTTTTAAATCTTTCCCCTTTATATCCCTTTGTTATTACCTCTTCCACAGCCAACAATGGATCATTGTGGGCTCTACCTTTCCTGGATCATCGATGTCGGCTCAGATTTGTTCTGTACTTTTTCATTCCAATCACAACCACAATAATACTTTATTAGCCAAGTATGATTTGCAACATTTGAGGAATTTAATTTTCCAAGTCAATCATACAAGTAAAAAGCAATGGAACACACAAAATACATTTTAACATAAACATCCACCACAGTGACTCCTCATTGTGATGGAAGGCGAAAAAAAATCCAATCTCTTCCCTTCTTTGCTCTCCCACAGTCGGGGGTCTTGAACCCTCCGTTGACGGGATGATCTTGACTCCTGCAGCCTGAAGAAGCGTCTCAACCTGAAACGTCACATATTTGTTTTTTCTAGAGATGCTGCCTGACCCGCTGAGTTACTCCAGCATTTTCTTACTCTATCTTCACTAACATTCTACTTTCCTACTTTCAAGCTAATTTTGCACCATTGGCTTGCTCACCCTGTATCCCATGTGATCTAACGTTCCAGACTAGCCTACCATGCAGTACCTTGTCAAAGACCCTGCTAAGGTCCATGTAAACAATGTCTACTGCTCTTAAATAGACACAAAAAGCTGGAGTAACTCAGCTGGAGAGAAGGAATAGGTGAAGTTTCGGGTCAAGACCCTTCTTCAGACCTTCCTCCTGCTCTCTGACTCTACATTCTTCCATGTCTACCGCTCTGCTCCCTCATCAATTTCTCTATTAGAAAGTTGCTCATGTCAATGCAGGCCACTGGGCAGAAATGATCGATTATGCTTCCCTGGCCTGCACATGATTTCAGGCCCATCAATCTGCAGGAATTTAAACTCTTTTCTAAGATGGCACGGCTAAGTGGTGCAATTATGGATGAGTAATAAATATTTGCCTTACCAGAGACATTTGCATACTGAGGATAAATCAATTAAAAGTATAGCAGGGCTAATTTCAATTTGCTTGTCTTAAATTCTATTTGCCTCATGCTGCATCAATATCCTAAAACTATTATGTTATTGATTAAATATGCAAAACTACAAGTCGAGATTACCTATTATAATAGATTTTTAATTATGTACTTATTTGCAAATGGCAGATATCATTTGTGCTCTAACAATGCCAAGCAATGATTATCTCAAATAAGAGGGGTTGAAGCAACTATTCTTGACGTTCAATGACATTTCCATTATCAAGCCTCAACAATCTACATGTGAGGTGCCAATGTTGATTAAAAACTCAATTTGACCAGTTACATAAATACCATTTATGTAGGAGCAGGTCAGAGGTGGCGTCCTACATGAGTGACTCACCTGCCAACACTCCAAAACGCTTCCATCAACTACAAATCACAAGTCAGGAGAACACACAGACACATGGAAATAGAAGCAGGAATAGGTCACAAGGTTTTGGAGGCCACCCCTGCCATTCAACATTATTGTAGCTCATCTACATTAGCCTTAACTCCTCTTCTTTGTCATTTCTCCCAAATCTTAATTCCTTAATATTCCAAACTTTTATTTATTTCCATCTAATTATCAGTCCTTTACCACACTCAGCACCACAGAATTAAACAAAATCACTAACTTTTGAGAGAAGAAATGTCTGTGTGTGTCAGTTTTAAACAATCTTATTTTTGTAGCTGTGACTCCTTGTTCATGACTCTCCTATGAGTGAAACTCTCAACATCTATTCTGTCGAGCTCACTTAAGATTTTTTTTTTTTTAATTCTTTATTTCGAACAGAATAAAAGAATAAAAAGCAAGTATGAAACAGCATACAAAAAACAAAAAAACAAAACAAGAATATTTATAAAATGTCATAAACAATATTTATAAATAAATGAAATTGTATGTGTCTGAAAAGGAGCAGGAAGAAGCCAAAGCTTATTAATTCCCACCCCTTATCCAACTGCTTATAATTATCTTATACAAATTTAGCAGCTATAAACACCTATTTCCATATGTACACCAAACTATTTACATTTATTACATGTATAATCAAATATTTACAAAGCCAAACAAAAAAAGAGGGAAAACCACCCCCCATATACTATACAGTATCTCTTAGTCATATATACAACCCATCACCCTATAATCACCCTTCTCAATACAATCAGTATAACAAATATCCCACTCACAATCACCTATCCTCATCCCAATATCCTTTAAAAAACGTGTTTTTGTACATCTTTTTAAACTGAATTATGTTTGTGCTAAGTTTTATCTCCTGTTCCAGACCATTCCACAAATTCACCCCACGGATTGCTATGCACATACTTTTAAGTTGTTCTGACATTGAGTTTTTTAAAATTAATTTCCCCTCAAATTATACCCACCCTGTCTTTCCATAAACAGTTTTTGTATATTTCCTGGAAGTAAATTATTTCTTGCTTTGTACATGATTTGTGCAGTCTTAAATTTAACCAGATCGGTGAACTTCAGTGTATGTGACTTTAAGAATAATAAATTGGTATGTTCAAGATATCCAACGTTATTGATAATTTTACTTCGGAGTCACGTGAGTGACTACGTGAAGAAGACCCGTCAGGGCGCATGCACGTCATTACGTCTGACGCATTGGCGCCCGGCAGCAGGAGGACGGAGCTCCTCCTGCAGGTGAGTAGTTACAGCTCCACCAAAGTCGGGGAGACTTTGGAGGAGTTAGAAAAAAGTAGAAGTTTGTTGCTGTATTTTTTCCCAACAATGCAGGAACAAGTAAAAAATCATCAAGGTGCAGGCCTGCTACGGACAAGGAGAGAGAGAGCTGCGGGAGCGCAGTCTCTGAAAGGCAGCCTGTCACCTCTGGGGAGTAGCAAGCCGGTAGCGGTGCAGCGACAGACTTGGCAAAGTGCCCAGCCGGGTACACAGCCAACGGCAGTCGGGCGGTAGGCATAAGCCAAGTCTGTCAGGGCCATTGACTCCGCAGAGTCGGGCCACGAGAGTCACGTCGGGGACAGGATACCGTGCCCCAGCGGTTATCCAAAAGGAGCAGCGCATACAGGGGCTGCTCCACCAAGCCACACTGCAGGAGGAGTTGTGCAGGCGGGAGGCCGTGGGAACGGCTCTGCCGGCAGTGCCTAGGAGAGGCCTGCTTCAGAAAGCCACACTCCAGGTAGAGTTGTGCAGGCGGGAGGCCATCAGGAAGGCTCCGCCGGTAGTGCCTAGTAGAGGCCTGCTTGAAAGCTCCCTCTTTGCAAGAGGTGAGTGCAGAAGGGCAGATATGCTCTGACCCTGAGTCCGACGATGACTTCCAAAGGGAGGGCTTGCAGCGGCCCGAGCTGACACCGTGTGCAGCACGGTTTGCCATTTCGTCGGACGCTGGTGAGCCTCTGGGTGAGGAACTTGCCACCAGCATAAATTACCAAGTCTCACATCAGCTACAGGAGCTGACAATGGATGAGACAGTAAGGAAGCATGAAGCCCCAATCAACTGTGGCCTGTTAAAAGTTCCTGTT
Organism: Malacoraja senta; assembly: GCA_038087875.1. Classification (NCBI taxonomy): domain Eukaryota; kingdom Metazoa; phylum Chordata; class Chondrichthyes; order Rajiformes; family Rajidae; genus Malacoraja; species Malacoraja senta. The sequence continues at coordinate 99,775,702 of CM075977.1, forward strand.
GGGAACAGGAAGATTTGGGGCAAGATGGGCATACAAATGAGAGCCCAGGAGGAGGTGAAGCTCCAGCGTATTTTTAAAGTTGCTGGCATCTGGCATAACGAGCTTTGCCAGGATGGTGGATGGAGAGGCCATGACACAATTACAACAAAAGGTGTGGCGCTATTGTGGAGTGCCCACTTTGAGATCAACTGCCTCCACAAGACTGCGTTTAGACCAACCATCAACCCTAAATATGCTTCACTCTGCCAGCCTGGCACAGTGCAACCGGCAAATCTACTGTTTGGCGAGGATTTCGCAAAGCAGGTGAAGGAGCTGGAGGAGGAGGCCAAGACGGTGGGCTTGATTAAGCAGCCAGCAGCCACATATCCACCACAGCGGAAGTATCCCTATAAGCGAGGAGACTGGTCCGGGCGCAGTTGGCGTTCGGCTGTAGCAGCGCCAGGGAAGGTGAGATATCCAGCTCGAGGCCGGGGAAAAATGCCAGGTGGTAAGGACGTAAGTGGGTCTGGTTCTCATGTAGACAGATCTAATGTGATACAATTAAATGTTTACCTCAGATATGTTTATACTGAAGGTTATTGAAGGGTATCGAATAAAGCTTAATGCAAATTTGGATTTACCCATACAACATGTTCCAAAAAGGAGTTGGACTTCAGTATCACTGAACAATTGGACGTTCAGGTAGAACTTTCAAGCTTATATAATAAAGGTGTAATTGCTAACGCAGTTTACCAAAGCCTTCAGTTTGTGTCCAATATCTTTCCCAGACCAAAAAAGGATGGGGGATGCAGAATTATACTGGACCTGAATAGTCTTAAACCTTTTTGTACGGTATAGACATTTTAAGATGGATACGTTTGAGGAGATCTTAAAGATCCGGATTCAGGGTCTGTTCATTTGCAGGATAGATGATTTAAAATTCAGCTGGATGGGGCAATTATGGCAATACAATGCACTGCCTAATCGTTTGTCTTCAGCTCCTAGAGGAAATTGCTGGCAGCATTTCCAGCAGTTCAATAGTGGCCACTTTATTATCTACAATTACAAAGGTCAAAGGAACAAGCACTGAGGATACATTGGGGTCATTATAATAGACCTATGCTTCTATCAATAGAGGCTGTTGCTGATGTACAATGGTGGATTCAGCTTGTGTCCACTAGTAGTTCCAAAGTGTTATTGGACCAAGCTTCCATGATTTTGCAGACAGATGTCAGAGCACTTGGGTGGGGTGCTACTGATATAAGATCCAGCTGTGGAGACAGATGGACATTGCTTCTGCAAACATGGGGAATTAACCAAGAGTATTTTATGGACTCAAGGCTTATGGCACTAACTAAACTAGTTTGCAGGTGCAGTGCAAAATAGACAACACTACAGCAGTTGCTTATATGAATCACATGGGTGGAATCAAATCGTTATCATGTGACAGGTTGGCAAATAAAATTGGACCTGGAGTATGGATATTTGGATTGGAGCTATCTGCCAGGGAAACTTAATGTAGTACCAGATGGCAGGTCACGAAAATTCCGTGATAATACAGAGTGGATGTTGAACCAGGATGTGTTCAAGAACATAGTACTTCTATATGCAAGGCCAAAATATGTTTCATGGGCACCAGATCCAGGGGCAGTGGCAATTGAAGATTTTTCACCAAATTGGGATGATATGTTTGTGTACATTTTCCCACCATTCTGCCTCATAGCTCGGTGTTTGAGAAAATCAAGCAGGATGCCGCTTCAGGGGTCTTGGTGATACCAAATTGCCCGATTCAACCATGGTTCCCTTTGATGTTACAGATAGCGATCCAACCTCCTTTTGCTGATTCCAAACAGTAGGAATTTGCTGGAGCATCCAGTAACGCGTTAAGTTCATCCGTTATGTGATCGCATTGATCTGTTAATTTGCAGGTTTTAAAGAATGCCTTACATTGGTCGAGGACTTTCTAGGCCAACAGTGGATATACTCACTGCAGCCTGGAGAAAGAGTACTCAAAAGTAGTATATGACTTATGTAAAAAAATGGGAACAATATTGTGTTCAAAAGAATATTCAATATGATACTGTAGTTATTGAAAAAGTGTTAGAGTTTTATCTACACTTTATTAAGATGAGGGTCTTAGCTATACTGCTATCAATACAGCTAGAAGTGCTTTGTCGGCATATCTTGTAATAGGTACACGGACACAAAGTATAGGTTCTCACCCTCTCATATCTAGATTGATGAAAGGAATCTTTAATTCCAAACCGCCTAAGCCTAGGTATATGGTAATCTGCGATGTAAGCGTTGTTCTTAACATGCTTCCGCATTGGGTCCCTGTCACGTCTATAACTTTGTTCAAATTAACCATGAAATTGGCTCTGCTAATGGCATTGGTGTCAGTACAGAGGGTGCAGACTTTGCAAAAACTTCAGTTAGATAGAATGGAAGTGACTACAGAGAATGTTCTGTTTTATATTTATGACCTGCTCAAACAAAGCAGGCCAGGTGTGACAGGATTTAAGATTGTGTTCTCAGCATATCCTATAGCTCCATGTTTATGTGTAAGGACACATTTGTTACATTACATTGAAGCCACAAGGGCTTCAAGACAAGAAGAAACAGGATTATTTGTCAGTTACAAGAAGCCAACATAATAGAGTGGCAGTTCAGACTATCTCAAGGTGGTTAAAGCAAGAGTTGGTTCAGGCAGGAATTAACATTTATGTGTTTACATCTCATTCCACTAACGCAGTAGCAACATCCGCGGCCAGGACGATGGACGTTCCCATCGACCATATATTAAAAGCCGCAGGTTGGAAAAATGAACTTGTGTTTCAGCAATACTACCATCGGCCGATTGCCGATGGAGGGCTGTTTGCCAACTCAATATTGAGTGCTGTTGCTATTGTTTAAAGTCTGTTTTCAATACTGTTTAATTCTGTTTCGTTTGTTGCCCCTACATTAAGAGGGTTTATTGGTTGTTTTATGACCAAAAATAAAACTGTTTTGTTTTTGCATGATGTGCAATGTCATGTTTACAGCATTATTGATGATATTCAGAGTCAATCGATGCAGTGAGAAGCCGGGATTTTGATCTTGCGGCATAAAAATCACAGAGCTTTAAAATCTTCACGTAGTCACTCACGTGACTCCGAAGTAAAATAGTAAGATTAAACGAGAACTTACCAGTTTGAAGTTTGATCTTTATTTTATGAGGAGTTACGTTGGTGTTTACGTGCCCGCCACGCCCAACCCTCTCTCATAGAAAAAAGGTCATAATGGTAGTTCTCATGTTGATCATCTGAATATGTTACTTCAATTATGGTGTTGTCTGTGATTTCATACCGCTGCTTTGAAGATTGACGCGCATGCGTCCTGACGGGTCTTCTTCACGTAATCACCAACGTAACTCCTCATAAAATAAAGATCAAACTTCAAACTGGTAAGTTCTCGTTTAATCATACTATTCTTATTGCTCTTTTTTGTAATGTGCATAACGGCTGTAGGTTGGTTTTGTAGGCATTACCCCATATCTCCACACAGTAACTCAGATATGGCAATATGAGTGTATTATACAGAGTTTGTAATGATTTGTGGTCCAGAATGTGTCTTGATTTTCCCAATATTGCTATAGACTTTGCCAGTTTTGCTTTGACATGGTTCATATGTGGTTTCCAGCAGATTTTGTAGTCTCAGATCACACCAAGAAATTTATTTTCATCTACTCTTTCTATACTTATGTTATCTATTCTCAATTGTACTTGAGGGTTTGTTTTATGTTTTCCAAATAGCATAATCTTTGTTTTGCTTAAATTTAGAGACAATTTGTTGACATCAAACCACTGTTTTAATTTCTTCATTTCTGATGTGATGACCTCCAAAAGCTGCTTCAAATTGTCACCGGAACAAAAAATATTCGTATCATCAGCCATTATAATCAATTTCAATATATTTGATACTCTGCATATGTCGTTAATGTATATTATGAAAAGCTTTGGACCAAACACAGACCCTTGAGGTACTCCACAAGTAATGTTCATGTAAGTTGATTTATTTTCACCTATTTCTACAAATTGTTGCCTGTTTCTTAAATAGCTTCTCACCCAATCTAATCCAACCCCTCTGATGCCATACCTATCCAGTTTCATGAGTAAAATGTTGTGATTTACGGTATCAAATGCTTTTTTTAAGTCTATGAATTTTCCCACTGCAAGTTTCTTATTATCTATGCAGTTTGTGATTTCCTCGATTAGTTCCATTAGTGCCATAGATGTTGATCTGTCTGTCCGGAATCCATACTGACTGTCAACCAAAAGCATATGTTTTTCAATGAAATTGTCAAGTCTTTCTGTAAAACGTTTTCAAGTAAAGAAACAGGCCTGTAATTTGTGAAATGGTGTCTATCCCCAGTTTTATATAATGGTATTACTTTTACTATTTTCATTTTGTTCGGAAATTTACCGGATTGAAAAGACAAGTTACAGATATGAGTTAATGGTTCTGCAATTTCTTCAATAATGTTTTTTATTATAATCATATCAATATCATTCCAATCAGTAGAGGATTTGCTTTTACATTTTCTTACAGTGTCTACGATTTATTTTCCTTCGACTGCTCTAAGGAAGATAGACTAGTATTTCTATCCCAAAGATCAGTATCCGCCCCTTCTTTTGTTTCTGGGTCATTAATTTTTTCTGCCAAATCTGGTCCCACATTTACAAATAATTTGTTAAAACCATTAACCGCATCATCCATATTATTTATTGTTTTGTCTTTCTCAATAAAATACTCAGGGTAGCCTGTATTTTTTGATCCATTTCTAATAATACTATTAAGCACGTTCCATAAACCTTTCATATTGTTTTCATTATTCTCTAATCTTTTATTATAGTATTCTTTCTTACATATCCTCATAATATTGGTTAATTTATTCTTATATTTTTAATATTTATTTTCTGCTTCTGAAGTTCGATAATTTATGAATTGTCTATATAGTGTGTTTTTCTTATTGCAGGCATTTTTTAAACCCTGTTTAAAAATTATATATTTAATAAGGTCACCCCTCATTCTACTATCCTATAAGGAATATAAACCCAACTTGTCTTGGCTCTCTTGATAAGACAACTCTCTCATCTTACAAATTAAACTGGTGAATTTCCATTAGACTGCTTTCAATGCAATTAAGATCAAAATTGTGCATAGTATTCCAAGTGTAACCTCACCAATGCAATACAACATATCCTATTCTTAAACTCCAACCCCATTGCAGTAAAGACCAACAAACCATCACTCACGTAAAGCATCACACAAACCAACCTCCCTTCCATTGACTCCATTTACACCTCACACTGCCTCGGCAAGACAACCAGCATAATCAAAGACAAATCTCACTCCTTCTTCTCCCCTCTACCATCAGGCAAGAGGTACAGACATGTGAAAACACACACCTCCAGATTCAGGGACAGTTTCTTTCCAGCTGTTATCAGGCAACTGAATCATTCTCCCACCAACGACTAGGGAGCAATCCTGAGCTACTATCTACCTCATTGGAGACCCTCGGACTGTATTTAATTGGACTTTATTAGACTTTATCTTGCACTATACGTTATTCCCTTCATCAAGTATCTGTACTCTGTGGATGGCTCGATTGTAATCATGTAACCACTGACTGGTTAGCATGCAACATAAGTGTTTCACTGTACCTCAGTACACATAGAATAGAATAGAATAGAATAGAATGGTAAGATTAAACGAGAATTTACCAGTTTGAAGTTTGATCTTTATTTTATGAGGAGTTACGATGAGCGATTACGTGAAGAAGGCCGTCAGCCCACATGCGTGTCAATCTTCAAAGCAGTGGTGTGAAATCACAGATAACAGTTGTTGAACTAACATAGTAAGATTAGAGATGACTAGAACTACCAGATTATCTTTATGATACGAGGGTTGGGAGCGGAGGGGACGTAATCGCTCATCGTAACTCCTCATAAAATAAACATCAAACTTCAAACTGGTAAGTTCTCGTTTAATCTTACTATTTTACTTCGGAGTCACGTGAGTGACTACGTGAAGATTTCAAAGCTCTGTGATTTCATGCCGTGGAAAAACAAATCCACACAAGCACGACTGCATCAGTTGACCACAGATAAGGGAAACATTCATAATGCATACAGACATGACATAGATTTAAAACATGCTGATGCCGATAAATGAACAAATAATAATAATAGTAACCCCTCTGTTCCGGGGGAAAACTATAAAATAGAACCTAAAATAGAGTTGGCAAATACCCCTGGTCTGGCAATGGGTTAATATAAAATGTTGGGAAAACTCGTTCGTTAGACCAGCCTGCAGTCGGCAGGATGTGGTCCAGAGGACCGTACATAACCCTTGTAGCAGCCCTGGTGGAGTGAGATTAGAAAATGAGTATCTACTCCTGCATAAGCCAAAACCCCGTTTTAACCACCTAGAGATGGTCTGAACTGATACCTTCTTATGAGGTTTTTTGTAACTAACAAACATAGCTAGTATCAGAGCCTCTAAGGCTCTAGGTGACCTTGATGTAATGTTGTAAATGTGTGACCACACATAACCGAAGGTGCATGGGGAGTGCCATGAGAACTAGTTTGAGCCCTGACACACCTGGGCTGCCCTGCTTAACTAAATCATAAACATTAAATATTATATTATTAGCAAGTGTAACCATCCTGACCAGTCGCAATTTATGTAATGACTGGACCCGTTGCGCTGACAACAGCGCCAAGGGATAACTACCTTATGAGAGCCGAGCCAAAGATAAGGATATAGCTGGAGCCCCCTGGTGAAGTAGTGTTAACACAATGTCAATATCCCATACTTCCGTGTACTTGGATCTGGGAGAACTTGTGTTAAAGATATCCTTAATAAACTGGATATCAGAGGGTGAGACCCGACAGAGCGGGTCCCACTCGCTGCAGCAAATATGATGAGAAAACATGTTGGCAAAGTTAATGGGACTATAATTTAATTTATTGTCAGGACCCATTTGAAAATGAACTCTAAGACGTCAGTATCCGTGCAGTATTATATGTAACATAGCATTTAAACAGAATGCTTCCCATCTCCTGAAGAGGAAGTGTGTTGCTTTTTTGGTGCTATCCCTGCACTCTGCAGTGAGCACATACATGGATCGGTCTGACAACCCGAGCCGCAGGAGCAGTCTTCTCAGATTCTGTAAGGCAATGACTTGATTAATCATGCAGAGGCTGGTTCCCCGAGTCCCAGGCTGAACCAGCAAAGTTTTATGTTTAGAATACCCATATAAGGTTCTATTATTATTCCCAACATTTGCGGGAAACCATGGCTGCATAGGCCAGACAGACAGTATGAAAACCCTGAAGTAGGATCTTGCTGAATTTATTGCAAGACCCGACTGATGGGGCAAATGGAGAAAAGACATAAAAGAACATTCCTCCCCCGTGTAGCGAGAATGAATCTCTCGCCACTGTGATGCCACATGTTTTTGCAACCGGTGAATGAGCCTGGATGCAAACATATCGATATTCGGTGTTCCATCAAGCCATAATGTCATAAAATACTTTGTGATCCAACATCCATACTGTGTTGTCATTGATTTTACGTGATGATACACGAGCGCCAAATGAGGTTGGGTAAATTATAACAGGATACTTTGACTTGATTGCACCCATGTGACTAACATATGCCACCACCACAGTGTATCCACTTGGAACTAAACATGCAGTTTATGCATATTCGCACAATAACCCTTTAACCCATAGTATGCACCTAGTGTCTATAGGTAGTTGATACGAAATAACTGAAGAATTGGTAATTCATGCAAATCCCATCCGCCTCCGTGACTAGAGATGGCTTTCGTAATTTTCCATCTTTGAGCACTAGCATCAGTTTGTAATATAACTGAAGATTTATTGACCAAAACTACTGGAGCAATGCTGAATATAGTTCGTCCACCATTGTGACTTAGGTAGCTTCAGCCGGTAATAGCATAGGTCTGTTAACAATTTCCTATATGGCACTTGAGAGGTTACTACTTTGCAGGTTGTAAGTTCTGATAATGCAAGGCCGAATTGCACAGCTGAAACACAGCTGCTATATTGCCAATTACACTTGATGAATAGAAGACTGCTTGATAACAAGGTTGTTACAGGCTTCTATTGATTCCAATCTCTTGCCCCAGGGCGGAGTCACAGATAAATTAATAGTTAAAGGTAAATCCGAATAATCAATAACTCTAGTTGGTATCAACTTAAGTTTAACTGGATAGATGAGGGACCTCAATTTCTCAAATATAGTTGCGGCTGAAACAGTTGATTTTAGCAAAACACAGCGTTTAGAATATCATCCAGTTAAGCCATAACAAGTGTTTTTGAGCTCTGAGCAGTCCAAGCACTGGTTTAGTAATTTGGTAGATGACCTGGGAGCTGAAGTTAGCCTAATTGCAATGCATTAACTGTTATCATTGCCCCATCCAGATAAATTTCAAATGTCTCTGGGGATCTCTGTGAATGGGACCTGAATAGTATGCATCTTTGAGATTGATGCATGCCATAAAGATCCTAAGGAAATCAGTTGTTAGACAGTAACGAAGTTCCCTATACTGAAAAGTCTATGTTGCACATGCGAGTTAAATCAATTATGAACCGACATCCTCCATCTTTCACAATGAACAGGCCACGCCTGCCATAATTCCATGCCTGCTTCGAACGGCAACTCTGGCCAGATTCCCAGGCCTGTCACGAAAGGTAATCCTGGCCATAATACTGAGCCTGCCTTGAAAGACAACTCTGGACATAATTCTGAGCCTGCCTCAAAAGACAACTCTGGCCATATTTCTGAGCTTGTCTCGGAAGGCAATCCTGGTCGTAATACTGATCCTGCCTCGAAAGACAACTCTTGCCCCAATTCCAAGCCATGCTTGGTACCCTTGTATACTGTGCAATAATAACCCAATCACATGTTATCATTTTCCTTTGTACAAAAAAATGTGTAAATATTACCAACTTGTAAATGGTCCACTTATCCCATGTTTCGGAAGAACCAGACCCACCTACCTCCATGGTTACCGGTGGTCTAATGGTAAGCCCAAAGGCCCCTGATGTGGGTTCTATTCCCGTCCTTGATTGGAGAGTAGGAATGGTAGTGTATGTGGATTCCATATTTCCTGAGACCGGCTTGGACCTTGGCCTGAAAGACCTCTGCCCAGCTTTCATGCTGCCACCAGCTTCAGTGAACTGCTTACTGCCGATGAGGCGTTGGGTGTGTCGTTGCCGATACGATGAAGCTTTGTTCATCGTCGGTACCTTGATTAGTCCGACAGCTTTTGCTTCCTCATCCATGTATACCTGTTGGATAAGTCTTACCTGAAGAGAAGATTCGGTGGCTGGTTTCATTTCCTGGATTTCATTGTATTGTATTGTATATCTTTATTGTCATTTCCTGAGTATTCGCATACCCAGAGGAAACAAAAAAACGTTCCTCAACCAGTGTCCATTTCAGTGTGCAGTAAAAAATAAATAGAAGTAAAAATACATATATCATGAACAAATTAACACTCTACTAAACATCAACATGCGTTCCAATCGGCAGCGGCATGACAGTGGCTCTGCTGCAGTGTGTCCAGGTTGGTGGTTGGTGCACGATACTTTGGCAGGGGACAAAGTCCGTTTATCAGTCTTATAACCTGCGGGAAGAAGCTGAGGAGCATCCTGCTGGTTTTGCACCTAATGCTCCGGTACCTCTTCCCAGATGGCAGGATGGAGAATATGTGATGCGATGGGTGGTAGGGGTCTTTGATGATGGAGATGGCTCTGCTGATACATCTCTTCCTGTATATGTCCAGCAGGAAAGGGAGTGGAGCACCAATAATCCTGTCTAGTTGGTGCCGTTCGTACGCCTTGCAGCTCCCGAACCAGGAAGTGATGCCGTAGGTTAATGTGCTCTCGATTGTCCCCCTATAAAAAGTTCGTAGGTGTGTAGTAGGGAGACCTGCTTTACGTAGTGTTCGGAGAGGGTGTAGTCGCTGCTTGGCTCTCTTGACCAGTGCTGTGGTGTTGGTCGTGGACGTCAGGTCATCTGACAGGTGGAGTCCTAGGAACTTCACGCTGTTGACCCTTTCCACATCAGCTCCATCGATGTGCAGAGGTGTATGGTGTTGTTTTCCCGCCCTCCTGAAGTCAACCACCATCTCCTTAGTTTTTCCCACGTTGAGAATGAGATTGTGGGATTTGCACCATCCTGTGAGCAGCTCCACCTCCATCCTGTACGCCGACTCATCATTGTCACTGATGAGACCCACCACTGTTGTGTCATCAGCGAACCTGTTGATGAAGTTGTTGTTGAGTTTAGCAGTACAGTCGTGTGTTAGCAGACTAAACAGCAGGGGGCTTAGGACACAGCCTTGGGGCGAGCCAGTGCTCATGGCTATGGTTTTTGATGTCCTACTGCCCACCCTGACTGTCTGCTGCCGTTGCGATAGAAAGTTCAGGACCCAGTTACTTGTGCCAGCATCAACCCCCAATAGCTCCAACTTCTCCACCAGCTGCTGCGGAATGATTGTATTAAAAGCAGAGCTGAAGTCTATGAAGAGGATCCTGGCATAAGTATTTTTCCGATCAAGGTGTAACAGTACGAGGTTCAGTGTTGTTGAGACTGCATCCTCTGTGGATCGGTTGGCTCTGTAGGCGAACTGCAGTGGGTCTAGGTCGGCAGGTAGACTATTTTTGATATGCTGCATAACCAGTCGCTCAAAACACTTCATTACTATGGGTGTTAGAGACACTGGTCGAAAGTCATTATGGCAGGCTGGGTTTGGTTTCTTCGGGACAGGGACGATGGTGGCATTCTTAAGACAGTTGGGCACTACTGCCTGGCTGAGTGAGATGTTAAAAATGTCTGTGAAGACATCTTTCAGTTGCTCGGCGCAGTCTCTTAAAACGCATCCAGGAATGTTGTCCGGCCCTGCAGCTTTGCGTGGGTTGATGCTGGCAAAGGCCTTTTTAACTCCGGCTGCGGACAGCCTGAGCGACTGGTCACTGGGAGATGGCAGTAGTGCACGTGTCTGGGTGGTATTTTCAACCTCAAACCGTGCGTAGAACTCGTTCAGTTCATCTGGTAGAGAGGGGTCGTTTTGGCATATCCGCAGCGGGGGGGGCTTGTAGTCAGTGATGGTATGAAATCCCTGCCACAAGCGACGTGTGTCTTTGTCATTTGCGAAGTGGCTATTAAGTTTTTGTCCATACAGCCTCTTCGCTTCCCTGATCCCCCGGGATAGGTTACTCCTTGCCAGTTTGTATGCTGCGTTGTCCCCAGATTTGAATGCAGCATTCCGGATTCTCAGTAGGGAACACACTTCCCCAGTTAGCCAAGGTTTCTGATTGGCACGCCTGCTGACGGTTTTTACCACCGTTACATCATCAATGCATTTATTGATGTATCCGATGACGGATTATGTGTATTCTTGGAGGTCATGCCATTCCAATGTCACCCCTGATAGCGCTGTTCACTGCCGGCACTTGTAGCGTGAGGGGAACTCTGGCCCCTTCCGGGTTTTCTGCCAACGGCTGGAACCAATTCTTCTGGCAGTAACCCCTTCAGTTGCGAGTATTTCCTCGCACTCCCCTCCACAAAGAGGGAGATTCGTAGGAAGCCCTGAAAACAGGTGCTGAAGCAGGCCCCTGAGGATACCTGCGCTGACATGGCCCCTCCTACGGACATATATCAGGATTTTTGCTCTGTCAGACTGAAACTGACCCTGAATGCTCCCCTCCTCAGAGAGGGAGACATTGTGCAGCCCTGAAACAGGTGTCGCTGCCGCGGGCCCCCGAGGAGACCCGCGCTGATAACTCCCTCCTTTGGAGTATATCATAGTGGAGCAACCTCTCCATCAGGTGCTCCATGTGGGTTTAGGCGTCCGCAGACGCACCCATTGAAGGAGGGGAACCCTCCTGGCCCGACTCACCCGAGTCCCAAGGCCTGACCGACTTACTCATGGTTAGACCACCGTTCTGTGCACCATAGTGGTCTAGGAGCCGCTGACCGCACTATCAGCGACTCGGGTGGCGAGACAGGCTAAAAGGTCTGTCTCACGAATCTGCGGTCATTGGCGGCGAAACGGGAAGAATCTGCCGCCATAGACCGCGCACTCGTGAGAAAGAACAATTCCCGGGCCGTGCGACGGTGTTCCCAACACCGCGCGGTGCAAAAATAAAATCGACAATGTCGAAAACACTATACTCACCGCACAACCTCCACCAGTGATGCACGAGTGCGCACGGCCGCTCGCACGGGCCGCCGCCAGTGTGGGTCGAGCGCCGTGCGTCAAACCTCCTCTGCCACAGCCTCCGCCAGTGACGCACGTGCCGCCGCCAGTGAGGCACGTGTGCTGCGCGGCCACAGGCACAGCCATCGCTACAGCGCCGCGATCAGGATGGCCGCCGCCACAGCCGCCGCTGGTGAGTCACGTGCGGGGGGCCGACGTCATCGCAGTCGGCCCGCCCTTTTTTTACTTACCGCAAGCACGTGGGACCCGCCGTGTTTGAATTAACTCGGCCCCCGCGCAACATCCGTGCGGCGCTCCGGTGGATAGGCTCGACGCTCTCGCCATTGCCGCGCGGTCCTTGCTACCGGCGACGCCGCGCTTCACCGCCGATGACCGCAAACAGGTAAGACATGGCCTTTACTGCTGGTATTACCCTCTTTCTGGGGAACCATAGCAGTCTGGGAGCCGCTGACCCCATTGTCAGCGGGTTAGGTAGCGAACCCGACCGCCGCCGGCTACCCGCGCTTCCGCGGTGCGGACCGGGATCTCCCCACGGTCCATAACCGGTTTCCCCGCGGCCTGTCCGACTTCGCCCCGAATCCAGCAGGCAAACTCTGTAAAGAGCTTCCTGCAACACAAAAAACAGAACCTTGAAGTAATTTTTAAAACTTACCTGCAGGTTTAAACTTACCGCTGGAAGGAGCAGCGCGCCTGCCAGTCAGTCGTTGCGCAATGCGGTAGACGTAATGACGGGCATGTGGGCTGACGGCCTTCTTCATGTAGTCACTCACATGACTCCGAAGTAAAATGCCTTTTATTGTCATTCAAACAGACAAGGTTTGAATGAAATTTCATTCCTACAGTCATGACATTACAAAACAACAACAAGACACACACTTAACACAATTTACACAAACATCCATCACAGTGAATCTCCAACACCTCCTCTCTGTCATGGAAGGCAAAAGTCTTATCTCTTCCCTTTGTTTTTCTCCCGCGGTCCAGCAGTCCAACTGCAGCGTCGAGGCGACTGGGGCTCACGATGTTAAAGCCCCGGCGGGCGATGGTAAGTCCCGTGGCCGTTTAAGCCGTGCCAGGCAATGTTAGGCCCCTCTCCGAGTCATTTAAACCCCGTGATTCTGACAGGAGAAGTTGCCATTGCGGGAGCTCCGAAAAGCGGCCTCCCACCAGGGACCTGCGAGCTCCCGATGTTCCTGTCCACCGGGCCTGCAGCCGGAGCCTCCGAAGCTCCAAAGTCGGGTTGCAGTCGTGCGCCACCACAGCTTTCCCCGCTCCGAAGTCGGTCAGCTCCGCGATGGCGAGTCCGTCGGCTCCGCGGCTGGAACACTCAGGTTTGTTCCGGTTGGAGGCCGCCGCCGGCTCCACGATGTTAGGCACAACGACACCGGAGACCCGACATGGAAAAAGTCGGCAAAGGGAAGAGATTAATCGGTTTCTCCCACCCCCACCCCCCCCCCACATATACACAGCTAAAGAATAATAAAATTTAGAACCAAAAACATACGTCTAACGGGACAAAAATGTTTTAAAAAGGCAGACGGACTGCAGTCGAGCCGCTGCCGTTAGGCCCCGCCACTTCGCATGGCAATAAACTAAACAAAACTAAACACAAAACTAAACTAAACATGTTGTTTGCTTTCTTATGTACATTTTGGACCTGCCTACAAACTTTTTGTAAGGTAGAATATGCCACACATGCTTGGATGAGTGCATAGCCACCAACTCTTAAGAAGTTTAACACCCTTCAGGACAAAGCAGTCCACTGGACTGACACCACATCCACTACTCAAAACCTTCATTCCTTTCCACCATTGGCTCCCATTGTGTAGCATCTACAAAGTGCACTGCAGTTACTTACCCAAACTACTCCAGCATCTTCCAAACCTACAACCTCCACCACTAAAGAAGGAGACAATAAGTTCATGGGAACATCATCTGGTAATACTGGGAATATCATCACCAGAAGGATTGCGGAGGTTCAAGAAACCAGCCAGGGTTGCACATGTCCAGAAATAAAAGAATTGATATCTGGTTTAGTTTTAAAATAATATTTCTCACACCAATTTTGTTTTATAGAAAGCAAACAAAATGTTGATGTACTACCACTATGACTTTTCTCAGAACATCTAATCCTCACCAAAACATGAGTTTAAAAATTAAGCCATTTTTCTATTAAGGGGACAACATTGTATCTTGGTTAAACATGAAAGATAACCAGGACGCAACATGAAGTAAGTTGATCAAAACACCATATTTTAACAAAAAAGTGTTATTGATTTTGCAATCATGGCCGTGACATACAGTATATCCTCACATTTTTGTTCCAAATTGCCCATTAACAGCAGAAGTGGAAAATGGATTTTTCCTTTTGCGAGTTCATATGTGATAAAACTTGATTTGCCCAGGTTTACACCTCGGATGTTTGAACTAAGGCAACCAACCATGTTTTCACATTCCCTAATAAACTTGAAAGCTTAATGTAATATTGATCTTCCATTTCCAGGTCTATTATTATATTCAGTGATATCTAACATTATGAGTTTGCAGTTAGTTTGCTGCTTAGCCCTGACAATTTATACCATGAATTAGGATAAAATAGATAAATATAGAAGCTCTTATGCTTTAACTTTACGGGCGGCATGATGACGCAGCGGTAGAGTTGCTGCCCTACAATGCTTGCAGCACCGGCGATGCGGATTTCATCCCGACTACGAGTGCAGTCTGTATGGAGTCTGTACATTCTCCCCGTCACCGCAAGCGTTTTCTCGGAGATCTATGGTTTCCTCCAACACTCCAAAGACGTACATGTTTGTAGGTTAATTGACTTGGTATAAGTGTAAATTGTCCCTAGTGTGTGTAGGATACTGTTAAGGGCCTGTCCCACTTAGGCGATTTTTCAGCGGACTGCCGTCGACTGTCAAGTTCACGGCACTCGCCTGAAAAACCGGGAACTGGAACGGCGACTGTCAGAGTGGAACACACATGCACGCACGCACGCACGCACGCACGCACGCACGCACTCACACACTCTCATACTCACACTCACACTCACACTCACACTCACACTCACACTCACACTCACACTCACACTCACACTCACACTCACACTCACGGCAAAGGCGGAGGCCAGGGAAAGCGGGGGAGTGCTGTCTGAAATTCACACGGTACAAATCCAAGGTGATACAGACACGCACCGCGATGAACAGGAAGGTTAAGACGGCTAGCACAGTGTATGGTAAGTCCTTTAAAAGAGGGGGGAGAAGGATGGGGAGAAGGATGGGGAGAAGGATAGGGAGAAGGAGTGGAGACAACTTTTTAAGAAGCCAGACAACTTTTAATAAGCCAGAGATACACAGCTGTGAAGTTCAGCGGGCAATTAACATTACCGGTCACTTATCCTTGGTTCTGAAAACTCGTGCTTACGTTTTTTTTTCCAAAATGAGCCAATGAAAATGCCCGGTCAGCAAAGGCGATTAACTACCTACGGCTACCTGGACTACCCATAACTACATGGCGACCCCACTACAACTGCACCTACGACTACAGGATTATCGATTTTCTCCATGGCGACTAATATTTGGTCGCAGAAAATGTTTCAACATGTTGAAAAATTTGCGACAACCATACTGAGGCTGCGACCAGTTCCCAGAATGCAGGAACTCCTCGCGACCATGAAGGAGACTCACCAGAGACCACCAGCGAACATGTGGCGACCATGTGGCGATCATGAGGCTAGCGCAGAGTCTCCTGCACTTGCCTAATAAGTCGCCTAAGTGGGACATGATGAAATGTGGGCTGGGTAGGAGGAGCGTGCTGTTTGTGTGGAAATACAAAACCAAAAAACAATTTGAATTATCTTTCAAAAAAGCAAATATAAGCAAAAGTTACAGCAGGTCAAATAGCCATTATAGTGTATTAATAGACAATAGACAATAGACAATAGACAATAGACAATAGGTGCAGGAGTAGGCAATTTGGCCCTTCGAGCCAGCACCACCATTCAATGGGATAATCCCCAATCAGTACCCCGTTCCTGCGTTCTCCCCATTTCCCCTGACTCCGCTATCCCTAAGAGCCCTATCTAGCTCACTCTTGAAAGCATCCAGAGAACCTGCCTCCACCGCCCTCTGAGGCAGAGAATTTCACAGACTCACCACTCTCTATGAGAAAAAGTGTTTTCTCGTCTCCGTTTTAAATGGCTTACTCCTTATTCTTAAACTGTGGTCCCTGGTTCTGGACTCCCCCAACATCGGGAACATGTTTCCTGCCTCTAGCGTGTCCAAACCTTTAACAATCTTATATGTTTCAATGAGATCCCCTCTCATCCTTCTAAACTCCAGTGTGTACAAGCCCAGCTGCTCCATTCTCTCAGCATATGACAGTCCCGCCATCCCGGGAATTAACCTTGTAAACCTACGCTGCACTCCCTCAACAGCAACAATGTCCTTCCTCAAATTAGGGGACTAAAACTGCACACAATACTCGAGGTGTGGTCTCACTAGGGCTCTGTGCAACTACAGAAGGACCTCTTTGCTCCTATATTCGATTCCTCTTGTTATAAAGGCCAACATGCCATTCGCTTTCTTCACTGCCTGCTGTACCTGCATGCTTACTTTCATAGACTGATTTACAAGGACCCCCAGATCCCGTTGTACTTCCCTTTTTCCCAACGACACCATTTTGATAGTAATCTGCCTTCCTGTTTTTGCTACCAAAGTGGATAACCTCACATTTATCCGCATTAAACTTCATCTGCCATGCATCTGCCCACTCCCTCGTCCAAGTCACCCTGCATTCTCATAGCAGCCTCCTCACAGTTCACACTGCCACCCAGCTTTGTGTCATCTGGAAATTTGCTAATGTTACTTTGAATCCCTTCATCCAAATCATTAATGTATATTGTAAATAGCTGCAGTCCCAGTACCGAGCCTTGCGGTACCCCACTAGTTACTGCCTGCCATTATGAAAGGGACCCGTTAATCCCTACTCTTTGTTTCCTGTCTGCCAACCACTTCTCTATCCATGTCAGCACTCTACCCCCAATACCATGTGCCCTAATTTTGCCCACTAATCTCCTATGTGGGACCTTATCAAATGCTTTCTGAAAGTCCAGGTACACTACATCCACTGGCTCTCCCTTGTCCATTTTCCTAGTTACATCCTCAAAAAATTCCAGAAGATTAGTCAAGCATGAATTCCCCTTCGTAAATCCATGCTGACTCAGACCGACCCTGTTACTGCTATCCAAATGTTCGGCTATCTCATCTTTTATAATTGACTCCAGCATCTTCCCCACCACCGATATCAGGCTAACTGGTCTATAATTCCCTGTTTTCACTCTCCCGCCTTTCTTAAAAAGTGGGATAACATTAGCTACCCTCCAATCCACAGGAAATGATCCTGAGTCTTTAGAACATTGGAAAATTCTCACCAATGCATCCACAATTTCTAGAGCCACTTCCTCAAGTACCCTGGGATGCAGACCATCAGGCCCTGTGCATTTATCAACCTTCAGTCCCATCAGTCTATCCAACACCATTTCCTGCCTAATGTGGATTTCCTTCAGTTCCTCTGTCACCCCAGATCCTCTGGCCACTACTATATCAGGAAGATTGTTTGTGTCCTCCTTAGTGAAGACAGATCCAAATTACCTGTTCAACTCAGCTGCCATTTCCTTGTTCCCCATAATAAATTCACATTTTTCGGTCTTCAAGGGTCCAACTTTGGTCTTAACTAATTTTTTCCTCTTCACATACCTAAAGAAGCTTTTACTATCCTGCTTTATATTCTTGGCTAGCTTACCTTCGTACCACATCTTTTCTCCCTGTATTGCCTTTATAGTTATCTTCTGTTGTTCTTTAAACATTACCGAAGCCTCTTGCTTCCCTTGCGACGTTGTACTTCTTCATTTTAATTTTAATACTGTCCCTGACGTCCCTTGTCAGCCATGGTCATCCCTTTCTCCCCTAGGAATCTTTCTTCCTCCTAGGAATGAACTGTTCCTGCATCTTCTGTATTATTCCTAGAAACACCATTTTTGTTCCACTGTCATCCCTTCTAGTGTATCTTTCCAGTCAACTTTGGCCAGCTCTTCCCTCATGGCCCCATAGTCCCCTTTATTCAACTGCAACATTGACACCTCCGATCTACTCTTCTCCCTCGCCAATTGTAGATTAAACCTGACCATATTATGGTCACTACCTCCTAATGGCTCATTAACCTCGAGGACCTTTATCAAATCCGGTTCATTACATAACACTAAATCCAGAATTGCCTTCTCCCTGGTAGGCTCCAATACAAGCTGTTCTAAGAATCCATCACGAAGGCACTCTACAAAGTCCCTTTCTTGGGGTCCAGTATGAACCTGATTTTCCCAGTCTACCTGCATGTTGAAATCTCCAATAACAACCACAGCATTACTTTTACTACAAGTCTATTTTAACTCCTGATTCAACGCGCCCTATGTCCAGGCTACTGTTTGGGGGCCTGTAGATTAGTCCCATTAGGGTCTTTATACCCTTACAATTCCTTAGTTCTATCCATACTGACTCCACATCTCCTGTTTCAATGTCACCCCTTGCAAGGGATTGAATTTCATTCCTCACCAACAGGGCAACCCCACCCCCTCTGCCCACCTGTCTGTCTTTTCGATAGGAGGTAAGGTAGGAGTTCCCAGCCATGGCCCTCTTGCAGACATGTCTCAGTAATTCCCACAACATCATACTTGCCAGTTTCTAACTGAGCCTCAAGCTCATCCACTTTATTCCTTATACTTCGTGCATTCATATACAGTACCTTGACCTCCGTATTCACTCCCACCCTCGCAATTGGCCCTGACCTTACTCTGTTGTCCATTCTCGAGCTTTCCTTCCCTTTAATTCGAGAATCTTTTGTAATTTTTCCTGCAGCCACTTCCCCATCAACTCCATCTTTATACTCCCATTTTGTCAATCCCTCCCCCCCACTATTTAGTTTAAATCCACACATGTAGCCCTAGCAAACCTGCCTGCCAGAATGTCAGTCCCCCTCCAGTTAAGGTGTAACCCGTCCCTTTTGTACAGGTCACCCCTACCCCAGAAGAGATCCCAGTGGTCTATAAATCTAAATCCTTGCTCCCTGCTCCAGCCCCTCAGCCACACATTCAGATCTCCTATCTCCCTGTTCCCGTCCTCACTAGCACGAGGTACTGGAAGCAATCCAGAGAAACCACCCTAGAAGTCTGGCATTTCAGTCTTCTTCCCAACTCTCTGAAATCATGTTGGAGAACCTCCTTCCTCTTCAGAATATTTTACAATCACATAATAATATTGCTTTAAATTCATTGCTGATCATTAATGCTAAGTTTTATCAAGTGACTCAATGGAATATATTTTGAGAGCAAATTATGGAATTCTGATGCTACTCCACAAGCAATGGACTGGAGATGAATTTCTAAGTATTTGTATACCACGTATTCAAATCATCTAAGATAGACACAAAATGCTGGAGTAACTCAACGGGACAGGCAGCATCTCTGGATAGAAGGAATGGGTGACTTTTGAGGTCGAGACCCTTCTTCAGACTGAGAGTCAGGGGAGAGGGAGACACAGAGATAAGGAAGGATAAGGTGTGACTCACCTTGTACATAAGACTATGAAAGCAGGTAACAAATGAATCGTTAAGATATACCTTTTTGAAAATTAGGTTTTAGTTGTTAATTTGGGTTTTACTGAACAATGATTATGATTTGAATGTATCTGGAGAAGTTAAAACATCTCCAGGTACATTCAAACCAGCCAGCTTAGTATTCGGAAGTTGATTCATTTCCATAGTCCATTTCAAAATAATTTCTATACAGTTGGATATGTAACACTGCAAAGTGTAGAATTCTCTTGCTGACACAAAGTAAATTCAGAGTAGCTTGGGAGCTGAGGGTAAAAGCTGAATTTCTTAAGCCTACAATGTTTTCTGATCTCTTTTGTCCCTCTCTTCTAACATGGCTGGTGCTACTTTGATCTCATGTGGGTCTCCCATTCATCCTTCAGACCTAGGGAGATATACGCACCCAAACTCTCCTTTAGCCTGGTGACCACTATATGTTTTCTAGCAAGGTCGAGAAGGACAGCATGCTTTCTCTTTAATTATAGCCTCAGAGAACTTCCAGAAAGAATGATGAGAGTTCAGGTGATATCTTGACAAAGGATCGGCAAAAGTTTTCTGATGTGTCTGATATTCCACTTTAACCTCCAAAACTACAGCTATAAATAGATTTATTTTGTGCCAAGCGCATTACGAAATTAGCCCCTTTATCTCCACCTCTGACACTAATCTTCTTCTGTCTTGATATCCCATACAAATATTACATTCTTAGTTCCCAGTGTAAATAGCTCGTTCTAAGCTTCCCCCACTCTAGTTTCAGTCAATAAGATACTGAGTCAGGCACTTGCGCATCTAAACTTTATTTTGGAAAAACACAATAACAGTTCCCCACTACTATACATAACAACCATGGGTTCGATCCTTGTATCTGCTTGTCCAAGCCCTCCTAGCCTCGTGCAAGCAGAGACATTCCAAAAGGTCACGCAGTCCCAAGCGTTCTCCCAGAAGATCAACACAGGACCTCATAGGAGCTACCTTTTATAGGTCCTCGAACCTTGAGGGGCCGAACCATATGGGGGTGGTCTCTTTACAATCCAATAACAGATATTGACCAACACAGTACATGATAGACATTTCCCTAACCCAATAATACAATAACCAATACATTGTATTCAAATGGAGCTTCTGGAACGAAGCAAACATAGCAACATTTGCCCGGATATTCAAGAAACCCAGCCAAGGCTCAACACTTAACCCAATCAACATATAGCAAAGTAAAGCTTTGCAACAATATTTACAATGTGTATGTCTGGTTTGCATCCACCCAATCCATTTCATGCAATTTACACCTAATTGAAAAAAGCTGCAGATGTCCCATTCTTGCCCTGCAACTCTTATCTAGGCTCCAGACAAGCTGGCACCATTCTGCAGCTTTTCCCATTTCTGCAGAAGGCACATTTAAATTGACCAAATGGCCTAGCAGCCCAGAAGCCTTTACTCAATTTTAGTGTCCTGGCATCTCCAATTTGACCAGAATTAACATTGCTTCCTTCTATCATATATGATAAACCATCATTTATGATAACCAAATAATCAAATAATCAGATAACCAGATATACATATGTGTGATTATTACATTTTCCATCTATTATCAACAACAAGATGATGATGTTTCTTCCAATCTTCTTATCAATCTTCCTGAGTGTTCGTGGGCGTAGCTTCATAATTTCCGTCTGATGAGTCTTCACCTCCCGAGTTTTCATGGAATTCCCTCCATCCATGTTATTACCCATTTTTCCATCCCTTTCCATAGTCGAACATATAACCTATAATTCCTGAAAAATTTGGGACAAAGCAAGTTACCTTTCATGCACTAATGCTTTCCCATACATTCCACTGTAATTCTGTTCTGTCAAAACTATCCCTTTTCCATTTCACTATAACTATCTCTATTATATTCTGCTATCTCTATTTTATTCTACTATTCTACTCTACTATCTCTATTATATTCAGAGGGAACTGATTTAAAACCTCCACTGCCTTGTGGCCATATCCAGTCATGGAAAAGGCTCCAGGAGTAAACCTCAAGAAAATCTGGTCTGAGTCTCTAAGGCAGTTCGTCGTTGTCTACAACCTCGCTCTGGCAGCTCCTGCGACGGCGCTGGTACCAAACTGGAACGCCCCTGCTGTTCCTTTGGATCGATCAGTGATGTGGAGAGGGGGGAAGTGCTGCATGGGCAACAGCCTGTCCTCCATATGACATCGCCCAGGCTGGCATCCGACAAACTAGGATACATCACCCATGGTCAGTCATGACCGAGGGGTGCCTACTACTACTATATTCGGCTCTATAATATACTCTTTACTATCTTAGCATCAACACTAATCAGCCCTCTCCGTATTCATACGATGTTCTTCAATGTATATCAGATGATGGTTTCTCATATAAATTTCAGCTGGGTTCAGTCCAGATTTCCCTACAGACGTGACTCTTATTTAAAGCAAACCATGAAGAATGTTTTAATTTAACCAAATTCAGTCTCAGCCTTCAATTTAATATTTTTAATTTCAGGGTACGTCTCACCCTTCTCATTCCACAGCTTTGTGGTCGATAACACAATTCCATTCCATTTCCTGTGGAATTCCCAGCTGTTCAAATTCAATCAATCAATTTTTACTATCTCCAATTCCAACTCTCATGTTCCCTGAATAGTTCTTCCATGTTAACAGATCTTCCCAAGTTCCATCCTTCCCTGATGTTCTCTGAATAATCCTTCCCATCTTTGGCTGCCTGTCTGGGGATGAGACAATAACAATACCCAATTAATAATCAAACTTTAAGTACTCCTAAGCCAAATCTCACGTCAGTTCCAAATCTCAAACTTTAAAGTCCCTCCAATTCATTACCATACAATTTAGAGATCAAATTCAAAATGTCGTCAATTTATTTCTAATAACTATAATTTAGGCGCAAAGTAGGTGTTTTGCCCTAATCCACAGAGGAATATCTATTTTCAAATTCAAGTTCAATTCTTCAAATTAGAACTTGCCCCAATAGTCGTCATGGGCTGTCTGTATCTTTTAGAAAAGGTTGGATGGTGTTATTTTCTTTCCTTCACTGGTGTCAAAAGCTAGATGATGTTAAAGTTGGGAACTAGGGTAGATATCTGCTTCTTCTTCCTTGATGCTAGTTTCAAAGGAGTAGGGATACTGAGGACCAGCCCTCTATCTGTTGACCTTCCCAGATGTATCTTAAAGGGACAGGACAGTATCATTTCTTCCTTGTTGTTGGTCTTTGTTTCTGGGGAGCTACCTTACCTGAGCTGTCTCTGCCCATTCTCAAGGGTCCACATACTCTTTACCTCACTCCCCAGATAGTAGTATGCTGTAGATTATACTGTCCTGCAGGCACAACAAATTAGTAACACATTAGCACAATAACTCCTTTCCCTACTCCTGTACCTCCTGCACAATAAGTTTGTTTCTTCTCTCCCTAGTGCCACTTTAGTTCCATTTAGTTCTTATTCTCGTTGACACCAGTTACTATGTTTCCCTTTTCATAATCCTTCCTTTTAGTGAGGTTTCTCGATCCCAATTAGATTTTTTGTGACTCTCTTTCTGGGATTCGGAAGGGGTGGTGTTCTTTCTTGTTCTTATAATTTATTATTATTTATGGGCCATGTGAGGATGCCCTCAGATTTCATACTTTGTATTAGCTGGCAGATCAGGGCTATCAGAATGGATTTGGCTGCTGGAATGTCCCTGCTCCCTGATCTTCTGGCCAGTGTCCTCTTCCTCTACCTTCGGGGTCCCAAGTGTCCCTGTAACCACTAGGGATCCACTGACTTCTTAGACCCCGTGGCCCTCTTCTTTTCCCCCTTCCATCTCTGTACTCCCTCACAGGGCAAGATCGGCTCCAATGTCCTGATTCCCCACAGTTGTATCATTGATCAGGTCTAACAGCTCTGTACCCAACCAAACCGAGGGAAAGTCGGCTCTCGGAATGGCATGTCTATCCACGCTTTAAATTCCTCCTCCTCCTTATCTTCCTTCGAAGTTACTTCCTGTTTCTGGATTCTTGGTATGGGTATCTGGAAGGATTTAGCTGCCGTCGAACCAGGTTGCATTGAAATGTGGACGTCTGTGGCCTGGGGATAATTTGCACCTACTGCGGGATCTAATTCTAAAGGCAGATTAGGCAGCTTCCTACTAGGGAATTGCCTACGGGGATTCCGCTCCATATCCATATCGTCAGGAATTTGCTCTGACCTTATAATGTTATCGATGTCAGGATCAGCCACTTCATAGCCTCCTGCTGTCTCACCCTCAGTAAAGCTGTTTGTTCTGCTACTGGAATCTCTATACTTTAGGAAGGATTCTTTCACTTTCCTACTTGATTTCCCAATTAATTGTGGCACCCACTTCTGTGGAACCTCCCTTCTAACTCCTTGATCCCCCGCACTATCCTCTGCTGGTGAAGCAATCATCGGAGCTAGAGAGTCCTTCCCCGATTTTCCTACTTTGGATTTTAATTTAGTGGGTGTAGTCGAAGATACCACTGACTCCACCCGGGCGCCCTGTTCGCAAGCTGCGCATGGTTTCTCCGAACTAAGAACATGAGAGTGCTGAGAGGAAAAAGTCTGTCCACCCTTGTATATATTGGGCTTCTCTCCTTTCAAGATCCACGCTAACCGCTGCACTCTTACTACATTTAATGTTCGATTTTAGTCGGCACCTCCCCTTTAAGATCCATCTCAGTCGGGAGAACCAGTGGATGTGTTGTATCTGGACTTTCAGAAGGCTTTCGACAAGGTACCACATAAGAGATTAGGAGACAAACTTAAATCACAAGGTATTGGGGGTTCAGTATTGATGTGGATAGAGAACTGGCTGGCAAACAGGAAGCTAAGAGTAGGAGTAAACGGGTCCTTTTCACAATGGCAGGCAGTGACTAGTGGGGTACCGCAAGGCTCAGTGCTGGGACCCCAGCTATTTACAATATATATTAATGACCTGGATGAGGGAATTGAAGGCAATATCTCCAAGTTTGCGGATGACACTAAGCTGGGGGGCAGTGTTAGCTGTGAGGAGGATGCTAGGAGACTGCAAGGTGACTTGGATAGGCTGGGTGAGTGGGCAAATGTTTGGCAGATGCAGTATAATGTGGATAAATGTGAGGTTATCCATTTTGGTGGCAAAAACAGGAAAGCAGACTATTTTCTAAATGGTGGCCCACTAGGAAAAGGGGAGATGCAGCGAGACCTGGGTGTCATGGTACACCAGTCATTGAAAGTAGGCATGCAGGTGCAGCAGGCAGTGAAGAAAGCGAATGGTATGTTAGCTTTCATAGCAAAAGGATTTGAGTATAGGAGCAGGGAGGTTCTACTGCAGTTGTACAGGGTCTTGGTGAGACCACACCTGGAGTATTGCGTACAGTTTTGGTCTCCAAATCTGAGGAAGGACATTATTGCCATAGAGGGAGTGCAGAGAAGGTTCACCAGACTGATTCCTGGGATGTCAGGACTGTCTTATGAAGAAAGACTGGATAGACTTGGTTTATACTCTCTAGAATTTAGGAGATTGAGAGGGGATCTTATAGAAACTTACAAAATTCTTAAGGGGTTGGACAGGCTAGATGCAGGAAGATTGCTCCCGATGTTGGGGAAGTCCAGGACAAGGGGTCACAGCTTAAGGATAAGGGGGAAATCCTTTAAAACCGAGATGAGAAGAACTTTTTTCACACAGAGAGTGGTGAATCTCTGGAACTCTCTGCCACAGAGGGTAGTCGAGGCCAGTTCATTGGCTATATTTAAGAGGGAGCTAGATGTGGCCCTTGTGGCTAAAGGGATCAGAGGGTATGGAGAGAAGGCAGGTACGGGATACTGAGTTGGATGATCAGCCATGATCATATTGAATGGCGGTGCAGGCTCGAAGGGCCGAATGGCCTACTCCTGCACCTAATTTCTATGTTTCTAAACTGCAGATGTCCCATTCTTTCCCGGCAACTCTTATCTAGGCTCCAGACAAGCTGGCACCATTCGGCAGCTTGTCCCATTTCTGCAGAAGGCACATTTCAATTGACCAAATGGCCTCGCAGCCCAGAAGCCTTTACTCAATTTTAGCGTCCTGGCATCTCCAATTTGACCAGGATTAACATCAGTAAATATCTCTTGAGCACTCGGTCAAAAACAGGTTCAGTGAAGGCATGGCCTATTTAAGTCAAATCATATTATTGCTTGGGTCAGAATCTTTCCAACTCTAATAAAACTGTTTCAAAGTACACAAACTATAATAGTTTTATTGCCCTTTGGAAAATCTACACTCTGGATTGGCTCCATGGAAGGAAGCAGACGGTGATGGTGGAAGGTTGCTTCTCAGAACGGAAGCATGTGACTAGTGGCGTGCCACAGGGTTTGGTGCTGAGTCTGTTACTGTTTGTCATCTACATCAATGATTTGGAAGAGAACAGACAGGGCAAGATTAACAAGTTTGCTGATGATACTAAATTTAGTGGTTTTGCAGATAGTGAAGATGGTTGTGAACGATTGCAGCAGGATCTGGATCGATTAGCCAGGTGGGTGGAGGATTGGTTGATGGAATTTAATACAGAGAAGTGTGAGGTGTTGCAGGCAGATAAGGTGGTCAAAAAGGCTTTTGGCACTTTGGCCTTCATCAGTCAGAGTATTGAGTATAGAAGTTGGGAGGTCATGTTGCAGTTGGTGTTGGTGAGACCACATTTAGAATATTGTGTTCAGTTCTGGGCACCATGTTATCGGAAAGATATTGTCAAGCTTGAAAGGGTTCAGTGAAGATTCACGAGGATATTGCCAGGACTAGAGGGTGTGAGCTATAGGGAGAGGTTGAGTAGGTTGGGTCTCTATTCTATGGAGCGCAGGAGGATGAGGGGGATCTTATAGAGGTGTACAAAATCATGAGAAGAATAGATCGCGTAGATGTACAGAGTCTTTTACCCAGAGTAGGGGAATCGAGGACCAGAGGACAAGGGTTCAAGGTGAAGGGGAAAAGATTTAATAGGAATCCGAGGGGTTACTTTTTCACCCAGTGGGTGTACGGAAATAGCTGCCATAGGAGGTAGTTGAGGCTGGGACTATCCCATTGTTCAAGAAACAGTTGGACAGGTACATGGATAGGAAATGTTTGGAGAGTTATGGACCAAGCGCAGGCAAGTGGGTAGGATAGCTGGGACATTGTTGGCCGGTGTCGGCAAGTTGGGCTGAAGGGCCTGTTTCCACACTGTATCATTCTATGACTATGACTATAGTTAGCATGCTTTTCAGACCCCATTCAGTGAATATTTATAATGAGGTCACTTTGGGGTCAACTTTATTTTGAGAGAACATATCAGAACAGTTACAACTTACATTTTCCAAAATCTAATTTTAAAGGATAACCTTCAGGCAATTTACACAGCTGCCATCCACATGGCTCTATTGCTGTTCTTCCATTGTGTACACTAAGAAGTTTCTTAATGTCTAGTCTTGTGAATACACATTAGCTGGACTTTGGTGTCCTGGGTGTTGCTCAGGTTATTGGGTTTTCCTGAAAGCTTGTGATGAAAATAAATTTACTTAAGCAAGAAATTATAATAATTTGGAATTATCTAACCTCAAATGACTATATTTATGGAGCCTCTTTCTTTTGTATGTCTAACTAACATACAGTTAGGGACATATAGCAGTGAAACGGGCCCTTTAACCCACTGAGTCCATCAACTACCCATCTACACAAACCTACATTTTATTCACCCCAGATTCTCATCAACTCCCCTCGGTTTCAACCCCTCGCCCACAGAGTAGGGTCAAGTTACTGCTGCCAATTAACCTACAGACCAACATGTCTTTGGGATGTGGGAGGAAACCAGAGCACCCGGGGAAAAGTTTCCGGTCACAGAGGGAACGGCAAACTCAACAGCCAACCTGCCATTATTGCCTTGATCTAATTGTTTCTTGTAACTCTGTTCTTCTCTCCTTCTGCTTTTGATGCTTTGGAGGTTATAATTTTTCTAAACTGATGCCTCAATCAAGATAGAAAAAAATTACAGCAAGCTGTCGTACAATTGTCATTAAACTATCGTAGTAATGATAAAGGTGTGAATATCATGCTGTTTTTTTGTTTTACAGGTTTGTTCAGTTTAGTTTGTCACGTGTACCGGGGTACTGTGAAAAGCTTTTGTTGCGTGCTATCCAGTTAGCAGAAAGACAAAACATGATTACTGTCAATGTATTTACAGTGTATACTGTCGATACACGATAAGGGAATAACGTTTAGTGCAAGGTAAAGCCAGCAAAGTGCGATCAAGGGTAGTCTGAGGGTCATCAAAGTGGTAGATAGTAGTTCAGTGGTTTGTAATTTGTGATGCCTGAGATAGTTCATTTCTATGTATCTTATAACATATTATATCTCAAACAAAACAAAGGATGCCGAGTTGTGTCTTTTTATTTATTTCTTGCAAATATGCTGAGCTAGCACTTGTCTGAAAACCACAACACGAAAATAGAAACAATAGGTTCAGCCAAAGATCAGGCAGCAATAATAAGACAATACCCAATGCACAATGTCCTCTGGGGACTTAAAGTAAAACTGCCCATTAGATATTTCTACATCCCAACAGCCCTCCCCCATTACACCACATTGAATTATTCAATGTCAAGGTGGTATTTTATAAATAAAGATCTCGTATCAATTTTTCTTTTGTCGCCTCTCCCTTCCCCCTACCTTTGGATATTTCACCTCTAACTTTTCCATGTTCTGAAGAAAAGTCATAGACCCTGAAACATTAATTTGCTTTCAAACGAAGTTGTCTGACCTATTGAGTATTTCCAGTTTTGAGTTTATCCATTTTTTTATGCTTTATTTGCAGCATTTTCAATGTTTTTTCTCCTGGATTCCCATGTTTATTTAGACTGCTCCATATGATGGAGTGTATCCTTATTATGCAAAAAAAAAACTTTTCTGCAGAGTTTTCACTCAATTACACTTATTTGTTCCATGCAGTTGGTCCAAAATTAGTATTATCTGCACAAAAGGTCACAGAATTTTAAGTGCAAATTATTTCAGCACAAATTGAATGTTCATGAATTGAATTGAATTACATTAGTTTAAAAAATAACATGCTGGAAGCAGACCACATGCAGATAATGAAGCATTCCTAAAGAGTAATTAGTCACCATTGGGTTTTTCAGCTAATTGGCTTTATTCACAGCTTCATGGGGTGGTTCCTGAACTGAATTCTTTTGCTTGCAAGGACACCAATGGATACTTTTGAAAGCTCTTAAAAGTGTTCAAAACAAAAAGAAACAGACTATTCAATCCCAATGCGACTATTGCATGGTTTGCCATAATTTAGAAGTTACTTTATGCAACTTAAGAATAGTTTAGTTTAGCTTGCTTTAGAAATGCAGTGTGAAAACAGGCACTTCGGCCCACCGAGTCCACGCCGACCTGTGATGGGCTGGTCCCAACATCATACTCACCAATCAGCTGGGCAGGAGGCGGGCCGACTGAATTTGGACGTCGCACGGCGTCGGGCGGTGATGTCATCACACAACGGCACGCCGGGTGGTGACGTCATTGCGCAATGCCACGTGCTAGGTGTATGCCGTCAAGACGCTGTGTACGACGTCAAGACGCTGCGTACGCCGTCAAGATGCTGCGCACTACCTCAATGCGCCTGCAGGCCGACAGGCCGTTGTCGCGCGGAATTTTCTGACAGTGCAGGATTTTCAGAGCCCCGCGCGATGTCGGGACCAGCCCCGCACAACTCCATACGCCTCCGCGGTTCGAAGTGGGACTGGCCCCGCGCGGCCGTACGCCTCAAGCGACCACATCTGGTCGCGCTAGACGCATGCAATCGCATGCTGGTGGGACAGACCCTTTACACTATCCTTCACATTCAGGACAATTGATAGTTTACAGAAGCCAAATTAACCTGCACATCTTTGGAATGTGGGAGTAAATTAGAGCACATGAGGGAAACCCACGCGGTCATGGGGAGAATGTACAAACTCAGTACAGACAGCACCCGTGGTCAGGATCGAACTCTGCAAATCAACTGCTGTGTCATCATACCACAATCAGGTTATTTTGTACCTGATAAATAAAAATATATTTATTTGTGATATACCCTTCTTTGCATTTTTCTAAAATTGCTTTTTGAAATGCAGATAGTTTTTGTTGGTTCTTAGCATTTTCTCATCTCCAAAAATATGGGCATTTGTACCAACTGAACAAGGACAAAAGTGTTTATCTATATTAGCTCCTCAATTATCTTTGACAACAGGTAAGAATGCACACATGAGAAGGGTCTTGACCCGAAACATCACCCATTCCTCCACTCCAGAGAGGCTGCCTGTGTTACTCCATCATTTTGTGTCTATCTTAGGTAAGAATGCACAACTGGTTTCACACCAAACATTGGGGAAGTTTTCTTTCTCTCCCCAGCACCTGTGGGAGGTCGCACATAGTTTTGATGGGACATTCAACCAGTGGTAGGCCTTTGCATTGAACGCGAGGCCTAACTTGGCAACATGTAAAGATATTCAGACTAAGCAACCCACAGACCATGGACTCCTGTGCTTTAGATCCTCCTCAAGATTTCCCAACTCGACGGACCCAATCAAAGCCTTGACTCTACTCCCCATTACATCTAATTGCCTCCTCATTCATTATCCCTCCACATATGTTCTCTTCATTACCCTGATCAAAGACTTCCAATACCACAGTCATCATGGCAACACAGACCTAGCCTACACTCTGCCTGAAATCTTAGACATGTCCCCCTTTGGCAGGGTAAGCAAAGTTCTCTGTGCTTCTCAAAAGTACAAAGGCTATTTTTTGTGCATTATATGTTGTCCCAAGAATCCTGCAGCCGTATGTCTTCATATAAAGCATAATGACCTATAATGATCCAACAGCTTAATGTGCTTATCACAACCCAGAACATAGAATAGTACAACACAGGGACAGCCTTCAGCCTAAAATGTTTGTGCCGAACATGATGCCGAGTTATGACACTGATCCCATCTGCCCACACATGATCCAAATCCCTCTATTGCCTGCAGTTCCATGTGGCTATCTAACAGCCTCGTAAACGTCACTATCATATCTGCCTCCACCACCCACCCAGGCAATGTGTACCAGACACCCACCACCCTCTGTGTAAAAAACCTGCACCGCACATCTCCATTAAAATGTTCCCCTCTCACCTTCAAGCTATGCCCTCTAGTGTTGGATGTTTCCACCCTGGGACAAAGGTTCTGTGTCTATGCCTCTCATAATTTTATATATTTCCATCAAGTCTCCCCTCAACTGATGTCCCAGAAAAAACAATCCAAGTAGAATTATTGGATCACCCATTTTAATCTCTCTGAAGACTATTTACTCTGTTCACTGTTTTCTTGAACAAGTGTTCTTGCAAGGTTTGTGACAAGATCAAGAGGTGTAAGAAGGAACTGCAGATGTTGGTTTAAACCATTGATAGACACAAAAAGCTGGAGTAAGTGGGTCAGGCAACATCTCTGGAGAAAAGGAATAGGTGATGTTTTAGGTCAAGATGCTTCTTCAGACTGATAATTAGAGGAAAGGGAAACAAAAGATATAGACAGTGATATAGAGAGATATAGTACATGAATTAACGATATGCACAAAAGTAACAATGAAAAAGGAAATGGTTCATTGTATGCTGCGGGCTAGGTGAAAATGAGTTACGCAATGAAACTCACCAGGACGACAGTGAAACTAGTACAACCACAAGGGTGGGGAGGGATACAGAGAGAGCGGATGCAAGGGTTACTTGAAGTTAGTAAAATCAATATTCATACATCTTCATCAAGAAGATAATGAGTACAGGATCGCATTCTTCATTTTACTTCCCTTACTGCCTTTTGCAGGCACATTCCACAGACTCAGCTCAGACTTAGCTCAACTCAGCTTGGTGGCAGGTGGCACTCTCAAGACACTGTTACTGCTGGACATTGATGCCTCTTGCCAACTTGTGCCCTTACACTCGGCACAAATTCCACCTCATCCTACTCTTCTCCTAGAAAGAAGACTTCAGCTTTGTGAAATATTATATTAGTGGGCAGAACTTGGTAGCCAATATTTACAATTAATGCCATTTTTAGTTTTGCAGAAATAACTACAACTTCTTTCTTTATAAATTCAGCCAACCACCCGGATTTTAATTCTGAAGATTGAAGGCTTTTGCACACGTTGCAGTATAACGGCAAAAGTTGAAAGCAGAAGTGATGTGAAAAGAATTGTCACAAGAAGGTCTCGTGCTTCTTACAATAAATCAATTGATACACCATCGCTTGCAATGAGCTCAACTACATTTAAATTTCTGCATTAATGTATCATGGAATTCACTTCGTCAATCTAAATTCTTCATCGTAACAGCTCCACAAAATAGGAAGGAACATTGAAAGGTCACCCAGTCCATTGAGCTCATTGTACTCAGCTCAATTGCTGTTTGAAGATAAAAATTCATTGTAAATTATGTGCTCATTTTGTAAAGCTGATGAAAATATTTTCTTAATAAATAGACAAATTCATCTGTTAAAAGCAAACACAATAATTATTGACAGGTGTTGCAAATGTAAAGTAAGTAAGTTTATTGGCCAAGTATTCACATACAAGCAATTTGCCTTGGTGCTCCGCCCACAAGTAACAACATGACATACAGTGACAGTTACGAATGACTCAGAAAACACTAAACATTAATAATAATAAGACATTAATGATAAAACACCATTGATCAAGCATGTGAACCAACAAAATACCAGATCAAAGGGAGCTACAGATTTTTGGCTGTTGAGTAGAGCAACTACTCGTTAATAAAAACTGTTTTTATGTCTGGCTGTGGCAGCTTTGACAGTCCGGAGTCGTCTTCCAGAGGGAAGTGATTCAAAGAGTTTGTGGCGTATTGTGAGAGGGGTCAGAGATGATCTTGCCCGCTCGCTTCCTGGCCCTTGCAGTGTACAGTTCATCAATGGAGGGAAGGTTGCAGCCAATAATCTTCTCTGCTGATCGGACGATTCGCTGCAGCCTCCAGGTGTCGTGCTTGGTGGCTGAGCCAAACCAGACCATGATGGAGAAGGTGAGAACAGACTCTATGATGGCCGCGTAGAATTTGACCATCATTGCCTGTGGCAGATTGTGCTTCCTCAGCTGTCACAAGAAGTACATCGTCTGTTGTGCCTTTTTTAACTGTGGAGTCGATGGTAGCCCCCCACTTAAGGTCCTGGGAGATGATGGTTCCCAGGAACTTAAATGCCAGCAATGTTTGTTCTTTAATTATGCACATTCCAAAGTCTTAATCTACAAGTGCTAGTGAAAAACTAGTGTTTAAAATTTGAAAATAAATTTACTGAATCAAGCCTGCAAAGGAACTTAATCTGACTGCAATAACACTTGCTCCTTTCTAGGTAGGTTTAATTTGCATTCATTTTTCATTGGTCTCGGTGAAGAAGTGGAAGAACACAAACTAGAAGAAAGTGGGGCTGATGCAAATCTTTGGCAACTTTCGACAGTTGGCCCAGTTAAAAGCCCCCACGAGGAATCATCTGCTGTTTTTTTCTAAAAGAACATTCACATATGGTTCTAGTTAAAAAAAATGCTCTTGGAAAGATACTGAATTTTCCTGAACAGCAATGAGTTTTGCATAATGACTTAAATACCTTGGGGGCAACATGTACATTCTACAGAGCACGCATGGCTCCTCCCTACTTGCTTAAATTCCTGAACTGCGGATTGCCAGAGTTCTGGTCTAAGATAACATTGTGGATTCTGAGAGGATGTTTCTCATAGTGGGGATATTTTGAACTAGGGGGACATTGTTTTAGAGTAAGAGGTTACCCATCTTAGATGGAGATGAGAAAGAATTTGTTGAGTTTGATTCAACTCCATCGACTCCATTATTACTTCACGCTGCCTCGGGACAGCAGCCAACGTAATCAAGGACCATTTACTGTACATCCTGGTCTCACCCTCTTCTCCCTTCTACCTTCAGGAAGATGATACAAAGTCAGAAAGCACACACCACCAGATTCAGCAACATCTCCTTCCCCACTATTATCATACCACTGATTAGCCTTGTAAGATGAGGGTAATCTTATAGAGGTGTATACAATCATGAAGGGGAATAGTTAAGGTGATTCAAGAACTAAAGGATATATGTTTAATGTGAGAGGGGAAAGATTTATTAGGAACATGAGGGGCAACCTTTTCCATTCAGTGGGTCATGGGTATGCGGAATGAACTCAGATGAAGTAGTTAAGGCCGGTACAATAACAAAACAAGACATTTGGACAGTTGCATGGATACAAAAGGTTTAAAGGGCTAGGGGCCAATGCAGGCATGGATGCGGCCAGCTTCAATGTAGCTTCTTGATCAGCATGGACCAGTTGGACTAAAGGGCCTGTTTCTATGCTGTATAACTCTGCAGTACTAAGCAAAGTTCATAAGTTAAAAAGTCATAGGAGCAGAATTAGGCCATTCAAGTTTTCTGCAGCATTCAATCATGGCTCATCTATCTTTACCTCTCAACCCTATTCTTCTGCCTTCTCTCCTTAGCTTGTGACACACTTATTAATGCATACTAATACGATAGGATAGAACTTTATTTATCCCAGACCAATTTCCTTCCTGGGATAAATAAATTGCAATCATATCGTATCGTATCGTGATCAAGAATATTTCGATCTCTGCCTTATAAATACTCAATCCCTAGGGTTCCGGAAGTGGCGGCGCTGTCGTACAGCAGCGGCTCGCCTGCAGTCCGTCTGTCTTTACTTTTTTTGTTGTTTTCTTTTGTCCTGTTTTAGTTAAATTTTAGTTTATTGGGTTGTGTATGTGTGAGGTGGGGGGGTGAAACATAACTTTTGTCTCTTCCTTGGGGGGAATGCGACTTTTTCTTGTCGTATCCCCCTTCTCTGCCTCCGTCTGCGCTGAGGCCTAATGGCGGAGCTGCCGGCCTCCAACTCCAACTGCGAGCGACCGACCGACCTCGAGGCTCCGGAGGCAGAGCCAGGACTTACCAGCGCGGGGCTGGCCTGCTTCGGGGCTGCGGTGGCGTTCCGGCGGTGGCGACCAAAGACACTGGTGGCGACCTGAATCCGGGGCTCGGCTGCGGCTGGCCCAGTGGACGACATCTTCGGGAGCGCGCAGGTCACAGGTTGGTGACCTGTTTTTCTGGGGCTCCCGCAACTACAGCTGCGTCCGCTGGACTGGAGGGCGGCAGCTTCGGCACCTTCGACCACCCCGGGCCGCGGAGTTTGAACCGGCCCGTCGCGGACGGAGCACGGATTCAGCCGCGGGATTGCCTTACTTACCATCACCCGGTGGGGTCACAACATCAGAAGCCTGGATCACCTCAGCGCAGAGGGAGAACAAGGAGGGAAGAGACAGAGACTTTAAGACTTTTGCCTCCTTCACAGTGAGGAGGTGCCTGGTGAACTCACTGTGGTGGATGTTAATTTGTGTTTATTGTGTGTTTTGTTATTTATTATTATATGTATGACTGCAGGCAACGAAATTTCGTTCAGACCGAAAGGTCTGAATGACAAATAAAGGAATCTCGAATCTCGAATCTCGAATCTCTTACACAGCTATCTGTGGCAATGAATTCCACTAAGGGTGAAGTACCGATTTCCCAACCTACCCCATGGACTTTTTTTTGTCTGCATTTTCTCTGTACCTGTAACACTATAGCACCATATTCTGCACTCTAGTAATTATCTCCTTGCACTGACTGTTGGATTTGGGTATGGTTTAATTTAACTCATGTAGAAAATGATTTGATTGCATAGCATGCAAACAAAAATTTTCAGTGTCTCAGTACACATGACCTTAATAAACCAATGCCAATACCCGTTTGCAATAGAATTAGTGGGCCACAATTCACCTGGCCACTATGCAAGGTGCAGCAAATAATATTGCACAAGCATAAGATTCATTGGTGCCCTTATCTGGAAGGTGAGGTTGATAATAGCAGGCAAGACACAATTTCATCCTGTCTACCTTCCACAAATTTCTCTTGTTGGAACATGATTAAAAACAATCCAGATGGTTTATAAATTTGGTGTCATTTTGCCAATGAAATGACCCATTCCTAGCCCAGTAATAACATCAACATTCCTACTCTCTCCCTCATCCCCCTTGAGGTTAAATATTTCTCATTCGTTTCCTTGAATATATTCAATGACTGCAATCGCAGTTCTCAGTGGTGAAGATTTCCAAAGAATAGTGACTCACTGAGAGAAAATTATTTTCCCTGTTTTCATCGAAAATGGGTGGTACCTTATTCTGATACAGTGTCATAGAGCCATACTACATCGAAACAGGTTCTTCGACCCAACTTGCCCATGCCGACCAACATGCCCCAACTACACTAGTCTCACCTGCCTGCATTTGGCCCATATCCTTCTAAACCTATCCTATCCATTTATCTATCTAAATGCTTCTTAAACATTCCAATAGTACCTGTCTCAACTACCTCCTCAGGCTGCTCGTTCCATATACCCAGCAGCCTTAGTGTACAAAGGTTAGCATGGGCCAAATGACCGAATGGCCTACTCCTGCACCTATTGTCTATTGTTACACCTTAGGTTCCCATTAAATCTTTCCCTTCCTCACTTTAAACCTATATCTTCTGGTTCTCGAATCCCCTACTCTGGACAAAAGACTCTGAGTAGGCAGCCTGCTCAAACTCTCCCTTTTGCTCATGCCCTCGACAAGAAGCTCTCTAGTTCTGGAGCGCCTTACTAATGAAATCATGTTCTAAGTATCCACTCTGTTAATCTTTCTCTGATTCATATATGTTTCAGTAAGATCATCTCTCATTTTTAATCTCATAATGCCCTTTCATCGTAGTAATAAACATAGTGAACTTTCTCCCCATGGCTTCCAATGCAAGCACATCCTTCCTCAATTTGAAGACTATAACTCTGGGTACCATCTCACCAGTACCAGTACCTCGTATAGTTGTATCAAAACTTCCCTACTTCAATATTACATACCTCTCCAACAATCCAGCATTCATCTTAATTGCTAACTTGACCCAAACGTAATCAATCATTTTGTGTTTCACGTGCAATGATCCTGTTTCCCCGCAACATCAGGCAGTCTCAAACTATTTAATATAATAATTTAATTTCTAAATCTTTGTTCCAAAGTGGAACATTTCACAATTTCCCATATTACATATCTGGCGCTGACGATGGCTGCCATGGTGTGCTGCTCCTTGCTGTTTTGTATGTGTTTGGTCATTTGTGTCGTCTGTGAAAACCCTACAAAGATTACTTTCACGAGAGAGATACTCATTAACATCCGACATACGGAACCTCCAAATATCGTTCTGGAATTCTCTCACTCGCTGGATTATTTGGACATACTCGTCGGCGGGGCTGTGGCTGCGTTCAAGGTCTTGAGACGGAGGAAGACCGGTTGGAAGCGCTCTGGAGCACTCACCCGACTCCAGCGACGAGGATCATGCACACCACTCCCGAGCATATTCCTGGCAAACGTACGTTCTCTCAATAACAAAGTGGACGAACTGCAACTCCTGCACCGGACAAATAAGGATTTATCTCGAGCCGCTGCCCTGTGCTTCACCGATACCTAGCTGTGTGAGTCGACCTCGGACAGCGCGCCGCAACTGGCTGGCTTCCAACTTCACAGAGCGGACCGCGAAGTGGCGGCAGCGGGGAAATCAAGAGGTGGTGGAATATGCTTCTATACCAAACAGGACTAGTACAGCGACATCAAGGTAATGTCAAACTTCTGCTCTCCCAACCTAGACTCCTTCTTTATGAACTGCAAACCCTTCTACTCTCCGAGGGAATTTAACTGCTTTATTCTCGCTGGAGTTTACATGCCCCCCCCCTCCCCCCATGCCTGCGTACGTGAGGCGCAATCGCAACTCGCTGACCAGGTAATGAGGGTAGAGAGTTACCATGGTCAATGTTTTGGGGAACTTTAACAAAGCTAACCTCAGCCGTGATCTTCCAAAGTACAGACTTCAGGTTACCTGCCGCACCAGAGGGGAGAGAACACTTGACCACTGTTACACATCAATCAAGAACGCATATCGCTCTGTTCCCCGGGCGGGTCTGGGTCTCTCTGATCATTGTTTAGTTCACCTTATTCCGACCTACAGGCAGAAACTATAATCTGCTAAGCCTGTGGTCAGAACAACAAAATGGTGGACAAGCGAGGGCATTGAAAACCTACAATCTTGCTTTGACTGCACTGAGTGGAATGTGTTCAGGGAAGCAACCACAAGCCTCGATGAGTATACAGACACTGTAACATCATATGTCAGCTTTTGTGAGGACAGTTGCATTCCAACCAGGACCCGGACCTGGTTCAACAACAACAAGCACTGGTTTACAGCAGAACTCAGACAGCTCCGCAGGTCTAAAGAGGAGGCCTACAGGAGTGGGGATGCAGACCTCTAAAGGCAGGCAAAGTACAAGCTGAGAAGATGAATCAGAGCTGCCAAGGAAAGGTACTCTGAGAAGTTGAGGAGCAAATTCTCAGCTAGTGACACTTCTTCAGTTTGGAAGGGCTTGCAAGAAATCACCAGCGATAAGAGGAAAGCCCCCCGCTCTTTGGGCAATCGTCAGCTGACCAATGACATGAACAAGTTCTACTGCTAGTTTGATAAACAGAAACTTAACCCTGGTACCCCCTCCACCCTGCCCAATCAACACTTCACACCTACTCACAGACTGACTCCAGTCTGCAAAGACTGGACCCTTCTCCACCCACTCCTCCCCAACCAACACTTCACACCTACTTAAAGCCTGACTCCAGTCTGCAAAGACTGGGCCCTTTCCCACCCACCCCCCTCCAATCACCACTTAACACCCACTTACAGCCTGACTGCAAAAGACTGGGCCCTCGTCCACTACCCACTCCATCCGTGCTGTCCAACATCCATCTGGCCACTTCTCCATCACCAACAATAGAAATTGAGGAGGTGGAGAGGCTTTTCAGAAGACAGAGAAGCCGGAAATCTCCAGGACCGGACAATATTTCCCCCTCTACTCTTAAACTCTGTGCCGAACAACTGGCACCGGTCTACACAGACATTTTCAACCAGTACCTGCAAACCTATACAGTCCCTGCCTGCTTAAATGTCTCCTCTATTGTCCCTGTACTCAAAAAGACAAGGATTACTGGTCTTAATGACTACAGGCCTGTCACACTGACCTCTGTAGTCATGAAGACCCGTGAAAGACATGCTGGCCAAGATGAAAAATATCACTAACACCCTGCTGGACCATCTGCAGTTTGCATACTGGGCCAATAGATCTGTGGATGATGCAGTCAACCTGGGCCTGCACTTCATCCTCCAGCATGTAGACCGAAAGGGGACCTATACGAGGATTTTGTTTGTTGATTTTAGCTCTGCATTCAACATCATTGTGCCAGAGCTACCACACTCCAAACTCTCCAAGTTGACTGTGCCTGAACCCCCCTATTAGTGGATCACCAGCTTCCTGACAGAAGCAGCATGTGAGACTGGGAAAGCACATCTCGGACCCGCAGACCCTCAGCATAGGAGCACCGCAAGGCTGCGTACTCCCCCTCTCCTCTACTCTCTCTACACCAATGACTGCACCTCCACAGACTACTCTGTCAAGCTTCTCAAGTTTGTGGACAACACAACCCTGATTGGACTGATCCAGGATGGGGAGGAATCTGCCTACAGACAGGAAGTGTTACAGCTGGCATCCTGGTGCCATCGTAACAACCTGGAGCTCAATGCTCTTAAGAGTGGAATTGATTGTGGACTTTAGGAGAGCACCCCCTCCCCTTACCCCACTCACCATCAACAACACCACAGTCACAT
The DNA here is from genome assembly GCA_038087875.1 of Malacoraja senta. Classification (NCBI taxonomy): domain Eukaryota; kingdom Metazoa; phylum Chordata; class Chondrichthyes; order Rajiformes; family Rajidae; genus Malacoraja; species Malacoraja senta. The sequence continues at coordinate 99,815,433 of CM075977.1, forward strand.
CTGTGGAGTCTTTTAAGTTCCTGGGAACCATCATCTCCAAGGACCTTAAAAGGGGGGCCACCATCGACTCCACAGTCAAAAAGGCTCAAGAGAGGATGTACTTCCTGCGGCATCTGAGGAAACGCAATCGGCCACAGGCAATGATGGTCCAATTCTATATGGCCATCATAGAGTCTGTCCTCACCTTCTCCATCATAGAGTCTGTCCTCACCTTCTCCATCACGGCACCCGGAGGCTGCAGCGATCATCCGATCAGCTGAGAAGGTTGTTGGCTGCAACCTTCCCTCGTACATTTGACGAACTGTACACTGCAAGGGCCAGGAAGAGAGCGGGTAAGATCACCTCTGACCCCTCTCAACCTGGCAACAAACTCCTTCAATCACTTCCCTCTGGAAGGCGACTCCGGACTGTTAAAGCTGCCATAGCCAGACATAAAAACATATTTTTTCCACAAGTAGTAACTCTACACAATAACCAAAAATCTGTAGTCTCCTTTAGCTCTGATATTTTATTTAATTCACATGTTTAATCGATAATGTTTTATTATTAATGTTTTATGTGTCATTCCTAACTGTCACTGTATGTCATGTTGTCACTTGCGAGCTGAGCACCATGGAAAATTCCTTATATGTGAACATACTTGGCCAATAAACTTATTCATTCATTCATTCATTTATTAACCTATCCATATCTCTTTGCATCTCACAAATTGCTAATTCACCTGAACTTATATGATCAACAAATTTGGCTAAAGTGCACATAATTCCTTCAATCTAATTATCAATATTGATCATAAATTGTTGCGGTTCCAGCACTAACCTCTATGGCGCCTCTTTAGTTACTCATTGTCAATCTGAAATGACTCATTTATCCCCAAAAAATCATACTGGCTCTGAATCTCTCGTGATTTTCCTAAATATCCTCTATTACCTACTTAATATTGTATTCCTCCAGTTACTAATGACGGATGTTTAGACTGTTTGATGTAAAACTTTTAACTTTCTGTCGTGCTTTAATTTTGAACTCAGGCTTTACATTTAAGGTTTTCCAATCCTCCAGAACCTTTCAAAAACCAGCAAATTTTTGTATAGTGCAATTAAAGCAATTATTATCTCCACAACCACTCTTATTAACGAGACCTGGATGTCCTTCAACATCAGTCACTGAAAGTATGCATGCAGGTAGAGCAGGCAGTGAAGAAAGCAAATGGCAAGTTGGACTTCATAGTGAGAGGATTTGAGCATAGGAGCAAGGAGGTCCCACTGCAGTTGTACAGGGCCCTGGTGAAACCACACCTGGAATATTGTGTGCAGTTTTGCTCTCCTAATTTGAGGAAGAACATTCTTGCTATGTGGGTTCACCAGGTTAATTCCCAGGCTTGTGGGACTGACATATGATAAAAGAATGGATTGACTGGGCTTATATTCACAGGCATTTAGACAGATCAGAGGGGATCTTATAGAAACATATACAATTCTTAAGGGAGTGGATAGGCTAGACACAGGAAAAATGTTCCCGATGTTGGGGGTCCAGATCCAGGGGTCACAGTTTAAGAATAAATTTAGGACTGAGATGAGGAAAACTTTTTCACCCAGAGAGTTGTGAAACTGTGGAATTCTCTGCCACAAAAGGCAGTGGAGGCCAATTCACTGGATGTATTCAAGCGAGAGTTCCAGATATAGCTCTTAGGGTTAATGGAATCAAGGGATATGGGGAGAAAGCAGATACATGGTACTGATTTCGGATGATCAGCCATGATCATATTGAATGGCGGTGCTGGCTCGAATGGCCGAATGGCCTACTTCTACACCTATTTTCTATGTTTCTATGTTACTATTAAACCCCAAGGAAGCAAGCATTAGGTCCAGGGTACCTGTAAGCCTATAGCACCTTTAGTTTGGGTGGAATTTCTGAATTCTGAAGTGCCCTCCTTCCTTTGACCCTTTAGAAGGTGAAGTTAGACATTATCTTTTGTAATTGCAAAAGATAATGTTTTGCAATTAAATGTTCTATTCCTGTCTGGTTTTCAATATCTTCTATTGTGAAGGTTCATCCAAAATAATTTTCTCTGCCATTTCTCCCAATCCCGTAATTAATTCTTTAGTTTCACCTTCTACAGGGTCGTGTTTACTTCAGCTCCACTCTTACTCTGTCCACCCACAGAAGCTATTATTGTCTGTTGTTATATTGTTTATTACTTTTCTCGCACATTCTATTTTTGGTTTATCATCCTTTTCTGGTTTCACAAATGAAGTACCTTTGTTAACAGATTAAATTACCAACTTTAGTTTAGTTTAGTTTTGAGATACTGCAAGGAAACGGGCCCTTCGGCCCACCGGGTCCGCACCAACCAGCGACCCCTGCACATTAACACCATCCTACACACTATGGATAATTTTTACATTTACCAAGTCAATTTACCTACAAACATGTACGTCTTTGGAGTGTGGGAGGGAACCGAAGATCTCGGAGAAAAACCCACACGGTTACGGGGAGAAAGTACAAACTCCATACAGACAGCACCCATCGGGATCGAACCCAGATCTCTGGCACTGCAAGCGCTGTAAGGAAGCAACTCTAGTGCTGCGCCACCATGCCACCCCTTACTGTTTCCAGTATCTTCAACAATTAATGAGGGATTGGTCAGGCATTTCAACTGAGCACAATCTCTCTTCCCCAAACATCCTTCCTGTGGATACAATGATCCCAGCTCAGCATCTAATGTATGCTGGGGATGCTGAGTAACTTCTCACTTGATATACTGTCAAAATCTCATCTTCCCTCCTATTCTGGCCTTGCCAGATGGAAATCTATTAAAAGGAAAAGCTGTTCCAACATAAAAACTCTGTGAGAAAAGTTTATCAGGCACACCAACAACGATAAGCAAGCTTTGATTCAGAAGTACAAGAACCTATCTGAAATGGTTCATTGGTTATTTTTTGAACATATGCACAGCACAGTAAAATTCTTTTGCACAACCACAAATGTACAATCAATATATTTTTGGCACCATTTACAAAAAAAATGTCCAAAGTCCAGTCGAAATTCAGAAGTTCACGTTATAAAAGTGGAATTAGGCAATTTGGGCATCGAGTCTATGCAATCATTCAATCATGGCTGATCTCTGCCTTCCAATCCCATTTTCCTGCCTTCTCCACAAAACCTTGAAACCCGTTCTAATCAAGAAATGTGTGGGAAGGAACTGCAGATGCTGGTTTAAACCGAAGATAAACACAAAAAGCTGGAGTAACCCAGCAGGTCAGACAGCAATTCTGGAGAAAAGGAATAGGTGAAGTTTTGGGTCAAGAGTCTCAACCCAAAACGTCATCTATTCCTTTTCTCTTGACCCACTGCTGTCTGACCCACAGAATTACTCCAGCTTTTTGTGTCTATCCAACGTCCAGTCCACATGATGACAACACTGGAGTGCCCTGAACCAGGTAAGCCAGGTAAGCCCAGGCTGCTGCAGGCCCATGACCTGACATACCTCTTCTCTATCGGCCACTTCGGTGTCCCGGGGGGCAGCTCCTGCAGAAAACCTTGAAGGTGCTGGAGGCTATACCCTGGTCCCTCTCCGACTGGCCTATGTGGCCCAAAAGGACACAAAGTAACCCTACCCCCCTCACCTTAAACCTATGTCCTCTGGTTCTCGATTGCCCTACTCTGGGCAAGAGCCTCTGTGCATTTGCCCAATCTATTCCTCTCATAATTTTGTACACCTTTATAAGATCACCCCTCATCCTCCTGTGCTACAAGGAATAGAGTCTTAGCCTGCTCAATCGTTCCCTGTAGCTCAGACCCTCGAGTCCTGGCAACATCCTTGTAAATCTTCTCTACATTCTTTACAGATTGACAACATATTTTCCTTAACATGGTGACCAAAACTGAACACAATATTCTAAATGTGACCTCACCAATGTCTATTATAACTACAACATTACCTCCCAATTCTATACTCAACTCAACTTCTATGGTGTCCTTGAAATGTCTGAGGCCCCTTTAACAACTCACCACTAAAAGTCTCTATTAATAAGGGAGAACATTTTTTAAAAACAAGTTAACATAGTTATAAATGTACAGGTTATTTAAAATATATAAAATTGCCCTTAATGTGCTAACCAACCCTGACTTAAATTTGAGAGGTATGATGTCTCTCCTATTCAGATCCTGGAGTGTAGCGTAGGTTCATAAGGTTAATTACCGGGATGATGGGACTGTCATCTGCTGAGAGAATGAAGTGGCTGGGTTTGTATACTCTGGAATTTAGAAGGATGAGAGGGCATCTTATTGAAACATATAAGATTATTCAGGGGTTGGACATGCTAGAGGCAGGAAACATGTTCCCGATGTTGGGGAAGTCCAGAACCAGGGGCCACAGTTTAAGAATAAGGGGTAAGCCATTTAGAATGGAGATGAGGAAACACTTTTTCACATAGAGACTTGTGAGTCTGTGGAATTCTCTGCCTCAGAGGGCAGTTCTCTGGATACTTTCACATGAGAGCTAGATAAGGCCGAATGGCCTACTGCTGCACCTATTGTCTATTGTCTATTGAAACAGGCCCTTCGGCCCAGCAAACATTAACACTATCCCACACTTGGGACAAATTTTACATTGATACCAAGCCAATTAACCTACAAACCTGTACGTCTTTGTAGTGTGGGAAGAAACCGAAGTTCTCGGAGAAAGCCCATGCGGTCACGGGAAGTACGCACAAACTCCATAAAGACTATCACCTGTTGCCAGGATTGGACCTGGGTCTCTGATACTGTAAGCGCTGTAAGGCAGCAACTCTATCACTATGCCACTGTGCCGAGTTACTTCAGTACTTTGTGTCCTTTTAGCTTCATCATTCATTTCAATTTGTGGTGTGCACCGTGCAAAAGGAAAGCACGTGACAGGTCACCAATTATAAAATGACTGTAATACGGCAATACAGTTGGCTACGCATTCACAAATAGATAGGAAGAGTCCCTGGGCTCCACAAAAGTACAATAAGTTGCAGTGGGCATGTTACCACAAGTGGCAGAAGTTAGGAACAAAGCTAAGTTTCCATCCTCCTCATTAGTGTTAACTGCTAGTTGCTGGTACCAGATAACTCTTCTAAACCAGCTCGGCAATGGCAGAAAGGAAGATAATATCAGGCGGAGACAAATGCCTTGTGGAATGGGCAAGTATACTTTCTCTCCTAGCTCTGTGAAAATAATTTTAAAAAGTGAGACAACTGCTTCAGAATCCCCAGGGGCGAAGCTTCAGTGCTCTATGTGCCCAACCTATTAGACGCTTTTGATCTAAGTTTAAAACTTTTTGTAATAGGTCTGCAACAAAGTCACGGAGGTCTTTATTTCCCTCTTTGCCCTCTTTAACACCAACAATTCTCAGATTCTGGCGTTTCTGACGTCCCTCCAAGTCAATACATTTTTCAGTCACTTTATTCAATGTCTGTTAAACGCTTAGTCTCGGAGAGGATTCTTTTTGTAGTTTCAGCACGTATCGGCAATTGACTCTAATTCAGTTATGGCTGCAGTGTGCTGATTTACTGTATCTATAATGGGATCCAACCTAGAGTTAAAGTTAGATTCCATCCGATTAATTTTAGCATTTACCTCTTCCAGTTGTTGATTGAGTTTTTCAGACATTTCTTCCTTCCAGGTAGACAATTCTTCTCGAACAGAGGCAGTGATTTCTTCTTTAAATTTTTTCAGTTCTTCTTTAAAGTTCATTTCTTCTTTAAAGATTTTCAATTCTTCTCTTATACTTGAAATAAAGGTACGAAGGTCCTCCATTTCAGCTTTTTTAGTCTTTGTCTTCTGGACCTTTGAAACTTCTTCCTGGGATGACGCTGAAATTGAGTCCGAGGCTTCAGGCGGGCCTACTTCTTCTACCAGTGGTTTAGTCTTACCGGGTTTCCTTGCCTGTCCTTTTGGAGGAGTACGTTGTAACGACATTAAACCACCGGAGTCGCGGTCTGATGACGTCACTCACCCTCGATACAGGCTGCCGGTGAGTTCTCTGCAGGTCAGTCCCGTTTTTTCTCCTGTTTTATTTGGATTTAGCGTGGAGCTAGCTGGCATGTGCCTCTACTCCAGCATAGCACCCCCAAGACAACTGATATTGAAGGTGCAATATGACCATGTTTTGGATGACATCATGAAAAAAATTGCTGCCAACAGAAATCTCTAATTTGAAGGAGACAGGATTAGTATATTTAGAGACTATCCTGTGGAGGTCGTTAGGAGGAGAGCGCTCTTTAATGAGACACGAGGAATACTTAAGAAGATACCAAATCTGAGATATGGACTGATGTACCCTGCAAAACTGAGAGTCACCTACAAGCGGAAGGAACATCTCTTCACCGATTACAAGGAAGCACTGGAGTTCACCCAGGGTATTGAGAATCCAACTGATGACTGAACATTATTCCCATGATGTCATCATCTCGCAGAGAACAAATGGAACTTTAATTTGTTATACTTAAGGACTAATGATAGTTGATAATGATAATGATAGTTGAACAAGTTATCTTGTCATTGATTTACAACCCTTATGATTTAGTACTGATTGCTATTAATTATTCCTAACTATTATTAACAAGATATTCTTAGAATTAGTTACAAATAAGAACTGTAAATAAGGTTTGATTTAGGTATTTTATTAATATATTTTTTAATTTTTATATTTGACTAATATATATATATATTTTTGGAGAATAATAATATTTTACTGCTGGATTACAAATTCTTTGGACCTAAAAAATTTTTTCCCCCTCTCCCTTTTACAAATTGTTTTTATTGAAATTTTCTTTTTAACTAAAGCACGGAGCTAGTATAATTTTTTTTAAGGCTACGGAAGTCTTTAGAGGGTTAGCCACGCTAGTGTGGCTATCACTAACTACACTGATTGTAGATGTAGTTTTTTTTGTTTCTTTGCACTCTTTTAACCATCTATTTTTTCACTTTCTCTACTCTTCATCTAATTATAATTTTAATATTATATTCAATTATAAGTTTTTGTTAAGGAGATATGTTCGGGATGAAGACTTATTAAATCTAAAATTCATCTATCCTGTTTTCGGGCGGAATGCCGGGTTTAGTGTGTTGAACCATTTGCTCTTTTATAAACCATCCTACCCAAAAGATGCAAGATGTTAATATGAAAATTGGTGGTGAAGGAATTACATTTTGTAGTTGGAACGTCAAGGGTATTACTGAACCAATCAAGAGAGGTAAAGTATTAGCACATTTAAAATCACTCAAAGCTGATATAATGTGTCTTCAAGAAACCTAAAAAATGAAGCGCAATATAGATTGAAAGCAAAATGGATTGCCAAAACGTATCATTACTCATTCTCTCATAAGTCTAGAGAGGTTGCAATTTTAATATTTTAAACATATATCAACCATTGTGGATATCGAGGGTAGATATATTATACTGGTGGGTGAATTATATTTTTAAAAAGTGATCCTTCTTAACGTTTATGGACCAAATTTTGACAGCCCATTGTTCTTCAAGAAAACACAATACTATTCCGGAACTTACACAACATAATTTGATAATTGTTGGAGACTTAAATTGTACATTAGATTCTTATCTAGTTAGATCATGGAGACAAAGGAAAATATAATCCAAGGCAAGTGAATTACTAAATTCATACATTAACACTACCAATATTAAAGATGTCTGGAGAATCGAAAATCCATCTGGACGAGAATATTCATTTTACTCACCGGTACATAAAACTTATTCAAGAATAGACTATTTTTTAGTAGACTCTAAACTTATCCCATTTACTTATAATTCGAAATTTCATAATATTATAATTTCAGATCACGCACCTTTAACATTCAGGATTAAACTAAATGGAATAACCGAGAAGCAGACACAATGGAGACTTAACCCTCAAATTTTAAATGATAAAGCAGTGCTAAACAACATGAATTGGAAATGGAAATAAGGCAATTAGATATAGAGAATGCGGCCGCCCCCTCTATGATAAAACATAATTAAATCGCTGCACTTAAATAGAAGTTAAATCAAATATATTCATATCAAATCATAAAACTTTATCAACACACTAAACAACTACAATTTGAATTTGGTGATAAACCACAAAAATTATAACCCGTCAACTTCGTAAATTGGATGGGGAAGAAACAATTCATAAAATTAGATCAGATATGGGAGAAACACTAATATTGCCCAAGGATATCAATGACAGATTTTTACAATATTATCAAACACTTTATTCAACCAAAATGACAGTGTCCTGCAAGAATGGAAACATTTTTACAGAAATATAATCTTACATGCTTAGATCTGAAAGAGAGGGAATTATTAGGTGCTGAAATATCAGTAAAATATATTGAAGAGTCCATTAGATCTTTGAAAAACAGAAAGGCCCTGATGGCTTAAACTCTGAATTTTATTTAAAAAATTCATGATCTGATGTCTCCACGTCTACAGACATTATATAAATATGCTTTTACTCAACAGAAACTGCCAGAAACTTTAAACGAATCAACAATAACACATACCAAAAATGGATAAGGACCTTGAGGATCCAGGTTCATATAGAGCAATTGCTCTTTTAAACACTGATCAGAAGATAATAATTAAAATTTTAGCCCATAGATTAAGTTTAGTGATTCATAAATTAATACATCCCGATCAAACAGGTTTTATCCCAAAACGTTATTCATTTTATAATCTGAGACGATTATTTAATATTATATATTCAAATAGAATAGCTAATGTAGATTTAGCAGTTATTTCGTTAGATGCTGAAAAAGCATTTGATCAGGTGGAATGGCCCTATCTATTTTCAGTGATGGAAAAATTTCAATTGGGTGAGAAGTTTTGTACATGGGTTAAACTCCTATACTAACCCAACAGCTAGAATATTGACAAATCAAAAGTTATCTAGTTTAATTTAATTTATCTAGCGGTTGTAGACAAGGGTGCCCATTATCTCCGTTGTTATTCGCCCTAGCTATTGAACCACTTGCAGAAAGTGTTAGAGCCCATCCAGAAATCTATGGGTATAATACTAAAGATACAATTAATAAAATGTCTTTATACGCAGATGATGTATTATTATACATTACAAACTGCGTAAGAATATTCAGTATTGGAAAACACTTCCCATCTCAATGCTCGGTAGAATTAATGCCATAAAATGATTTTCCTACCACAATTACTGTACCTCTTTCAATCAATTCCGATACATCTCCCAAAATGTTGTTGTTGTTGTTGATTCTATTGTTACAAGTTTTATTTTATTTATTTTTACCTTTACAGAAAAGGTATTTTTCTTTCATTTCAGGAGTTACAACAGAATTATGGACTACATTCAAATATTTTTTTTACATATTTACAACTTAGAGATTATGTTAAATCACATACACAAGATTATAGAACTAGGGAGCCAGTGATCCTTGATGAATGTTTGAATAAACATCTTAACACAGATAAATTAATATCTCACATTTATAATATTCTTTTAGATAGTGAGATCCCGTCAACGGAACTATATAGACAAGCATGGGAAAATGAACTAGCTCAACCTATAATGAAAGATATATGGGATGAAAATTTACAACATATACATCAATGCTCGTTAAATGCCAGACACTCTTTAATGAAATTTTAAGTACTACATAGACTGCACTATTCTAAAACAAAATTAAATAGAATCTTCCCAAATATTTCCCCTATCTGTGACAAATGTCAATATTTAGAAGCTAATTTAACTCATACTTTTGTAAACTGTATGAAAATTAAAAAATTCTGGACGGATATTTTTTAAATTATTTCTGAAGTTGTTAAAATCCAATTGGATTCTGATCCAAAACTAATAATATTAGTAATATCAGACCAAAGCCTAAAACTTACAAGAAACCAAAGAAATTTCCTTGATTATAGTATAATAATTGGGAAAAAAATAATATTAAAATTTTGGAAAAACCCAACAACCCCCACAATTAAAATGTGAATTATGGAGATGTCTGAGACCTTACACTTGGAAAAAATTAGATTTGTCTTAATTAACAAACCAGAATTGTTTGCTAGAATATGGTCTCCATTTATTGATTTTCTGAAAGGGTAAATTGGTCCAACACAGAAGCTTGACTGAAACTTGAATCCAGGATTGGATGAATAATTACACTTTATAATCTACGGACCTATCTCCAAAAATATGTTATTGGTAATTTCTTTAATTTTTTTATTTTTTCTCTGTCTTTTCTTTCTATAGCTCTATCTCTCAAAAAATCTATAAAAAAATAAATAAATAGAAGCTGTGTTAATATGTAATTGATAAACAAATTGTGTTTTGGTTATGATATGTATATGCTTCCAATAAAAAAATAAAAAATAATTAAATTAAAAAAAAGAATCCCCAGGGACAGAGGACTGTCTCTCTCTTTCTCTCCTATATGATAGCAAGTCAGTCCAAAGTAGGGAGCATGTACACAGATTATGCTATTTTTAGATGGCACTCAGGGACAGCTGAAGAATCCTCCAAAGCAACATTGATCACCAGAAACATGTGCCAAGGTTCATGACAAGATACTGAAAATTCTGAAAAGATACTTTCCATCCATAATTTTGTGAAGGAGGGGTCAGTTTTAAATCACCAAAACCTAATGGCAGAGACAATTGAGATAATCGAATTTGTGATGAAGACCACAAACTGCATCCAGTTCACCCACCCGCAGCTTTAGGAGGGACATGTTTGGATGTCCATAAGTATCCATGTGGTTGGGATCTTAATTAATGGTTAGCACACAACAAAAGCTTTTCACTGTACCTCGGTACACGTGACAATAAACTAAACTGATACTGAACAGGGATCTTAATTAGTGTAGGCAAACCATTAATTAAGGCAATATTAACCAAGCTTCTTTTTTAAAGTTTCATGTTTTTAAAGCGGAGATCAATAGGTTCTTGGTCAGTAAGGCCATGAAGGGTTATGGGGAGAAGAGTCAAGAGTTAAGTCAGGAGTGTTTTATTGTCATTTATCCCAAAACAGAACAATGAAATTCTTACTTGCAGCAGCACATCGGACATGTAAACATGTGGCAGGAGAATGGGGCTAAAAGGGAAAAATAGATCAGCTATGATTGAATGGTAGAGTGGACGCGATGCGCCAATTGGCCGAATTCTGCTCCTATGTCCTATGGTACACTGATCTTGTGGCTTAAATTTTACTTAGCTTTAAATTTAATGAGGAAGATTTCAGGATGCAAACCAGCAGCCCACCTGCTGTAGCCTATGCCAGATATAGTGAACTGGCTGAGCTGGCTTTCCATACCCAATATACAGTATATCTTGTGATGCAGATCAAGTTCAAGTGTAACAAGTGTCAAGACACACATCCTGAGGCCCTGTCATAGAGTCATACAACGTTGAAACAGGCCCTTCGGACCAACTTGCCCACACTAACCAATATGTCCCAACTACACTAGTCCACCTGCTGCATTTGGCCCATAGTCCACTAAATATATCCTTTCCACGTCCCTGCCCCAATGTCTATTAAATGGTATGACAGTACCTGCCTCAATTACACCTCCCGCAGCTCATTCCATACCCCCTCTGTGTAAAAACGATACCCCTCAGGTTCCTATTAACCCGCCTGAAGCCGTCCCCCTCCCCTGGCTGCAGGACGCTCCCCGCCTAAAGCCGTCCCCATCCCCCGGCTACAGAATGCTCCCGCCGTTGCGTTGGGCGAACAGGTGAGTGGTGGAATATTGCATTGGGGAATGGGTTGCATTGGGGGACCAGGCCTCCCGTGTGACTGGGACCCAACGGGTCCCACTTAGTCTAGTGTGCCCTAATTTTGCCCATTGATCTCCTATGTGGGACCTTATCTGAAAGTCCAGGTACAATACATCCACTGCCTCTCCCTTGTCCATTTTCCTAGTTACATCCTAAAAAAATTCCAGAAGATTAGTCAAGCAAGATTTCCCCTTCGTAAATCCATGCTGACTCAGACCGATCCTGTTACTGTTATCCAAATGTGCCGCTATTTCATCTTTTATGATTGACTCCAGCATCTTCCCCACCACCGAAGTCAAGCTAACTGGTCTATAATTCCCTGTTTTCTCTCTTCCGCCTTTCTTAAAAAGTGGGTTAACATTAGCTACCCTCCAATCCACAGGAACTGATCCTGAATCTACAGAATATTGGAAAATGATCACCACTATGTCCACGATTTCAAGAGCCACTTTCTTAAGTACCCTGGTATGCAGACCATCAGGTCCCTGGGGATTTATCAGCCTTCAGTCCCATCAGTCTTCCCAACACCATTTCCTGCCTATTGTGGATTTCCTTCAGTTCCTCTGTCACCCCAGATCCTCTGGCCACTAGTACATCAGGAAGATTGTTTGTGTCCTTAGGGAAGACGGATCCAAAGTACCTGTTCAACTCATCTGCCATTTCCTTGTTCCCCTTAATAATTTCACCTTTTTCAGTCTTCAAGGGTCCAACTTTGGTCTTAACTAATTTTTGCCTCTTCACATACCTAAAGAAGCTTTTACTATCTTCCTTTATATTCTTGGCGAGCTTACCTTCGTACCTCATCTTTTCTCCCCGTATTGCCTTTTTAGTTATCTTCTGTTGCTCTTTAAACATTACCCAATCTTCTGGCTTCCCGGTCATCTTTGCTATGTTGTACTTCTTCTCTTTTATTTTTATACTCCCTGACTTCCCTTGTCAGCCACATTCGCCCCTTACTCCCCTTGCAATCTTTCTTCCTCTTTGGAATGTACTGATCCTGCACCTTCTGTATTATTCCTAGAAATACCTGCCATTGTTGTTCCACTGTCATCCCTGCTAGGGTATCTTTCCAGTCAACTTTGGACAGCTCCTCCCTCATGGCTCCATAATCCTCTTTGTTCAACTGTAACACTGATACCTCCGATTTACCCTTCTCCCTCTCAAATTGTAGATTACTATACTATTGTAACTTACTATATTATGGTCACTACCTCCTAATGGCTCCATAACCTCATGTTCCCTTATCAAATCCGGATCATTACACAACACTAAATCCAGAATTGCCTTCACCCTGGTAGGCTCCAGTACAAGCTGCTCTAAGAATCCATCACAGAGGCATTCCACAAACTCCCTTTCTTGGGGTCCAGTACCAACCTGATTTTCCCAGTCAACCTGCATGTTGAAATCTTCCATAACAACCGTAGCATTACCTTTGCGACATGCCAATTTTAACTCTTGATTCAACTTGCACCCTATATCCAGGCTACTGTTTGGGGGACTGCAGATGTCCCATTTGGGTATTTTTACCCTTACAATTCCTTTGTTCTATCCATACTGACTCCACATCTCCTGTTTCAATGTCTCCCCTTGCAAGGGACTGAATTTCATTCCTCACCAACAGAGCTACCCCACCCCCTCTGCCCACCTGTCTGTCTTTTTGAGAGGAGGTACACCCTTGAATATTCAGTTCCCAGCCCTGGCCCTCTTGCAGCCATGTCTCTGTAATTCCCACAACATCATACTTGCCAATTTCTAACTGAGCCTCAAGCTCATCCACTTTATTTCTTATACTTCACGCATTCATATACAACACTTTGACTTCGGTATACATCTCCTTTCTCACACCGCTCACAATTGGCCCTGACCTTACTCTCTTATCCCTTCTCGAACTTTCCTTCCCAATAATTCAGGAATCTTTTGTAACTTTTCCTGAACTCCCTTCCTCTTTAACTTCATATTTATACTCCCAATTTGTCAATCCCTCCCCCCCACTATTTAGTTTAAACCCACATGTGTAGCCAGAACGTTGGTCCCCCTCCAGTTAAGATGTAACCTGTCCCTTATGTACAGGTCTCCCCTACCCCAGAAGAGATCCCAGTGGTCTATAATGCTAAATCCTTGCTCCTTGCACGAGTCCCCCAGCCACACATTCAGATTCCCTATCTCCCTGTTCCTGCCCTCACTAACATGAGGTACCAGAAGCAATCCAGACATAACCACCCCAGAAGTCCTGCTTTTCAATCTTCTTCCTAACTCTCTAAATTCACGTTGCAGAACCTCCTTCCTCTTCTTCCCGCGCTGTATCTCTAAATTAAACTAAAACTAAACTCAAGAGGTCAGGCAGCATCTCTGTAGAACATTGGTAGGTGATGTTTTGACTGTCTGAAGAAGGGTCTCGACCTGAAACGTCAAGTGTCCATGTTCTCCACAGGTGCTGCCTGACCCGCTGAGTTACTCCACCACTTTGTGTCATTTTGTGTAAACCATTATCTGCACTTCCATGTTTCTACTGAATGATGAAGCCATTTGAAACCTCACTAAATATGAAACAGTACCAGGTAGTCAGGATCAAACCCAGGTCTCTGGCGCTGTGAGACAGCAATTCTACCGCTGTGCCACTGTGCCGCCCTGGTACTTGAGAACAAGTTTATAAGTTCATAAGAAACAGTCTCACAGACAAACGTTGTGATGTGTTTATGCAAATTTTGTCTATTGTCAGTAGATCTGAAAGCCCATCCTACCCTAACCTCTTTCTGAGAGTATGGCATTTCCAACATGTCTGTTCTCTGGATCAGAGCTGATCATCAGCACACTATTTTCTTGTTTGATTGATTGGTAGAGTAGACATGATGGACCAAATAGCCTAATTCTGCTCCTATAACTTATGAACTTATGAACTTGTTCTCAAGTACCAGGGCGGCACAGTGGCACAGCGGTAGAATTGCTGCCGCACAGCACCAGAGACCTGGGTTTGATCCTTACTACCTGGTACTGTCTGTATGGAGTTTGTAACTTCTCCCTGTGGCTGCATGAGTTTTCTCCAGGTGCTCCGGTTTCCACCCATAGTCCAAAGATGTGCAGATTTGTTGGTTAATTGGCTTCTGTAAATTGTCCCTAGAGTGTAGGATAAAACTAATGTACAGGTGATCATGGTTGACGTGGACTCGATGGGCTGAAGGGCCTGTTTCCATGCATTATCTCTAATCTAAACTAAAGTAAACATACCCTCACACCCACACTTGGAACTGTACCTTCAATTTTCATATCAAAAAGAGGATTTGGGTATTCTGGATGATCAGCCATGATCATATTGAATAATGGTGCTGGTTCGAAGGGTTGAATGACCCACTCCTGCACCTATTTTTATGTTTCTATGTTTCTATTGGACTGCTTCATGTACATGTCTTGCCTGCACATATTTTGACTACTTATTTACTTTATGCATCCATCAGGATGGGTGGTAAATACATGAAACATTTTCCGGTTTTACATTGGATGATACAACTTGTCCTCTCTGTGCAACTGATTATTGTTCAATGCGCACATCTCTTTAAAGGACACACAACTGCATTCCCTCCCACTTTGGCAAGCTCCCAGAAACAGACCCATTAAAATTGAGAAGCTAAGCATGAATAATTAATTACACAATTAATTAATTATCCAAATGAATCCAGTAGTTCAGCACAGTGTGACTCTGTGAGCGCAAAGCTGGCTGCATTTCATTCGCAGTGGCAAAGTGCTAAATTGAGAAAATTCGCTCAAGTGCTTTTCTCTTGCAAGGTGCTATGAATAATTTTTGGAAAAGATGTGTGCAATTTGTCTGGTAGAGCACTGGAAGTGGGAAACAAACCAATGTAAATGAAGGAAAAAATGATAAACAAAGTTTTTAAATGGCAGTAGAAATTATACAAGACGTTACAGCTCCTAAACTTGATCACAGCCACAAACTATGAAGGAACCATTTAGAGTATCATCCATGAATTCATATCAAATTTGCAGAGCTTTATAGACTGGGAACATGGATTAGAAATGTGCCACAGAGGTCAGTAGAACCTACAAAGTTTCCCAGCTAAAGTGAGAGAAAATTTGACAGTTCCATGAATCTGGCTCCAGAATACCAGACATTTCCTTCTGGTCAGTGAACTTCCTGAGTTATTGTATCTTGGCAACTCTGAAGCTCAGTTTTCTGTAGTTTCTATCCAGCTAACAGGTGGAACAGCCAAAATACTGGATTTCCCATAATCATCATAAATCTATCATACTTCGGTACTAATGTTAGACAGTGATAAGCATGCCAATTCCATCAAGTTTCCTCTTCCCAAAGATAATGTGGGCTTAATTAGGTCCTCCATCTACCAACAACAAAAGGAATATTGGTCTGCCAACATTCACAACATACAACAAGGTACATGAAAACATTGAAATTAAAATTAAATTAAAAGTGAAAAAAAAGGAAAGCGACTGTTGTCTGGCTGGCTTGTGCACAGTGCCTTAACCAGAACGAACAAACAAATAAACAACGAACACAGGCTTATCCCCTGGGCTCGCCGGTACACCAATTTCCAAATTGGCAGACCAATTTCCCTCTGGAGATGAATAAAGTTTGATCGTATCGTATCGTATCATACCGTATTGTATCGTATATACACCTGGTTTAGAGATATAGAATGAAAACAGGCTCTTTGGTGTAATCACGGGTCCATGCATCATGCGGACTGTCAACCCACTATTCTCACCAGTTCTATGTTATCTCACTAACGCATCCACTCCCTAAATACTAGGGACAATTTACAGAGGCCAATTAACCTACAAACCCACATGTCTTTGGGATGTGGGAGAAAACCAGAGGAAACCTCCACTGTCACGGAGAGAACGTTCAAACTCCACACAGACACCCACCAAGGTCAAGATCCAAACCGGGTCTCTGGCGTTGTGAGGCAGCAGCTCTACCAGCTACACTCATGTGCCACCCTATGCCTGTCCCACTTAGGCGACTTTTTAGGCGACTGCAGGAGACTTTGCAGTCACCACATGGTCGCCACATGTTCGTGGGTGGTTGCCAGGGAGTCGCCTTCATGGTCGTGAGGAGTTCCCACATGTTGGGAACTAGTCACGGCCTCATTATGGTCGCCGAGAATTTTTCAACATGTTGAAAAGTTAACGGCGACTAGAGTGAAGTCGCCATGGAGAGTAGCGAGAATTCTCGAGCCGTATGTGGGTCGCAAGGAGGCCATAGCGGGTTGCCAGGAGGTCTCGTAGGTTGGAGCCTGTGCTGACCGGTGAATTTCATTGGCTCATTGGGGGAAAAAAAGGTAAACAGTAGTTTTCAGAACCAAGGAACTGACCGAACTTCACAGCCGTGTATATCTGGCTTCTTAAAAGTTGTCTCTACTCCTCCCTCCTTCTCCCTCCTTCTCCCCCCTTCTCCCCCATCTCCCCCCTCTTTTAAAGGAATTACCCCGTACACTGTGCTTTACCTGTCTTAATTACAGCACCAACCTTCCTGTTCATCGGGGTGTGTGTTTGTATCACCTTGGCTTTGCACCGTGGGAATTTTTTAGACAGCGCTCCCCCGCTTGCCCTGGCCCTCACCTTTGCGATGTGTTTATGTGTGTGTTCCACTCTGACAGTCGCCGTTCCAGTTCCCGATTTTTCAGGCGACTGCTGGCAACTTGACAGTCGCCGGCAGTCTGCTGCAAAATCGCCTAAGTGGGACAGGCCCATTAGTTATAATTGCAAAAGAGGATATTACAAACTCTGTGCAGTCAAGATATTATTTTCAATGCTGGTACACCATAACATTCTGCTATCCATTATAACTTCCATTCAGAGAAAACAGCATGTTCTATACTTAAATTTAAAAAAAACTCTCTTTAACCAGTGTCTTGGTCAGTCCTAATTCATAAAGCTTGTGTGATGATTGGGGCAGAATGTAAATATTCTAAACCAGCCAGGCTCTTTGGACCAGTAAATATTTATGTAATGGCAATTTCAATCCTTTCCATTGTCATTACTACACAGGCAGGGAGGAGTGATTGAACTTACGCAGATGATACCTCATTCGATGTATGTCATGCTCATCTACATATCAAAAGCCCACCACAAGTGTACAAAATAATTCTGCAATAAATATCTAGACAAAATAATGAAATATGCTAACAGTAACTAGTCTAAGCAAGAATGGCTCCTACAGTTTAGGCAATGGTTAATATTACATGATCATAGGGTCACAAAGATTAACCGATGTTATCTAACAGATGATCGCATATCCTTGGCGAAATGTAAATTCAAACAGCTCAACAGTACAGCAAGATATTTGTGAATGAAAAACAGAAGAAAATGGCAATCTAATATGCTCAACATACCAAGAAGAAAACCCATTCATTGTACTGCGAAGCTAAACCTTTCCAAACCCTCACTTGGATAATTTTCAGGACAAATTTGGCAGGGAGTAACATTTGTGAAAAAGATGATAAAATATTGTTAAATTGCAGTAAATGCCAGCAGGACCTCCTAAAATTTGGTTTACGTTTATGATAATTATTGTCTTAAGTACCATGTAAAGCTTTGTTTTGCATCCCAGCCAATCCCAGCCAATCAAATCAGATAACACGATACATAAGTACAATCAAGCCAAACTCAAGTACAATAGGTAAAACAAAGGAAAAGATACAGAAAACAGGAGATAATTTTCAGCATTTTAACGCAATGGTTCCAGAGACAAAGTCCAATGTTTGCAATGATGTAGCGGAGAATCAGACTACATCCGAACTTATAGAGGGACCGTTTACTTCTGGAAGGATACAAAGAAAGCTGGAAAAGTTTTGTTGAAACAAAGAACAAGAACAATTTTTGGACATGATATAATGGTCGAAATAATATTATTAGAAAATCAAGTTCTACTGATTGGAGATCAGTATTTTCTAGTTTGCATCTAGAATTTATAGATTTCCATATCAGAGAATTGTATTTGGGATATTGTACACTGAGATCTAATGGTTCTCCAATTGTTTAACAGAAGCATAATTAATAGAGAGAATATTTGTAATATAGGAGCGATCCTCTTCTCCCCGATAAAACTGAACAACACAATATATAAGAATAACCCAATTATCCATAATACAATAAGAATTTGGAAACAAATAAAATTAACTTTAAAATTAAGAAAACTATCATTGTTAACACCAATAGTGAATAATCCTTCATTTAAACCATCTCTTATCGATAAAACATATAACCAATGGGGAAGAATGGGAATTAAAAGGATCGGCGATATGTATGAAATGGGAAATCTGTTATCATTCCAACAATTACAATTAAAATTTAAGCTGAAAAATAACCAATATTTTAAATACCTTCAGATCTGCGACTTCATGAAGAAATACATACAAAGACATCAAACTATAACTTTAGACCCACTGGAAGAAGCAATGAATATTATGGCTGACTCACAGAAATTAATATCATATTTATATAATAGTATTTTAAATATAGAACTACCATCGACAGAGGCACTTAGAGAAGATTGGGAACGAGAATTAATGATAAAAATCACAAAAGAAACATGGGAAAAGTATTTGATATATATACACAAATGTTCGATTAATGTAAGACATAACTTAATTGAATTTAAAATTTTACATAGATTATATTATTCAAAAACTAGACTGAATAAATTCTATCCAAATACTTCTCCCATTTGTGATAAATGTTTATCTCAAAATGCCACTATAACACACTCTTTTGTTTCCTGCATTAAACTTCATAAATTCTGGAGCGATATCTTTGAAATATTTACAAAATTATTCAAGATAAAAATGGAGCCTAACATTGAAATGATTATACTTGGAGTAACGGAAGACGGGAACAAATTGAACACATTTCAAAATTCATTTTTTAATTATGGGTTAATAACGGCAAAAAAAGTATACTTAAATTTTGGAAAAATACACCCATACCAACGCTTAAAATGTGGAATTCAAACATGTTGGACACCGCACATCTTGAAGAAATGCGATTCCTCCTAACAGATAAACCAGACCAATTCTTAACGAGTTGGTCTCCATTTATCGACTTCTTGGAAGCATATGGTGCAACAAAATCGTAGAAACCAACTGTTTCAAGACTGGGTAAAGGATGGTCAAGAATATAAATAACTATCTCCTATAATCTCCTACTCTCTACTCTTTCTCTTTCTCTCTTTTTTTTCACTTTCTCTCTTTCCCCCCTTTTCCTTTTCACACACCACATATCACACATTTCTCTATTTTTTATTATCTATTCTCTCTTTCTCTCTTTTATTATTATTTTTAAAAAAATACGAAGCTGAACATAAAATGTAACATGCCAATATATATTAGGCACCTTGGTGCCACATTATTGTACTTACTTCTAATAAAATAAAAATATTTTAAAAAAAAGAGAGAATATTTGTCTGTGCATGGTGGAAATGGATTTGTTAGTAGCTTAGCCTGCAATGGCAATGATGTGAAGAACACTGCACCCCATTTTCTGTTCTGTTCCCACTGAATAACTTTAACACTTTTTAACCATATAACCATATAACCATATAACAATTACAGCATGGAAACAGGCCATCTCGGCCCTTCAAGTCCATGCCGAACACTTTTTCTCCCCTAGTCCCATCTACCTGCACTCAGACCATAACCCTCCATTCCTTTCTCGTCCATATACCCATCCAATCTATTTGTATTCGGCAATCAACTGACAGACTCATCCATTAATGCTAATTCAGGCCCCTATTGCATCAAGGGAATTGCAATGATATTTTAACTAGAAATTGGATAAGAAAAGTGCTGAGATCTCCACACCAGGCTGAGCCAGATTGGCAACGTATGCAAAGTGATCCTTAAGGTAAATGGAAAACATCAAAGTCGGGATCAGTATTGTTCTTGTTTGCATTGAGATTTCTGTATCAGTTCTATTCTGAATTTTCCAGTTCACTAAAGTATATAAACTGCCAGACTCAAACTGACTCTGGGAATAGAATATCTATTTTGCATCTGCCTTTACTCCAGTAAGGATTGTGCATTAATAAAATGGCAGATGATCTGTAATGAATTCCACTCCTAATAACAAAATAGATAGGAATATCTACCGAGGTGGATTACTAAAGTCAAAATTAATTCAGTACGGTGTCATATGGGAGCCCTGAACTTGCTAACATTTAACAATGAGAAATGTATTGCATCAACCTATTAGCAAATCCAGCTAAATAGATACATTGAGTATTTCTTAGGAAGTCATTATGACAGAGGTTAAGGGAATATTATGTAACAGCAGTCTTATTAAATCTTTGCTAAGATATCTTCGACCAGGCTACTTTCCTTGACAGTATTATGTATCAGACATAAGCTACAGCACAATGATATTATGTCCAAGTCCTGGTGCAAGTACGTGCAAGTCTTTTATGAGAACTGAATAGCGCTGAAAATGACACAATGGTCACCAATGGGCCTGTCCCACTTAGGCTATTTTTTAGGCGACTACAGGCGACTAGGCTGTCGCCACATGGTTGCCGGGGGGTCGCCTGTATGGTCGTGAGTAGTCTCATCGTCCAAAGTAGTCGTAGCGTCTTTCTGGTCACCGCTGGATTTTCAACATGTTCAAAATTTTTGGGTGACAATTGGCGACATTGGGTTGGTGCCAATGAGCGTAGCTTGACTTCTTTTGAAGTAGGTGCTGTCATAGGTTGTCGCCAGGTGAAGTAGGTTGTCGTCGGTGTTGACTTCGGTGAATTCCATTGGCGAGTACCTACGTCAACCTATGTCAACTGGCGAAAGGTACCGGCGACTGAATTGTCTTCAATTGTCTTCAGTTGTCACCGACAAGGTCGTAGCTTGTTTCCCTTGTCGCGGGCGGACGTAGGTTGACATCGGTTGTCGTAGGTTGTCGCCTGTTTGGTCGTAGTTTGTCTTAGGTGTGGTCGTACGTGGACGTCCTAATGGGTCGCCAGCTGTCGGTAGCTTGCCGTAGCTTGACGTCGACTAGGTGGTCAGTTGTTGTAGCTTGTCGTAGACATTGTCGTGGGGGGTCCACTCGCCATTCTTTTCAGCGATCTGCTACGACTATGACAGTCGCCGACAGTCGCCGACAGTTGCCTAAAAATTCGCCTAAAAGGGCTGTCTCACTGTGCGAGTTGACCCACGAGTGACCCCGAGTTTAAAACAAATTTAACTCGTGGTAATCACGTACAATTAACGTAGCAGAAACATCTGAACTCGTGGACGCAACTTGGCAACTCTTGGTGCTAACGGGAGGTACACGTGAAACTTGTTAACTCTTGCAAAAGTACAAACATGTTTGAACTTTTCCACGAGTAAAATGTACTCTTGTGGTTAAAAATTGAAACATTTAAACTCGTTGTAAGAACGTAGTGGCCCGTGCGTTTAACTTTGTGACTCGTGATTCTACCGTGGGAACTCTTTTTAGAAACAATAATCAGGGACAGAAATATCAGTTACTTAGACTTTTTAAAGACAAATTCTGCTTAACAAAGTTAAGCAAGTTATTGATAAGGTGACAGAGTGGGTTGAAAAGAAAAAATTGCTTGAAGTTTATATATAAATTTGTGTTGTGTTGTGTTGTGTTGAAAAGCTTTTTGCTGATCCGTTTGATTCTCACTGTTTGTTTACTTCATTGCACAATAAAAGAGAGTTCTTTGCTATCAAGATCAAATTGATGTCTGGAAGTCTTCATTTTAATATCACTACAAAGTCTCATGAATTGAATGTAATATTCCTTTCATCATAAAACACAAAATAGAGGAAGGCAAAATATATTCACATCTTGATTCTCACAATCATTTGTGAGATTTAAGGACAGCTGCCTCGTATGCTGTGCTTTTTAAATGTTTAAAATTGTCACCTCTCAGTAGATCAGAAAATAAGACAAAGTCTTATGTGAAACAAATGTCTTGAATGTGAAACAAAGTCTTTATTCTTGTTCAATATAAAAAACGCGTTTTTGCGCATATTGAGAAAAGTAGCACTACAGCAAACACCACTGTCTGAAAAGGGCTTCTCATACATGAAAATCAACAAATGAAGCACAAATAAAAGTATTTCCACTATATACTAATTCAGCTGAGAAATGCACAAGTCTAAATTCAGGCAATAAAAGATACAATGCAATGCGCTAAATGACAAGTTTTGAGATCTACAATCAGATAAGCAGATGCATGATAACCACGTTTTAAAGGAAAGACAGATGCAATGAAATTACTTTTACACCACAATAAAAAATAAAATCCACACTTAAAGTTAAACAATGAAAAGTCAGCAGGATTTAAACTAAACATGAAATTAACTGGATTTTTCTGCATGTGGGCTCTCCTCATGCAGTGATGTACCTGTGGTCGGCAGCCGCTTAAAATAAGCTGTCCTGCCACGGCACACTGCCCAATTCTGAATTATAGTAGGAGCAGAGATGGTCTCTCTGCTCTTTTGCACTGTTGGTCCCCGGGTTACCTCGAAAACACTGCAGTGGCACCAAAGTCTCGTCGTTTGTACCACTCCTCCACGCACCTAGTGTTATTCTCCCTGTTTGACTGTCTACTAAGTCACCGTCCTGCATGGCTGTTGCTGATCCTGAAGCTGCACCTCTGATACGGATCAGGTTGTGCAGAACACATGCAGCAAACACAATAGTCTCTACGTTCTTTGGCTGGCATGACATCATTTTTTTTAACATGTGATGATTTTTCAACAGTTCGATATACATTGTTGCCTCAAGATTAACGGGAGAGGAACTTGGTACACTCGGGAGACGAACTTGGAATATCGCAGAAATGAGAAGTAAACGGCAAACTTAGACATACCCGTGGGAACTCGGTTAAACTCTGGATCATAAACTTGTAGTATCGTACGCAACCACGAGTCTTTCACTCGGGGTCACTCGTGGGTCAACTCGCACAGTGAGACAGACCTTTAAGTGGGACAGTTCCCACATTTGAACTTATAAGGACAGGAAAATTATTGATGAAGCTGCAGAAATTAGTTTATCCTAAAACCTGGCTGTCAGGTTGGCTAATCCTGGAGCACATATCTACAGTACTATAGAAAGGATGTTTTTCATGTGTCCAATGTATCTAATTTCTTAGCATCATGTTCGGTTGATGTAAAATTACCTAGCCTTACTTCTTGCAGTGTTTTGCTCACTTAACACAACTGCAATTTAATGTTGTCCTGCATTTCAACTATTGATTTCAGGATTGCCCACATAATCCCTGTGAATGGTAGTGCTACTTTTAATTCCTGCTGTTTAGCAAAAATAGATGAAATATTTGGAATTAAAATTCATCCAAAGTTATGAAACATAGAAACATAGAAACATAGAAAATAGGTGCAGGAGGAGGCCATTCGGCCCTTCGAGCCAGCACCGCCATTCATTGTGATCATGGCTGATCGTCCCCTATCAATAACCCGTGCCTGCCTTCTCCCCATATCCCTTGACTCCAGTAGCCCCTAGAGCTCTATCTAACTCTCTCTTAAATCCATCCCGTGATTTGGCCTCCACTGCCCTCTGTGGCAGGGAATTCCATAAATTCACAACTCTGGGTGAAAACGTTTTTTCTCACCTCAGTCTTAAATGACCTCCCCTTTATTACATAGATACATAGATACATAGAAAATAGGTGCAGGAGTAGGCCATTCGGCCCTTCGAGCCATTCAATATGATCATGGCTGATCATCCAACTCAGTATCCCGTACCTGCCTTCTCTCCATACCCCCTGATCCCTTTAGCCACAAGGGCCACATCTAACTCCCTCTTAAATATAGCCAATGAACTGGCCTCAACTACCCTCTGTGGCAGAGAGTTCCAGAGATTCACCACTCTCTGTGTGAAAAAGTTTTTCCTCATCTCGGTCTTAAAGGATTTCCCCCTTATCCTTAAGCTGTGACTCCTTGTCCTGGACTTCCCCAACATCGGGAACAATCTTCCTGCATCTAGCCTGTCCAACCCCACAAGAATTTTGTACGTTTCTATAAGATCCCCTCTCAATCTCCTAAATTCTAGCGAGTATAAGCCAAGTCTATCCAGTCTTTCTTCATATGAAAGCCCTGACATCCCAGGAATCAGTCTGGTGAACCTTCTCTGCACTCCCTCTATGGCTATAATGTCCTTCCTCAGATGTGGACACCAAAACTGTACGCAATACTCCAGGTGTGGTCTCACCAAGACCCTGTACAACTGCAGTAGAACCTCCCTGCTCCTATACTCAAATCCTCTTGCTATGAAGGCCAACATACCATTCGCTTTCTTCACTGCCTGCTGCACCTGCATGCCTACTTTCAATGACTGGTGTACCATGACACCCAGGTCTCGCTGCACCTCCCCATTTCCTAATCGGCCACCATTTAGATAATAGTCTGCCTTCCCGTTTTTGCCACCAAAGTGGATAACCTCACATTTATCCACATTATACTGCATCTGCCAAACATTTGCCCACTCACCCAGCCTATCCAAGTCACCTTGCAGTCTCCTAGCATCCTCCTCACAGCTAACACTGCCCCCCAGCTTAGTGTCATCCGCAAACTTGGAGATGTTGCTTTCAATTCCCTCGTCCAGATCATTAATATAAATTGTAAATAGCTGGGGTCCCAGCACTGAGCCTTGCGGTACCCCACTAGTCACTGCCTGCCATTGTGAAAAGGACCCGTTTACTCCTACTCTTTGCTTCCTGTTTGCCAGCCAGTTCTCTATCCACATCAATACTGAACCCCCAATACCGTGTGATTTAAGTTTGTATCCTAATCTCTTATGTGGTACCTTGTCGAAAGCCTTCTGAAAGTCCAGATACAACACATCCACTGGTTCTCCCCTATCCACTCTACTAGTTACATCCTCGAAAAATTCTATAAGATTCGTCAGACACGATTTACCTTTCGTAAATCCATGCTGACTTTGTCCAATGATTTCACCACTTTCCAAATGTGCTGCTATCCCATCTTTAATAACTGACTCTAGCAGTTTCCCCACTACCGATGTTAGACTAACTGGTCTGTAATTCCCCGTTTTCTCTCTCCCTCCCTTCTTAAAAAGTGGGGTTACGTTTGCTACCCTCCAATCCTCAGGAACTACTCCAGAATCTAAAGAATTTTGAAAAATTATCACTAATGCATCCACTATTTCTGGAGCTACTTCCTTAAGTACTCTGGGATGCAGCCTATCTGGCCCTGGTGATTTATCGGCCTTTAATCCATTCAATTTACCCAACACCACTTCCCGACTAACCTGGATTTCACTCAGTTCCTCCATCTCCTTTGACCCGCGGCCCCCTGCTATTTCCGGCAGATTATTTATGTCTTCCTTAGTGAAGACGGAACCAAAGTAGTTATTCAATTGGTCCGCCATGATCAATTCACCTGTTTCTGACTGCAAGGGACCTACATTTGTTTTAACTAATCTCTTTCTCTTCACATATCTATAAAAACTTTTGCAGTCAGTTTTTATGTTCCCTGCCAGTTTCCTTTCATAATCTATTTTCCCTTTCCTAATTAAGCCCTTTGTCCTCCTCTGCTGGTCTCTGAATTTCTCCCAGTCCTCTGGTATGCTGCTTTTTCTGGCTAATTTGTACGCAACATCTTTTGCTTTGATACTATCCCTGATTTCCCTTGTTATCCACGGATGCACTACCTTCCCTGATTTATTCTTTTGCCAAACTGGGATGAACATTTTTTGTAGTTCATCCATGCAGTCTTTAAATGCCTTCCATTGCATATCCACCGTCAACCCTTTTAGAACTAATTGCCAGTCAATCTTGGCCAATTCACGTCTCATACCCTCAAAGTTACCTTTCTTTAAGTTGAGAACCGTTGTTTCTGAATTAACAATGTCACTCTCCATCCTAATGAAGAACTCAACCATATTATGGTCACTCTTGCCCAAGGGGGCACGCACAACAAGTCCGCTAACTAACCCTTCCTCATTACTCAATACCCAGTCTAGAATAGCCTGCTCTCTCGTTGGTTCCTCTACATGTTGGTTTAGATAACTATCCCTCATACATTCCAAGAAATCCTCTTCCTCAGCACCCCTGCCAATTTGATTCACCCAATCTATATGTAGATTGAAGTCACCCATTATAACTGTTTTGCCTTTGTTGCACGCATTTCTAATTTCCTGTTTGATGCCATCCCCAACTTCACTACTACTGCTAGGTGGCCTGTACACAACACCCACCAGCGTTTTCTGCCCCTTAGTGTTTCGTAGCTCTACCCATACCGATTCCACATCCTCCAAGCTAATGTCCTTCCTTTCCACTGCGTTAATCTCCTCTCTAACCAGCAACGCTACCCCACCTCCTTTTCCTTTCTCTCTATCCCTCCTGAATATTGAATATCCCTGGATGTTCAGCTCCCAGCCTTGGTCACCCTGGAGCCATGTCTCCGTGATCCCAACTATATCATAATCATTAATTGCTATCTGCACGTTCAACTCATCGACCTTATTACGAATGCTCCTTGCATTGAGACACAAAGCCTTCAGGCTTGTTTTTACAACGCTCTTACCCCTTATACAATTATGTTGGAAAGTGGCTCTTTTTGATTTTTGCCCTGGATTTGTCTGCCTGCCACTTTTACTTTTCACCTTGCTACCTATTGCTTCCGCCCGCATTTTGCACCGCTCTGTTTCTCTGCTCACCCATTTAAGAACCCCACCACCTCTTATTCTCTGTTTATTATTCTAAGACTGTGGTCCCTGGTTCTGGACTCGCCCAACATTGGGAATTTTTTTCCTGCATCTAGCTTGTCCAGTCCTTTTATAATTGGATATGTTTCTATAAGATCTCCCCTCATCCTTCTAAACTCCAGTGAATAGAAGCCTAGTCTTTTCAATCTTTCCTCATATGACAGTCCCACCATCCCAGGGATCAATCTCGTGAACCTACGCTGCACTGCTTCAATCACAAGGATGTCCTTCCTCAAATTAGGAGACCAAAACTGTACACAATACTCCAGATGTGGTCTCACCAGAGCCCTATACAACTGCAGAAGAACGTCTTTACTCCTATACTGAAATCCTCTTGTTATGAAGGCCAACATTCCATTAGCCTTCTTCACTGCCTGCTGTAGCTGTAAGCCAACTTTCAGTGACCGGTGTACAAGGACACCCAGGTCTCGCTGCACCTCCCCCTTACCTAACCTAACCCCATTGAGATAATCATCTGCCCCCTTGTTTTTTCTGCCAAAGTGGATAACCTCACATTTATCTATATTATACTGCATCTGCCACGCATCTGCCCACTCACTCAACCTGTCCAGGTCACCCTGCAACCTCCTAACATCCTCTTCACAGCTCACACTGCCACCAAGCTTTGTGTCATCCGCAAACTTGCTAGTATTGCTCCTAATTCCCTCTTCCAAATCATTAATATATATGGTAAACAGTTGCGGCCCCAACACCGAGTCTTGCGGAACTCCACTCGCCACCGCCTGCCATTCTGAAAAGGACCCGTTCACTCCTACTCTTTGCTTCCGGTCTGCCAACCAATTTTCTATCCATGTCAACACCCTACCCCCAATACCATGTGCTCTAATTTTAGTCACCAGTCTCCCATGCGGGACCTTATCAAAGGCTTACTGAAAGTCTAGATACACTACATCCACTGGCACCCCTTCATCCATTTTACTTGTCACATCCTCAAAAAATTTCAGAAGATTAGTCAAGCATGATTTCCCTTTCATAAATCCATGTTGATTTGGACTAATCCTTTTACTGCTATCCAAATGCCCCTTTATTACCGCTTTCATAATTGACCAGCCTCTTTCTCACCACCAAAGTCAGGCTAACTGGTCTGTAATTCCCCGTTTTCTCTCTCGCTAATTTCTTGAAAAGTGGGATAACATTAGCTATCCTCCAATCCACAGGAACTTATGGTTCAGAATTAGGGTACAATTTACGGTCTAAAATTGGGTGGTCACCAATCAGATTACTAGTTCAATACTCAAGCAATACTTTGCTAGATTATCACATTTCTCAGAATTTCAATAAATGATCTTTGTTTTCAGTGAGATCGGAGTGGTCTTAGATCCTCCCATTTCCAATAATTGTTTACTTGTCCACCACGATAAAAGGCCCCATCACCCACCACCACCACCTACCGCCCCACCCCCCACCCCCAGGCTCACATTCTCCCATCAAGTGAAGCTTTGAATCTGAAATTCTGTGCCATGAAATTTCTGCCTTAATATCCTGGAAAGGTACCTTCAAACCTGACATGGATCTCTCAACACCTATCGATATGTTCCTGAATGCATTTCCTATCAGTGTTGGACTGTAAGATCAGAAAAGGTGTTGTTTGGCACAGTACCAAGGGATGGGTCTGTTCACTGAGAGTCCATCCCCAGGCACAGATTACAATATGAGTAACAAACAAATGAGATGAACTGGACTCCAAAGTTTCAAAATAGCCAAATGGCTATTCCTAAGTTTAAAATTGGTTCGTGTAGAAAGGAATTGCAGATGTTGGTTTATACAGAATATAATTTCTTGGGGAGAAAGCAGGAATGGGGTACTGATTTTGGATGATCAGCCATGATCATATTGAAAGGTGGTGCTGGCTCGAAGTGCCAAATGTCCTTCCCCCGCAACTATGTTTTTATGTTTCTATGTAATTCATCATTTTAAATAATAATAATTTAATTTCACCATTCACTATCATGTCTTATTTTCTAGTGTACCATAATGGGTTTTTTTCCTGCCAGATGCATAAAACATGAAGGTGGATGTAGAGTGCATGTGCTTCATGGAATTGTTCATTTGTTTCATCACTGGGCTTCACCCACTGGGAATGCCTGTAGGGAACTTAATCACAAAACGAGAGGAGACTTTCTAAATATTACATTAAAACATGTAATGTTTTCACAATGTTTTTCTTTACATATAGTTATTTGTATCCAGGGCATATTTTATGTAGAACCAGACTACAGATGCACTGACTCAGTACTTGTTACACAACACTTCAAAATATGTATGTAGATATCGGGAAAAAATCTATCAATAAAAAAATGGACAATTTTATGTACAATTATTTAACTCTCATTTAATGTCATACAAGCAATTGTGTATAATGCCTACCAATGCACAACATTGATGAGTTGAGTCATACAGAGACCAATACTAACATGCACATCGTTAAATTTACACCTCTCTAATTTATCATTTGGGGTTCCTTTAACATGCTCACATCTGCCAGATTTTCTCATTGTTGGTTGAGTTAAAAGCTATTTAGATTGGAGGTATATAGAGAGCCTGGCTGCTGCAATGCTCACATTTCAAACAGATGGCCTCAGTTCAGACCCCAGAGGCTTCCAAAGCAGATGGCCATTGGTTTAAATTCCAGACCTTTTCAGCCATATACACAGACATTCTCATATTCCTATAAATGCTTATATTGATTAAGTGTTCACCTGTTTGCCTTGGGAAATATCAGCAATCCTCAAAATAAAGATGAAAATAAATAAAAGAACCATATTACAAAAGCGTTCCCATTGGCTGAATGAACCGAATATTAGGTTCATAAGCTGCACTGCGGTGAAAAGGAATCAGTGCAAAGAAGCTTAAAAACAGAGTAGAAAAATGGCAGTGAAGCATGCAAAATAAATTGCTTCATTATTGTCACGTGCACCGAGATACGGTGAAGAATTTTGTTTTGCGTGCTGCCCAAGAAAATCATACCACACATCAGGTAGTGCAACAGGGAGAAGAAACAGAGTGCAGGATATGATGCTTCTGCGACAGCTACAGGGAAAGTGCAGATAAAAAAGTGCAATGAGTTAAATTAGAAGATTAGGAAATTCATCCCCAGCTCATGGGAGGTCTCTATATGGAAATAATTTATGGGAGAGAGGGAAGTAGGTGCATGTGTTTGGTTGTCACTATATCAGTTAGTGGACAGACCATACCTGGAGCACAGTGGATAATATAGAAAAGGCCTAAATTTGCACAATAAATGTAAGTTCTCCAATAAAGTTCAGCTGCTTAGATAAACTTAAGACGATTAGTCTTAAGACTAAAGGGCCTGTCCCACTTACGCGACTTTTCAGCAAACTGTCTGCGACCTTTAAGCTCGGGGGCACTCGCCTGAAAAACCGCGAGCTTGATCGACCGTCAGCGCTGAACACACGCGCACACACACACACACACACACACACACACACACACACACACACACACACACACACACACACACACACACACACACACACACACACACACACACAAACACATCGCAACGGCGGGGGCCAGGGAAAGCGGGGGAGCGCTGTCTGAAATTCACGGTGCAAAGCCAAGATGATACCCACGATGAACAGGATGGTTAAAGACGGCTGGCACAGTAAGTCCTTTAATAGAGCGGGGGGCAGGGGAGAAGGGGGGAGAAGGGGGGAGAAGGGGGGAGAAGGGGGGAGAAGGGGGGAGAAGGGGGAGAAGGGGGGAGAAGGGGGGAGAAGGGGGGGAGAAACACTTTTAAGAAGCCAGACAACATTTAATAAGTCAGAGATACACAGCTGTGAAGTTTAGCGGGCATTTAACATTACCGGTCGGTTTTCCTTGGTTTTGAAAACTCGTGCTTAAGCTTTTTTTCCCACAATGAGCCAATTAAAATGCCCGGTCAGCAAAGGGAATTACCTACAACTACCTTGACTACCTACAACGACATGGCAAGCCCACTACCACTGCACTACGAGCTCAAAAGTATCGATTTTCTCCATGCCGACCAATTTTTACACGCAGAAAATTTTCCTCAACCAAACTGAGGCCGCGAGTAGTAACCACTATGCGGGAACTCCTCTCGACTATGAAGGAGACTTACCAATGACCACCTACGACCATGTATCGACCATGCTACGAGCTTTTGGCAAGCGCAAACTCTCCTAAACTCGCAAATAAGGTTGCCGTAGTGGGACAGGCCCTTAATACTCAGAAGCAGCCAAATGGAAGCCCCCAAAATGATGCAATCATTTAAGAATTCTTGAGAACCTGGGCAAACAGAGGGTTGGAGACTACCTACACACAGAACATTATGTCTGGGAATTCTAAGCGTGTTTGTTGTGGACTATGCTACAGAAACCTCACTGTATAAGATGCGAGCAGCAGATCTTTCAATGACTGTCAAGTGGACATTATAGGAAGTTACATTAAATAAGAGAAAGTGGAAAATCAAATACAGAATTCATCAGTTACGACCAATTTCTGAAAGACTACTGTCCTCATAGTTTATCTTATTACATTTGGCAGTAAACCGTAAAGGCATCACACAGTAATAATCCTGTGAAGCTTTTATTTAGAAAAATAAATTGCTTATATTTCCTCCTTGCCAGAGGGAAAGCAACACATTCCACCATGGACACATTTATTTGGATACATAGTCCCAGCTTCAGGTGCAGATAGATTGCGTTCCTCCAGAGTTTACAATGGAGGTTTGTCAAAGATTTGGTGGCACACTCACAGCATTATTTTACTTCGGAGTCACGTAAGTGACTACGTGAAGAAGCCCGCCAGCCCGCATGCGCGTCAATACGTCTAACGCATGGTGCAACGACTGGCTGGGAGGAGCGTCGCTCCTCCAGCGGTAAGTTTCAAACCCTGCAGGTAAGTTTTAAACTTATTTTCAGGTTGTATTTTTTGGTTGCAGGAATCTCTTTTACAGAGTTTCCTGCTGGATATGGAAATCCGGGGCGAAATCCAGACGGGCCGCGGGGAAACCGGCTACAGAGGACCGCGGGAGTGCGGGAAGCCGGCGGCCGTCGGGTTCGCTGCCCGAGTCGCTGACAGTGCGGTCAGCGACTTCAGATTTGGCAACCTCGAAATGGGGCAAAGCCAAACAGAGTCTGAAGAGGCCAGTGTACTCAGACGAGTCAGGCCAGGAGGGTTCCCCTCCGACAAACATGGGTAGCATCCTCAGGCGTTTATCCCAGATGGAGCATGGATAGCGTCCTCGGGCGTTTATCCCACAGAGGATGCTCCATCATAATATGCTCCGTGATATGGAGTCATATCAGCACAGTTTTCCTTTGGTACCTGTGGCTGCGCCTGCTGCTTACTATCTCCCACTCTGAGGAGGGGAGTGTCAGGGGTCAGTATATAACTGACTCCAAATTCAGAGGTATGTCCGTGGAACATACTGGAATGCATGCTTGAGGTTCAAGAATTGCCTGCCATGGCATCAAGGCTTGCGATACCCTCGCAAACAAGTGAGCCGCTGCAAGAAGAGCTGGCTTCCAGCATCAACTACCTCACGTCACATCAATTACAGGTGACGGCTGCAAAAAACCTGTAAATTGTGCATCCCTAAAAGTGCCGACAGTGAACAGCTCTATCTGGGGATACATTGGAGGGGGCATCAAAGCCCAGGAAATGAAATTCCAACAATTTTTTTAAATTACTGGCCTCAGGCATCATGGCATTTGCCAGATCTGTGGATGGCGGGCCCTTATCGGACATCCAGCAGGATGCCCTGGTGTTGATGTGCAATGCACACTTCGAAATGAACTGCTTTCGGAAGAACGCCATCAGACCTGCCTTAAATCCCAAATTTGCAGGCTTATGTAAGGCCAGCAATGTCCAGCTGCCGAATCTTCTCTTCGGGGAAGACCTACCCAAACAGGTAAAAAACCTGGATGAGGAAGCAAAGCTGTCGGGTTAATCAAGGCACCAACGACGAGCAAAGCTTCACCGTTTCGGTGACAACACCCTACGCCTCCATCAGCAGTAAGTGGTTCACTGAAGCTGGTGGCAGCTCGAAAGCTGATTCTCTGGGCAGAGGTCTTTTTGGCCAAGGCCCAAGCCGGCCCTCAGGGAAAATGCGCAATCCACGCACCCCAGCAGTCCTACCCTCCAAATCTCGAGGACGGAAATAGAACCCGCATCAGGGGCCTTTTGGGCCTACCGGTAACCATGGAGGTAGGTGGGTCTGGTTCTTTCCGAAACATGGGGTGTGTGGACCAGTTACAAATTGGGGATAGATTACACTTGGGTTTTGCACGAATGGCAATGGATAACATCAGATCCGTTTATAAAATAAAAGGATAACATCAGATCAGTTTATACTGCACAGTATACAAGGGTTCCAAATTGAATTTTCCTTTACCTTATTGCCACCCATACAATATACACCAAGTTGGGGATATTTTCATTCCAAACAAGTAAAAGATCTGGATGAGGAAGCAAAAGCTGTCGGGTTAATTATAGCACCCACGATGAGCAAAGCTTCACCATTTCGGCGACGACACCCCTGCGTCTCCAAAAATGAAAGATGGAGGATGTCGGATCATCCTTGATTTAACTCACACTTAACTCACATATGCAGTATAGACTTTTTAAAATGGAAAACTTCGTTACTGTCTAACAACTGATTCCCAAAGGATGCTTTATGGCATGCATCGATCTCAAAGATGCATTCTATTCAGTTCCCATTCACAGGAAGCACCGGAGATATTTGAAATTTAGCTGGATGGGGCAACGATAGCAGTTTAAAGCGTTGCCTAATGAGCTAACTTCAGCTCCCAGGTTATTTACCAAATTACTAAAGCCGGTGCTTGGGCTGCTCAGACTTCAAAAACACATTTGTTATGGAAGATATTCTAAAACGCTGTATTTGGCTAAATTAGCTGTTTTTAGCCGCAAAACTAATATTTGAGAAATTGGGGTTTTCTGACCCATCCAGTTAAATTTAAGTTGATGCCAACTAGAGTTATTGATTATTTGGGATTTACCTTTAACTCTATTAATATGTCTGTGACTCCGCCCTGGGGCAAGAGATTATAATTAATAGAAGCCTGTAACAACCTTGTTGTTAAGAAGCAGCCTTCTATTCATCAGGTGGCTAGTGTAATTGACAATATAGTGGCTGTTTTTCTAGCTGTGCAATTTGGACCTTTGCATTATCAGAATTTACAACATGCAATGGAGCAAGCTGTCAAGTACCATTTAGGTCATTTAAAAGACATATGCTATTACCAGCTGAAGCTATCAGAATTACAATGGTAGACTAGAATATTCAGCATTGCTCCAGTAACATTTTGGTCAGTAAACCTTCAGTTATATTACAAACTGATGCTAGTGCTCAAGGATGGGAACTACTAATACCATCTCTAGTTGCGGAGGCAGATGGGATGTGCATGAGTTACCAATTCTTCAGTTATATGGTATCAACTACCTGTAGATACTGTGGGCATTCTATGGGTTAAAGGCTTATTGTGGGAATATGCATAATCTGCATGTTCAACTACGTTGATAACACTACGGCGGTGGCATATATTAATCACATGGGTGGAATCAAGTCAGTATCCTGTGATAGTTTACCTAACCTCATTTGGTGCTGGCGTATCATCACATAAATTAATGACAACACTGAATGGATGTTGGATCACAAAGTATTTAATGATATTGTTGTACAGTGTGGAACACCGAATATCGAATTGTTTGCATCTAGGCTCAATCAACAGTTGCAAAAATATGTGGCATGGGAGCCAGACCCGGGGCAGTGGCGATAGATGCATTTTCGCTACACTGGGGACGAATGTTCTTTTATGCCTTTCCTCCATTTTGCCTCATCAGTCGGGTCTTGCAAAAAATCCAGCAAGATTCCGCTTCAGGTATTTTCGTAGTGCCTGACTGGCCTATGCAGCCATGGTTCCCACTGATGTTGGGAATGATATAGAACCTTATATGGTTATTTCTAACACAAAAATTTGCTGGTTCATCCCATGACTCGGGAAGCCACCGTCTGCATGATTGAATCAATTTATTGATTTGCAGACTCTAAGAAGATCGTTCCTGGGGCTCGGGTTGTCAGACCGAACCGTGGACATGATCACTGCAGCTTGGAGGGATAGCACCAAAATGCAGTACATTTCCTGATCACGAGACGGGAAATGTTTTGTTTAAATGCTAATATAACATATAATACGGCACGGATAACTGACGTCTTGGAGTTCCTTTCAAATGGTTCTTTGACAAAAAATTAAGTTAAAGTGCCATTAACTGTGCCACAAGTGCCTTGTCATCATATTCGCTGCTGGGATCGGGACCCACTCTGTCGGGTCTCACCCTCTGATATCCAGATTTATGAAGGATATCTTTATCACAAATCCTCCCAGGCCCAGGTACACGGTAGTATGGGATATTAACATTGTGTTAACACCATTTCGCCGGTGGGTTCCAGCTACATCCTTATCTTTGGCCCGGCTCTCATATAAGGTAGTTATGCTCATGACGCTGGTTTCAGCGCAAAGCTTCCAGTCGTTGCATAAGCTAAGGCTGAACAGAATGGTTATATCTACCAACAAAATAACATTCTATGTAATGAGTTATTTAAACTAACAGACCGGGGGCTTTGGGTCTAAAGCTCGAATTTCTGGCATATCCTATGGACCATAGATTGTGTGTTGTCACACATACTCATCAATATTTTAAGGCTACAAAGAACCTTAGAGGCACTGAGCTGGCAATGTTTGTTAGACACAAAAAACACACAACAGGGTTTCAGTGCAGACCATCTCCAGATGGTTTAAATATGTATTGGCTTGTGCAGGAGTGAACACTGATGTTTTTTAAATCTCACTCCACCAGGGCTGCGATAACATCAGCAGCAAGGTTCATGGAGATTCCGCTGGACCGCATCCTAACGACAGCAGGATGGTCAAATGAGCGGACTTTCCAAACCTTTTATAATAAACTGATTGCCAGGCCGGGTTCGTTTGCCAACTCAATTTTGTTTATCCAATAATTTGCTTATTATTTGCTTATTATTAGCATCAGCATGTTTTAAATCTATGTCATGTCTGAATGCATTATCTTTTCAAATCATCTTTGGTCAACTAATGCAGTGTGTTGCATGGACTCATGTTCGCGGCATGAAATCACAGAGCTTTGAAATCTTCACGTAGTCACTCATGTGACTCCCGAAGTAAAATAGGAAGATTAAACGAGAACTTACCAGTTTGAAGTTTGATCTTTATTTTATGAGGAGTTACGATGAGGGATTACGTGCCCTCCGCTCCCAACCCTCTTCTCATAAAGGTCATGTGGTAGTTCTAGTTTCTCGAATCTTCCTATAATCAGTTCAACAACTGTTTCTGTGATTTCACACCGCTGCTTTGAAGGTTGACGCGCATGCGGACTGGTGGGCTTCTTCACGTAATCCCTCATCGTAACTCATCATAAAATAAAGATCAAACTTCAAACTGGTAAGTTCTCGTTTAATCTTCCTATTTTTTGCTCTTCTTGCAATCTTTCTCCCCAACAGCTCTTTTAGCTTTCTTTCCCCCCCATCCCTACAAAAAACCCGAAAAAGGATCCCGAACCGAAATGTCACCTATCTATGTTCTCCAGCAATTTTGTGCCTTTCCATGGTAAACCAGCATCTGCAGTTCCTTGTTTCTACATTGTTTTTTTCTGTACTGACTGAAATAATTGATTTTCATTTTGGTGGTGTTTGTTTGCAGGCCACCTCAGCAAACTACCATAAAGATAGTTTTAATTCATCGTTTATTTTCCTGTGACCTGGCTAAGCTAAAAGTTCAAGCTGGAATCTTTACAGGTTAACAAGGTTTTCTCAGGAATGGGGAGCCATTGACTGCACCCATTCAGTTTTGAAAGTCATGGGTGACAAACTTCTCAATTCTATTCTTTATGGTGATTTAAATCCAATTATGATGCAGGCCATTTCTCATTACCAAGTAGCTATCGTGAATTTTTCACGTTTTTTTAATCAACCAATTCAGCTATGTGAGGCTTAAACATTGGCAATTAATTTATTTTTAGCCTCTGCCAGGTCTTAGACTAAAACCCTGTGCACATCGGTAAAAGGTGGTGTTGCTAAATTTTCATTAAAGATTTATTGGCTCAGTTGGAAAAAAAACAAGAGCAAACTTATCTCAATGTCGTCTGCAAGTTCAGTATTGCTGGAGTTACCACTGCATTCTTGATTAAGGACTCCAATCAGGCAATTGGAAGGTCACTAAAGATCATGGAACAACTGAAATATTTATTTCAGCATCATTAATTTCCTTCAGACATATTTTAATTCATCAATATTCTCAATATGTAGGATAATATAAAGGCGTTGGTGTGGTGGTGGCAGAATTAATGGATTCCTTGTGCACACTTATATGGAATAAATTATAGTATACCTCCATTAAAAGTCCTTTGATGGTGCGAATGCGTTGAAGTGAAAAAATGTCATGTCTACGGATTGTTTCAAACAAGTTAACAGTTTGTTATTGTTCATTCATTACAAACTGGTCAAATTTCATTCGCTTATTGTTATCCTCAGATTCCACTAACAAAGGCTGCATTTATATCTTTACGAGAGTTGATTTTCATCTGTTCCTCATAGATCAGTTACAAGTGTGAAACATCCACAGAAAACGCCAACCCACTGCTGGACACAAAGTGCTGGAGTAACTCAGCAGTTCAGGCAGCATCTCTGGAGAACATGGATGGGTGACGTTTTGGGTCGACACCCTTCTTCAGTCGTGTCTTGACCATGTTCCATGTTCCCCAGAGATGCTGCGTGACCTGCTGAGTTACTCCAACAATTTGTGCCTTTCTGTGTATAAACCAGCATCTACAGTTCTTTGTTTCTACCTACCAACCCGCTGTTAATGCCTCTGTCAAACAATTCATGGCAGTTTTCCTCCGTCTCCAACTACGTCTTCAGAACACCTGCTTGGGACATGCAATGTTTTCCCTCATACAGTCTGAATGTTCGTTTGCTAGCTTTTATTCTTCCAGTGCTGGTCCTGGACAGAGCAGAAAACATTCCGGAAAATAATTAGACAGAAAAACAATTTTGACCACAGAGGCATCTTCAACAGAACATGATGACATTATGGATAGACACAAAGTGCTTGAGTAACTCAGCGGGTTAGGCAACAATCTCTGGAGAAAAAGGATGGATGATGTTTCGAGTCACCGGAGCCCTTCTTCAGACTTCAGGTGACTCGAAATGTCACCCATCCTTTTTCTCCAGAGATGTTGCCTGACCTGCTGAGTTACTCCAGCACTTTGTGTCTATCTTTGGAATAAACCAGCATCTGCAGTTCCTTCCCAGACATGATGACATTGCATTCAGGTGCAGGACACCTCTTTGTGCATATCCGCTATCAGGTATTGGCAGTAAGTGAAGTACTGAGGATGGAAGGGATACTGAGAAATACCTGGGGTTTCTTCTGAACACTATTCACTCCCTGAGGAGCCAGCTTTAAAATGCTGAATGGTGAAACAAAATGTTTATTAAAAATCCAGGCATATTTCTTTATCATTCATAAGCACAGTGATGTAGCTAGTGGAGCTGCTGCCTCACAGGTATGATTCAGCCTTCGGATGCTATCTGTATGGAGCTTGCATGTTCCCACTGTGACCTCCTGGGTTTCCTCCGAATGCTCTTGTTTCCTCCCATATTTCCAAGACTTGTGGGATTGTAGGTTAATTGGCTTCTGTATCTTGCCCTCGAGTGTTTAGTTTAGAGCTACAGCATAAAAACAGACATCTCGGTCCACCGTGTCCATGCCGAACATTGATCACCCATTCAGACTAGTTCCACTCCCAAGTTACAGCTGCCAATTAACCTACAATCCGGATGAATTTGGGGTGTGGGAGGAAACTGGAGAACCCGGAGGAAAGTCACGCAGCCACAGGGAGAACATGCAAACTCCACACAGACAGCACCCGAGGTCAGGATCAAACCCGGGTCTCTTGCACTGTCAGGCAGCGGCTCCATCAGCTGCCCACTGTTCTGCCTCCTGCGCCACTGAGCCACAGTGTGTAGGGAGTGAATGTGAAAGTGGAATGACATAGAACTAGTGTGAACAGGTGTTCAATATCCAGCATGTACTTGGTCGACCAAACGGCCTGTTTCCATGTTCTATCTAAAATTAGATTGTAAACTAAATTAGTGAGATTAAACGAGAACTTACCAGTTTGAAGTTTGATCTTTATTTTATGAGGAGTTACGATGAGCGATTACGTGAAGAAGGCCGTCAGCCCGCATGCGCGTCAATCTTCAAAGCAGCGGTGTGAAATCACAGATAACAGTTGTTGAACTAACATAGTAAGATTAGAGATGACTAGAACTACCAGATGATCTTTATGATACGAGGGTTGGGAGCGGAGGGCACGTAAGCGCTCATCGTAACTCCTCATAAAATAAAGATCAAACTTCAAACTGGTAAGTTCTCGTTTAATCTTACTATTTTACTTCGGAGTCACGTGAGTGACTACATGAATATTTTAAAGCTCTGTGCTTTCATGCCGTGGAAAAACGAGTCCACACAAGCACGACTGCATCAGTTGACCACAGATAAGGGAAACATTCATAATGCATACATGTATAATGCATACGTATATTTAATTTATTCCGAATAAGTGTTTTGTATTTTTTTTGTGATTTTATGCATTGTAAGGTGTCCTTGGGTTTTAGAAAGGCGCCAGTAAATAAAATGATTATTATTATTATTATTATTATTATAAGCCAAAACCCCGTTTTAACCACCTGGAGATGGTCTGAACTGATACCTTCTTATGCGGTTATTGTAACTAACAAACATAGCTAGTATCAGAGTCTCTAAGGCTCTAGGTGACCTTGACGTAATGTTGTAAATGTGTGACCACACATAACCGAAGGTGCATTGGGTATGCCATGAGATCTAGTTTGAGACCTGACACCTCTGGGTTGCCTGCTTAACTAAATCGTAAACATGAAATATCACATTATTAGCAGGTGAAACAATTCTGTCCAGTCGCAATTTATGTAATGACTGGACCCGTTGCACTGAGAACAGCGCCAAGGGATAACTGCCTTATTAGAGCCGAGCCAAAGATAAGGATATAGCTGGAACCCCCTGGTGAAGTAGTGTTAACACAATGTCAATATCCCATACTTCCGTGTACTTTGGTCTGGGAGAAGTTGAGTTAAAGATATCCTTAATAAACTGGATATTAGAGGGTGAAACCTGACAGAGCGTGTCCCGCTCGCTGCATCAAATATGATGAGAAAGCACGTTGGGCACAGATAACGGGACTATAACTTAATTTATTGTCATGACCCATTTGAAAATGAACTCTGAGACGTCAGTATCCGTGCCGTATAATATGTAACATAGCATTTAAACAGAACGCTTCCAATCTCCTGAAGAGGAAATGTACTGCTTTTTTGGTTATATCCCTGCTCACTGCAGTGAGTACATACATGGATCGATCTGACAACCCGAGCCGCAGGAGCAGTCTTCTCAGATTCTGTAAAGCAATGACTTGATTAATCATGCAGAGGCTGGTTCCCCGAGTCCCAGGCTGAACCAGCAAAGTTTTATGTTTAGAATACCCATATAAGGTTCTATTACCCTGAAGCGGGATCTTGCTGAATTTATTGCAAGACCTGACTGATGAGGCAAAATGGAGAAAGGACATAAAAGAAACATTCCTCCCCCATGTAGTGAGAATGTATCTCTCGCCACTGAGATGGCACATGTTTTTGCAACCGGTGAATGAGTCTGGATGCAAACATATCGATATTCGGTGTTCCATCGAGCCATAATGTCATAAAATACTTTGTGATCCAACATCCATTCTGTGTTGTCATTGATTTTACTTGACTGCACCCATGTGACTAACATATGCCACCAACACAGGATATCAATTTGGAACTGAGCATGCAGTTTATGCATATTCGCACAATAACCCTTTAACCCATAGTATGCACCAAGTGTCTATAGGTAGTTGATGCCAATAACTGAAGAATTGGTAATTCATGCAAATCCCATCCGCATCCGTGACTAGAGATGGCATTTGTAATTTTCCATCTTTGAGCACTAGCATCAGTTTGTAATATAACTGAAGATTTATTGACCAAAACTACTGGAGCAATGCTGAAAATAGTTTGTCTACCATTGTGACTTAGGTAGTTTCAGCTGGTAGTTTCAGCTGGTAGCATAGGTCTGTTAACAATGACCTATATGGCACTTGAGAGGTTACTACTTTGCACGTTGTAAGTTCTGATAATGCAAAGGCCCAATTACACAGCTGAAACACAGCTGCTATATTGCCAATTACACTTGATGAATAGAAGACTGCTTGATAACAAGGTTGTTACAGGGTTCCATTTATTCCAATCTCTTGCTCCAGGGCGGAGTCACAGATAAATTTGAATAATCAATAACTCTAGTTGGTGTCAATTTAAATTTAACTGGATGGATGAGGGACCTCAGTTTCTCAAATATAGTTGCGGCTAAAACATTTGATTTTAGCAAACACAGCGTTTAGAATATCATCCAGTTAAGCCATAACATGTGTTTTAGAGCTCTGAGCAGTCCAAGCACCGGTTTAGTAATTTTAGATGACCTAGGAGCTGAAGTTAGCCCATTTGCAACGCATTAACTGTTATCATTACCCCATCCAGTTAAATTTCAAATGTCTCCGGTGATCCCTGTGAATGGGACCTGAATAGTATGCATCTTTGAGATCGATGCATGCCATAAAGATCCTAAGGAAATCAGTTGTTAGGCAGTCATGAAGTTCCATATACTGAAAAGTCTATGTTGCACATGCTAGTTAAATCAATTATGAACCAACATCCTCCATCTTTCACAATGAACAGGCCACGCCTGCCATAATGCCGTGCCTGCCTCGAACGGCAACTCTGGCCAGATACCCGAGCCTGTCTCGAAAGGTAATCCTGGCCATAATACTGAGCCTGCCTCGAAAGACAACTCTGGCCATATTTCCGTGCTTGTCTCTGAGGGCAATCCTGGCCGTAATACTGAGCCTGCCTCGAAAGACAACTCTGGCCCCAATTCCAAACCATAATTGGTACCCTTGTATACTGTGCAATAATAATGCAATCACATGTTATCATTCTCATTTGTACAAAGCAAGTGTAAATATTACCAACTTGTAAATGGTCCACTTACCCCATGTTTCGGAAGAACCAGACCCACCTACCTCCATGGTTACCGGTGGTCTTATGGTAAGCACAAAGGCCCCTGATGTGGGTTCTATTCCCGTCCTTGATTGGAGAGTAGGAATGGTAGTGTATGTGGATTCCATATTTCCTGAGACCGGCTTGGACCTTGGCCTGAAAGACCTCTGCCCAGCTTTCAAGCTGCCACCAGCTTCAGTGAACTGCTTACTGCCGATGAGGTGTGGGGTGTGTCGTCACCGATACGATGAAGCTTTGTTCGTCGTCGGTACTTTGATCAGTCCGACAGCTTTTCTTCCTCATCCAGGTATACCTGTTGGATAAGTCTTACCTGAAGAGAAGAATCGGCGGCTGGTTTTATTTCCTGGATTTCATGCCCTTCCAATGTCACCCCTTATAGCGCTGTTCTATGTGAGGGGAACTCTGAGGGTGAGGGAAACTCTGGCCCCTTCCGGGTTCCTTCACTTGCGAGTATTTCCTCGCACTCCCCTCCACAGAGAGGGGGATTCGTAGGCAGCCCTGAAAACAGGTGCTGCCTCAGGCCCCTGAGGATACCTGCACTGACATGGCCCCTCCTATGGACCTATATCAGGATTTTTGCTCTGTCAGACTGAAATTGACCCTGAATGTTCCCCTCCTCAGAGAGGGAGACATTTTGCAGCCCTGAAACAGGTGCCGCTGCCGCGGGCCCCCGAGGTGACCCGCGCTGATTACTCCCTCCTTTGGAGTATATCATAGTGGAGCAACCTCTCCATCAGGTGCTCCATGTGGGTTTAGGCGTCCGTAGACGCACCCATTGAAGGAGGGGAACCCTCCTGCCCCGACTCACCTGAGTCCCAAGGCCTGACCGACTTACTTGTGGTTTGACCCCTTTCTGGGGCACCTTAGTGGTCTAGGAGCCGCTGACCACACTGTCAGCGACTCGGGTGTCGAGACCGGCTTACTGCTGGTTTTACCCCCGTTGTGGGGAATCATAGCGGTCTGGGAGCCGCTGACCCCATTGTCAGTGACTTGGGTAGCGAACCTGATGACCGCCGGCTACCCGCGCTTCCGAGGTGCGGACCGGGATTC
The DNA here is from genome assembly GCA_038087875.1 of Malacoraja senta. Classification (NCBI taxonomy): domain Eukaryota; kingdom Metazoa; phylum Chordata; class Chondrichthyes; order Rajiformes; family Rajidae; genus Malacoraja; species Malacoraja senta. The sequence continues at coordinate 99,859,220 of CM075977.1, forward strand.
CCCACGGTCCATAACCGTATTCCCCACGGCCCGTCCGACTTCCCCCCGAATCCAGCAGGCAAACTCTGTAAAGAGCTTCCTGCAACACAAAAAGCAGAACCTAGTAATACATTTTGAAACTTACCTGTAGGTTTAAACTTACCACTGGAAGGAGCAGCGCGCCTCCCAGTCAGTCGTTGCGCAATGCAGTAGACGTAATGACGTGCATGCGGGCTGACGGCCTTCTTCACGTAGTCACTCACGTGACTCCGAAGTAAAATTAGACTGAGTGCTGCACCTTTCTCGATGACACAAGGGTCAAAATTATACTTCGGGGCGGCACTGTGGTGCAGGGATAGAGTTGCTCCCTTACAATGTTAGAGATCCAGGTTCGATCCTGACTACAGGTGCTGCCTGTACAGAGTTTGTACATTCTTCCTGTGACTGCGTGGGTTTCCTCCCACATTCCAAAGACATGCTGGTTTGTAGGTGAATTGGCTTCTGTAAATTATCCCTGGTGTGTAGAAAGTAGTGCACGGGAGATTACTGGTCAGTGTGGACGGTGGGCTAAAGGGCTTATTTCCTTGCTATATCCCCAAACTAAGCTAAGTGACACTTTGTTGTTCATTAATGGATTGCAATTAAGTTTTGGCATTAACACCTAGCAGGTGGGTTGCAGCATTCCCACAAGTGCACACATTCACACTCATATTCACCCTTAAATCTACGGACAGTTGGAACATTATAGCCAATCCTCTGCAATGATATCCCTTATTTCCCTCGGCACAGGATGTATCCTTTCTGGACATAATTCATCCATTATAACTGTAGTCCTAGCCTTTCTGTTGCCTTGCATTTATCAGTTTTTAGCAAATCCAGAATCGCATCTGCATCTTCCTTTGCTGAGACGGCAGAAACATTTTCTCCCTTCTTAAATACTGATGCAAAATACTAACTTGGCATTTCAACCGTGCCCTCTGCCCCCTTCTTGTTCTCTGCAAAGCAAACTCATTGCTCGCATTTCTTTCAAGAGGATTGTATACAAAAACTGGGATGTAATGCTGAGGCAATATAAGGCACAGGTAAGGCCATATTTGGAGTATTGTGAGCAATTTTGGGCGCCATATCTGAGGAAGGATGTGTTGACTCTGGAGAGGGCAGAGAGGAGGTTTACAAGAATGATCTGAGGAATGAGTGGGTTAACTTATGATGAGCTTTTGTCGGCACTGGGCCTGTACTCACTGGAGTTTGGAAAAACGAGGGTTAACATAATTGAAACATACAGAATAGTGAAAGGCTTGGATAGAATGTATGTGGGAGAGTCTAGGACTAGAGGTCAAAGCCTCAGAATTAAATGACGTTCTTTTAGGAAGGAGATGAGAAGAAATTTCTTTCGTCAGAGGGTGGTGAATCTGTGGAATTCTTTGGCACAGAAGGTTGAAGAGGCCAAGTCAGTGAATATTTTTAAGACAGAGATAGATAGATTCTTGATTAGTACAGGTGTCAGAGGTTATGGGGAGAAGGCAGGAGAATAGGGTTAGGAGGGAGAGATAAATCAGCCATGATTGAATGGTGGAGTAAATCTGATGGGCTGAATGGTCTAATTCTACTCCTATTCCTTATGACCTTATGGTTATTCCCACATCTTAAAACCCTTTTCCTGCTCACAGGTCAATAGAATATTTTTGGAGTCTGTTTTATGTTTGTTGCTAATAATTTCTCTTACAGTCTTTTTGCTTATTTTGTTTCCCTTTTCACTCTCTTCTGAACATTCTATAATCAGTCTATTCGAACCAAACATTAAAGGCCCTGTCCCACTTTCCCGAGTTAAGGCCCTGTCCCACTTTCCCGAGTTACTCACGAACTCTCCTGAGTTTTCCCCTTGATTCGAACTCGTGGAATGTCGGGTAATGTCGGTAGCGAGCTCGTAGGAGCCCGTAGGAGTCCATAGATGTTTTGTAGCAGCTCGTAATGCCAGCCGTAGGAACTCGGGGCATTAGTTAAGTCAGGACGTTTTTTCAACATGTTGAAAAATGTCCATGAGTTAAAAAAATAGCCCCGAGTACCTACGAACGGCTATTACAGTAATTCTCCGAGTTCGAATCAAGGGGAAAACTCGGGAGAGTTCATGAGTAACTCGGGAAAGTGGGACAGGGCCTTAATAACCTGTATCTGGTATTGGCTCTGTTCTCTGCTTTGATTTCCTGTCTGTATTAGCAGTCATCTCAGGAGTCCTGGCTTTAATTTTCATCCTTTTCTCCTTCATGAGAATGCACGTAAACTTGTAATTGGGGCATCTCCACCTTAAATGCCTCCCAGCGGTCCATTAATTCTGCTTGCCAACCTTTGAATTCAATTTATCAGGTGAAATGTGTTTTCATCCCACTGAAATTGCCCTTAATTCCCTCTCTACTTTTGCTTTGCAGTGGTCCTTTTACTACACCTATTCTAATCCTTATGGTATTGTGATTATTCTTTCCCAGAGATCCTCCATCTGTCAACACTAGTTCTGCTTGCCTGATCCATTTCCCAGCAAGCCAACATTCCTCTCTAAGCCAAAGATATACTTGACCAGAAAGCTCTTCTGAAGGAAGTTTAGAAGTTTTTTATCCTTTTTGTCCTTAATATAAATCCTATCCCAGTCTGTATTTGATACTTAAAATCCCCCATTAGCACTACTCAATAGTTTTGTACATCTCTGTAATTTCTCGACAAATTTGCTCCTACCTAAAATGTTCTTCAGCGTTCAAAAATCCAATTTTGGCACAATTCCTACATACCTGCAAACACATTTTGTTTGTCTGAAACAACAGGCAGCTAACCTTGAACACAAAAGTATAGATCCATTAGGCTTCAGTGCTCAGTATCTTTTTTCTAAGTAAAAGTGGGTTTACATACACCAAGCTGCATAAGACATTGAAACGATTCCACCTATACTGTCTTAGGAAAGTTGGAGTCATTTAGTACTAAAGGACAACTAACAGTAAGATCCTTAAGAATAACAGACTATGGTCTATTTAAATCATGCCAAATGGTTTATGGGGTAACACAGGGGGAAGATGTGGCATACATGTGC